>CM076996.1:57090468-57690468 GCA_039090855.1 Macrothele yani | reverse complement strand
TGACTCCGTTTCTTTCTACATTTCTAGTCATAATTTTTCGGAACAGTAACAGATCAACCACCGAACGTGGGCACATCTTTGTATAATAAAGTCTCACTCGAACTGGCTCAACAATTAGAGCAACTGCATCGTCTGCTTCATCGTACGAGCAGCGCCTGCTCGGTGTGCAAAATGTTTTAAATGACCTACCTAATAATATTCGTGAAATGGTAAATCAGCGGGAAATCTTCAGTGGTACTAAGATTTCACCGTAAAACTATTTGAAGATTCCCTATCTAGCATAGTGCACGTACATCGAAGACAAATCTGTAAATTTTGATATCTGTAATTTTGAGACACTGTTGGGAAACTTTATGCGTGGCGGAAAGGATTAAAAAAGTACTCATCAAAACGCAAATTAACGTTCATCTTTCTTGTTTATTAAATCTTGTCACTGAATAATGATTATTCGGTAACATTTCATAGTAATGTTTCATTTTCATTTTAAATTTACAGTAAAATATTTAAAATTTTTGTTTTATAAACATATTAACAAATAATTTAAAATTCCAAGTTTGGGTAAATCCCGTTGGGCGATTTAAAGGGAACGTCAAGTAATTTTGCTTCCAAATCTTTCCGTGGAAAAACTTCTGTACACATTTTCACATTTTTATTAAGGATAAAAATTTGTGCATCGATTAAAATAGCTTCATTTTATAACTTGGAATACCTAATATTTTCTAAATCACAGCCATAATTATGCAATCCAACATTTGTTTGTGTACAGACGTCATCAAAGTGCAGGTCGCGCCATCTTTTTTCTGGTTTCAACACCACCAAATGAAAAGTTATTGATTTTTAATATAATTATGGTTATGTTTTAGAAAATATTAAGTATTCCAAGTTATAAAATGAAGCTATTTTAATCGATGTTCAAATTTTCTTCCTTGGAAACGCCTCAATTGTGAAGAAAATGTGTAGATAAGCTTTTCCATATGAAGTATAGGAAGCAATATTACTTGACGTCCACCTTAATACATGTTTATTGACACACATTACATGTGAAAATATTGCTTTCTCGCCTAGTCCGTCCTCGAGCGTGTCACTGTTTCTGAATGACCAATTAATTTTCCATTTCCGAATACAAGCTCTTTAAGACTTCTTTTGTGTACAAACATATTCCTATACAATTATACACTGCCGGACAATTGCTAAGGACGGATGACATTAGCAACGATAGCAACCATAAAATGGAAGGCAGGAAAATGTGGAAATTAGCTTAAGTGCGGGATACAGTAAGACGTGTTGTGCGTATGCAAATTTTGGATTGCCGAACTTGTTCGTGACGTCAAGGCGCTGATAAGAGATATAAAGGATTTGACGCGTATTGACCGTTGTTATTCAAGCAGAAAGTTGAAAGGGAAAGAATCAATTGACGAACTTGCAATTTTCAGTATGTCTTCCCGACATCACCTAGATGATTTTACGCGTGGCCGTATTATTGGCAAGATTGAAGAAGGGCGAAAAATAACAAATGTTGCCAGGGAGTTCGACGTCAGCCACAGTGTTGTTTCAAGGCTTTGGAAACCATTTCAAACAAATGGAGAGTGTAGCAAACGTCACGGGGGAGGTCGTGTTCGCAGTACGACACCTGCAGAAGATCGGTACATAGTGCTATCAACAAAAAGTCACCCGCGCAGCACAGCTAGTGAGGTAGCAAATCAGTTTATGGCTGCTACTGGCAAGCGGATCTCCCGAAAAACTGTCGCCAGACGTTTGCATGAAGGAGGACTATACGCCCGGTGTCCTGTTGTGTGCATCCCATTGTCCAGACGTCACCGTACCGCCCGTTTGCAATGGTTCCATCAACATCGCAATTGGACTGATAACGACTGGTCTGCTGTCCTCTTCTCAGATGAGAGTAGATACAGTCTATCGTCTGATTGTCGACGACCACTGATCTGGCGTGATAGTGGTACTGCATATTGTCCAGCAAACATACAGGAAAGGGACCGATATCTGACATGTAGTGTCATGGTATGGGCTGGCATCATGATCAATGGCCGTACGTCCCTCTATGTGCTTCCAACTGGGACTATGACTGGCCAACGATACATTAATGATGTTCTGCTACCTCATGTTCGCATGTTCCGTGGTGCTGTCGGTGATAGATTCATTTTCATGGACGACAACGCAACATGTCATCGAACAGTCGCTGTCCAGGAGTGTTTTGAGAGCGAGGATATTCAACGCCTCGTATGACCAGCACGTTCTCCAGATCTGAATCCCATTGAAAATGTGTGGGATGCTTTGCGGAGGAGTCTTGCTGGTCGCCAATGCTCTCCAATAAACAAGGGCATCCTCATCCGTGCACGGACAGAGGAATGGGATAAATTGCTCCAACAGCTGCTTGATAATGTTGTGCAAAGCATGACACCACGTGTGGAAAATTGCATCGCCCTCCATGGTGGCCATATCCCGTATTGACATCTTACGCCGGAACGCCTGTGGACGGTAATTGCATTTTTTTCACGTTTACGTATTCTGCACAAAATGGCCTGTTTGTCCCTTGAACACGTTCCAAAGCCTTCTGGATTTCAGAGCACAATAAATTGTCTTTCTTGTAATGTCCTGGCATTCTGACATTATTTTATTTCACTTGGCATCCAACCACACTTACTTTTTTATGCGCTATATAGCCGTTTATTATCCGTCCTTAGCAATTGTCCAGCAGTGTAATTCAATCACATTCTACATTGGGTATATAACTATAAAAACACAGAGTATTCTTAAGAAAAATAGTATAAAAATTAATTCTCTGTATCTGTCTCTTCTATGGATTATATATTTGATTTTCTGTTTTCTGAGGCATAAAACGCACATATCCGTAATATAAGTGTGTCATATTCTTTAAGTTAATGCATGAGGCAGTGCGTAAGCAAATAAAAGTTTATGTACAAAACAAATTCTGTTGACAAACTCGTATATGACTCTCCTGAAAAATTAATTTTTTAATAATTAGTAAATGCAACATAAAGGAATGTGTGGTATAATTTCATTTTCATGCTGCCAGTGTTGTCTTTGGAATATGTTTTGCTTCATCGTAATACACTGCCGGACAATTGCTAAGGACGGATGACAATAGCAACGATAGCAACCATAAAATGGAAGGCAGGAAAATGTGGAAATTAGCATAAGTGCGGGATACAGTAAGACGTGTTGTGCGTATGCAAATTTTGGATTGCCGAACTTGTTCGTGACGTCATAGCGCTGATAAGAGATATAAAGGATTTGACGCGTACTGACCGTTGTTGTTAAAACGCAAAGTTGAAAGGAAAAGAATCAATTGACGAACTTGCAATTTTCAGTATGTCTTCCCGACATCACCTAGATGATTTTACGCGTGGCCGTATTATTGGCAAGATTGAAGAAGGGCGGAAAATAACAGATGTTGCCAGGAAGTTCGACGTCAGCCACAGTGTTATTTCAAGGCTTTGGAAATCATTTCAAACAAATAGAGAGTGTAGCAAACGTCACGGGGGAGGTCGTGTTCGCAGTACGACACCTGCAGAAGATCGGTACATAGTGCTATCAACAAAAAGACACCGGCGCAGCACAGCTAGTGAGGTAGCAAATCAGTTTATGGCTGCTACTGGCAAGTGGATCTCCCGAAAAAGTGTCGCCAGACGTTTGCATGGAGGAGGACTATACGCCCGCCGTCCTGTTGTGTGCATCCCATTGTCCAGACGTCACCGTACCGCCCGTTTGCAATGGGGCCATCAACATCGCAATTGGACTGATAACGACTGGTCTGCTGTCCTCTTCTCAGATGAGAGTAGATACAGTCTATCGTCTGATTGTCGACGACAACTGATCTGGCGTGATAGTGGTACTGCATATTGTCCAGAAAACATACAGGAAAGGGACCGATATCCGACATGTAGTGTCATGGTATGGGCTGGCATCATGATCAATGGCCGTACGTCCATCTATGTGCTTCCAACAGGGACTATGACTGGCCAACGATACATTAATGATGTTCTGCTACCTCATGTTCGCATGTTCCTTAGTGCTGCCGGTGATAGATTCATTTTCATGGACGACAACGCAACATGTCATCGAACAGTCGCTGTCCAGGAGTGTCTTGAGAGCGAGGATATTCAACGCCTCGTATGGCCAGCACGTTCTCCAGATCTGAATCCCATTGAAAATGTGTGGGATGCTTTGGGGAGGAGTCTTGCTGGTCGCCAATGCCCTCCAATAAACAAGGACACCCTCATCCGTGCACTGACAGAGGAATGGGATAAATTACCCCAACAGCTGCTTGATAATGTTGTGCAAAGCGTGACACGACGTGTGGAATCTTGCATCGCCCTCCATGGTGGCCATATCCGGTATTGACATCTTACGCCGGAACGCCTGCGGACGGTAACTGCATTTTTTTCACGTTTACGTATTCTGCACAAAATGGCCTGTTTGTCTCTTGAACACGTTCCAAAGCCTTCTGGATTTCAGAGCACAATAAATTGTCTTTCTTGTAATGTCCTGACATTCTGACATTATTTTATTTCACTTGGCATCCAACCACACTTACTTTTTTATGCGCTATATAGCCGTTTATGATCCGTCCTTAGCAATTGTCCAGCAGTGTATGTACGCGAAAGAGAAAACCTGCCTGTTGTCAAAAAAAAAGGACCAGGAAATGATTTAATTTTTTTTAATTTGATACTGTGATTTGTCATTAGGAAACGTCCGCAGTTTTTAGAGCAAACCAAATTTCATAGCAATTTAAACGGTATATGCATGTCATGCAGCATAACTACACATTTTTTTAAAGGTAATTCAAAATATATGTAGTATATCAGTATATATATATGTATTACCGGCAATGTGTGAAAACTAGGCATTGTACAGAATGCCAAGGAAATCTATAGAATAAGTATCTCTTTTAAGAAAAGCAATAAAATATTTATGTTATTGTACTCTTGTATGCATTTTTCTAAGCGTTTTGAATAAATCGTAGGCATTATATATAACCACAAGGACTATTAAACAAAGTGTGTAAATATATTTATTTAAAGGGCTTTACTAAAAAGACATATATGGAAATCAAGGAAGAAATACAAAGTAAAGTATACGACTTTTTCCTGACACTACGCTCTACTCCGCCATTCTCATACAACAGAGTATGGGCTAACGTCTGCTGCACAAATTGGAACTCGCTTGTTTTGTCAGTGCCGAACAAAGACAGAAATGCAAATGGCGATAATATAAAAATACTGTCCGCTTGACCCGAGCGTTGAACATCACGTGCTTCGCCGAATGAAAAAATCGTCATAGACGGTGCATTGAAAGTCACGTGAATCGTCATGAGAAAAATCGTAATTTTATGCAGCATAAATTTGATACTGTGCTTAACAAGTTTGAAAAACGTAGAATACTTTTCCCAAATCTTATTAAGTAGGTCGTTAGTTGCAATATAGTTTTTGTATTAAACTGCTGCTTTACCTAGTTTAGTGAGGAAATACTTTTTTCGAGAAGGAGCCTCGTGAATGATATCTGAATGGAATTTCAAGAATTACATATTATCCGTTTCGAATAGCAGAGTACTCCCAACAACATGACATGTAATTTACGAAGCTAAGCTATGATACGCCAACAATTAGGGCTTTAGAAGATGGAACATTTTTTTTATCAATTCCATTTTATACTAAGTGCATCTGATTACAAAAATTCCTGCATGCTGTATCGGTATCATTTTCGAAATATCCTTCGCGTTGAGTTCCAAACCTCGTTAAAGAATAACATATCTTTTTGATCTAGCTAAGAAACAGTATGCTTATGAGAAACCAAACTCTTAACATACACTGCCGGAAAGTGAAAAAAAAAACACCAACAAGGAGACGTCTGATACCAACGAAACGTATACAGCATAATAACGGAATACAGATGATAACGTGATCAAAACATTATGGCAAAATACAGCTGTATTTGCTGGTAAAATGAAAAATAACATTTCCATGTAACATAGTTAGTACGAGGTTGAACCGCCATGAACTGCGTCACACTGTGCAATTCTGGCATGGAGTCTGTCGTACAGATGTTGGATGTCAGTTTGCGGTATTGAGTTACAAGCATCCTCAACCTGGACGCGTAAATCGGGGATGGTCTAGGCTGGCCGTGGAGACCGGATAAGTCGTTGTCCCATAAATCCCACACGTGCTCAATGGGGGACAAATCTAATGAACGTGCAGGCCATGGAAGTTGTCTCACACCCTGAAGTGCATGCTGCGTTGCACGTGCCGTGTGTGGGCGTGCGTTCTCTTGCTGGAAAATACCACGATGGACCTACCTTACAAATGGCACAACAACGGGCTGAATGATGTTGTTGATATAGGAGGTGCTGTTTAACGTACCCGGTACAAACATTACTTGTGTACGGGAGTAATAGCTGATCACTCCCCACACCAGGAGACCAGGTGTAGGCCCTGTGTGTTGCTGGCTGATGCAAGAAGGGTGGAGACGTTTCCCTGTGCGTCTGTGAACACGCATATGGCCATCGGAGGCCCCCAAGCAGAATCTGCTTTCATCGCTGTGCACGACAGATCGCCATTGCGTTCTCCAGTGCAGACGTTGGCGACACCACTGCAGCCTTTCCTGACGGTGGGCTGGAGTCAGTGGTACACATGCCAGATGCACACGTGCACGTAGTCCTGCATCCAGTAGACGGTTGCGGATTGTTCGCACAGTCACCTCAGGTGCAACGGCAGCTCGGATTTGCGTCGCAGTGGATGTTCTGCTTAACAACGCAACTCTTCTTATGCGTCGATCGGTCCGCTCATCAGTCCGTCCGTGACTCCCGGTCCCACGTCTTCTCATTTGGGAATGTTCATCGGACCATCTACGCCACCATCGTGCCACCAGCGATACTTCCCGTCCACGTTGCTCCGCAATATGACGATACGACCACCCGGCCTCGCGGAGTCCGACTAGACGACCTCGCTCAAAGTCCGATAACTGGTAAAATTGTACACGTCTTCCATGTCCATGCATTGCAGCTTCTTCAGGGTCTTTGCACGTTTCCGTACGTCGACAACAGATTCCATTCACTTCGCCGTACTCCTTAAATACCACCGACGATAATTTGCATATTATGCCGTGATGTGGCGTAAGCGCTCACCGGTTGGTCCCGAAATTAACATCACACCTACGTAAACTCGACCCCATTAACATATGTGAATTTCATGATCGTCCGCCAATTCCTTCTTGGTGTTCCTTTTTCACTTTCCGCCAGTGTATGTAGTACATTGCTTGCACTGCTTATCGATTCATCACGTTTCTTTTTTTACCCAAACAATAACAGGACCCGCTCATGTCTGATAAAACACGCTTAGCACGATAGCCGTCCCAGCTTATCAAAAGCACTCGCTCATAGTTAGCAGTGGAGAAAGATAAAATTATAATACACACACAAATATTATATACAAGCATAGAGCGGAACTTGGACCTTAACTTATTCAACGGATATGTGGAACTTAACTTACGGAACGGACATTTGGACCTTAACTGAAAAAGACATACAAAGGCTGCAGACAATTAAAGGAACCCTGAAGAGAGGCATGCGTGCTGTAGCCATGAAAGGTAAGAAGAGTACTAGTGGAAGGGTAAAATGATAAGAGTGGGAGACATCATGATTAAAAAAATCACGGAAATGGCATTGGGCGGGACATATTGCGAGAAGAACGGACCATCGATGGACATCGACTGAGTTTTTTCCTGTTGCAAGGGACAGGAACATACTCAGAGGAAAGACGACATGAAAAATTGTTGAGCGAAATTCGAAAGCATGCGAGAGCGACATGGAGTTGACTGGCGCAAGAGAGAACGTTGAGGGGAAAATTTAGGAGTCCTTCATCCAGCAGAGAATTGATAACTCTGGAAAATGATGATCATGTGTATGATGTACAAGCATTTCCAGTACAATGACATGTACAGAGAGTACAGAAAAATAACAGTCACTATACCTTAGATAAAGCGATAATATTTTAACTCATTTAGAGCTCTTTACATCAACATATCTGGTGTGCAACTTAATTCTCGGCCCCTAACCCCAAGTGATCCTAAAACGTCGGTAAATGGAAATAGGTGTGTGTGATAATGGCTGATTGCAGAGCCATGCCACAGCTTTCCAGTCAACCGTAACCGCTCACAGCTGTAGTGACAGAAGGGACGAAATTTGACGGTGAAAGTAATGTCGTTCGAGAAGCAACATTCGAAACACTGCCTTCGATTTGTGTTCCCGCTGAAAAAAGTGCCGCGAAAGCCCAGAAAATTAATTATATGTGCTGCTTTGTGTGAAGCTGCTGTGTCCTACAGTACGTGTAAGAAGTCGTTCCAGCGGTTTAAGCAGGGGAATTTCAATCTCCGTGGTGTAGAACATCCCGGACAGCCACAGAAAGTTGACGATGAGGAACTGGAACAACTGTTGGACACCGATTCCTCTCGCAAACAGTCAGAGCTCATCCAGGAACTCGGAGTAACATGGCAAGCCATTGCAAAGCGCCTGCACAAGCTTGGACTGATTCACAAGAAGGGCCCTTGGGTGCCCCACCAACTCACAGCTGCGAACATGTCTAGGCGCTACGATGTTGCTGTGTCCTTGCTCTACAGATTCAAGAAGAAGGATTTCCTCCACAATATTTTGACCAGGGATGAGAAGTGGATCCTCTACGATAAACCTAAGCGGCGGAAATCGCGGGTTTATCCAGGTCAGCATACCACCAGTACCGCCAAACCGAATATCCATGCCAGGAAGTTGTTGCTGTGCATATGGTGGGATCAGCGAGGTGTCGTACACTATGCGTTGCTCAAACTTGATGAAACGTTCAATGCTGAGCGTTATTGTCCGCAACTCTTTCGTGTGAGTGACGCGATGGAAGCCAAAAGGCCATAAATCGGCAAGGGCAGAAGGTCGGTCCTGCTACTTCAGAATAACGAGCGTACTCACACCGCCAAAACGACTTTAAACACGATAATCGAACTGTGATGGGAGATTTTGTCACACCCGGCGTATTCTCCTGACTTCGCCTCGTCGTATTGTCACCTCTTTCGCTCCCTGCAACATCACCTGAGTGATACGCACTTCACTTCTCTCGAGGAGGTCCACACAAGTATTAATGACTTTATCAATTCGAATCAGCCCTTTTTTTCCGCAGTGGAATTCGGCAGCTCCCTGACCGATGGCTCAAATATATCCAACACGACGATGATTATTTCCCTGATTAGGTACGTGTTCGATTTGCTATAATTTGCTTCAACGTGTCGTTTCTGTGGCCGATAATTAAGTTGCACACCTAATACATTCATGTACATTCCTTCCGGTGTCTTTAACCTTTGATATATAAGACCAGTACATTTTAACACTACTTTTATGTGAAAAAAAAGGTCAACTTTTTCAACAAAATCGCAGAACTTTTTGGAAACAGATTAGAGTTCACATTTAATGATTTACTGTGAATGACGAAGTTTATATGTGATGCTGTCTTCCTCTCAGAACGGAAAGAAGAAATGGAGTAATAGAATATTGTTCATTATCTGTCCTAATTTTTGTAACCCTTTCAGCATACTTTACAACACATAAAAGCCGTCGACATCTTCAACAGAAGCATAAATATTGAATACTAAATCTTATGGAAAGCGAAAAACTGAAATATTGTCTTACCGAAGGGTAGTCCTTATGATGAACTCTCTCTCTATTCGTTACTAGAACCATTGCATGGCTTTACACTACAATTTCTTATTAATTCCAGAGATTCTCAAGGTATGTCGCATACACTGAAGCTAATAAAAGTCACAAAAGATTTTTTCTTTGGACTTTCTGATATAAAAACCGTAAAAACCAAATGTGAGAAAATGTTCCAAAGCTCCATTTCTTCCAAGTAATTGGTTGGGTTGCAAATGTTTTTGCCATGATTTCAGTAACTTTCAGACTGGTAGCTTTTAGATTAAAAAAAACGGACAATGCTGAAATATAAGCACCGGCATTGACATTGTGTTTTCTCCTTTATCATGTTATACAGATTTATTTTATTCTTCTGTCGAAAATAACACATACAAGAGATCTAATTACTGAGAAAAAAACTTTGTGTCCAAGTTGAGCTCTATTTCTCTTCAGATAAAAATTTGATCACGCTTTTACACTTGCATTTCTTGCCGAATTTTCATTTCCTTTGTTTTCTGAAATATTATTCCTAAGTTCTTGAACATATCAAATTACACTAGGTTCATGCATTATTCTCTCCCTCTATATTAGACCCGCTTAAGTGGTGAAGGAAAGCCGCATGGGAAGTGCAACGTTTTGAGCTCTAGTTTGCCATTACTCTTCCAAAATTGGTGTCAGATAGAATCGTAATTATCAAAAGAAATATAGAAATACGTCGCCTAAGATCGCCTCACGCGCTAATAGATATTTTTCACGCCAACCAAATTTCTAAGTTTGTATTTAGCACGTAACGCATATTTGTAAGTTGGTGACTACTATCTGGCTAAACCGTTGCATTATCTTTCAAAAGGTTTTACCGGATATAGGTAACTTTATTTATTCTGAAATAGTATGTAAGCTCATTTTGTACGTAGAGTCATATCATACGTAGTGATAAATGGCTGTGCTATCGTGCAGTAGTCGCGGGTGAAAAGTGAATGCGGTCATTATACAGTATACAAATGTTGCAAAAACTGGAATTCAATTACAGAGGATGTTCACATAATTTTAGTAAGTTTTTGACGAGAAATTGCAGAAAATAAAGAAAGTTCAAAGGATTGAAAGTGGCAACAGCGTGTTAGACGAAAACGAAAGAAAGCTCTGCTGCAGATAAATACTACAAGCGCCCGAGTCCCCCGAGTGGAATGAAAAGGATTTCCTACCCTTCATATTCTTTAAATTTCCACGGCATTCGTGGGATGAGCACGTGATTACTGCACGATAAGCACACCTAGTCGTTGTTGTTTGTCGCTAAACAAAGAGGTGAACCAGGAGTTGGTTTGTCCCTGGGCTATATCATTTAGCCTTCTGACAAGCGCTGAATTGAACTTTTGCGTTGTTGATGCGTAGTTTCTTTGTCTACGATATACTGGATTTTACCCTAAAGCGGAATTTGTCTTAAAAAATATTTATTTTGCTCAATCCAAAAAACAGATTGAGAGCATATTTCTTAAGAAGGAATAATAAAGGATACGGTAAACTTGATTTTGCATATGTTACCAGTCGCACCACTCTGCCTAAGGCTCTAAGTAAAATAATGCGCTGATTGCACAAGGGAAACGTCCGAATTTCCCCAATATGTCAAGCCTAGAGATATCGGAAGTGTCGAGAAATAAACCAGCACTAATTTTCTGTTTGATTGCAGAAGAGACGGAACTGAAATTTGGAAACGAACAGTACACATTGTCCGATGATTTGATATTATGTGCGACAAAACAATTTTAAAGCTTGGTCGTTCAACAGTTAAATTCAGAAGTTACACAACGTGTTCTTTAGGAACGCGATTGTTGAAATATTAATATATTAGCACAATTTTAATTAATTTTCTTAGGCTCTGTACGGTGGTGAAAGTAGACCGTTTGTTTTGGGGAAAAGTAATATTTAGTGTTTATACCCGAGGCGGAGTCTTACTTACTCTTTCTCCATGTTATAGGTGTTTGTTTTTTATATACACATAAGTAAAAAATTAAAAATGTGAATTATAATTAAACAGTGATAAACGGCCAGTGCGACATGAAGGCAGAGGGTGCTAAGAATCCCCGGAGGACCGGACTAGGCTGCCATTTGATGCTGACCTTGGCTACCTATAACGGACGCTCCCTATCTTCTGATTCAAGGCTTCTTGAATTGGAAGAGGAACTACAAAGGATCAAGTGGGACATCGTCGGGCTAAGTGAGGTAAGGAGAAAAGGAGAAGATCTCATTGAACTGAAAAGTGGACATCTCTTCTATTATCGTGGGACAGATACTGGCAGAACTAGTGGTGTTGGATTTATAATAAACAAGAAACTGAAGGATAAAGTGGTAGAAGTTGAAAGTTCCTCTGACAGAGCTGCACGACTCGTTATCCAACTATCGAGAAGATACCAGGCTCAGATTATTCAAACTTATGCACCCACCACAAGTCATCCTGAAGAAGAAATTGAAGAATTTTATGAGGAAATTCGTCATCTAAATAATAAAGGTAAGCAGCACTTGAAGATAATTATGGGAAATTTCAATGCAAAAATAGGGCAACGGCAACAGAATGAAAATTCAGTAGGTAAATTCGGTCACGGCAACAGAAACCAGCGTGGAAATACTCTCGTTGAGTTTGCAGAGGCAGAAGGATTTTTCATCTTGAACTCCTTTTTCAAGAAAAAGCCACACAGGAAATGGACATGGAGACATCCAATTGGGACGACAAGTGAAATTGATTTTATTATGTGTAACAAAAAATTCGTCATCGAAGACTGCAGTGTGCTGAACAAGTTCAACACAGGTAGTGACCATAGATTGGTGAGATGTAAGATGCACCTCAACACTAAACTGGAACGTGGCAAGCTCATAAGACAAACAAAATGTATTGACATAACCAACCTTAAAAAACACCATAATACTTTCATGTTGGAACTGAAGAACAGATTCTCTGCTTTAGAAGGCCTAACATCGGAAGAAGTGGATATTTCGGAAGTTAACAGAAAAGTAACTAAAGCTCTAATGGAAACAGCAACAAAATTAGCTGGGTCTAAGAACAAGTTGCATGTGAACAAATTATCAGGAAAAACCAAAATGTTGATGCAAAAAAGAAGAGAGATGAGGACAACTAAAGAAGATGTGACTTCCAAAGTGGAATATATAGAGCTATGCAAGACAACACGAAAAAGTATCACTGAAGACGTAAGGAAATTCAACTGTGAGCTAGTGAGGAAAGCAATTGAAAACAACCAAAGCCTTAAGATAGCAAAGGGACATCTCAGTAAGGGAAGAAAACAGATTATGGCTCTGAGAAAAGAAGATGGTTCTATAACAAGAAATAGAGGCGAACTTTTGACAAGAGTGAAAGATTTCTACTCCAAATTATATGAAAGGGATAATACATGTACTCCAGACATCATGAAAGGTACCAGAGTTCTTCCAGTCCTCCCAGCAGAAGTTGCTCATGCAATCAAGAACATGAAGCGGGGGAAAGCTCCAGGAGAAGATGGAATTACTATAGACATCATACAAGCAGCAAGTGGAGAAATTGAAACAGTACTCGCCCAAATTTTCACTCGATGCCTTAATGAAGGGAAGATTCCTGAGGATTGGAACAATGCTACAATGATCCTGCTACATAAAAAAGGTGACATTGAGGATCTCAGGAACTACAGACCTATCAGCCTCCTATCAGTGGTTTATAAAATCTTCACTAAAGTTCTTTCACACCGCTTGAAGGTAACACTGGATATGGCTCAACCGAGAGAACAAGCTGGATTCAGGAGTGGCTACAGCACAATAGATCATATCCACGTACTGAGAGAACTAATTGAAAGAGCGAGGGAATATGAACTTCCATTGTGCATGGCTTTTATCGATTATGAAAAAGCCTTTGATTCGGTGAAACCATCAGCAGTTACCACGGCTCTGAAATCCTGCGGTATTGAAGATGCATACATTAATATTATTAATAACATCTATGAAAATGCAAGTGCAAAAATTCGGCTGTTTGAAAATACAACACACATAAAAATTGGAAAGGGAGTGAGACAAGGTGACACCATATCTCCGAAGCTCTTTAATGCCACATTGGAAAATGTCTTTCAATCACTGAACTGGGAAAACAAAGGGATAAAGATTAATGGAGATTATCTAACCCACCTTCGTTTTGCTGATGACGTAGTCATTTTTGCAACTACCCCATCAGAGCTGCAGAGTATGATCCAGGAACTTGCTGACAAGAGTAAAGAAGTGGGATTAAAAATGAACTTTCAGAAGACAAAAGTGATGTACAATGCTTTTACAAGAAATGAAGATTTATCGATTGATGGAGAAAAACTGGAGATAACAGATACGTATGTTTATCTTGGACAGCAGATATCAAGTGAGGGTCACATTGATGAAGAAATTAATCGGCGTACAAAACTTGCCTGGAGAGCTTTTGGAAGAAACAGCATAATTTTCAAGAGCAATATGCCATTATGTCTTAAAAGAAAAGTGTTTGATCAATGCATCCTTCCAGTGCTTACGTATGGTGCAGAGACGTGGACCTTAACTAAAAGAGACATACAAAGGCTGCAGACAACTCAAAGCAGCATGGAGAGGTGCATGCTTGGTATAACCAGGAGAGATAAGAAGAGGAACTCGTGGATCCGAAAAATGACGAGAGTGGAAGACATCATGATCAGAGTTAAATCCCTGAAATGGCAATGGGCTGGACATACTGCCAGAAGGACAGACCATAGATGGACAGCCGAAATTTTAGATTGGATTCCAAGGGACAGGAAAAGACCCAGAAAAAGACCACATGGGAGATGGGTGGATGAAATTCGTAAATATGCGGGAGTGACATGGAGGAGACTGGCACAAGACAGACCGTTGTGGAGGAAACTTGGGGAGACCTTCGTCCAGCAGTGGATTGATAATGGTTGACAATGATGATGATGATGAAATATGCTTTTATGTTAAAAAGACCAAAAAATTTTAGTGATAAATAGTTGGTTGCGCATCAGCTGAAGTAGTTTTTTTTTAATTGTAAAGCTGAAAAATAGTGAAATCATTTGGAATTAAATTAATTGTTTTCTGACCTACATGTAATTATCGTAATAGGTGAGCCTATTCAGTTTCGCGACCTTATGCAGTATCAAAAGGACACATTTTCACTCGACGGGTAATTTAAACTTAGAGAGGAACACTCCAGAGAGTGTATATTTCTCATGTTACAAAAGAAACCACTCTGTTGTTAGACACCACTTTAAATAATTAGAGTATGCTGTCTCTTCCTGAATCTAGTGAGGTCTTGGTCAGCTGTTATGTACCGAATTGTTATGAAAAAGGACCTGAGTCTTGTAATCTAAAGCCAAAGTTAGTACATTCTATTTGCCTGGTTTTAAATCAAGACTGAAAAATTGTTACTAATTCAACATTCCACCTTGCGGGATAAAGTATTAAATGATGCGAAAGCAAAGCAGTCGAAATGGGAGCACGCCGTTGGCAACGGGCTATTAGTTAAGATTCCGAAGAACAAAACTTAGTGTCTCCGATCAAAAGCTCTGGTAACTGCAAAATCAAGGACACAATTTTCAAACGTAAAAGTCTTACACAAATTACAAATAGTATTCATAGATATAAATAAACTACCAGCGGAAATTTCCTCGGCATAGTTCTTCAGTGCATTTTTTTATATGTTGTACTTTTGTTCACCACTATTTAGGCAGACTCCGCTCCCCTTGCCAATTTCTCAAAGGTACGCCGTTCCTCACTGTTTCCGCACGCGCACGTTTACCACTGATCGCAACAGAAGTGATAGATTTAGAGTATTGAATACTTTTTGAGTTGTTTTTTTTTCATCAGTACAAGGAAAATCTTTAGTGACTGAATCGCACCCTAACTAATTACATTTAATTGCTGCCGCACCTTTGTGTTCGTATAATATAATTAACAGTACGGAAATAAATTGAAAAATCTAATTTTATTGTTATGTTATTAGAATTTAGTCTCCTTTCCATGTTACCCCAAATATTGTTGGTCCAAAATTTTCATTTCAAAAAAGTTTCCCATAGTGTACGGTAATATACTTTAATACTACTGTATAAAGCTAAATCAGGTCGGAACTGGTGTTATCCAATGTCGGCAAACTTGTACCATGACGTAAACACCGCTTTGGTGAATAATAACTTTAATTAACAGAGCAAGAAAGGTTACACACGCCTGTGAGTACATAGGCGTGTGTCACCTTACAAAAACGATAGTTTTGCGAAGCCCGGAGCATGAAAGCTGCAATTAAGGGAACATATATTGCTTTCGAATATAGTTGTCTGCGGCATGAGAGATAGGTAAATGTGTACTTTAGCGTCCTAAATTATTTCATCGGAAAAATTTAACTGTGTGAGTAAGGTGCGACGTACAATTTTTTAAGCATGCAAAATAACGGGGAAAGGTGAAAAAATGTAGTATTTTTAGAAAATAGGAAAGATGTTTTAAGAAGTATTTACCTGGAAGTGTGAAGGTTTGAAAGAGTACGTGCGGTAGGCCTAGGGCGACAGAGCGGCAACGTCGTCAAGGTGGAGTCTGGTGAATGGAAGCTTCCTGGAGAAGGGCAAGTAACGAGCGGAAGAATGCAGAAGGAAGCGGTTGAGCAATACGTAGTCGTCGAAGCTTCTTGTAGGAATACGCGGAAGAAAAGAGGTTGAATTTACGCAGCATTGTAAGTTGTTTTTAAGGGTAATTTTGAGAAACTTAAGTACAGAATCGTCAGCCTCCACATTTTATTTCGTATTTCGTCAGGGCTTAAAATTTCATTATCCTCCACAATACAAGAAGCTGTAGGCCTCCCTGCCATAGTACGATGTCTGAAGTGAAGGAAATCGTTTATTTTGAAACATATCCGTTTCACGAGGGGAAAATGTGAGGTCGATGTACGGAATAAAAGCAGAACTACAAATGAAGTGTTTCAGGAAATCACGTGCCCCTGCACATCTTCCAAACCATAACAAAAAGTTTGAGTTCAACCGGAGCCATAACTTCTTCCATAAAACTTCTGTCTTGCATAAATTGATAAACATCCCTTAATTTCTTTCCATTCCGAGACATTGTGAAACTAACAATAACGACATTCCGCACATATATTTCTCAAAAATTAATAAAACAGGATTGAACTACTTCTACTTGCGCACGATTACATGACGCATCCCACTTTTCCGAAAAGTACACCCACTCTTGATGTATTCTTCCGAGCATTCACTGGTCACTCGTACTCCATTCCGACGCACGGAACCTTCACTTGGTGGCCGTTAACGTCGCTTCAGCCTCCCGCACCAACTGCTACAAACCGTCGTACTCGCAGGTTAATACTTCGGAAAAATTATGTCCTTTTATCTAAAAATATTATATTTTTGCACCTATCCCCATCAATTTGTATTCTTAAAAAATTGTACGTCGCGCTTTTCCCACACAGTTAAATTTTTTCGAAGAAATAATTTAGGACGCTAAAGTACACATTTACCAGATAGTCTTACCACAAGTATGCATATGGTTTTATCGGAAAGGGATAATGTATTTTATTATTCTTTTTCATTTTAAAAATGTGTCTACGTTCTCAAAAAAGAAAAGAAATGTTTTCAATGTTAGGTATACAGCAGCCTCTGCATTAAAACAAGTACGGAGCTCCTAATCACGTGGACCTCAATAAAAAATAAAAATTCAGAAGCCGAATTCTAGAAAATTCTTATACTTACACGCTGAGGTAGAAATAAATATTTGTTTTCTGTTGAGGAGTAAAAAAAAAGAGACTAATTATCGCCGCGTATTACACTAGGTTTCCATTCAATTTGATCGCACCTACGATCCAGAAACTGTGGACGTTGATTCAGCAGAGACTATAGACTAGATGATGAGGTTTAATTTTTTATACGCTGCTGCGGGTGTATAGATCAGATGTGCACAGTCGAAGCTGAAACTCGTTCGTGATGAACCGTTGCGTTTTTTTCTTTTGCTGTGCTTTGTTGTACGTTCAGTCTTGCTGACCTGTTAAATTTTGAATTATAGGACTTAATTTATGTGAAACGTATTAATTTAATTACGCAGCAATACAAAAAAGAAAGACTTCATGGCTTCGAGTAAGCTAAAAGTTTCAGAACTTAAAGAAGTGGTATTATCTAGCTTGTCGTTGGAAACAAAAATGGAAGTAAGATGGAGTTGCCGACCAACGCTTTAGTTTAACTTAGCGCAAATAACTAATCCAAAAAATAAAGATCTCAAATTAGAGTTTAAGCACAATATTTATGAAAAAAAAAAATTTTAGATGTAAACTAACCAACCTCCAATATTGCTTTCCATTCCTGCTGTTCGCAAAGCAGAGTAATGAATCCAATTCAGTGAATTTAGTGAATCCAATTCGTCCCTGATTCGTCTGACCCGATTCACAAAATAAAAAAACATGAATGCGCTCAATCACATTTAAACTTTACTCTAACTTTTCGGAAAGACAGATATTCTTTAATAACTTGACAGCGCCTGTCATCAGAATATTAAAAGGCATAATGAGAGAGCTACAAGAAATCGGTATACCCTTTAATAAATAATTAATTGTCAAAACTTCTGCTAAGCGTTTGCAGTAGCACTTCGAGCTCGTAACGGAAGTGGTGTGTCCTTATACCCTGTCATTTCTAGATGTTAATATTGCAGCAGAATGTGGTGCATCTTTAAAAGACCACCTTAGTAACTTAACGCATTTTTGTTATTGGAGGTTTAGCGACAACCATGAGCAATTCAATGGGCTATCAGCAGTCGCCCGTCCCTAATTTAGGGTCACTGGTTTTAGGAAAGGGAGAGAGCCAGTGCCATAATACAAACACAACATTCATGCCTCACCTTGGTTCAAACCCGGACCCCTTTGGACGAATGATCAGAGGCCATCGCTTAGACCACTGCGCCACTAGGGAGACCAGCGCTTTTTTAAAGCAACATATAAAGAAATTCCGAAAGATTTGCTTAATTGTATGCTTGCTATCTCTCCAGCAACTTAGAGGCGCGAGATGTTACTCAAAATGATCAAGTGGGGCCTGTGGCTTTCGATGGTATTGGTCTCCTACATAATGAGCAGGGAAATATAACTTAAAGTAAAACATACTGTTTTATAGATAGCGTCATCTACCTAAACTTTCTAATATGCGAATTTTGATGACAGTTTCTTTGACCATTTGCAAAGCCACGTAAAAATGCTACATAGATTGAATTTTTGTTTCTCTGTTTTCAAGATAGGCAAAAAGGAGTTTTTCGATTTTTAACCCATGTTGTCTTATCGGCTCAACAAAGAATATTCTGGAAATGAGCTGCCTTCCCGGTGGCGCAGTGGTCTAAGCGATGGCTTCTGATCAGGTGTCCGGATTCGAATCCCGGTGAGGCATGGATGTTGTATTTGTCTTACGGCACTTGCTCTCTCCCTACCCAGTAGCCCTAAATTAGGCACGGGTGACTGCGTATAGCTCATTAAGTTGCCGACGGTGGTCGTTAAACCTTCAATAAAAAAAATAAAAAAAATGAGCTTATATTGCCAATCAAGTAGTAAGATTGGACCTCCAGTAATTTTTGATACTACACCATCTTCACACACACTTCCTTTCACCGTCTAAATATATACATAAACGAAATAGAAAACTGTTCGATTGTTTGTCAAAGCACAACCATCACAGACATATTTTATAAACTAGAACTCAAGTCAACGAAATAATTGATAATAATTCAGATCTTAAAATATGTGTTCAGTTTTGGTTCAAATCTGGTATACTTCAAATGGTAGTATCCTAATACAAGGAAATTTGAAATCCACCGGTAGATGAAATGAAGTCTCATGGGTGTATCACGGGCTAAGCAGATAACTTCCTTCGCTAGCAAACGTTGATGCTGGAATCCTAGGGAGCCCACATATAAATTGTGTATGTAATAGTTATCTAGGAAACACAGCCAGAATTGTCAAGGTGCTCACACATATTTATTTTTCTATTTTAGTGTTTAACGTCCACAGCGAGCAGCTCATTGGGCTATAAGTCCATCGCTGATTTAGGGCCACTGGTTCCAGGGAAGGGAAAAAGCCAATGCCTTAAGACAAATTTAAGTAGAAAGTATTTTGAAAACATTTCCTGAAGTTATCGGTACAAGTGCACGAAAGATTTTTTCAATTGGAGTTTTCAGAATCTTAGATTATGTTACAAATATGTCAGAGGCAGAAATAAAGCTTTACACTCAGTAGTAGATTAACAATTTTTCACTAAAAATTAAGAGTTACTATCAAAACATTTCTAATCTTACAAATATGCCTGAGGCAGAAATAAAACCTTACACTCTATAGTAGATAAACCATTTTTTACTGAAAATTAGGAGTTACAATAAACACATTTCTCTCAAGAGTTGTATCCGCTGCAGGAAGAATTTTTTTTAAATCTGAGCATTAAAAACAGAGATACAGGTAGAAACGCAATTGTTATGTACGCTTATAGATGAAAATTCATGCATTGATTGCAAAAAATTTAACCATATTAGAAATATTTCGCACCGGAAAAGACCTCTAACAAAACATGGATTTTTCAAATCTGACTTTTAGAAGTAACGATGCTGACAAAAAAAGGTATATATCTGTGCCCATGGCCGGAAAAGTATGCGCTATTTTAAGCAGCAGGTGTTCTCAAAACCATTTCCCACGTGTATGGTAACTGCCCATGAAATAAATGTTCAGTCGAATTTTCAAAAGCTCAGTTTTTGCTGCAAATAAACAGAAGAAGAAACAAACCCTACGGACATTGGTGGACAAACCAGTCCTTACCATAAATTAGGAATTATACACAAAACATTTCCCATTGAGAGCTGTTTCCGGTGCAGGAAGAATTTTTCAAATCGGACTAATAGAAACATATATATCTTTACGCCACCTAGCGGAAATTACGTGTGTTTCTTGAAAACAAAACTGCGCCTAAATTGGTCTTTGTTATAATTGCAGCCGAAAGGAAGACAGTTTGTTTCATTCGAACATTTAGAAGCATATATATGCAATAAAATATATTTTGAATTCGATATAATCTCTTTTTACATCCTCTACGGGCGTAGTTCTGCATAGGAAAAGACCGGAATGCAATTATAAGTATTCTCATAATTTAAGCATCCCAATGCAAAATGATTTTTTTCAAATCCGACTAATAGTGAGAGATATGATGTCCACAGATGGACTGACAGTCCGACGGACGGACAAACCTATGCATATATAATTATAAAGGATTAAGTATTCCTATCTTGACATTGCCACACACAGATAAAATGCAATTTTCATCCTGGAATAACAGGATGAAAAAGCGTTTCTTCGAAAATTGCCTCAAAATTTTAAAAAATTACAATTTTTTGATTAGTACAAAATTTATACTTTTTAGTAGAGCACCATCATCGTACGAAGTAGCTGCAGTTTTACCTGCTTCTAGTTTAAGTGTTTCAGAACGGATCACTTTTCTGCCTCAAAGAACAATTTGGCATAAACAATGACATTTCCCGCTAGCAGTTTAAATATATTTTTTTGAAAACATACGTTGTTAGTAAAATATTACAATAATAATTTAAATAAAATTATTTCCTGCTCTAACATTTATCTTCGTTTTTGATAATGCCTATCACGCTAGAGTTATATGCCCATGGAATTCCTGTTAAACAAATCCAAGTATTAGAAACATTTGTCACTGGTGACCTCCGTGTCAGGGGTAAGTGTATCATTACGGTCACAGATTTCATAAATTTCTTCTGATGCAGATTGTTTTTCTTCAATGGTAGGGTGTTTAAGTTGAGAATTTTGCCAAATGTTTTGTTCAAGGGAAACCGTAGTCTCACAGCTGTAACCTTCCAAACCACTCTCACCGATAGGTGGTAAGCCGGCTGAATGACGAAAAAGATAATTAAATTTATTGTTGTCATCCAATCAAAAAGGACTTGCACGAAGCTTGATCCTTTCAAACTACCATGTTTCTTCCTCTTACCATTTTGTGGCAAAAGGTTTGAAAGATGTGGCATTTTTTTCAGAATTGCAATTTTACCATATTTATTTAATACAAAGTTTTTCATAGATGATACTGAAAATTATGTATAATCTAACTCTTTTGTTACGAGTCTTCTACAGATCATGAATCGAACAATTCTGAATCGAAGCTTCAGTAACTTTGAAAGCAGTCCTCTATTGCTCGTCCCTGAAAGACTTAGTCACTCGCATGTAATTCAACCGAATCTTGAGAGACATCAAAAGGGGTTCGATCTTATTTGGAGAGAAAAAGAACATGCAGTTCTAGCAATATGTCTAAATATGAAGCCAACTCCCTTCCTACATGTCTAAAATGAGTCCTTCTAAAGCAAATAACTTCTCTTTGATAGAAACGAAAATATAATTTACTAATTTTATTATAAAGTGAAAAAATGTCATGCGGATACACAAATATGGTATTATTACATACGCTGTCAATTATTTTAAAAGTGTGAGAAAAATTAATATCAATTTCAAAACCCTTTTTTGCAACAAAGCAATGGAACATGGTATGCTCGATTTTATGGCATCTCAGTGCGGTTAACGATTCAAATACATCAGTTTTTGGGGTGCGCTTGTTAGTTGGCTGCAGGTCGATGAAACAGCATTCAAATATTTCACTGTTAGCAGCCCTAGGGACTATACCGAGTGTTGAAAGGCTACATACTTTGACGGAAGGGGTGACCCCTCCGAAGAAACAATTCATGGGCAGGCTGATGTGGATCGCGTATTGCGAATGATGCGAAAGTGAAAAAACACAGGCCGCTCCAAAACGCTCATTCAGTTCACATGACGTTTTTAATTCTGATGAGGATACAATATTATCCCAACTCGAGCCACACGCACTATTAATCCTTAAAGGGGAAAAATGCACTGATCAGGAAACTCAAATCAACGCCTATTTACACCTTGCAGCTAGGACGGGTTAGGAATTAAGCAAAGGGTAACGTACATGTAGTTCGGTTAACAATTTCTTTGGAAAGCGACCCTTCATTGCCAAGCGAGTACATACCATGCAGAAATGCATGTATAGCAACAGAAAATTTTAATAAGTGGTTTGGCAATTTTTATGCCGGAACGAAAAGGATAAAATAAAATAATTTTCCTTGACAATGTAAACCTCAAAACATGCCAGATCAACCTTAGGCTGTATAAGTGCAGTGCATTTTCTATTAAACTTCACAGCTGTGTACCTAGCATAAATGACTCATACAAGCCGTGAAAATTCATAACATAATCCCGCAAGCGAAAGAAAGTGGTGTCGAAATGAACGAATAATACAAAATAAATACAAGACTACAAACGCTATGGACATGATTTTTTCATCATCGGGTGATGTTAACCAAACAACATTTTCTATTCGCCATTGACGTCGGGACGTTATGAGCATCCGAGGCTAAACCGAGAATGCAATTTTAAAGAAAAATTATTTCTTTTAATTGAAAAAAATCCGAAAGAAAATCCGAATTAGTAACCAGTTCCCAGATTCTCTGAGTGCAAATGTCAGCCACTGCAATATTTGAGTAAGTACTTAGCACATTGAAATTTAACATATGCGTTCACAAGAGCCCAATGAATACCGCGTGGTGATTGATGCGCCTCCCGTCAACTCTTCAACTCCTCGTCTTGGCTTCACTAACACAGCTTCAGAGAACAGTAATGAATGAGCAGATGCGCACTGAACTGAACACAGTTCAGTGCGCAGACTGCCTTTCGAGGCTGAACAACATTCTGTTGAATTATCGAAATTCTGTTGAATAGTAGCAATTTTGGTTCCTTGTCGTCGGACAATGAACGATTGATTTTCGTTTGTGAAGTTAAGCTGTAAGGTTCGATTGTGTGTAGTCGCCGCTTATTAAACGACAAATGTTTGAAACTGTATTTAACATGTCAATGATGGGAAACGTTGTACAGGAAAGCAAAATGAAAAAATGATCAACAGAAAAGCGTAATGATACATTATATAGTACGTAGCACGTATGTATTATTACACTGGGGAAATTTTTTTTTGTTTTCGTGGTGCCTGTAATTTTCCAACTGATTCTGGGTATTTTTGTGCCGCTGATTCCGGTAAAGGTATCCTTTTTGCTCTAGCAGCTCTAGTTTTCGAAATATGTTGGAGTTATTACCGAGTATTACGTTATTCTTCCGCCAGCATTTTTTACCTGTTCGTACACATACCTTTAAATTTTCTATTGCTGTCTGTGTTTGCGTGTGCACGTTACATATTCAGACGTGTTGTATTTCTGTTTCAGGCGTTGACATGGATTCGTCACGAAAAAAATGTGTTACTCATTCGAATGATTTTTGTTACATTTGCGGAGATTTGCTTTTTGCACAAATACTTTTATTATGCTATAACACACTTTACTTATGGGAATACTCAGCATATCTGTGCTTCATCAAAATGTCGCAGCAGTATGAAGAAAATGTTATTAAATCCGTGGAAAAATCTGTCACTAATTCCGAATCCTTCACTCTCCTACTAATTAGTTCTTGCACTGCTGTCTAGAAACGTAAAATCTAAATTTTAAACTTTTAAATGACACAAAACAAGGAAATGCCTGATTTTTTTGATAACTTCCATCATAACAGTGTGCTGTCAGAGACATAGGAACGAACATGCATATTCTCATTACTAATATGTGTATCACAAATTGAAGAATTCAGTGACTTATGTTTGAGACTAGTTCGTACCAAATGTTACTATTAAAAAGCATAAATAAATGTTTAAATTACTATAAATAACTATGGTAGTTATGTTGTGTTATTTAAAAGTGAGAACTTTCATATTTTCTAAATTCTCCAAAAAGTGTTCACTTATTTACTTCAAAAATATATTCTAAATATTTAATGCCTTCTACTTTTTTGTTGTTCGTGTTATTGGTGGTTTTAAATGTTCTATTCGAAGTAATCTCATCGTGTTGGTTGAAGGTTACGACAAATTAAACACTATTTCCCCAAGTGGTTGTCTCGTCTGTCTCTAATAATTTAGTCCTATTGACAGAATGGTTGGTGGCATGAACAGGGAATCCACAATCACTTGTGTATAAGAAATGTATTATTAAAAATCATCCATATAGTCATGCAGACAAAGGAAGAGACCCAGAATAATATCTCCCATTGAGCCTAGTGGATATAAATTGGGCCCAAAGAACTCAATAGAACAGTGTTCCATTGGAAAAATGTAGAACTAATGAAACATAACAGTAAGCATGAAAAATCTTGATTTTTTTCTTTCTTCAAGAATAGCAATTTCCGCCGTTTCGTGTAAAGTAACAGACCGTAACACAGTTTCACGTGCGATGACTGAAGCTCCGGGAAAAATTAGGTGTGTCCCACTTTATATCCTTCTGTTGTAGTTATAACTCGTCGTTACGAACGAAGCATTCAGAAAGAGACATCATAAGTACGTGGTTATACAAGATGCGGATCAATACTGAACTTCGTAATACCCTATTCTTACTTTTTTCTGAAAAAATGGTGTTTTACCTTGCAATTTAAAATTTTTTAGTGTCTTTTGCCATGACAAACAAAGTCAAACAAATTCTCTTTTACTTGTTTCCTAGAAATTTGAATAATATTCTGGCACCTGCAGCAGAAAGCAATTTGAAAAAGCAAGTATAATACCCACTAATCTGCCAATATTTATTTCCTTCTATAAAACACATTCCCACAGAGAGAGAGAGAGAGAGACAGACAGAGAGAGGGAGACAGACAGACAGAGATAGAGAGAGAGAGACAGACAGAGAGAGAGAGAGAGAGAGAGACAGACAGAGAGAGAGAGAGAGAGAGAGAGAGAGAGAGAGCGAGACTTATAGAGAAGCTTTTAGGAAGGGGTGTCTCAGGGCCGTACATAGGGATCTAGACCCTAGCCAAAAGTGTTTCGTTTTAGGTTAAATAAGACTTACATTGGAGACTTGAAAGGTCTCAATTTAATAAAAATGCAGCGACTTACTTTTAAAAAAATACTTTAGTTTTTTCTTTTATTTTTCATATTTTTTTCTTTCTGATGAATTTAAAAACTTCCATTTTTCGTCGCAACTCCACGCGCGCCCGAGAAAATTCTATATAGCCCCAGGAGTCTTGAACAGCCTTTAGAAGTAGGAAGCCAGGAGCTTTGGGATAGGGTGCCCAACAAGGAAGACAGATGAAAGCCATGTGAAATTCTATATACTCCCTGGAGTGTCTGACTCCAGGCCTTGAACAACTTTTAGAAATAGGAAGCCAGTAGCTTTGGGATAAAATGCTCAACAGGAAAGTCACATGGAAGCCACGTAAAATTCTATATACACGCTGGAGTATCTGAAACCAGGTCTTGAACATCCTTCAGAAGTATTAAACAAGGAGCTTTGGGATAGGGTGCCCTACAGGAAAGTCACATGAAAGCCAGGTAAAAATGGGGACGAAGACGCCTTTTGCTGCCAGGGAGCCTGTACTTGGAATTTGACGGCTTAACGTGCCCATCCGACGCACGGTGGATAATTAGTGTTTTGAGCGTTCATACCTGCGTGTGATCGATCCTGAAACTTTTCACTGGGAGTCACGAACGCTGACCAGTATTCCATAAACCACCAGTGGCTTTAAGTCCCCAAATCTTTAGAAATTGTTAAAGTGCTTTCATGATAGTGTAGGAACTTGCTGAAAAAAGATTACCTTTAGCTAAACCACACCTTTAAATTAAACAAGAAATCAAGCGATAACAGTAAGCATTAGATAATGCATGATAAACTTGATCGGCAATCATGTTCAAATAATTGTCATAGGGGACCGGACTTTCCAGCAATATCACAGCAAAAGAATGTACCCCACAACATAACACCAGCTCCAGACTTTTGTGCTGTGTGTAGAAGGCGAGATGGGTCCATTGCATCATGGGGTTTCAGCCAAACTCTGCCTACAGTTGATGCAGAACAAGATGTTCCAAACCTCGTCATACCACATGACCTTTTTTTTTAGTCTCCCAGACCCTATGACCCTGATACTGAACATAATGTAGAAGAAATTACCGGTTCTTCGCGTAA
Organism: Macrothele yani; assembly: GCA_039090855.1. Taxonomy (NCBI): domain Eukaryota; kingdom Metazoa; phylum Arthropoda; class Arachnida; order Araneae; family Macrothelidae; genus Macrothele; species Macrothele yani. The sequence goes on along the minus strand of CM076996.1, from coordinate 57,663,698 downwards.
TCAGTGGCATCCTTATACGCATGTGCCCACCAATACCGATCCACTTCAATTCCATGCAAGTAGGTCGCTGCGGAATGTTTAGGGAGAAGCCTTCGCTGAAAACTTTTCTCAGTTGCTGCACACAGAAGGTGGTCCTCTTTTTTCTGCAGAAGTCTTCTCAGACGACGGAGATTTCGTTCCTAAGAGATTGTCGTCTCGCGAGAGTTACGACTCTTAAACAAGCAATGCGCTTTATGTTTTCATGATTAAAGGTCCGTAATGTTTTACCATTAGAGAAACCATTCACCTTCACTCTTTTTAAAATCGTCATATAACGAAGTAAATTTTTCCGTCATTTCTGTATACGCCAGGATTCGAACCCGGATCCCCTCATTCCGGAATAAGTCACTCTACCAATTGAGCTACGCGGACGTTTGTTCTGACTGCTATCTGCCTTTATGTCGTGTGCGTCCTGCTGGCAGGTACGTCACATCTTTCCCCCCCCCTCTTGAAAGAGGGCCGGGGGCATGGCCCACGGGTCAGCCGTGACCATGAATCGTTGCAGGTAGCCATCCACTGTAGAACGTGCACTTCAGAACTCCCAGTCAATTTCTTTTTTTTTTTCGAAGCGCTGGAGAAGGGATTCTTTGATTTTTCCTATCTCGCGGTGTGGAAATAACATCACACCATTGCGAGATTTTGACCGGTCGGGTCATCCGGATAGTTCGGGCGCCATTATAACGAAGTAAATTTCTCCGTCATTTCTGTCCACGCCAGGATTCGAACCCGGATCCCCTTATTCCGGAATAAGTCACTCTACCAATTGAGCTACGCGGACGTTTGTTCTGACTACTATCTGCCTTTATGTCGTGTGCGTCCTGCTGGCAGGTACGTCACAGTCACTCCAGCCAATTGGACACTCACAATAAGCTTTTTATCAAACTCCAAAATGTATTTTGCTTCTTCCATTGTGATGAACCGTACTGACGAACAGCAGCTTTATAGAGTTACTCAGATCGCATGGTAACCCACGTGACGAGGTGTTTCTTATTTATGCTGCGTATCTAACGTTTACGTACATCTTAGCATATATGTCGCGTGACTAACGTTAACAGACCTCGGCATAAATGTTTCTCATTCAGTATACATTTATTAAAAATAATTAATAAAATTTCATAAGAACAAGTCTGTTGTATTGTAATTTCAAATTAATCTTTTGAAGTAGAAATTTTATTTAAAATATACACGGTCATATTAGCATAATATGATCACCATCAGAATCACAGTGTATCCGTCCCGACGCCTCACAGAGTGTATGTGCCAAGGTTGAAAACACAGAGTTACAAGCGGCCGGCCAGGATAGAGGAACCATTGTGCGTCACGTTAGCACAATGTGCAGCAGTAGTGATTTGACGGACGTTCAATTAGGAATGATGACATCCTACCGCGCCGACGGTGAATGCATCAAAGAAACATCATACTTCGTGGACTGTTCGTGAGATGCTGTAGTAAGGGTGAACCAAGATTTGACCGCTGGCACACCGAGTACCTCCCGATGTCATAACTGTGGAGCTCCAAAGTCTATCTACTCCAGAGGAAAACGTTGCTCCTGCCGAATGGTAAAGGACAATCAACGTGCCACAGTGCATCAATTAACCACGTAAATGAACGCTGAGGCACCCAGGTACCTGTCCCTGATAACAGTAAAGCGAGGGAGTTTGAACACGGGCCTCCAGAGTCAACGCTGCGTCAGGTCGCCCATCTTAACCCAGGTCCATTCGCAACGACGCTTCTGGTTCGCGAGGGACTACTGTCATTTGACAGTTGAATGGTTGAAAAGGTAGCCTTCTCCGACGAAAGGAGGTTTCAACTCCACAGAAATGACTAGCGGTGGCCCATGTGGGTTCAGACACACGAGAACCAACACTCAGCAAACGTACACAATTGTCGGTCAAGTTCGGGCCGGTTATGGCAGTGCGCATATCTGGGAGATATTTTTCTGGTATGACCAGGGACCACTGGTGCCACTGGATGGGTTCCAGAAAACCAATGGCTACCAGCCCTTCCTTGCTGACCACATGCATCCCTTCATGTTGGAAGTTTACCCTGGTGGTGATCGTGCCTACCAACAGGACAATGCGCCGTGCCACGGTCTAAGAGAGTGCGTGACAGGTTCCAGGAACACGACAGCCTGGTTTCCGCGCTTCCTTGTCCGGCGAAATCGGCCAACCTCAATCCCATAGACCACGTATGGGACTGTTTGGATAGACAGGTTCGACGTGCTGACGTACAACTACGTCATCTTTGGGACTTCCGTGCTCTGCTCTATTCTGAATGGGACGTGTGCCACGGGCAACCTTCCAGGATCGCATTGCGTCCATGCCACGCCATCTCTCCGCTGTCATCCGTGTAAAGGTTAGTTATTCCCATTTATTTGGTAGGTGGTCATATTATTCTGATATGACTGTGTAAGTTTTCTATGTATCATTGCCAGGTTATGAACATAGTACATTTTACTCTTTGTAATGCAACAATATTTCAGAAACCTATATCGTCCTGAAAAGGGAATTTTACCATGCGTTCTCCACTCAGGACAATATAAATCGTTAGATTCTCGTGTCAAGTAGATGTAACTCTCAAGTATTCTGAAAGTGGCTACATGAAAACTGTCAAAATATACGACATGTGTATGTCGACAATGGTACTTGAGTGGCCTTCATGTATTTGTGAAGAAATAATTCTTTCTGAGATACATTTCTTCTCTGTGATCTGATACAATGGTGACACCTCGACCTTTATCCTTTAACTGATTAGAAATTGTTTGCCATGCTATGATGAAGCCCAAAATGCTTAAGCTAGAGCGCACCCGAAGAGTTGTTCTGTTTTTAAAGTTAGGTGATCTGAGCTTCGGTGCTGGAAAATCGTTGTCCTGAATGGTATCAGGGAAGAATGCTTGAACGTAAATTGGGTGATTCGCGTAAATTCCAATCCCAGAGAGATATAATTTCCAATTTTTTGGAAAGATGTGAAATATTAAATCTCCCGGGATGCGTTGCCCATTGTTCCCGTATATTATATTAGGGACGTGGTTTACGAGAAAGGGCGATCAGTCGAGCAACGTAGCACATAAGGTGTGATTGGAGGAGTAGGTACTAAAATTCGTAGCATGATGGGTAAGCGGAAGAATTCATCGGAACTTTGAGAGAGGAGAGATTGAGGAAGCTCAGAGAGTCAGTTCCTCGATTTTCTGAACGGCTGAGCTGGCGGTTTGTTCGCGAACCACCGTAATTAACGTGTACCAGGACTGCCGTAACAATGGTCAAACAACGACCTGGAGGCAAAACTCTACAGGACAGCGAAACATAATATGAGGTGAGAGGAGAGCACTCGTACAGGCCAACAGATACTGCATTGTTCAACAGTTAAACCCAACACGACAGAGGTCAACCCGAAAAAATATTTGTCAGGAACATGCATCACACACTCTCGCGTATTGGCTACAATAGGAAACGATCTGCACAACATGCTGTCCAAAGTACGGTTCATCGGCGTAAAAGACTCGCTTGATGGGAAGATCATGCAAGCTGGACGTCGAATGACTGAAAAAAAAAACCTTTTTGGTATACCGAATCGAGTTGTTTTATTCCACTTCGTAAATGGTCGTGTACATATTTGGCGCATGTAACATGAGGCATTCGATCCATCCGGCATTATCTCCACACTGCAACTCGCTGGAGGCGGTTCTATGATGCGGGGAATGTTTACCTTGCAAGAACATTTGTTGTATGTAAACCAACGAAAGACTGGTGCCCACTATCATGAATTGCTGTACTGACTCAGTACACCCAGCAGTGCTGTACTCCTTCAGGAATGGAGACAGTGTATTCCAAGATGCAAGACACCAAGGCAAAGTCCAACTTTGTACAGAAATGACTTCAGGAACACAGTTCAGATTTCCAGCATATCGAGTGACCTCCGAACTCATACGATGTCAAGCCCGTAGTGCACTTCTGGGACGCAATTGAACGGCATTTTAGGAGTCAGATTATACCCATAACCTCCATATAGCCTCAGTCTCAGACGCAAACAAACCCGCGGGGTCTGCTACAATATGTTATAAGATACACGTCAGAAACTCTTCAAAAGTCTTTCTGTCTTTTATTATTTTAATTATAGTTATTGGAAAAGCCTAACAAGATATCAGTATCCTATTTCATATACTGGATTCATACCAAAATGTGCTCAAATGAATTCAATGTGTGTCTTTGTGGGCGTTGTGAGCCTTGAACCGTCAAAGGCATGTGCTCTTCCTATGTTTCATGCGCTAACTGTATGCGATACGGTGTCTAGCTTTGTTGGCCATGGTAAGAACACATGGAAGGTTCTGTCTTAATTGACTGATGCTCTTCTAGCGATTTCTCATGCTCTTAAAGATACCCGGAAGATTTATTGAAATCCATTGAGAGCTTCGTAAAACGACAGAACCAGTACCAACGATGACATTTACAAAGTAGGGAAGAAGCGGTTCGCAAGAAACTGTAATGTACAAAACATTCCTCCTTCAAAAGCAGCGCTTACACAGCCCGTAAAAAAAGCAGTGTATCAGGGAGGCCATGTGTGGGGCAAGAGTGCCATGGCAGATCCTGAGCTACTTTCGCCAACCACCTGGGAGTGGAAGAAAACGGATGATGGGATGTATTAACCCCATTGGACAGATCTACCAGACGCACTTTCATCATGCTTTGAGCTCATATCATGCAAATGTACCAAGAACTGTGATAAACATAAATGCAAATGCAAAAAAGCCACACTTCCATGAACTGGACAGTGTGGCTGATGCGGGAACTGTTAAACATTACTTGTAAAACTTTGAAGTAAATTATTTTAAAACTAGTGTTTTAATAGAGTGTAGTTTTATTTGAATTAGGCATGGCTGTCATTGAAAATTAAATAAAGTCATTGAAAAAGCAATGATTGATTTTGTAAAACCCTTTAAAACAAAGTTATAAAAAGTAAATCCTTTTACACACTTAGTGCAAGTGCATAAAAAATAAATCAAATCCTACCAAAAATTAAAAAAAGTGATTTTTGGCCGTCACCTTGGAACTGTATGTGCTTTCGATTAAAAAATGGCAAGTGTGACTTGAAATTCATTTCCAAAAGCAGAAAATACATAACTAAACTGAAAATCAATCAAATCAGACGATAATTATAAAAAATTGAAATTTCCGCCGCGATCTGGGGAATTTATGTACTTTCGATTGAAAAATATCAAGTGTGACTTCGAATACGTAACAGACGATAACTACCGGAAATTTAAATTTTGGACGCCATCTTGGAATTTAGGAGCTTCTGGGTAAATTTTGAAGTGGCCCAATACCTTAAAATGACCCTTAGGATAATCCTATTCATCATGCCGAACCATGCTTTTATACAAAAGTGCACAATTCTTTTGTTATGCCGTTGGGCTATGACGCATATTTAAATGATTTCCTTGTAGAAGAAAACTGCATTTTAAAAACAGTCGTAATTTAGGAGTATCGTAATTTCTTCCACGCACAAACCCTTTTTATTTATCAGTAATTTTCTAAAGCTGTGAAATATAAAAAAAACCCTTTAAAAACTGTTTCGAAAAGAACTTAAATGCATCCATTATTATGATATTCCACTGAAAGCATCTTAGAATTATCCGTCTGAGACCTCGAGCGACATATATCTGGAAATAAGGTTTCGTGCATTTCACGCAGCTACACTTCACTTTATAGGAATGTGATATGAAAAAAATGTTCTGCATTATTTTTCCGGATTCGAATCCAGAAAATGAATCTATGATTCATTATAAATTTCAACTCACGCAATATTCTGAAGTTGCATTACGTAGTCCTTTCACTGATTGCGAATCAGAAGAAACTTACAGGATGATGAACATGATGTCTATCGTTTTCAGCAAAAAATCATTATATTGAATTACTGCAGAAGTAACTTATCTTTTCTACGCTGCTGGCCATCCAAAATTTTTTTTTTTTTTTTTTTTTGATTGGCGGTTTAACGACCACCGTGAGCAACTCAATGGGCTATAAGCAGTCGCCCGTCCCTAATTTTGGGTCACTGGTTCCAGGGAAGGGAGAGAGCCAGTGCCGTAAGACAAACACAACACCCATGCCTGACCGGGATTTGAACCCAGACCCCTTACGGACGAATGATCAGAGTCCAACGCCTTAGACCACTGCGCCACCGGGGCGGCCCATCCAAAATGCAACACCAAGAAGGAAGCATCCGATTGGCCTGAAATTCGCAGCATGCGTCGCCCGCGAGAGGACATGCAAACGATTAGCATTGCAGGGCATATGCAAATCATGTGCGTCCTGCACGCCACCGAGAAGCACTATAAGATGGGTGCACAGAAGGCGGGGTGTAAGTAGTGGAAGTGTGTTGTGCTGCCGGACCTGTGAGTGGGAAGCTTCCTGATGTCTCGTCGCAGGATACGGCAGTTATTCCAGCACGTTTCGGACTTCGACAGAGGACGAATAGTGGCTTATCGCGACAGTGGTTTATCGTACCGAGACATCGGCGCCCGTGTAGGAAGACATCCAGCCACAGTGAGGCTAGTTTGGATTCATTTGGTGCAGGAGTGGCGGCCGGACCGACCTGAGCGATTGGCGCAGCCGCGGCACACCATCGAACGAGAGGACCGGCATGTTGTGCGGCGGGCATTGACTGCTCGCATCGCCACATCACGAACTTTAGCACAGTAATTAGGGTGTGTTGCGCAACAACCTGTGTCAGCACGTACAGTTCGACGTCGTCTGCAGGAGCGGGGATTTGTCGCACGGCGCCCATTGCTACGATTACCATTGACGTTACACCGACGGCGAGTGCGGCGGCAGTGGGCCGTTGAACGCAGCACATGGACTACGGAATGGCGCGACTATGTCTGCTCCGACGAATCCCGCTTCTGCCAGCCACACCACGATAGTCATATCCGCGTGTGGCGGCCCCACAGCGAGAGACTGTATGACGCGTGCATTATGCATCGCCATACCGGTCCGTCGCCTGGTGTTATGGTTTGGAGCGCAATTGAAAATGACACCCGCACCCCTCTGGTACGCATCGCCGGTACACTCAACAGCCACCGCTACATCTCCAACGTTTTGGAGCCTGTAGTCCTCCCTTACTTGCAGGACCTGCCAGCGGCTACGTTTCAACAGGACAATGCGCGTCCGCAAGTGGCACGCATCGTGCAACAAATCTTCACGGCTCACTAGGTGTCACTGCTGCCGTGGCCCGCCTGTTCTCCCGATATGTCGCACATCGAACACGACTGGTCGCTGATCGGCAAACGAGTGGCCCGGCAAGTACCACCCGCGGCTACGCCTGATTACCTCTGGCAACGTGTGGAAGCAACCTGGACCGACATACCCCAAGCCCACATCCAAGGCCTCTTTCGTTCGATGCCGCGGAGTGTAGCGGCCGTTATTGCCAGCCATGGGGGCCACATGAACTATTGATGTCTGCGTGTTCCGCAAGTCGCATGGGCCAGTAAGCTCAATCTTTTCATCTTTGTATCTGTTCTTATGTGTCCAGTAAATCTAGCTTTGCTATCTCGTGTCCTTCTTGGTGTTGCATTTTGGGTGGCCAGCAGTGTATATTTGATAAAATAGTTTATCTAGATCTCCGTTAATATCAGTTCACTGAAGGTGACAACTGATTTATGTATAAGATATCAAAAAATTCAGTTTCAATAAATCCAATGTGGATCTATATTGTATTCCTGTAAATTGAGGCACTGTAATTTTTTTCAAATTCTACTCTAAAAGGAAACAAGAAAAGGTTTCCAGTGGAACACAGGTGTTCGTACAACCCTAATGCTTTATTGCGGAATGTTAAGCAAGCCACAAATTCATATTAAAAAGTGTAACTTTAGCTTATAAAATTTTACACTTGTCTAAGAAAAGGAAAATACTTAGACAACTGTAAACCTACCCTCGTGGGAGACATACCATGTATTAGACTGGTGTACCAGTTCTTCTGAAACCTCAGTGTGTATATATATATATACACTGGTGGAAAGTGAAAAAAGAACACCAAGAAGGAGACGTCTGATACCAACGAAATTTATACAGCATAATAACGGAATACAGAGGATAACGTGATCAATTCATTTTGGCAAAATACAGCGGTATTTACTGGTAAACTGAAAAAATAACATTTCAATGTAACATGGCTAGTACAAGGTTTAACCGCCATGAACTGCGTCACACTGTGCAATTCTGGCATGGAGTCTGTCGTACAGATGTTGGATGTAAGTTTGGGGTATTGAGTTCCAAGCATCCTCAAGCTGGATGCGTAAATCGGGAATGGTCGTGGCTGGCCATGGAGACCGGATAAGTCGTTGTCCCATAAAATCCCACACGTGCTCAATGGGTGACAAATCCGGTGAACGTGCAGGCCATGGAAGTTGTCTCACACCCTGAAGTACATCTTGCGTTGCACGTGCCGTGTGTGGGCGTACGTTATCTTGCTGGAAAACACCACGATGAACCGACCTTACAAATGTCACAACAACGGCCTGAATGATGTTGTTGATGTAGGAGGTGCTGTTTAACGTACCCGGTACAAACACGAGTTGTGTACGGGAGTGATAGCTGACCGCTCCCCACACCAGGAGACCAGGTCTAGGCCCTGTGTGTCGCTGGCGGATGCAAGAAGGGTGGAGATGCTCCCCTGTGCGTCTGCGAACACTCATACGGCCATCGGAGGCTCCCAAGCAGAGTCTGCTTTCATCGCTGAACACGACAGATCGCCATTGCGTTCTCCAGTGCAGACGTTGACGACACCACTGCAGCCGTTCCTGACGGTGGGCTGGAGTCAGAGGTACAAATGCCATAGGCACACGTGCACGTAGTCCTGCATCCAGCAGACGGTTGCGGATTTTTCGCACAGTCACCTCAGGTGCAACGAAAGCTCGGATTTGCGTCGCAGTGGATGTTCTGCTTGACAACGCCGCTCTTCTTATGCGTCGATAGGTCCGCTCATCAGTCGTCTACTCCCGGTTCCACATATTCTTGTGAGGGAATGTTCCTCGGACTATCTACGTCACCATCATACCACCACCGATACTTCCCGTCCAATTAGCTCCACAATACGACGATACGACCACCCGGCCTCGCGGAGTCCGACTAGACGACCTCGCTCAAATTCCGATAACTGCTGAAATCGTACACGTCTTCCATGTCCAGGCATTGCAGCTTCTTCAAGGTCTTCGCACGTGTCCGTACGCCGACGACTGATTACATTCACTTCGACGTACACCTTAAATACCACCGACGATAATTTGCATATAATTCCGTACTGTGGCCTAAGAGCTCACCGGTTGGTCCCGAAATCAACATCACACCTACGTAAACTCAACCCCGTTAACATATATAAATTTCATGATCGTCCGCGAGTTCCTTCTGGTGTTCTTCACTTTCCGCCAGTGTATATATATATATATATATATATAAAACATCATAATACACCGTAATCCAACCTTAAAAAACACTAGAATACCTACAACTTTGAAATGAAAAACAGATTCTCTGCTTTAGAAGGCCTAACATCGGAGTAAGTGGATATTTCTGAAGTTTACAGAGAAGTAACAAGAGCTATTATGGACACCGCAACAAAATTAGCTGGGTCTAAGAACAAGTTGCATGCAAACAAATTATCAGGAAAAACCAAAATGTTGATGCAAAAAAGAAGAAAGATGAGGACATCTAAAGAAGATGTGACCTGCCAAGTGGAATATATAGAGCTATGCAAGACAGTACGAAAAAGTATCACTGAAAGCGTAGGGAAATTCAACTGTGAACCAGTGAGGAAAGCAATTGAATACAACCAAAGCCTAAAGATAGCAAATGAACCTCTCAGCAAGGGAAGAAAACATATTATGGCACTGAGAAAAGAAGATGGTTCTGTAATAAGAAATAGAGGCGAAATTTTGACAAGAGTGAAACATTACTACTAAAAATTATGTGAAAGGGATGATACATGTACTCCAGACATCATGAAAGGTACCGGTACCAGTACCAGAGTTCTTCCAAGCCTCCCAGCAGAAGTTGCACATGCAATCAAGAACATGAAGCGGGAAAAAGCTACAGGAGAAGATGGAATTACTGTAGACATCATACAAGAAGCAAGTGGAGAAATCGAAACAGTACTCGCCCAAATTTTCACTCGATGCATTAATGAAATGAAGATTCCTGAGGATTGGAACAACGCTTCAAAAATCCTGCTACATAAAACAGGTGACATTGAGGATCTCAGGAACTACAGACCTATCGGCCTCCTATCAGTGGTTTAAGAAATCTTCACTAAAGTTCTTTCACACCGCTTAAAGGTAACACTGGACATGGCTCAACCGAGATAACACGTTGGATTCAGAAGTGGCTACAGCACAATAGATCATATCCACGTACTGAGCGAACTAATTGAAAGAGCGAGGGAACATGAACTTCCATTGTGCATGGCGTTTATCGATTATGAAAAAGCCTTTGATTCGGTGAAATCATCAGCAGTTACAATGACTCTTAAATCCTGCGGTATTGAAGATGCATACATTAATATTATTAATAACATCTATGAAAATGCAAGTGCAAAGATTCGCCTGTTTGAAAATACAACACACATAAAAATTAGAAAGGGAGTGAGACAAGATGACACCATATCTCCAAAGATCTTTAATGCAACATTGATAAATATCTTTCAATCACTGAACTGGAAAAACAAAGGTATAATGATTAATGGAGATTAACTAACACACCTCCGTTTTTCTGATGACGTAGTCATTTTTGCAACTACCCCATCAGAGCTGCAGAGTATGATCCAGGAACTTGCTGACAAGACTAAAGAAGTGGGATTAAAAATGAACTTTCAAAAGACAAAAGTGATGTTCAATGCTTTTACAAGAAATGAAGATTTATCGATTGATGGAGAAAAGCTGGAGATAACAGACACGTACGTTTATCTTGGACAGCAGATTTCAAGTAAGGGTCACATTGATGAAGAAATTAATCGGAGTAAAAAACTTGCCTGGAGAGCTTTTGGAAGAAACAGCATAATTTTCAAGAGCATTATGCCATTATGTCTTAAAAGATACGTGTTTGATCAATGCATCCTTCCAGTGCTTACGTATGGCGCAGAGACGTGGACCTTAACTAAAAGAGACATGCAAAGGCTGCAGACAGGTCAAAGAAGCATGGAGAGGTGTATGCTTGGTGTAAGCAGGAGAGATAAGAAGAGGAACTCGTGGATCCGAAAAATGACAAGAGTGGAAGACATCATGATCATAGTTAAATCCCTGAAATACTGATGGGCTGGACATACTGCCAGAAGGACAGACCATCGATGGACAGCCGAAATCTTAGATTGGATTCCAAGGGACAGGAAAAGACAAAGAAGAAGACCGCATGGGAGATGGCTGAATGAAATTCGAAAGTATGCTGGAATGACATGGAGTAGGAGACTGGCACAAGACATACCGTTGTGGAGGAAACTTGGGGAGGCCTTCGGCCAGCAGTGGTCTGATAATGGTTGACAATGATGATGATGATATATATATATATACAACTCGAAGACCGTCTTTTGTTAGTAGAGTGTTTAGACTAGAATGAGAAAAGCTGTCATTTTTATCGGAGTTTGATGAAGGACAAATTGTGATGGGATGGCATCTCGGAACTACGATCTCGGAAACGGAGCGGCTTGTGGATTGTTCACGTTCTGCTGTAGTGAGTACGTATCAAAATTTTTGCACATATCGCTAAAGAACGAACCGTCGTCCAGTCGTGTGTTGCCTACAGCTCATTAATGCCAGATGTGAGCGGGGAGTATCGCGTATTGTTGACAGCAACGCCGGGCCATTGTGCGACAAATCACCCGCTGCTACAGCAGTTGTGATCAGGTGAATGTTTCACAGTTCACAGTTCATCGCATTCTTCTGTGCATGGACCTTTGTAGCCGAAGACACAGCCGGATCCCCATGCTCAGTGCGGGTTATCGCCAACAACGAATGAAATGGGCCCAAGATCATCGAGATTGGACCGTGGATGATTGGAAGAAAGTGGACTGATCTGACGAATCATGATTCCTGGTTCATCACGTAGACGGCTGAGCGCGGATATTCCGATGACGAACGGAGGCTACGGCATTTTCGTGCACTGTTGGGCAGAAACAGGTCAGCGGCAGTGTTATGCTGTGGGTGATGTTTCCTTTTGACATTTTAGGCCCCATTTTCCTCAAGTTTTAATCGTGTATACACTGTAAAAAATTGCCGTGAATTCTCGGTGTTTCAACCGTATTAAAACGGTTTACGGACCGTAATCAACGCCAACGGGCGATGAACCGTAAATTTTCGGTAGATAAACTACATGTTCACGGTGTTTAAACTGTTTTAACCATTACGGTATAATACCTGTTTTTTACGTGCTGTCGAATTGTCGAATGGCAACAAACTGGCCGCGGACCCCATGTTGGAACGACCCGATGGACGTCTCTCTACTTAAGATTCTATGTTACCGACTTATAGAAGCACCACAGCATTTATTTTCGGTAAGTATTTTTTTGTTTTGTGTAAGTCACAGTGTATTATGATGAGAATGTTAGTATTAAGTGGTTTTGGTAACATCTGGCAGGCATAAGAATTGAAACAAGTTTGATTTTTATTTCATGTATTTGGTTCAAATTATTTGTTAGGCCGAACAAGTTAAGTAAACGAATGCAGTTGCTAACTAATTTTCCTCGCTTGTCCTGTGAGTAGGGTGACAACTAGTTTTGGAGAACGAGGTACAAATCGTATAATGGTCAATTTCACCCAGATCACGTTGGGGCCAGGAAGATTTTATTTAGCACTCACAATCGTAAGTGCTAAAAATTCAAAAACCATGCTCCTGCTTCCTACATCTTTTTCAGTGCCAGACAGCTTTTTTGGATTCTGGGCTACTGAAGATTTTGTGGCCCCTATTTCTGGTCACAAGTGCTTGTAAAATACGAATGTCCTATAGACTATACGATAAATATGTATGTCTTATACATATGTTGGATACATATATCCTTAATATATGTATGTCTTATACATATGTTGGATACCTATTTCCTTAATATATGTATGTTAAGGCTTTGTAAAATACATCTTATGTGTTTGCAGACATAAGAAGATGTATTATTTTCAATATTTTTTCCTAAAGTAATGCAAACATTGAATCAAGTATAGATAACAAAAATTTGAAATGAATGCACAAAAACAGAAGTTCACACATAGTTCAGGAGTTTGTCTTTAAAATGTCTGTTTAAAGATGTTGAAACATTTTTTTCTGCAAACCAACACATTGAAGAAATCTCGTGTGAGCAGTGTGTATACCTCATCTGTGGTGAGATGGAAATTTATCAGAACCATTCAATTTCTTAAAAATTAGTTTAAATATATCAATACACAGGTATTTGTGTAGTAATAACTGCCAGTGTTTTCTGTAAAATTATAAAAAAATGACAGAAATATCACTCAACTCATAACTCAAGATATTTCTGTGTGTATGCTCCATCTGTAGTAAGATGGAAATTTATCGCAGCCGTTCAATTTCTTACAAATTTATAATGTATCGGCACACAGGTCTTTGTGTAGTAATACTTGCCTAACTGCCAATGTTTTTTGTAAAGTTACAAACAAATGACAGAAATATCACCCGACACATAACTCGAGACAAGTCAGGTAAACTACCAATGCTCTTAAGAGCAGTAGCAATATGTTTGCTTTATTTATAAAATGAGTACCCAAAACAATGTCTTTCAGTGAAAGCCCAGTTGTGTAGAAAGTTTTACAAACTTGTCACGCAAGGCAGTAATTACATTAGAACTGCTAAGTGAGCTAAGAAAATCCCCTCAAAAATCTCTTCAATTGTACTCTGTGTAGAATATAAACATTGCTAGTATACCCCAAAAGTGTCCCAAAATCTTTTCAAATATCAACATATTTTACAAAAATTTTATACTAAAGGAACACAAACATTGAATCAAGTATAGACAACAAGAAATTAGAAATGAATGCACAAAAACAAAAGTTTACACATAGTTCAGGAGTTTAAGTTCATCTTTAAAATGTCTTTTTCCTTGCTTTTAAGGTTTGCGAAAAGGTGCACAACATCGTCGAACGATACCTGCTTGGCAATATCATGTACTAATGACATGATAGCCAGACCATTAAGTCTTTGTTGAAGCACTGTCTATCGCAAGTTATTTTTCACCAAGTCCATTTTTGAAAAGAACTCTCTGCTTGGCAGTTGGTTATTGGTACAGTAAAACCTCCTCAACGGACACTCCCAAATAGCAGACACCTCCATTTTTAACGGACAGTTTTGTAATCCCCAAAGTATAGGCGGTTCTGTGTTTTTACCTCTGAATAGCGTACAGAGATTTCAGTCTTAAAAGCTGAAAATGCGTTCACTGAAGGGGAAAGGTATGCAAAATTTTATCGCGATGCCAAGCCCACAATAAAATTTTAAGGTGTTACCGAAGTGTTAATTTAGTCATCTTGGGAGCAAACGTTGCCGTATGTGCGGCACACGCGTTAACAGCTGTAGCCCTATTAAACTGAGGACGCGTAGAAAACAGTCATTTTATGGGCCGATCCCTGAAGTTAAACCATTTGGTTACATAGGATAGAAATACTGTGTTTAAAATCACATTTTTATCCTACTATACTTTTTTATTATTCATTCACGTCTTCCAAATATTTTTTCTATTAGGTAAACATTTCATGAATTTAACGATGACGGTGAAAATCCTCCGATCAACTGTTGACAGTGAGCAGTTTTCTTAGAAAATTATTATCTGCAGTGATTCACACTTTTTTTAACAGTAAAATACTTACAAAAATTGTTTTCGCAAAGAAAAAACACTGCTTATCCCAGTTTTTAAAAATACGATTAAAATAGTGCATGTTTTTATTTTTTTCCTCGTAACCGAAGTTTGTCTGTTATGTTTTTGCTATCAAAAGTAAAGAAAAAAAATACAGTGCCGAAGACTCGGTGTTTTGTGCTTTCGCGCATTGCTTAAAAGTTCGTTCTAGTAGCTCAATTGCGGGTGTCATAAATCTGAGGGAAGCCTGTTTATTTTTTGCTTTTCTTTCTTTGTTTGAGGGATTGTATCTGCTGTGGCCTGCCTGCATCTCTTGATGGGATTAAACTCCCCCCCCCCCGTCGCTGGTCGAAGTTCATTTGAGTGAGTCAGTTCCCAGTAGCGCCACATAAACAAGCCTGCAGAATGATCTTTATAGACTTCAAACGAGCAATACGAGCACCGAGAACCTCGCAGTTTATGGAAGAGAAAGAAATAAGCTTTTAAAAGGTTTACTCATCAGTGTGGAAATTTCAGAGGGGGAAAAAAGTAATTACAGAAAACAAATTCAGCATATCAGCAGCACCACATACGTGCCACATATTTAAAAAAAACTTTTACCATCATAATAGCCGCGGCTGTTAACAACGAAATTGCGGTAATTCAATGAGAAAAGTTTTATTCGCCAACGACAATTCTTCATTCGCCAATGGCGAGCTGGCGACCGGAAATTTCGTGCCCTGCATATGTACGCATATTGCATTTTCCCTCATCTTTGAAAAACTCAAAAATATTTAAGTTACTATAAATACGTACATATATTCAACTTCGTGTCCAGTATTACTAATGCGGTTTCGGAATTTATTACTACATAAAGATGTACATATAAAGTACGTATATCAGACCTGTTTGTAATCCGGGTGTAGAGTGGAATTCCGAGTTTTTGTCACATTCCAAACCCGTAAATCCGGGTTTTTAAGTTTTAGAAGAATTTGAGATGCTTTGGACATTTCATTTCTAAAAATGCTACAAAATGGTAACTAAACTTCAGGTTCCATTTTCTTTGGGAATTACAGTGTTTGATTAAAAACACTGCATGTCCGTGCGAATGGTGAATGTAGACGATTTGTGACACCTCGTGCGTTTCTTTTGTTATCAAACAAGCTCTCAAGATAACAGCCTGCTGAAAGGAAGGCTTCTTTTCATTATTTTGAAAGTTCAAATAATTTGATGATTTTTTCTAACTACTTTTAGAAATTGAATGGAATTCACTGTAGGCTTCAAGTTCAAGTAAAACTGGTCTACATAGACTGCTTAATTAACATATAATATGAAGTGCAAAATTTGGTTTTAAAGATGCAATGCCTGAAAGATTTGCACAGTGAAAGAAAATTGGTTACAAGAAAAGATGCGAAGTTTAACTGCACAAGCACTAGGGCCTATTTGTTGTGTAGCTAGCTTATATGTGCGTATTATACATTATATGTATATTGGCACTGAGCTGAGAGTTTCAGGGTTTCTTGTGTCACCTCACAATCAACTTTGGTAAATTTATAGATGTATATTTATTTTTAACAGCAAAAGAAGAAAAAGAATATCAGCCACAAAGTTCATATTGCGCGATGGCTTTAGTAGACGGGCATGTACCTCCCAATAGCGGACAGACTATCTGGTCCAGACGTGTCTGCTATTCAGAGGTTTTACTGTATTACCAAATATAGTTTCAATATAGTGAATAAATTTTGCAAAACAATCAAATTATTATATATATCAATAACTCATCAATAATCACATTAAATGTTTCTACTTCAAGTTGTTTCATTACGGCTATTGTCATCTGCATATTTTTATTTGATCGTGATTTGACAAAACTTCCAGGAGATTTTTACTTAATGTTTTAGCTATTTCTTCATATTTTTCAAAATTATTTCTTTCATTGCCAATGAAATGGGATAGTGACCGAAGAAGGTTACATCCAATTAACAAATCTAGTGAAGGCTTTTGTAATTTAGTACTAACTTTATCGCATCTCTCCAAAATATCATTCCAAAGAACACACATGAGAACAAATTCGAATTTCATAAACTTTTTTGTAAGGATTTTGCTTTCTGCCGAGGTTCAGAGATCCGTTTTTATTGAAATCTCAGATACACTTTCTGGGGCACTCAAAATATTGTCAAAGTCGGTGAACAGTGCTCTTACTCATTAATAATGACCATACAATCTAGTCTTACTCTAAGCTTTTTAAGTGAATTAATTTATTATTCATAGCTTGGTTCAAACTGCTAGAAAATATGGCCCATTTATGAGGGGAACTTGAAAGAAAAAAACAGCAATGTCTGTAGGTAGGAAAAAAGATTTGGGGCCTCCAGACAATGTAAGCTACAAATTTAATATGAATAACGGAAATTATTTCTTCGATTTACACTTTTTGGAACTTTTTACCCACATGAAGTTCTCAGCCATTAATAAAATTGGTGTCGGCACACTCATTTTGTTGGGGACCAAAAACTTCCGAAAAATCCAGGCCCCTGAACTGACAGTGGCCCTTTATCCACTCCCCCTTTAATCTCTCTCTGATCTTTTCTGTCCCAGCTGCTATCATTTATCAATGTAATCCATTAAAAATTTTATTTGCTGAGTTTTGTATTAAAATTTGTGTTTTCATCCTAATTTTTTTACATAGTCTGTGACGGGCTTAAATTTTATTACATGCTGGGATGGTAAATAATATTAACTGCTGGGATGCCATCTCGCCCAACTTCGAACACTGATTTCTATAGGTGGTCAAATTTTAAATTTATTTCTGTAAAAACATATAGCAGTTGTTACTAAGGATTGGAGTCGTCATTGTTCTCCAGCCAATAGCTATCAAATAATTGCCTGGCAAATCTCCCTCTTTCAGGCAGAGTTGCTATAGTGTTCCAAGCTTAAATTTAAGAAATTTCTTAGTCGAACTCCGCAATAACACCGACGCTAAACATAATTGTGACTCCCCTTAACCCTGTTTGCTTAATAAAAACACCGAATAGCCACTTTATTATGACCAATCCCTCACTACTTCGTTGGGCCACCTTTTCCCTTTAATACTGCATCAGTTCTTCGTGGCATGGACTCCACGAGATGTTGACAGGTGGTTTGTGGAATCTGAGAACATGCTTGATGAATAGCCCTTTCCAGGAGTGTGAGATTGCAGGGTTGTGGATCCAGCTGTCTGATGGCTCATTCAACTTCATCCCACAAATTCTCAATGGAATTCAGATCTAGAGATTGTGGGAGCCACCTAAGCAAAGTAAACTCACCATCATGTTTCTGTACAATACGAGCACTTTGGCAGGACCCATTAGCTTGTTGAAAGTAGCCATCGCCATTGGGATACACCATCCACATGACAGGATGCACTTGGTCCGCAACGAAGTTTAGATATGATGTGCCAGTCAGACGTTGATCAATACGAATTAAAGGGCCCAAAGCATGAAAGGAAAACTTTCTCCAAACCATAACGTTGCCTCCACCAGCTTGAAGGGTTGTATCAATGCATTTGGGGTCTATGCTTTCGTGCAGTTTTCGCCAAATTCTCACCCTGCCATCGGCATGGTGCAACTAAAAATGTGATTTATCGGACCACATAATTTGTTTCCAATTATCGACTGTCCAATCCTTGTGCTAACTGGAGATGTTTCTCTTGTTAACTGCAGACAGCAAAGGTGTTCGAACAAGCCTTCGACTGCCATATCCCATCCAATGCAGTGTACTGCGAACAGTGCATGAAGAGATCATTTGAGGGGATTCTTGATTAAGATGGTCTGTAATTTGCTGTACTGTTGCCCTTCTGTTGTCTGTTACCAGTCTGGACACTCTCCGTTTCACCCGAGCAGTCACTAGTCGATGACGACCGCACCTTGCACTTAGAAACCCAGTTTTTTGGCTGACAGTCCAGTCTTTAAACATTTTAACAACAGCTGCTCTGGAACATTTCACGGATGTGGCGGTTTCGGTGATACTCACTCCATGGCTCCGAGCTCCTACAATCATCCCACGTTGAAAGTCCGTCAAATCGTATTTTTAACCCATCTCGTCACCCAAACATCAGATCTACTACTGTCGCAAGCACTGAGCTTTCCCTTTGTATACTAGCCTCGCCCTCTGGCGGCAACAGCGTGCAGCCATAGCTCATTTGCTTAAAACTATCTGGTGGTCATAATAAAGTGGCCACTCAGTGTATACATATAAAAATACTCAACCTTCCCATGCAGGGAGAGAAATAACTATTTTTTGGGGGGAGCAATATTTCTCCTCAGATTTAGCGTTGCAGAGCAATTGAGTAATTACATGAAGCACTTTTCCAACTTACTTTTATTTAAATCAATAATTTATTATAAAAATTACTATCTCACCTTTCATAATCTATCGATAATATTGTGATCAGTAACACAAAGTAAAATCTAAAATTATTTTAGTAGATATGGAAAATCATAGACTGCTGCCTGATGTGACCACATCATCACTGCTAAGTGGGGCAACATGAGGAAGCGTTTTCTAGCTGAAAGCAAACACGATTAAGTTATGAATAGAATTATTTTTATTTTTAATGCGTAAGCAAAATCGTATACAATGACTCAGTAGATGACAAAATCCACGTAATGATTGTGGGATCTGGGTATGATTCCCTTCCACAACTTCTTAACAGGGTCAATAACATGTGTATGCTACGTGAAAAATTCCCAGTAAGGAAAGGAAAGGTCTCTTGCAATCAGGAGTAAAAGATCACATGTTGAACATTTTTATATATATCTTTTTAGGCCTAAGTTTTTTTATAGATATTTGGGGCTGCACCGTGACCAACCCTGTGAAAAACTGAACTTAAAGAGTACCACAATGCTAAACTTGATACAAGGTACACTGTTCAAACCCACGAAGATGGAATTGTAAAATATATACATAAAAAATGGCAGCGATCAGTATGAAAATATCACCAGCGCGTAGCAAATGATGCACTGAATAAAATATGACAAAAAAGAGCGTTGGAGATAGGCCCAGAAATATGCATAGGCTGCAGTTTAGCATTACAGACAATAGCGTTTTGCCATACCCTACTCTTTTTTTTAAATAGAGATATTAATGGAAATTTCCATATTAAACTTTAAATAAGGGTTTTGTAATTCAAATATGACTTTGATATATTAGAAGATGGAATTGTAAAATGTACATAAAAATGACATATAACCTTTCATAGCTAACTGCTATTTTTGCATCGCAAAGCTTGAAGCGATACTGCATATTTTTCCCCTATTCCATTGTCAATCGTGCAAGTTTCAAGATTTCTGTTGTTACTGTAATTTGTCATAGCACATTCTATTGTTGCCAAAAACAAACATCTTACCTTAATGATTGGGTGTTTTGTAATCCGCACTACTTATGCTACACAAAGAGCTAAAAATGGAAGATTTAAGCCTCGGCAAGAGGGGTTACACATGTTTGTAACCAGTGCCGTATTTGGATGGCGTGGGGGGGGGGGGCAGGCTACAGCCAGAGGTGAATTTTCCCACTGTTCTGTGCAATTATATGACTGCAAAATACATTGTTATTTTGCAGTACTATATTTATAACCAAAAATTGAGATAAGTCCTGTAGTATGCAGTTTGATATTTCCTGATGTTTATTTGAGAAATGCTGTCGCTTGTCTCCTCAGCCGAACACCTGTAGTTCGTTTCCTTTCCATTCCTAACAAAATTCCAATACTTTGAGTGGAGGAGGGGGGGGAGAGCAGGAGCATAGGCAGGAATCTTTCCTGGGGGTGACAAATATACCAGTTCAGGTTTGAACATAAAATGCCACCTCTGTCATGATTACATTCGTTTTAAAATTTCATAAGTAATAAACAATAATAAAAATAAAGGCACTTTTTAAAGATTTTATCAAAATAAAATACCAAAATTTGATTTCTGAATCATCTAAAAATTGCTAGCAAAATATCAATACATAAAAGAAAAATAATGAGTAGCAAAGGGGGGGGGGTCATCTAAATCCGGCCCTGTTTATAACAAGGAATTTCTACCCCGGGTCCATCTGTTGAGCATGACTTCTGAGCCACGGCTGATATTTAGTGGTTTGCCGGACTTAAACCAGCGTTTGTGCCAAGTCTCAAGTTAAGCACACTAACATTGGCCCACCATGACCCTTTGCCTTTAAGAGATGGTCAGTGGTTAACTGGTTACGGCAAGTGAAATGCAAGCTATAAAATGGATCGATGAATTTATCCATTTCAGCAGACTAGTGAAAATTGGAATCGGGAGCAATAAGGCCCTAACATAACATTGAATTGTTCCTATACATCATCAATATAAAGCCAACTAGGTGGAACTGTGTAATTGTTAAGTTGTGCTGCACCTGGCTTTTTTCCCCTCTTTCTTTTTCCAGCATTAAAAAGAAGACAACATCTGATTACTTTTGCAGCGTGTTAATAAAAACGCCAAATATGTATACATAATAATAAGCATTGGGTAATTTCAAAACCTTATATTACCTTGGACTTCAATGTCAAATCAAGATGGCTGTTGCCATATTTGGTATATCTTAACTGTCCCATGTTGTCAGTTTGTCACTATAAATGAATTGGAATAAATCCCATAGGACATGCATCATGAAAGGGTGAATCAGTGAAAATTTTAACATGAATGTAACATTCAGGCCTCTACCATGTTGCCATTCTGATTGAATATTGGCAGGGAAGTCATATCACCAGTTAAGTATTATGCTGTACCCACCCTCCATCAGTGCTAAATAAATGAGGCAGAAGGCAAAAGTTCCTAGAAATGAAGACCTTATTTATTTATTTTTTGAAAAGAGAAAAAAAGAGATACACCTATCAGACTTATTTTAAAATAGAAAGTAGTCACGACTAGACTTTTTTGTGCAAAGTTCATCACAACTTGTATTTCCTTTGACATCTCAGAGTTGAATTTTTTATTATTATAATACAGTACTTTCTCATACTAATGTACATGGGCGGGTTTCCAAATAGGCGTGCGCCTGGGTCTCCAAAGCTTGAGGGGCCCCAAAAGCGTATAATTGGATTTCCAGTTTCAATATGGTTTTCACGGACAAACAAATCAATCCTTAAAGCCACCATTTTGAATTGTTAATTGATATTTTGCTCTCTGATATAAGTAACATGTATTTTTTCTTGCTGTTGCTGCTACTCTGAATTTTCGAGTTCTTATCGATGTACTAATTTTGAAAAGAATTGTTAAAATAATTTAGCTTTGGTTTTAGTGGTAGGTGACAAAAGTATTTGCACTTCCCATGCTTTTCATATTTTAAGGCGAATTCTTAACTGGCCTGATGTGCTACAAATTGCTTTCATGCTACTTCCATCCAAGAGAAAGCTACCCCCCCTGCATTGTGATCAGGAATGTTTGTATTGGATTGGTGCGAATGAAATGTCCGGCAAAGGACCAGCACACTTGAATGGCGAGAACGGAAAAGTAGGACAACTTAGTGTAGGTTTATGCTGCAGCCTTGCTCCTGGCTCATAGATGCTTGCTCAGGCACCTCGCTGGTTGCATGTAGCTGTGATGTATGCCATGGAGCATTTACCCTGCAGCTGTTCATATCACTTTTATTATTATAGGAATCATGACTGTATCTGTTATTGTCAAACAGACTTAACCAGTGTTACGGCAAGTTTTACAACCACTGCATATAAAGCCACCAACTAAAGGTGAATTCAAAGAAATCACTGATATGTTTTACAAGAAATTGGGATTCCCCAACTGTCTAAGTTCTATCGATGGAAAGCACATCCGAATACTTCGCCCTCAATTGTCAGGCTCTGTATTCTTTAATTATAAAAGCTACTTTTCAATAGTTCTGCAGGCCGTCAGTGATGCACACTGTAAATTTATTTTCATTGAGGTCAGAGCCTATGGAAAACAAAGTGATGAGGGCACTTTTAGAAAGTCTGTCTTGTATGACAGAATAAAAAGGGTGTTCTTAACATTCCTGAATATAACTTCCTACTAATTACTGACATCCAAGCCCCCTATGTGTTCGTAGGTGATGAAGCCTTATGCTAGGAAAACTTGATCAATCCTAGGAGAAGTTCAAAAAAAAGTTCAAATCACAGGAAAACTCCACAAATAAAGCTTGCTTCTATAAAAACACAGAACGGTTTTTAAAGATACGAGAGAGACGACTGCGTACTGTCACACTCTGTTGGGGAAAGTGGGTCAATAGATGGGAAGAGTGGCCTTGAAGGAACCAATCACAACGTAAGTTTGAAAATGCCTGGTGATGATCGAGGCTTGGAAAACAAACCAGTCTGATATCATAGCTGTGGTGATGATCGCAGCGAGCAGCGCAGATAGCCTTGCTGCTCCACGATAAATGAGCATGTGAATAAAGATTTATGGTTTTGTTTGATCATCGCCAGGCATCCATGTGCATAGTTCCGCGATGTGCCAGTAGCGATGCTGCAGCACAAACTAACCTTTACCCAGGCAAAATAATCCCCTTCAGCATCGACACATGATTGCCCTCTTTCTGGCAAAACCGTGATCACGGAACGAAAAGAGTCTTGTGGCTGGGACCCGAAGAAGTCAACTGCACGTTGAACCTTGTTGTCTGTGATGAACTGTTTCCCGGACAAAAAGTGATCCAGGAGATGAAACAGATGATAGTCTGTCTGAGAGAAGTCTGGGTAATAGGCAGGATGCGGCAGTGATTCATAGCCCAAGGCACTTAGTGCGAACACCATTCGTTGTGCGACATGAGGACAGGCGTCCTGGAGCATAACAACGCATCTGTTGACCAAAGCCGGTTGTTACTGCAGCAATTTGTGCAGTGTATCTGGTGTAACGTAGCACGATAACATCTTGCAGTGATGGTTTGACCTCTTGACAAGAAGCTCCGATGAATTATCCCGGCTGTGGACCACCAGATAAGGAGCATTATCGCCTTGGTGTGTGGGGTACTTTAGGATGCCGTCCAGCAGTTTGTGCCTTACTTAACCATTGTGCAGATTTTATTGGATTCAGGTAGTTGTGCCAGTTTTTCAACAGATAGGGCTTTGTTTAATGATGTCAGAACAAATGTAATGAGTAATGGATCTTGCCAACCCAAAGGACCTTTCCCTCGGGACATGAAAAACAGGTGTTTTTCGGATGTGTACTAGTAATTATGCATGCACAAATACCGAGAAAAGGGTATCTCACAACTGGCTGTGCTTAGTGTTTTCCCTAGAGCCTTATTACAGGGCGGCCCGCCTAATTAATTTTGTCTACCACCTGGCTATACACTGCTGGACAATTGCTAAAGACGGATCATAAACGGCTATATAGCGCATAAAAAAGTAAGTGTGGTTGGATGCCAAGTGAAATAAAATAATGTCAGAATGCCAGGACATTACAAGAAAGACAATTTATTGTGCTCTGAAATCCAGAAGGCTTTGGAACGTGTTCAAGGGACAAACAGGCCATTTTGTGCAGAATACGTAAACGTGAAAAAATGCAATTACCGTCCGCAGGCGTTCCGGCGTAAGATGTCAACACGAGATATGGCCACCATGGAGGGCGATGCAAGATTCCACACGTCGTGTCATGCTTTGCACAATATTATCAAGCAGCTGTTGGGGTACTTTATCCCATTCCTCTGTCAGTACACGGATGAGGGGGTCCTTGTTTATTGGAGGGCATTGGCGACCAGCAAGACTCCTCTCCAAAGCATCCCACACATTTTCAATGGGATTCAGATCTGGAGAACGTGCTGGCCGTATGAGGCGTTGAATATCCTCGCTCTCAAGACACTCCTGGACAGCGACTGTTCGATGACATGTGGCGTTGTCGTCCATGAAATGAATCTATCACCGACAGCACCACGGAACATGCGAACATGAGATAGCAGAACATCATTAATGTGTCGTTGGCCAGTCATAGTCACAGTTGGAAGCACATAGAGGGACGTACGGCCATTGATCATGATGCCAGCCCATACCATGACACTACTAGTCGGATATCGGTCCCTTTCCTGTATGTTTGCTGGACAATATGCAGTACCACTATCACGCCAGATCAGTTGTCGTCGCCAATCAGACGATAGACTGTATCTACTCTCATCTGAGAAGAGGACAGCAGACCAGTCGTTATCAGTCCAATTGCGATGTTGATGGCACCATTGCAAACGGGAGGTACGGTGACGTCTGGACAATGGGATTCACACAACAGGACGGCGGGCGTATAGTCCTCCTTCACGCAAACGTCTGGCGACAGTTTTTCGGGAGATCCGCTTGACAGCAGCAGCAATAAACTGATTTGCTACCTCACTAGCTGTGCTGCGCAGGTGTCTTTTTGTTGATAGCAATATGTACCGATCTTCTGCAGGTGTCGTACTGCGAACACGACCTCCCCCGTGACGTTTGTTACACTCTCCATTTGTTTGAAATGATTTCCAAAGCCTTGAAACAACACTGTGACTGACGTCGAACTCCCTGGCAACATCTGTTGTTTTTCGCCCTTCTTCAATCTTGCCAATAATACGGCCACGCGTAAAATCATCTAAGTGATGTCGGGAAGATATACTGAAAATTGCAAGTTCGTCAATTGATTTTTTCCCTTTTAACTTTGCGTTTGAACAACAACGGTCAATACGCGTCAAATCCTTTATATCTCTTATCAGCGCTTTGACGTCACGAACAAGTTCGGCAATCCAAAATTTGCATACGCACAACACGTCTTACTGTATCCCGCACCTATGCTAATTTCCACATTTTCCTGCCTTCCATTTTATGGTTGCTATCGTTGCTATTGTCATCCGTCCTTAGCAATTGTCCGGCAGTGTATTTCCTATAATTATTTTTTTAGGTTGGAGGTTAACGACCACCGTGAACAACTCGGTGTGCTGTAAGCAGTCGCCCGTCCCTAATTTAGGGTCACTGGTTCCAGGGAAGGAAGGGATCCAGTGCCGTGAAACAAACACAATATCCATGCCTCATCAGTATTCAAACCCATCTCCGACGAATGATCAGAAGCCAGCGCTTAGACCACTGCGCCACCGGGCCGGCGCTTTAATGAATGTTTTAAAATTGAACATAATAGTAAGAATGGATAACTTATTCCCACATACACCATCATTGTTGATGAAAACTGACTGAAATCTGTTTCACCGCCCTGGTGGTGCTGAAGGTCTAAGCGCTGGCTTATGGACATTCTTCCGAGAAGGGTCCTGGTTCAAATCCCGGTGAGGCATGGATGTTGTTTGTCTTATGGCACTGACTTTCTCACTTCCCTGGAACCAGTGGCCCTAAATTAGGGACAAGAGACTGCTTGTAGCCTATTGTGTTGCTTACTGTAGTCGTTAAACCTTCAATAAGGAAAAAAATTGTGTCAAATATAATTTGTTAATAAATACTCATTTTTTAAAATCATTATTGTACAATTTTCTAACTGTTTATCATGTTATGTTACATTAATGCCTACCACTCTGCTAAAGATGTTTAATAAGTATAATAACGTTAAGGATAACATCCCCCCCCCCTCCTGATTGGGGAAGTGGTCGTTAAATGGCTGTAAAAAGCTAAAATTTCTTGCCGGCTGGCATGTAAAAAATATTTAGGGAGAACACTAGTGCTATTCTCCTACATGGGACAGTGCCTAAAGTTAACAGTAGCTAAAGTTATATACTATAACCTTAGCTACTGTTGGCTTTTCAGTTATGCCAAATGCATCTCGCATCAGAAAGCCTGGATTAATGGTATAAAAACTGGCACGGAATTTCTAAAAAAAAATTAAAGTTCATGAAAACTCTGCTTCACATTTGTCCACTTGTAACGCGTACGATATGTATAAAAATGATAAAACGTTGATAAACGGATGGACTCAGAATATTCAGCGCAGGCCACTTTTTGGACACGTGTTGTTGAAAAGAATAATTGACGTTACTATAACCTTAGCTACTTGCAATATGACCTTTCGTGGCCATCGGGAAGTATTAGGCGATAATAATGCTGGAAATTTTCTATCTATAATTAAGTTTCTCAGCAAATTTGACCCGATTCTTTTTTTTTTTTTTTTTTTTTTGATTGGAGGTTTAACGACCACCGTGAGCAACTCAATGGGCTATAAGCAGTCGCCCGTCCCTAATTTGGGTCACTGGTTCCAGGGAAGGGAGAGAGCCAGTGCCGTAAGACAAACACAACATCCATGCCTCACCGGGATTCGAACCCGGACCCCGTTCGTACGAATGATCAGAGGCCATCGCTTAGACCACTGCGCCACTGGGGCGGCTGACCCGATTCTTAATCAGTTGATGGAAAACAAAATGAAATATTTGAGTTCAACGATACAAAACGACACTACCAAAATTAAGAAGGAAATTATAATAGAAATTAAAGAGGCACAGTTCTACTCTACCATTCTAGATATAACGCAAGACGTAAGAAAAGATGAACAAATGAGCCAAATATTTAGATTCATCACAGTCCTAAAACAACAAAAACGGAACCCCGTGGAAATTAAAATTAACAAAAGATTTTTAGGTTTTTGAAATGTCAGAGACCAAAGTGCAGTGGGTCTATCAGAGGCAAAATTAAAGATTATAAACAAAAATGAACTGTTTCTTGAAAATTGTAAAGGACAAGCTTATGATGGAGCCAGCAACGTAAATGGACACTATTCTGTTGTTCCAAAGAATTAGAAAAAAGATGGGAATTATTACGAAAATCGTAGTGTAACCTAACAGTGAAAAAGTTGTGCTTGATACTATGGCCTCCCGGCACGATGCCCTACCTGCCATTAGTTTCAGGTATAACGACATTTTAAAAGTTTTGACCTAAATCATACTAAAATTTCATAGCTGCGAAGACAGGACTTCGGCCCTCTCTTCGCAGCTATGAGATTTTTAAAATGTTTGGAGACCTTTTTGATTTTGTTGTGATCGTTCTCCTGAAACACAAAATGTTGGAAATAGTTAGTAATGTGTCAAAACGTCTGCAGTCAAGGGACGCTGAATTATTGAAAGCAGCTGACGTGCTACAATCAGCGAGTGAAAAACTCTGAATTTAAGAGGAACACTCAAAGATATTAAAAACACTTCATCTATTCTTGCCAACACATGGAGTGTTGAAGATAAATTTAACGAAACACGGTCGCATCACTCAAAAAAGTTATTTGATTAAATAAATCAAGACAGTAGGTTACACAACCCCGAAGAGAAATTCAAAACTGTCTGTTTTTGCAACTATAGAAATCACCATTTCTCAAGTAAATTTCCATTTTGAAGGACTAAGTTCGGTAGCAAAGAAATTTCCTTTCTTGCAGTCATCTGAAATGTTAAATGAAAATATAAGGAATTATTCCAGTCAGCTGAGTCTTTAAGGTTGCAGTACAGAGATGATTTATCTAGTGATTATTCGTCACAAGTACTTTCTTTTAGAAATGCTGTGAGCAACCAGTTAAAAAATATATCTGGTGGCTCTGTAAAAGACCTTATGAAGCTCATATGTTTAAAAAACAGTACAATATTACCCAGTGTTCTGGACCTAGCGACAGCGTTGAAAATATTTTTGGACAATCCCAGCGACTGTGGGTGCAGCAGAACGGTCGTTCTCGAAGTTGAAGTTAATCAAAGACTACCTTCGGTCATCGCACACTTAAAGTAGACTTGATCGACTTGCGATGATAAGCATTGGGAATGACCGAGCTAGCAAACTAGACTTAAAGAAACTGATTGAAATATTCGCTAAGAAGAATGTTACAAGGGAATCTAGATTTTAGTAATGTAAGTTTTTTTCATTTTGTGAAGTATGCTTGCTTCTTGAATTTAAAATATATGACAATAAAAAGAAACAATATCGCTGAAGTATTTAAAACTAGAAAAATGCAAACACTTGTTTTTCCTCTTTCTCAAAAGTTATTTTATTAAAGAATTAAACAGCTTTTAAAGAAGTTCGAAACCATACACTCGAAGATCAGTATTTGTTTTTACTTGATTTGATATCGTAAGCATTTGCCATTTAAAGATTTTGCACTTTTTTCCCCTGAGTACTAAGCTTATCGAGGATACTTACCGGAATAAGTGATCACATAATTAAAAGCAATACTAAAGGTATCATGGAATCAATATCTATGCTGCCCGGTGGCGCAGTGGTCTAAGCGATAGCCTCTGATCATTCGTCCAAAAGGGGTCCAAGTTCAAATTCCGGTGAGGCGTGGATGTTGTGTTTTTCTTATGGCACTGACTCTCTCCCTTCCCTGGAAATAATGCGTTGCTCATTGCGGTCATTAAACCTCCAATCAAGAAAAAACACCCTGTTTTTACTACAGCAAAATTAAATATTTACCCTCAATTTTTGCATTAATTATTACCATGTTGTATGGCCCGTTAGGAAAATTTCGCGGTGTGGGGGGCAGATATTTTGCGTTACTCCACTGGTACTCAGATGATTTCTTTTTGCCTACAAACTTGTTCTCTTCATAAGTTATTGGAAGTGTTTATTTTGGCATAAATTAGCCTAGTGCAAATTTTGCTATGCTCTCAACCTTTGTCATGGTCTTTTCTTCCTAATCTGTCAACAACTACAAAATTCAGAAAAAAATTCTACTTGTCATGGGTGACTGCATTACAAAAATGAAGAAGCCACATCTGGTCACCACTTGCAGTATGGTGACACATACTTATTACCATGACAGATCAATATTTCCTGGTGAATTTCAATTAGTTGTCATCTTCAATTGGGCTTCTTTCTAAGCTTCGAAACAAGAATGCCATGACAGACAGCAATAAATTTCCATAAAGGAGTTGGAGCTAAAATTTGTTAGGTTTCCCTATTTATTACCTGCTGACTATGTTTACAGTTCGCATGTTAGGACGGATAGACAGTGTCCTGGGAATATCTCACCTGTTTCCCAAGGGTTGTTACCTAGTTTCTTACATCATGGTTGCCTTGCCACAGTGACTGCCCTGCAGATTATTTTGCAGCACTGTGATATCAGTTTCTTAGTCTTAATGAACTTCACCACACCTGAATCTTCCGTACAGTGTTCATGAAGATACGTGTTATTCTTGTGTTTGTATATATATATATCATCATCATCATCATTGTCAACCATTATCAATCCACTGCTGGACGAAGGTCTCCCCAAGTTTCCTCCACAACGGTCTGTCTTGTGCCAGTCTCCTCCATGTCACCCCTGCATACTTTCGAATTTCATCCACCCATCTCCCATGTGGTCTTCTTCTGGGTCTTTTCCTGTCCCTTGGAATCCAATCTAAAATTTCGGCTGTCCATCGATGATCTGTCCTTCTGGCAGTATGTCCAGCCCATTGCCATTTCAGGGATTTAACTCTGATCATGATGTCTTCCACTCTTGTCATTTTTCGGATCCACGAGTTCCTCTTCTTATCTCTCCTGGTTACACCAAGCATGCACCTCTCCATGCTTCTTTGAGTTGTCTGCAGCCTTTGTATGTCTCTTTTAGTTAAGGTCCACGTCTCTGCACCATACGTAAGCACTGGAAGGATGCATTGATCAAACACTTTTCTTTTAAGACATAATGGCATATTGCTCTTGAAAATTCTGCTGTTTCTTCCAAAAGCTCTCCAGGCAAGTTTTGTACGCCGATTAATTTCTTCATCAATGTGACCCTCACTTGATATCTGCTGTCCAAGATAAACGTACGTGTCTGTTATCTCCAGCTTTTTCTCCATCAATCGATAAATCTTCATTTCTTGTAAAAGCATTGAACATCACTTTTGTCTTCTGAAAGTTCATTTTTAATCCCACTTCTTTACTCTTGTCAGCAAGTTCCTGGATCATACTCTGCAGCTCTGATGGGGTAGTTGCAAAAATGACCACGTCATCAGCAAAACGAAGGTGGGTTAGATAATCTCCATTAATCTTTATCCCCTTGTTTTCCCAGCTCAGTGACTGAAAAACACCCTCCAATGTGGCATTAAAGAGCTTCGAGATATGGTGTCACCTTGTCTCACTCCCTTCCCAATTTTTACGTGTGTTGTATTTTCAAACAGCCTAATCTTTGCACTTGCATTTTCATAGATGTTATTAATAATATTAATGTATGCATCTTCAATACCGCAGGTTTTCAGAGCCATTGTAACTGCTGATGGTTTCACCGAATCAAAGGCTTTTTCATAATCGATAAAAGCCATGCACAATGGAAGTTCATATTCCCTCGCTCTTTCAATTAGTTCTCTCAGTACGTGGATATGATCTATTGTGCTGTAGCCACTCCTGAATCCAGCTTGTTCTCTCGGTTGAGCCATGTCCAGTGTTACCTTCAAGCGGTGTGAAAGAACTTTAGTGAAGATTTTATAAACTACTGATAGGAGGCTGATAGGTCTGTAGTTTCCGAGATCCTCAATGTCACCTTTCTTATGTAGCAGGATCATTGTAGCGGTGTTCCAATCCTCAGGAATCTTTCCTGCATTAAGGCATCGAGTGAAAATTTGGGCGAGTACTGTTTCGATTTCTCCACTTGCTTCTTGTATGATGTCTACAGTAATTCTATCTTCTCCTGGAGCTTTTCCTCGCTTCATGTTCTTGATTGCATGTGCAACTTCTGCTGGAAGGACTGGAGGAACTCTGGTACTGGTATCTTTCATGATGTCTGGAGTGCATATATCATCCCTTTCATATAATTTGGAGTAGAAATCTTTCACTCTTGTCAAAATTTCGCCTCTATTTCTTGTTACAGAACCATCTTCTTTTCTCAGTGCCATAATCTGTTTTCTTCCCTTACTGAGATGTCCCTTTGCTATCTTTAGGCTTTGGTTGTTTTCAATTGCTTTCCTCACTAGTTCACAGTTGAATTTCCTTACGTCTTCAGTGATACTTTTTCTTACTGTCTTGCATAGCTCTATATATTCCACTTTGGAAGTCACATCTTCTTTAGTTGTCCTCATCTCTTCTTTTTTGCATCAACATTTTGGTTTTTCCTGATAATTTGTTCACATGCAACTTGTTCTTAGACCCAGCTAATTTTGTTGCTGTTTCCATAAGAGCTTTGGTTACTTTTCTGTTAACTTCAGAGATGTCCACTTCTTCCGATGTTAGGCCTTCTAAAGCAGAGAACCTGTTCTTCAGTTCTAACTTGAAGGTATTATGGTGTTTTTTAAGGTTGGTTATGTCAATAGATTTTGTTTGTCCTATGAGCTTGCCACGTTCAAGTTTAGTGTTGAGGTGCATCTTACATCTCACCAATCTATGGTCACTACCTGTGTTGAACTTGTTTAGCACACTGCAGTCTTCTATGACGAATTTTTTGTTACACATAATAAAATCAATTTCACTTGTCGTCCCATTTGGATGTCTCCATGTCCATTTCCTGTGTGGCTTTTTCTTGAAAAAGGAGTTCAAGATGAAAAACCCCTTCTGCCTCTGCAAACTCAACGAGAGTATTTCCACGCTGGTTTCTGTTGCCATGACCGAATTTACCTACTGAAGTTTCATTCTGTTGCCGCTGCCCTATTTTTTTGCATTGAAATCTCTCATAATTATCTTCAAATGCTGCTTACCTTTATTATTTAGATGACAAATTTCCTCATAAAAATTCTTCAATTTCTTCTTCAGGATGACTTGTGGTGGGTGCATAAGTTTGAATAATCTGGGCCTGGTATCTTTTCGAGAGTTGGATAACAAGTCGTGCAGCTCTGTCAGAGGAACTTTCAACTTCTACAACTTTGTCCTTCAGTTTCTTGTTTATTATAAATCCAACACCACTAGTTCTGCCAGTATCTGTCCCACGATAGTAGAAGAGATGTCCACTTTTCAGTTCGATGAGATCTTCTCCTTTTCTCCTTACCTCACTTAGCCCCACGATGTCCCACTTGATCCTTTGTAGTTCCTCTTCCAATTCAAGAAGCCTTGAATCAGAAGATAAGGAGCGTCCATTGTAAGTAGCCAAGGTCAGCATCAGATGGCAGCCTAGTCCGGTCCTCCGGGGATTCTTAGCACCCTCTGCCTTCATGTCGCACTGGCCGCTGCCTTGGCCAGGTACATTCCAGCTGCCGGAGACTGAGGGCCAAGATTTAAGTTGTGGAATCATTTTGGAGGGGTTTGGCCATAACTCACCACGCTGGCCAAGCGGGTTGGTGAGTGTGGGATAGCATTTCCTCTGATCCCGATGGTATAGTTATACCGCTATGGGCGGTCGTCAGAGCCCCTTTAGTGGGAACAGGATGCACCACGAGAAGGCGGGGTTGACATTTGTCAAGGAGAGGCTTTGATGTTACGCATCACCTGACCTTACATCCCCAAATAATATATATATATATATTATTTCATTTTTTTAGAAGCCAGAATTTTTATGATGTATTTTATTTTAATTACAGGTACTTTGTGGGAATAAATCCTTTGTGTCAATCTAAGGAAGAAAAGTGAAGAAACTATGCTGAAGTGAACCCAAAATTACGAAGCTATGTAACAGTGAAAGAGCACAACATTTGTTTGAAGGATGTAAGGGCCGCCCCGGTGGCGCAGTGGCCTAAGGCGCTGGCCTCTGATCCTTCGTCCGTAAGAGGTCCGGGTTCGAATCCCGTCAGGTATGGATGTTGTGTTTGTCTTACGGCACTGGCTCTCTCCCTTCCCTGGAACCAGTGACCCTAAATTAGGGACGGGCGACTGCTTATAGCCCATTGAGTTGCTCACGGTGGTCGTTAAACCTCCAATTAAAAAAAAAAAAAAGGATGTAAGGCAATAAGTGACACATAATTAGAGAAAAAATAAACATTGTCACTATGTGTATATTTATAAATATCATTGGCTATGAAATAAGTTGATCCATATAATAGTTGGAAAAATGTACTTCACCCAATCAATTGTTGTTTTGTTGAAAAAATAAGGAATGAAATCCATTTGATTCAGTACTTTTTCTTACATATTTATGTTTCAATTATGTATCAGTTATTTTCGTAATATTAGTCCTAAACCTTAAGAAGCAGATATGTTACTTTTTTTGTCTGAGCACATGGAAAAATATGTGTTGTTAAATTGTTTCTTGTTCTCAGCATATGCATGATTTATTTTAAAAAAATACTAATGATTCACCATTGTCTTCAAACCAACTGCTATACACCATTATCTCTGTACTTTTGACATCCGTTTGTTATACTTGCGAACAACTTGCACTTTGGTTTTGCAACTTACCCAAAATAAACTGCGATTCTCACACCAGACGTTGTGTATTTTGTAGGGACAAAAAAAAAAACAACTAAAAATGTGGTTCACATTGTGTTGTCATGCAGTAATTAACTGTTTTAGTTGTCCTTTGGAAAACTCCAAAGAAGCTAATGCGTAATTTGTTCTTGATTTTCAGTGACGTGAATGGTTTTAATATTTTGCACAGGACTTAATGCCCACTCACTCTGTGGCAGCAGATGGACCAACATCGCTAATGCTTCCAGAGGATGGCCATGGAGATGGCAGAAAGCGCTTGAGGCACTCTCTTGGAGAAAAGCAGAGGTGTGGTAAAGGAATTAGCCAGCACGTGTTGTGAGCATTGAGTTGAGGCGAGATGTACGAATGAGATAGAATGGCATAAATAACAATGATAGCAGGTTTGATATATACATAATGTAAATAGGTTTTTAGAGTTTAGTTAAAATTGTGTCTTTTAGTACCTGGTTTGGATGTGTGTGTGAATTGGGCGGTATGTCATAGGTTTGTGAAGTGCATGTATTTTTAATAGGTTTCCTGAGTTGCCTAAGTTTGGATTTAAGTGTTAGTAAAATAATTCAAGTTCAGTGTAAAATATTTTTCAAGTTATGGTGAACTTTGGTCTATCACAAGAATGCTTATCATTTTCAACTAAATTACTAAATTTTATCATAATGGAACAACTACCCAAAGACTCATTTTAAGTCAGCTCAGAACACCAGAGCGACTTTTATTTTTCAAACACAGGAACTGTTCTGACTTTTAACAAACAATCATTGAACTAGACGTACAACTTTTAGTAAAGTATAATCGTTCAGTGTTCTCATTAAATGTAAATTGTTTTTTTTTCATATTTTAAATTTCAGCTATTCCAATATTAAGTGAGCTGAAAGATTTAATAAATTAATCAGGGCATTTGTATATTTACATTTAACCTTTTATACTTGCATGATCTTGAGCAACGTTCGAATTACCCAGTGGTCCGCTGGCCATTGGCCAGTAAAACTTCCATTGGGCTACTGAACTTATTGATTTTACTGGCCATCTGGGCCAGTAAGTTTTTTTTTTTTTCTCAAGTTAAAAAATGAATTTTTCTTTTACCTTGCTGTATGGTTTTCTTTTTTAGGCTGCAAACTAATGATAGGTTTAAAAACAAATATTGGATATAAAAATTGTAAATGTCTTTATTTTTATTTTATTTTTTACGGACCAGTAGCTATTTTGGTGGACCAGTGGTTTGCAAATTCTAGTGGTCCGCTGGGCCAGTAGAAGATCTAGTTCTAATTCTATCACTGATCTTGAGGAATGGTGCCTTTCTGGCTGTTTTCATTCTTTCCCTAATCTTCATGAATTTTACTTTTGCCAAATGGCATGTTAAAAAAATACAGATTAAACGTGGAGTCCCAAAAGATGCGTAAATTTGTAATTATGGGTCTTTTTTTTTTTCTATTGTTTTTTTTTTTTTGGTAATTTACGTGTTACAGCGCTGCCAATGTCAGTAAAACTACATAGCATAGGCGTAACCACTGGGGGTCAGACCCCCCGCCAGATTTTCAGAATCAGGGATCCTCATATGTATACATATACAATGTGTGCATGTGTGATCGTAATCCCCCAGATTTTAAAACGTGGTTACGCAACTGCTACATAGTACATAATGCATACTTGTTTCTCAGGTGAAAATGAAGTAACAGTTTGGGATAATATACTTCTTACTCATTTATAAGCAAGTTCAGTGGTATTTGTATTTTGACCATTTCGTTAGACTGAGTTGTATCCTAGTGATGACCACATTCGAAATCTTTATATAAATGTACATCGATCAGCCACAACATTAAAACTACCTTATGGCAACTGTATTCCCTAGCGGAGATGGTGCCTTTCAACAAGACTGTTCCATGCCACACTGCGTAGAAAGTCCTGGAATGGTTCCAAGAACATAACAAGGAAATCCCTTTAAAGCCACGGCCCCCAAGTTTGCCAGATATGAATCAACGAGGAATTCGCTATACTTGCCATGGCCTCCAATACTATTGAACAGTTATGGTTTCAGTTGGAGGAAAGAGTACGAGCAGCATCACCTCAACTACAATTTACGAGAACTGGGATCTTCTGTTGCAGTCATGATACCAAAAGAGACCTGTCAACATCTCGTTGAGTTTATGTCTCATCAGGTGAGAGGAGGACATACATTATATAAGGTACGTGATTTTAATGTTTTGGCTGATCGATGTATATATTACACTGTGTTTTATAGAATTTGTACAAATTATGAACACAAAAAACTCAAATAACAAATGCACATTATAGATAAGGGAAAACATTGACACATGCAATTTTGCACAAATAAGAGGGAAAAAATATAACTGAACCGCTTTGAGTGAGTAGTTGAAAGAGTGAACTGTTTCTATATGCATAATATGCAGGTTAGCTTATTTTGATTGAGAGAGGGCTGAAACCCAGACAAATTGGGCGTGTGAAGCCCTAATTAGATCAAAAAATTAATTATTAAACAATGATTAAAAAACGGTCATTAAACCAAATCTAAAAAACTGTGCTTTAACATTTTTGTAAAAAAATGGTCTTTGCACCGTATTTATTTACTGGGCTTTGCCATGTTTTTTCTTTAAAATACGGTTTATCTACCGTAAGAAATTTTTGGTTGATCTACCGTGTTAGGACACATTTTCTGGTAGTTTGACGTTTTTTATTTTCCGTTCATTAGACCGTTAATGAACATTTCGGTTTGGTACTGTAAAATTACGGTACTGTAAAGAAAAAACTGTCTTTGCACCATATTTATTTAACAGGCTTCCCCATGATTTTTCTTAAAAATACGGTGTATCTACCGTGTTAGGCCACATTCTCTGTTAGTTTGACCGTTTATTATTTTCCTGTCATTAGACCGTTAATGAATATTATGGTATGGTACTGTAAAATTACGGTTTATTGACCGGCCACTCAGTTGCCAGTGTATCTACCGTAATTTGACCTTGCATTTTTTTACAGTGTAGACTGCAACGTATAATGATTGGAATGAATGCAATTATTATAAAGTCAAAGTAAATTACTTTTAAAATTTGCTTTCTTTTTTCACAAATAACTTCAAATAATTTGATATAGTCATAAGACAGAATTTAGTGGTCTGTTGGAAAGTATATTGACATTGATTCGGAAATCAATAAAGCTGATATCCAAAAATTGTGTAATATGCACGAGAAAGAGCTTCCCTGACGAGAATTGCAAACGTTTCTGTCAGAAGTGTAACTTTAAAACCTTCATAAATAAAGTGACTAACAGGCAATTTCAGTTACGATACGGCGAAAGCTTTTCTTCTGTTTGATATATCACTGCCTGTCCTGTGTTCCAGACTTAAAATAAAGACTTTTGCACGAAAATTATTTTAAATGTATAGACCTCATTCGCAGCTCAATAATTACACACCTCGTATTTTTTCCACTCTCCCAAAATAGCGCTGGAAGCATCTGTTACAGTGTTTCAGAGGGCATTTGCTCTTCAGAATACACTGAAAAATTGTCCTAAATTCACGAGCCACTTTCCGTGATTTCTTTCGCAAATTAACGAAACATATTCCAGATAAAACTTTTGTGATAAAATAACGGAAAATGACTTGTTATTCATGTATTTTTCGTACGCCAGGAAAATTCAGAATTTTCAGAAACTTTTCCACCAGTTCTTTCTATATTGACAATAAATTTTCATTTTCAAAAGTGTTAAAAATTCTGAAAAAAATATGTTTAAAAAAATTTCATAATGCTACTAGCATTCTGTGAAATTTTTTGTAGCGTTTAAAAACGTTTGTCGCTGTTCTTTTCTTGTACTGTCATAAAAATTATGTTATCAGGTTTTCCGTACCCATCATCATCATCATCATCATTGTCAACCATTATCAATCCACTGCTGGACGAAGGTCTCCCCAAGTTTCCTCCACAACGGTCTGTCTTGTGCCAGTCTCCTCCATGTCACTCCCGCATATTTACGAATTTCATCCACCCATCTCCCATGTGGTCTTTTTCTGGGTCTTTTCCTGTCCCTTGGAATCCAATCTAAAATTTCGGCTGTCCATCTATGGTCTGTCCTTCTGGCAGTATGTCCAGCCCATTGCCATTTCAGGGATTTAACTCTGATCATGATGTCTTCCACTCTCGTCATTTTTCGGATCCACGAGTTCCTCTTCTTATCTCTCCTGGTTATACCAAGCATGCACCTCTCCATGCTGCTTTGAGTTGTCTGCAGCCTTTGTATGTCTCTTTTAGTTAAGGTCCACGTCTCTGCACCATACGTAAGCACTGGAAGGATGCATTGATCAAACACTTTTCTTTTAAGACATAATGGCATATTGCTCTTGAAAATTATGCTGTTTCTTCCAAAAGCTCTCCAGGCAAGTTTTGTACGCCGATTAATTTCTTCATCAATGTGACCCTCACTTGATATCTGCTGTCCAAGATAAACATACGTATCTGTTATCTTCAGTTTTTCTCCATCAATCGATAAATCTTCATTTCTTGTAAAAGCATTGAACATCACTTTTGTCTTCTGAAAGTTCATTTTTAATCCCACTTCTTTACTCTTGTCAGCAAGTTCCTGGATCATACTCTGCAGCTCTGATGGGGTAGTTGCAAAAATGACTACGTCATCAGCAAAACGAAGGTGGGTTAGATAATCTCCATTAATCTTTATCCCTTTGTTTTCCCAGTTCAGTGATTGAAAGACATTTTCCAATGTGGCATTAAAGAGCTTCGGAGATATGGTGTCACCTTGTCTCACTCCCTTTCCAATTTTTATGTGTGTTGTATTTTCAAACAGCCGAATCTTTGCACTTGCATTTTCATAGATGTTATTAATAATATTAATGTATGCATCTTCAATACCGCAGGATT
Organism: Macrothele yani; assembly: GCA_039090855.1. NCBI lineage: Eukaryota > Metazoa > Arthropoda > Arachnida > Araneae > Macrothelidae > Macrothele > Macrothele yani. The sequence goes on along the minus strand of CM076996.1, from coordinate 57,624,782 downwards.
TCAGAGCCGTGGTAACTGCTGATGGTTTCACCGAATCAAAGGCTTTTTCATAATCGATAAAAGCCATGCACAATGGAAGTTCATATTCCCTCGCTCTTTCAATTAGTTCTCTCAGTACGTGGATATGATCTATTGTGCTGTAGCCACTCCTGAATCCAGCTTGTTCTCTCGGTTGAGCCATGTCCAGTGTTACCTTCAAGCGGTGTGAAAGAACTTTAGTGAAGATTTTATAAACCACTGATAGGAGGCTGATAGGTCTGTAGTTCCTGAGATCCTCAATGTCACCTTTTTTATGTAGCAGGATCATTGTAGCATTGTTCCAATCCTCAGGAATCTTCCCTTCATTAAGGCATCGAGTGAAAATTTGGGCGAGTACTGTTTCAATTTCTCCACTTGCTTCTTGTATGATGTCTATAGTAATTCCATCTTCTCCTGGAGCTTTCCCCAGCTTCATGTTCTTGATTGCATGAGCAACTTCTGCTGGGAGGACTGGAAGAACTCTGGTACCTTTCATGATGTCTGGAGTACATGTATCATCCCTTTCATATAATTTGGAGTAGAAATCTTTCACTCTTGTCAAAATTTCGCCTCTATTTCTTGTTATAGAACCATCTTCTTTTCTCAGAGCCATAATCTGTTTTCTTCCCTTACTGAGATGTCCCTTTGCTATCTTTAGGCTTTGGTTGTTTTCAATTGCTTTCCTCACTAGCTCACAGTTGAATTTCCTTACGTCTTCAGTGATACTTTTTCGTGCTGTCTTGCATAGCTCTATATATTCCACTTTGGAAGTCACATCTTCTTTAGTTGTCCTCATCTCTCTTCTTTTTTGCATCAACATTTTGGTTTTTCCTGATAATTTGTTCACATGCAACTTGTTCTTAGACCCAGCTAATTTTGTTGCTGTTTCCATAAGAGCTTTGGTTACTTTTCTGTTAACTTCCGAAATATCCACTTCTTCCGATGTTAGGCCTTCTAAAGCAGAGAATCTGTTCTTCAGTTCCAACTTGAAAGTATTATGGTGTTTTTTAAGGTTGGTTATGTCAATACATTTTGTTTGTCTTATGAGCTTGCCACGTTCCAGTTTAGTGTTGAGGTGCATCTTACATCTCACCAATCTATGGTCACTACCTGTGTTGAACTTGTTCAGCACACTGCAGTCTTCGATGACGAATTTTTTGTTACACATAATAAAATCAATTTCACTTGTCGTCCCAATTGGATGTCTCCATGTCCATTTCCTGTGTGGCTTTTTCTTGAAAAAGGAATTCAAGATGAAAAATCCTTCTGCCTCTGCAAACTCAACGAGAGTATTTCCACGCTGGTTTCTGTTGCCGTGACCGAATTTACCTACTGAAGTTTCATTCTGTTGCCGGTGCCCTATTTTTGCATTGAAATCTCCCATAATTATCTTCAAGTGCTGCTTACCTTTATTATTTAGATGACGAATTTCCTCATAAAATTCTTCAATTTCTTCTTCAGGATGACTTGTGGTGGGTGCATAAGATTGAATAATCTGAGCCTGGTATCTTCTCGATAGTTGGATAACGAGTCGTGCAGTTCTGTCAGAGGAACTTTCAACTTCTACCACTTTATCCTTCAGTTTCTTGTTTATTATAAATCCAACACCACTAGTTCTGCCAGTATCTGTCCCACGATAATAGAAGAGATGTCCACTTTTCAGTTCAATGAGATCTTCTCCTTTTCTCCTTACCTCACTTAGCCCGACGATGTCCCACTTGATCCTTTGTAGTTCCTCTTCCAATTCAAGAAGCCTTGAATCAGAAGATAGGGAGCGTCCGTTGTAGGTAGCCAAGGTCAGCATCAAATGGCAGCCTAGTCCGCATCAATAGCCTAGTCAGCATCAATGGCAGCCTAGTCCCTAGTTCCGTACCCATACCAGTAGAGATTTCCGTTAAATAGAGCATATCGTGGGAATTAATTTTATGTTTATTAAATTTCAATCGTCGGTCGGCGGACTTGATTTTAAGGGTCTGTAGCGAGACCGGATATTGTAGATTTGATATCACATGAATTTTTGGTTATTGTGTAAGAGCATATTTCTTCCCCTTTCCACATGTTGTGCATTAACTATTGGACATGGTGTTACCGCACAAAACTGGGTATTTAAAGCATTATGCAGGTGATTGTATGATGTTTTTGTATCCGTCTGTGCAATCCTGAGAATCTATGGTATCTGTTAAGAATAAATTTTATATTTCAAGATTTGGTGAAATAATACTGTGAAACAGTACATTTCACCTTTCCTTTTTTTTTTAGTTTGGGAGTGTAACGTTCTCTGTGAGCAATTGAATGAGCTATAAGCAGCTACCCGTAATGAATTAAGGGCCACTGAATCCAGGGAAGAGAGAGAGAGAGAGAAAGTGCCGTAAGGCAAGAGCAGAGTCCATTTCTTACCGGGATCCGAACTCGGACCCATTTGATCAGAAGCCATCGCTTAGATAGTTACGCCACCTGGCAGGCCGTTTTCTTAAAACAAATTGAAATTACAGTCATTGTCAATTTAGTGAAAAATTAGGGCCCAAAGCATTCTGTTTCTTCGAAAAATCACGATGAAAAAAATACGTAATTTGTAAGACGTCCTTCTACAGAAAAAATAAAAGTATTACAAATCTATTCAGAAAATAATGAGCTCCAAAGGAAAGAGGAACTCCTAGATCAAGAAATTACAAGAGTTGAAATGAAAATCAGAGTCCTCACTCACCTGACAATGGCTGAATTTATTACTGAAAAAACTGCCCACTTCTGGACAACTGAAATACCAAACCGGATGGTAGCGGACAAGAAAGGGCCCGAGGAAGACCACGATGAGATGGAATGACAGATATTATGGACTTGTATAGACAGACTTTAGTAGTCCTTCATCTATCAATGGATACAAAATAGCGATGCACTTCCGGGCAATAACATTTTGAGCACTTTGCTAACATGGTTGGGCCTAATTTCGACTTCACTTGTACCCGTTATTTTCTTTCTGGCATTTGTTACTAGGTACAGAGAATGTTCTTTCCCTGAGATAGGTGAAGGAGCGCTGAATTTGTATGTACCGAAGCATAGAGCATGATTGAATTCAAAAATTTCTTATAGTATTCATCATGTCAGAACACGTGACATAATCGGGCACAATCATCCGACCTTTAATACAAAACGAGTTGCCTTCTTGAAAGAGGTCTTATGTTTCTGAAAGGATCGGTTACTATCCAGATTACGATTACACGTACAGTGTTACACCTTTCCATGTTTTTTATTGCGGATATCCATCGCAACACTCTCCTCTTATATTATGACTCACCCCTTTTCCGCTGCAGGATTGTTGGCAATCAACCAAGAATAACAATTTTCAAACACCTACGCCCATACAAAAAACATTGCCTTTGGCAGGGGTACCAAAATCGTCAGTGTGTTGATAGCTTAATTTCCTGGAAATCGTGAAATTACTGGTCGTAATAATATATACAGTCAAAAATATGTAGATTTACATGGGAAAGTCTATGAGTGAGAACAAAATTTAGCTCAAATTATATATAGCTTGGATCTGGGGATAAAGGAGTGTTCATCGGGGATGAGAGTCCAAACTGATTTCTATGTACATACACTGAAGTGCCAGAAAAACTGGTACACCAGTCTAATACTTGGTAGGTTTTCCACGGGAGCGCAGGACTGCAGACATACGACGGGGCATGGACTCCACTAGCTTCTGCAAATATTCTGTAGACAATGCACACCATACTTCCTGCAGAGCGTTCCACAATTCGGGTGTATCCCGAGGTCTCGGATTCCTGTGTTCGATGCGCGTTGCATGGCATCCCAAATGTGTTCTATCACGTTCAGATCTGGTGAGTTGGGTGAGAATGTCAACACCCGAAATTCAGATGAATGCTCCTCTAACCATAACGTGGCACCCCGACACTTGTGTAGAGGTGCATTGGCCTGTTCGAACAGGCCCAACCCATCAGCACGAATGCTGGACATGAACGGCTGTACCTCGTCAGAAGGAATGCGCACATAGCGTTGGCTGGTCACCGACATTTGTAGACGTAACAGGGTTACCAGTGAAGTCAAGCTAAACACACCCCATACCATTACGGACCCCCAATAGCGGGTACAGTTCCCTGTTGACAGGCGGGATCCATGGCTTCATGGGGTTTGTGCCACACACGAATCCTTCTATCTGCCCGCCGATACAGTTGGAAACGCGACTCGTAAGACCAGGCTAATTGTTTCCAGTCATCAAGTGTCCATTGCGGTGTTACCGTGCCCAAGCGAGGAGCATAGCTCTTTGTAGTGCATCCATCAAGGGGATTCGAGTTGGGAGTCGGCTACCAAAGCCCATGTCGTGGAGGGTACATTGCACAGTCCGAACGCTGATGCTTGTTGAGGCTCCAGCATTGAATTCCGATTATACCTGCGAGAGTTTTGCACGCCTATCGCGTGAAAGGATTCTTGACAGTCGACGATGGTCGCGTTCACCCAATGTCTTTTTACGGCCACACTGCTATCGTAGGTTGGAGGTTTTGTCGGAATTCTTGTGGTTACGGTACACCCCCTGCAATGGTCTTCCGTGAAAAGAGGAACTTCGTTTCTACCTCCGAAATACTATGGCCCATCTCACGAGCGCCAACTATGACACCGCGTTGAAAATCGCTTAAATCGGTATTACTTGTCATTCTCATGCCGAAAACAGCTCTGACAGCTGACAAGGATGTCCATCGTTTTATATACGCACTGCCAGGCTCAACCAAGTACGCACATAGGTTACGTTGTAGCGTATTTTTCATAAGGTCGTCTGTACCAGTTTTTTTTTTGGCCCTTCAGTGTATATTCCCCACAATGATATCTCTACCAACGGAATATTTGCGTCTGACAGTGCATTCTTTTCTCATCTAGCTTTCCACTGTGCAACAAAGAATGCGGGCGCATGCATTACCGTGTTACAGGTGGGATGTGGACTCAACGGACAGGAAGATTCCTTCTCATTCACTCAGTGTCGTCTTGTCTCAGTGCACCATTGCCCATTTCAGACAGAACTGTTGATATATTTGCCAATGATGGCACATGTACCCGCGGAAAAACGTTAGGCCCACCCTCAACAGTATCCTCAGGATTGTCTGCGCAGAAACGTGTCTCCTACTTTATAGTCCGATATTTCCAAGAACTGCATGATCATAAAACGTTTGTTGTTCGTTGTAGACGGGCCAAACAGCGTTCATGAACGTTGTGAATCCGTGCCTGTCTTCCGTTCCTGACACGTTGTTTGGCGGGGTGACTTCCGTGAATTAATCTCCCCACTCCTTCCCTCAAATTACAAAAAATGCCTCTGGTCAATAGGATGATTGCTTTTGCCTCCTTATTCGACGATAATAATTTCCAATACTAACTGCAGCGAGCCCTTATCTTTTCATATTGTAAGCGGTTTATGTCAGAGCCCTCAACCGTTTTTCCCATACCTTCCATTATATTCTACTCCTATTGGTGCCGTCATGGAAAAATACTAGTCAACGAATTAGAAAATGAGTAAATGTGTACATTGTTAATAAACAGAAAGCGCTTAATTCTGTGGACAGGATTTTTAAAAACAGTATTGATCATAGGATGCAGAGGTTTTAGATTCCAATAACAAACACTATTTGTATAACAAATTTTCTTCGGTTTAACTTCCAAATCTAAATGTATACAATTTCAGGTCATCCAAAGGCGAGGTGAATTTGATAATCCGCCGACTTATTTCTACAGAGACTGGGATGAATATAAAATAGGATTCGGTGACGTCAGTAAAGAGTTTTGGATCGGTAAGTGCAATGAAACGAGATATTTCAAACTCTTTTGCACTTAGTAATATCTTTTCAATAAAATGAGCAAAATCATTATGTGTAGTGTAAGCGCAATGACCAGAAAGATTATCAGTTTATCACCAGAGAAACATTAAAGCGTTTGATATATTTTGTTACTTATTGAAACATATATTCTCAGAAAGATGTTTGGTATAAATCGAAAGTTGAAGAGACCAATTAAAGAATATTTCTTTATGATAAGTTGCAGAAACAATGGGTAACTCTCTGCTATGAAGAGCAAAATACAAATTAACGTCTCTTAGAACCAAATTTGTTACCACCAGGAAATGTTTATTTTCACAATAAATCAAAGAAGTCGTTTGAATCATGAAAATATTTTAGTCGAGCTCTGTGTTGCAGCCTCCTTCTTCCGGAAGTTCCTCGTTTTGGGATACAAAAGGGAAAATGGACAACATCTGTCAAATATTTTCATGCATATTGAAAATATTTTACGGTATCCGTTCCTAGTTTCAACCAGAAAAAACTATTGAGAAAGAAAATTAAAGCATATCAATTCAAAACCTTTTATGATAGAAAATATGATAGTGATCACAAGCATCACAGCAGCAGTGGCTGTCACTTTCAGTTGGCTCCAGTACGACTATGGAACACCAATGTTTTGTTCTTTTGTAAAATCTCTAATTTTTTTGATATCAAAATGTCAGTATTTATTAATAGAAACGAAATTTGAAAATATCATAGAAGTTGTGTTGAAATTGATTTTTCAATCTCATGATGCAGAAATTAATTTCAACACAACTTCTACACAATCACCTGGTTTAATTTAAGCTACCAAAGCATTATTGTCACTGCAAGCATGTCAAACAAATTGATTTAACTTCTATCGTATTGTTTACGCAATACCAAATATTCTCGCCGTTTCACTGATTTTAAATGGCAGTTCAGACTGGATAATATGAAAAGTCTCGATATTAGCCAAACACATTTAAAGCAGAAAGCTCGTAAATTAATTATATTATTTTTCTCACAGGCTCATATTTCTGATGGCACATTGCTCCCTATTTTGCGATGAATAAAGTAACTCAGCTATTGATGTACAGCAAATTATTTACATTGTGTTTCTCAGGAGCGTTAAGTTTCCACTAAAATTCCTTAAATATCTGTACACCTAATAATGCAGATAATGAATCAACTTGAATCTTTACGTGATGTATGCATACATTCAAATGACATTTTTCTTAATTTATTTGAAAAAGGTTTGGGTTTTGTTGCAGATGGAGCCTCAAAAGAACCGTGTGTTTGGTAAAATATTACGGTGTAACAAAAGACTAAGCATCGGTATAACTTTATGGCACAGACAAGAATTCTCGCTTAATACATTCAGATTCGTTTATATTATGTATCGTAACAATCAGATATACAGTACATGAGCGATTTGATAAGTTATTTATAGATGTACAAATTAAACTAAGATATGCATTTTCGTAAAACATGACATATGACTCATGCCAGTCTAAAATCTCATTTAATGACGTAATTAAAAACATTCACTCATTGCCAAGCTTACGGACTCCATGGGTAGAGGTTTCGTCAGCGGAAAATTATTAGAGCCTTAGCGCAGTGACGAACAACTCTGGAAAATATTTTCGGTTTTCAGCTATTTTTCTGTTATTATTAAAGGTATAATGACCACCATGAGAACCTCCACGGGCTATAAGCAGTCGCCCATCTTTAGTTTAGCCTTAGCGCAGTGACAGACAACTCTGGAAAACATTTTCGGTTTTCAGCTATTTTTCTGTTATTATTAACGGTATAATGACCACAATGAAAACCTCCACGGGCTACAAGCAATCGCCCGTCTTTAGTTTAGGGCCACTTGTTCCAGTAAAGGAAGATAGCCAGTTCCGTAAGACAAACACAACATCCATGTCTCACCAGGATTCGAACCCGGACCCATCCAACGATTAGATCACTGTGCCAACGGGAAAGGAATAGAGCGCATATGCTCGGCAATTATTTAGCGTTTTTATTTACTCCATTAAAAGAGATTTCAGACTCACATGCGATATGTGCTATGTTATAAAGATGGGGTAGTACATTCGGTAATTTGTTTTTTTAATACAGAATAGCAGCATATCCCGAAGCAGACATCACAAGAAACATCTTCTTAAAAGGAACATACTAACTGGATCATTAAATAACTTGTAATTTCTGTAATACATTGTTTTAGATAAACGTTGGATATTTTCCCCAGAATCAGTGGTTGTTGCAAATAGCTAAGTGTTATTCTCTTCGCTTTCTTTACTCGGTTCAGTATTCTTGGTCGAATTAGTTGCCTTTACGTTACCGTCTGTTGAAAGGACGAGAGCCAACCGAAGTGGATAGCCGTCCATTTCGCGAAAACGGGCTGTGCTACACAATCAACCTTTTTTTTAAGTAGTTTTGGAACCAACATTTACATGCGATTCGCCTAGCACCAGCTGTTAATCGAATGATATCAGAAATTGGTATTACAATTCCCACTTTTTTCTCTATTATTTCTAAGAGTGCTAGAAACATTCCTGTCGATACTGTTGCTTGTGAGTTCGAAAGAAACAAAAGCTCGACATTGGTGAGGGTGTTCATGCGTGGTTACGGTTGACATCTTTTTATCACAAGCCAAACTTTACTGTTTTTTCTTTCGAGGTTACTTATGCCCCACTCCCTAACACAGACTGAAAATATATCCGATGATACACATGCTTTCGTGATGGGCTTATAAGGAACAGGAAGACATTGCATTTATTTAAAACGTCTTATTTTCGCATATCTTGCAATCACTAACAATTTCTCTTGTCTTTGGTAGACAGAGGCATGCCTTTTTCTAGGAGTTTCGCCCTCTCGAACATATCTCACTTTTAAACTTCATTGTCTGATTACGAATCAGACTATGAAATTTAAGGGGGAGAAATGTAAACCCACCTGCTGCATCCGCATTACAGACACTCTAATGTTTTTCCGAATATTCTGCCACATCGTATTCAAACACGTTGGCATTCCTTTCATAACTACTGACTAATTTTTTATGAGCAGATGTGTCGTGTTTTAAAACCGTAAAGCCGTCCGTTAAAGCCTGAAAATTATATTTTGCCAAGTTGACCCGTGTATTTTGTGGCTTGAAGTTTTACTATTGGTTCACTTATGCATTTCCGCTCAGCAGTGAATCACTTTAATAACGCCGAATCCAAACCAACTCTTTCCCACATTTCTTCAGTTTGTTGTTATCAGTAATATTTCGTACGAAAACTGCTGTTTTTTAAAAAGTGTGGAAATAATCGAAGATGACGATTCATATCTTCTGCACAGTGCAGATTTTATCAACAGTTTTTAGGTCTGTTAGGATGGGCAGTCTGCCTTTTGCGGATAAAATTTTTCCTTAGACATTTGGTCACTTTTAAAAGTTTAGAATTTCCTACTTGACAGCTACGTGGGACTGACCGTTCTTTAGCAACACACACGAAACCAGAGCAGCGGCTGTCTTCATCATCCCAGTGCAACGTTTACTTAGAGGGTGAAGGACGTAATTGAGACGCGCCGAAGAATTGGCTTCTGTTTTTTTCCAATGAGACATCCACATTCCATTAGTACCCTATCTCTCTTTGCTATAGTCACTCAGAAATCCACTTGATGTTTCTTCGCGAACTGATCCCATATCTTATTTACCTAAGAGTAGGTCATCTGTTTAAAATTCTGCTGTTGCGATACTCACAACATAGACTCTCGGAATGGGTAAGGAGCCTCTTGCACAAATCGCTTGATGATCGTTTGATGTAATCCCTCCCAATGCTTCTCCTTCGACATTTTTCCAGTAGCACATAATATTTCTTATGAGCTGTTATAATTTTATCCTGTATCCCATTATATCGATTTCTTCATTGCAGTAGAGTGCGCAGCAGAATTTTCTGGCTTCGTTAAATGTGGAATTTCACTATTTTTCTTATATTTCTTTTTAAAAGTGATCATCTTAACTTTCCTCTTCCTCCTTCAATCCTTGGTAATTATTAAATTCTGTTCGTTTAACATGATCAAACTGGCTTTGAATTAAAATTATAGCAACCAATTTATTTACTCGTTATTTTCTCGTTATGCTGTACAGATTCATTTTCCATGTATTCATACCTTTATTGTTTGCTTCAATGGAGTTAACAGAGGTGATCTCGGTGCTTACAAAATGTTTCCCTAAATTTACCACACCGGCATCTACATTGTTGTATATTTACATATCTATATGTCCAGTTGAGAAGCATCTGAATGACCGCAAAGAAGATCCTGAAAACATTTGAAAAAAAAATGTGTTCTTTGGTCATATTAAAAAGGGAATGCCAAAACGGGAATTGCAGGTCAGTTAATATTTCTCCTGGTTTGTTGATAAAATAATTCAGCAACCAAAAGTTAGATAACCCGATACGAATAGAATTTAAGTTGCAGTCAGAAGGATCGTATCATTGTGGATATGGGCATTGAAACCACGTTCAGCAAACTTTGGGAATGTATAAGATAACGGATTCGTGATATAATGGCATATTGCGGACACTCAAATGTGATGCATCTAGTACAAAAGATGAGTGTACTTCCATAAAAAAGTCATTGTGTTGTTTTAATGTACAGCCCAGTAACGGGTGATGTGAAGAGATAAATATACAATATCATGGTGGTCATGGAAATGATTTAGATATGATTCAAGGTTTACATCGTACTCCTTGAACATCAGCAGAGTGAGAAGGAGGCATCTGAAGTCTGAAGGGGAATAAACACAGACTGGTGAAAGAAGCTGAACAATGGTATTGTTTTCAAATTTAGATGGTATTTTCAGCTATATCACATATTCGACAGTTTATTTCACTTGTGGCAGTTTCATTATGAATCGAATCAGGTGGAAAGACAAAAACATGTGCTACTAAAATATCAAAATATTAACTAAAATTTAAATGCATCTTACATGTTCACTAGTTGCCATAAACATCATAATTAGTGAAAAGCTTTGTATTATTTATACTACATCGTTCAGTAAATTTTATATCAAATTTATGCTTTACTGGACGCCCTTGAAGAAGTTAGATGAAACTATTACAGTATGCATATGAAATGTGTTAAATTTATTTCATTTCTGGACCAGTAAAGGTTGATGTGAACCAGCAACATCTAATGTGTACTTGGCCGTAAGGCCATTGAAGTTTCTTTTTCTTTAAAAAATCCGCAAGAGCCTTACAGAATAAGACACTTGACAACGCGATTGGATTCCATGTCCTCTATTGTGTGTTGGGTTTTAATATGCACTTAATGGCTCATTCATTTTGTAGAAATATGAGATCGAGTTCAAGAACATCGAATTACCTGCGTTAGTTACTTGAATATACACTTTAATAGCTCATCGATTTTGGAGAAATATCAGGGCGAGTTCAAAATACTGAAGTACCTCCGTGAGGTACTTGAACATACATATATGGCTCATCCATTTTGGAGAAATGTCAATGCGAGTTCAAAAACACCGAAATACCTCCCTGAGGTACTTGAATAAATACTTACTGGCACATCCATCCTGGAGAAATGTAAGAGCGAGTTCAAGAACTCCTCTTAAGTACCTACCTTCCTGAGTTACTTGTGCACTACAGAACCCACTGCTGTTCTTCGATATGGCATCAGCAATTTCGTTATGTCCGAAATAACTTCTTACATATTCGATAGGTTTTGGTCTAAAAGTATCCAGTTGCGTTTCTGATCAAATAGATTTATTTCGCTGTTTCGGTATTTGTTGACTACAAGCTTTGGGCATTCCAATTTTCAGCCTTCACATCTTGATTAGTAGACTAACACTGCTTCAAATCTGTTGTGGGATTTCTTCTTTTTGGCGTTAAATACCGTCACCGAATTGAGGCTTTTAATTGATTCGTAAAATTGTCCGAAAGGAGACCAGAGTATTTCGTCGAAATGTATTTGACTCCGCGATATCACACAAGACATAGCTGATGACTCTAACTGCATATATCAGTCATAATTGTTGATGACATCATAATTTATTAAATACCTATGCATTATCCATTTAAACGACATGCACAAATTAACTCGGGTTGGCAAAATGAGCTGAAATCTCTTTGACCGAATATATTAGCTGTCTAAGAAGTGGGCCGAAGAGAGCCAGTTAACCTACGTATCAGGAAACATTACTTTATCTTAGTATTGTCATTCAAAGTCGTCATTTGGGGGATGCATGAGATTGATTCTTCCTGACAAATTTTATCAGTCAACAAGTTTATAAAATCATGCAATGCATTGATTATAATACGCTTTCCGACATAACAGAAAACATTACTCAAGTTATGAGAATAATGGCTGTGGAATAAAGCTTGGTTTTGTGCCCTGACCTTCAATCCCATTTCAATGATATTCAACAAAACCGGTTCGGTATACCTCCGAAATAACATGATAAAGTTTTGTCGCAATCGAAGCATTTTTACATAAGTTATGATGCATAAGGGCTATAGAATAGATCCCGCTCCTGTGTCCTAACCTTTAATTTCATTTCGCCCATTTTCAAAAGAATTCGTCCCCAGGCAAGCCCCTACAACATACTAACATTTCATCTAAATCGATGTATTTTTACGTAAGTTATGACGCATAATAGCGATGGAAGTGATTCTGCTCCTATGTCCTGACCTTTGACCCCATTTAGTCCATTTTCAATAGAGTTTGTCGCCAGGTTGTCCCCTACCACATATTAAAATTTTATAGAAATCGAACATTTTTTACGTCAGTAATGACGCATAACAGCAGTGGAATGGATCCCGCTCCTATGTACTGATCTTTGATCCCATTTTGTTCACTTTAAATAGGGGTCCTTCCCAGGTGATCCCCTTCCAGATACTAAAATGTCATCAAAATCGAAGGATTGTTTCGCGAGTTATCGTGCGGACGGACATACTCGAACAACGCGTGACGTAATGAGGCAGATGGGAATCGCGACCATCTGCTCGCAAGAGTGTGACGTCATAAAACTTTAATAGGATCCACACACAACGCGTGGCGTAATGAATGAGATGGCGTGACCGCGCACCAACATTCTCAAACGTCAGATCGTGACGTCATAAGTTCTCTAAGCATTGGTAACATTAATGGAACGACGCCATGACACTAAAAACGTTATAAATCGGGTTGGTTATTTAACCCACTAAACGAATTCTCCTAAAGTCGAGATCAAGCTAAATCGATTTCTGGTACCAGAAAACGGTAGGTCAACGACTTTCATCAAAATTCTTAGAGCCGTTTTCGAAATTGAAATGTACATACATGCATACAAGAATTGCTACTTTAAGGTGGACGTCAAGTAATTTTGCTTCCTATACTTTCAAAGGAAAAACTTCTGTACACATTTCCTTCACAATTAATGCGCTCCCAAGGATGAAAATTTGAACATTGATTAAAATAGCTTCATTTCATAACTTGGAATACTTAATATTTTCTAAACCATAACCGTAATAATATTTTCTAAACCATAACCGTAATTATTCAATCCAACATTTATTTGTCCACTGACGTCATCGAAGTACAGGTTCCGCCATTTTTTTCTGGTTTCAACACGACCAAAGGAAAAGGTATTGTTTTTTAATATAATTATGGTTATGTTTTAGAAAATGTTAAGTATTCCAAGTTATAGTATGAAGTTATTTTAATCGATGTTCAAATTTCCATCCTTGGGAACACACTAATTGTGAAGGAAATGTGTACAAAAAGTTTTCCATCGGAAATACAGGAAGCAAAATTACTTGACGTCCCCCTTATTAGTATGGGATAAGGGCGATGGAATGGAACGGGATCCTATGTCCTGACCTTTGACTCCATTTGTCCCATTTTCAATAGGGTTCCTCTCCAGGTGGTACCCTACCACATACTAAAATTTCATCGAAATTGAACTTTTTTACGCACCTTATGACGCATTAGGACAATGGGAAGCATCCCGCTCCTATGTCGTGACCTTTGACCCCACTTCACCCATTTACAACCGGATTCGTTCACAGGTGGTCCCCTACCACATACTAAAATTTCATTGAAATCTAACCATATTTACGCAAGTTATGACGCATAAGGGCAATTGAATGGATCCCGCTGTTATGTCGTTACCTTTGACCCCACTTCACCCATTTTCAATAGAGTTCGTCCTAAGGTGGTCCCCTACCAGATACTAAAATTTCATCGAAATCGGACCATTTTTACGTAAGTTATCGTGCCGAAAGACGGACGGAAAAAGCTTGAGCATATACGCTTCTTCAACCTACGGTTGGAAAGCGTAAATAAGGCAATAGCTACGGAATCGAACGAAATAAATGCGGAAGAAACATTTTGCGTTTTTTAACCAGTTGTGTTTGTCAGCGAGACTAGCACTGTCTCATCATGCTTTGGGTCAAAAAGCAGAAAATAAAGAATTAGATGGAAGGATTTGCCACTAGTACCAGGTTTATGGTTGGGAGTACTAAAATGTGAGGGGTTGATGACGTGAGATAGATAGATAGAGAGATACAGAGAGGGAGAGAGAGAAACAGGGAGGGAAGGACAGAGAGAGAGAAACAGGGAGGGAAGGACAGAGAGAGAGAAACAGGGAGGGAAGGACAGAGAGAGAGAAACAGGGAGGGAAGGACAGAGAGAGAGAAACAGAGAAAGAAGGAAAGAGAGAGAGAGAAACAGAGAAAGAAGGAAAGAGAGAGAGAGAAAAGAGAGACAGACAGAGGAAGAAAGATGAAGGAAGACAAACAGAGGGAGATACAGAGAGGGAAGAAATGACAAAGAAAGAGAAACAGACAGGGGCAATGACCGAGGGAGAGAAATACAGAGGGAACTAAAGAAAGAGAGAGAGACAGAGAGGGAGGGAAATACAGAGGGAGAGAAACAGACAGGGTGAATGACCAAGGGAGAGAAACAGGTAGGGAAAGAAAGAGAGAGAGAAAGAGACACATAGAAAAAGACCGACAGACAGAGGAAGCGAGATAGACAGAGAGAGATAAAGATAGTGAGAGAGATAGACATCTTTTCACACATGCTCCTAAATCGTTGTGTCTGTTATGTTTCATGCATAGTGACTGCTCTTACAAAGCACTAATATTGTAAACAGCTTTCGATGAACTGAATCCCCATTTCTCCTTCACGACAATATCGTGTCATGGTCTGGCGGTCCTCTGATGATTTTGAAACAAAACGCAAACATCTCTTTTTTTCTGTTTTTGATTTCAATAATGAATGTTCCATCTAAATCGTAATCCTATTTGTACAAAAAGAGTAAAAAAAAATCTTTGGTAATTCCTTCCGATTTTTTTACAAAATTGACAACATTCTTTCTTTCAAACAGGGAATGATAACATATTTTCCTTGACCAATCAGAGAATTTATCAACTGAGAGTGGATATGGTATCTCGGGAGTTACTTTCCGGACACATCACCTACGACGAGTTTTGGATTGACGATGAGCGATACAACTACACTCTGCATGTAAGCCATTCGTACAAAGGAACCGCAGGTAAAATAGAAATAACTCTAAAGCAATAACATACTAAAACATATTTATAATGTTTCGTGGTATTAAATTTCACAAAAATAACCTGTAAATTATCAAAATGTTTATTTTTTTAGTCGTGCTGTTTGTCGAGAGGTTATTGCAATATGTTAAAAAAATAAGTAGTGTGACCTACTAATTAACCCAACTATCTTTTTTTTAATATCTGGGAAGAGCATAATGAGATTCGAGGAATAGTAATATGCTTTAACTTGCACGAATTCATCTGTGAAAAAAAACATTTATTTTTTGTCTTTGAAGCCATTTTTATAATACCACTTATTTAATAAATTTTAGAAATAGGAAAAATCAGAAAATAATTAATATAATATCTCTGGGTGATTTCGTTTTGGGAATTATAAACAGCATTCAGAATTTAAATTTAAAACATTTATTGGATACAATTCATGATATAAACATTGTGACGTGATATAAAAAGCATTTATATGAAGGTAAATACAATTCTGTACCATGGCAGTTTACCCAGAGATAGAAATGTGCCAAATTCTAAAAAAATTGTATAGCCATTATATAAACATGATTGCGTTTGATAATAAATTCCAGATTAGATTTGTATCACCTTCCATTATTAAAAAGCAGAGATAATTTAGGGTAAAAGAACCAGAATGATTACACCGAATTTTCCTGTGTGAAATGAGCTCATATATTGCAGAATATTTTAAACCTTCGGCTGTAATTATATTCTAAAGCAATTTTCGTTGAATCTTAAATTGCACCGGCAATAGTTTTCAAGAATTCTACACACATACTGTAAGTATTCAGCTTTAGAAATGGAGAATACGTCAGAAATCGTTGTCGTTTGTATGCAAATTGCAACGAAGAAAATGAATTTAAAGTACATCTAGTTTTGAAACTCTGCAATGAAATTATACATTGAAGGTCAATATTAGTCCCTAGTTCCCGTTATGCAAAATTATTCCGCTAGAAGGCGTAGAGTGATGACATGTTTCCTTCCACATGGTTGAGGCATTACATTATGGCCACCTACCTAATAAGCTGTAGGACCCATTTTAGCCAGCATAACAGTGGCCACTCGGCGATGCATCGATTCGATGAGCTGGAGATATGTATCCTGGTGTATTTGGTACCATAATGCCAAAAATCAGGCCCACCAGTTCTCTTACATTTCAGGGTGGTGGAGATTTAGCGCGAACCCGCCTTTCTAGGTCGAACCACAACTGTTCGATTGTGTCCATGCCAAGCGAATTTGGAGGCCAGGACATTAACAGAAAGTCGCCATCATTTTGTTCCAACCACTCCTTGATGACAATGGCAGTGCAGAATGGTGCATTATTCTGTTAGTGATGGCTATCACGAGCAGGGAACACAGTTGCAATGAATGTGTAAATTTGGTTCGCAAGGATGTTCAGACAATTTATAAAGAATAAAGCTTCTACTAAGCTAATTATAATGAATACAATGCTTCTTCCAATTATAATGAATACAATGCTTCTTCCAATTATAATGAATACAATGCTTCTTCCAATTATAATGAATACAATGCTTCTTCCAATTATAATGAATATATCACTTCTGCTACTGAATTATAATGAATTCAGCTTCTTCTAAGCTAATGCTTCTTCTAATGCTTGTTCAAATGGTTGTTGTGTTATTAATTATATCATGAATAAACTTTCCTGCTAGTAGTGTAGTAATAATAATAACGAACAAGCTTTTAACTGCTAGTAATGTTGTAGTAGTAATTAAGATGAATAAAGTCTTATGCTAGTTGTTAATAATAATCAACTAATGAAATAAACCTAACAGCCAGACAGAGATCTGACAAAACTGTGAACTGAGAAAGACGTACTTACGAATGACAATCTTTTATTTGGTAAACTTCTCGCTCTCACATAAACGAAGATCTCTTTACACACGAAATAAAGCTCTCACGCACATAAACAACCGCTCTCTCTATACAACAACAGCTCTCCCTACGCACATCAACAAAAAGCTCTCTGACACATATCGTTGAACGCGCCTATTTATACTGGCTACCAGCACGTCGTGACTTACACTCATTGCCAGATCTCATTCAGCGGGTGAAATAACATCTCGTTCAGTAAGAAGATAATTTACATAGTAAAATAAAATAACCAGAGATAGTAAAAATCAAAAGGAAAGTGAATCTAGAGTATACGTTACAAATTAACAGCTGTCAGGAAACGTGATATTGGGATAATGGGTCCTAAAGTGTCCCAAGAAAACTTTGTACACCGCATAACCGCGCCGCATGCGCCCTGTTTCTGTAAAACAGTGCATCCAGGTGCCATATATTCCATTGGTAATGCAATCTGGATTCGATTACTACGGAATATGCGCCAGGAATCTTGATTTGTCAGACCAGGCTACTTCTTTCCAATCATCCACGCTCCACTGTCGATGATCAGTTTCATGCGTTGTTGGTGTTGACGTGCAGTGAGCATGAGGACCCGTCTGGGCTGTCGGGTACGCAGGTTCATACGCAGGAGGCTGAGATGAAATATGTGCTATGACATATTGCCCTCATCACCACTGTCATAGCTGCTGGTGAGTTGCCGCACTGTGGGCCTGTGGTTTATGTGAACAAATCGCGACAATCTCCGCCCCCGTCTGGCATCAATGAGCTGCGGACGATACATGACTGGCAGACGGTTCGTCATTTGCTCATTTAACATCACGAATGATTCTTACTCACTGAAACTGCACGTGAATACCCACAAGACACGCCGTTTCCGAGGCGCCGTGCGGTTACAATTTGTCTTTTATCAAACTCCAAAAGTCGAAAGCTTTTCGTATTCTGACTCCGAGCAGTCTACTTACCGAAAGCCAGTCCGCGGGTAGTATATAACCTAATCTGTGAACTTCACATGCACTACCGTTTGGTCTCCAGGCGCACTCATCTCTCTAGGCTGGTCATGGTCATAATGTAATGGCTCATCTGTGTGTATTGCTTCTTTTAACTATTCGATCTGAAAATCGCTTTTTCTCTGGCACCGCTCTTTTGGTGTGTACGTTATTTTTTAATTACCATTCTATTTATCCGCTAATGGAAGAAAGTAGCTGTAGTTTCTGTTTTTGGATGCTTTATGAATCATAGATATCCGGTAGACTTTTTGTAACGGGTTCCATTGACTTTTAATAATTTTAAATAAGTGTATTCCCATTGGTACGAATTCAAAAGATGCTCTCATTACAGCCGAATAATTCGGTCATCTTTCTATTTTGAAACGCAGACAGAATTGTAGGAAACGAGATTTAAATCCGGTGCAACTAGCGATCACATTTAGGCATCTGCTTTCAGTTTTCTAATATATTTTAGGTATAGATTGTCTCAATTTGTTGTGATTTTAAGTAATAGAACATGTAGATTTCCTTCTCGGTATGAGAATCTTTTGTACTACTTCTTTCCGAAATGTTACCCAAACTTTCGAATAAATTGTAGCGCCTTAGTCAAAAGTAAATTTAATTCAAAGATTGTGGTAAATTTTCTCAGCTACCTTTCTAAATTTTTACTATTTGGTTTTTTTAAATGTAAGATTTGCCTTTCCCATATGAAGCGGAAACAACTTCAGTTTAATAGAAAACGACCTCTTGGCCGCAGTAACTTCTCAGAGAGTAAGCTTTCAGGCAATACATTCATATGTTCATCATTTCGTTTAATTTCCTTCCAAAATGCATTCACTAAATAAAAAATTACGGCCTTCGATTTAGAATCAAGTATGGTCACCTTTATTGTGAATGAAATCATACGCTATCTACCAACAGGTAATTGGACACCTGTAGCAAAGGAAAACGAAGTTTATTCACCTTCAATAGTTGGTGGACCCTCCACGAGCGGCGATTACAGCTGCGACCCTCCGGGGCATATTCTCAACCAGGCGTTGTACGACGGCAAGCGGTATTTTCTTCCACTCGGCTTGGAGAAGACAGGTCAGTTCCTTCACCGATTTCGGACGGTGGGGGCACCCTTCAGTCGACGCTCCAACTTGTCCCAGATGTGATGGAGAGGGTTAAGGTCCGGGCTCTGTGCAGGCCAGTCCATTCGATTAACCCCATTGTCACTATACCATGCCATGGTGGACCTCGCAACATGACAGGTGGCATTGTTATCCTGAAAGTAACAAGGGTCCACTCCGTAAGACTGTCACAACGTAAGAAGCGTATGGCCATCCAAAATGGTGCAGTGGGTCTCAGCGTTGAGTCTACCAGGAATTGCGACCCAGGGTCTCGTGCCATTCCAAGAGAAACACAACCATAGCATAATTCCACCGCCGCCGAACTTCCCAGTTGGCACAATACATTCCGGCAGGAGGCGTTCTCCAGGCCGACGCCAAACCCAGACCCTGCCATCCGAACGGTAGAGGGTGAACCTTGATTCGTCGCTCTAGAAAACATGTTTCCACTGTTCAACGGTACACTGTCGACGTTCTTTGCACCACGTTAGCCAAGCAGCGCTATTGGTCTTGGTGATCTAAGGCTTGTGGGCGGTAGCACGTCCATGATAACCGAGTAGATGGGCTTCCTTACGGATGATATTCATCGAAATAACACTCCCGGGAGCCTGTTGAAACTCCTCGCGGATGTGGCCTGTCGATGTGGTGCGGTTCTTCCGAATTTCTCTGGCCAACACTCGTCAGTCTCTAACTTCCAGTTTTGTGGGTCTGCGGGGTCAGGGCACATTCCGACAGTCACCTCTCATCTTTCACTTGCCAATCACGTAGGCCACTGTCGATTTTGGGTACTTCAACTCGCTGGATATGTCCTGTATGGAGCGGCCATTTGTGTGATACCCGACGATTACAACTTTCTCGAAATCAGAGAGCTCCGAACTGTGTGACATCTTGCATGCGACTGGTTGCGTTATTGTTTCCCACACGATATTTAACGGCGGCGGCCGTGACGTGTATCAGGACCGCAGATATCGTCGATTGCAGGGGTGATCAATTACTTGTTGGTAGATAGTGTATACGCAATGCGATGTGATCTACATGAGGTGCTTTAGTTTAATTTGATCCATAGATCGCCATGCCTGTAGGAAAAGATCTTACAGATCTGTCAATGTTCACAGAAGAGGACAGCTGCGCAAAACAGCGCTTTTCAACGTATCTCAGAAACTTTTAATGGAAGTGTGACATACGGACCTGGGAGGCCTAAGATATGACGAAAATCACACGCTCACCTTGCTGTTCTCACAGGAATCAACCACGTGCGGTATTCCATTTTCATTCATAAAGAAGACATCACATGCAAGTAAAATATGTAACATCACAGAGTGCTATTGGTCCACTAGAACACTAAGGTGCTTTCTGTGTGCCATCTAACATTCCACTTCTCTGAACGGACCAATGTTCGAACCAACACAGTATCTGCTTGGCGTGGTGCTGCCTCCAGTGACGTGAATTACAGTTATTTTCGAATGGAATACCGCTTCATTGGATTTATCATTCAATTGCAAATCTGTCTGCCATCCATCAATGTTAAACAACATATGGCGTGTTTTTTTCAAAACCTAGCTTTCTTTTTCGTTCTACTTCAGACTGATTTCATCGTCTATACCAGTGGAATATATTTTTCTGCTTTGTGCAGTTATAATTTGCTTCCGGACGGACAGACTGCTTCAAACATCTAATTTCTTTAGATCCGTACGGATGGTTCACGTCAACATGTGGTGTTCGTGGCACTGGCTGAACTCCAGTGTCGGTTGCTGAAGTATGGATGTTCTGTTCTGAAGCACAATCCTCCTCAGTGCATGACGCCACATTTATGCCTCTCCGAATGAAAGATCTGATTATTTTACAGAAGAAACAGACCTTTGAAATGAGCGTACTTCAGAAAACTTAATAATTTCCATTCTGCTAATCATGTCTTCCGCCAAGCGTGATTATACCACTAGCCCTTTCCCAAATTGAAAAAAAAAAAAAAAAAAAAAAAACTTTTTTCTTATATGTTCATCAGGTGTTTCGGCCAAAGAACTTTGTGAAAGACTGGTAACTTTCTTATATGCTGAAGAGAATGGAAAACATCATTACTTCACTTAACCTTTACATTTGCATTGTATATGTGTTTGCTGTAGGGTAGCCTCCTATCATAAAGGTAGTAAATTTTCGGCGGATGGGATATATGGTCTTCAGTATATTGTTTGAATTGGGAGTTTGAAAGTTTCATTGGGAAAGGGCAAACCTCCTCTGGAAGGTGATTGGCCGATTTTCAGAAAGATGTCATTTTCGCTGTTATCTCATGCTCTAATAAGGAGCCTAGTTAACGTCTTCAGTAAATATGCTGTTGACTTTCAGGGAAATACAATACTATACCGTGCAAATTAATTGGGGCAAGTTATTTTATTCTCAGAATTGTAATGTGATCGCCAGTTGATGTCGGAGACCCGCGTAGACCGGTTTTATCAGCTGTAAGGTGGTGTGACTGTTAGAACTTGATAATAAGAATGTGGTTTGACCGGTTTTAAACAGGAAATAGGCACTTCAGCTTCAGTTGTGAGCTTTCGTGTGTGACAGGTGGATGTTAGGTTTTGCTCTCTGTGAGTACGTGCTGCTTTCGTGTATTGAAAAATGGATATTTCCCCAAGGAAGCGTGCAAAAATAATTGCTCTGAAGCACGGTGTATGATAAGTCAGGTGATACGACACCCGGGAAAACAGTCGTCCGTTAATGTCACTTGTCACTAGATGGCGCAAGGAACGTGTGGGCCGATGATTTCAAACAACCTGTGCTTTCTTGTGGGAGGAAGCGACAGAAACATTCGTTTTTTACGAATGCTATTTTGCTTGGAATTAAAAAAAAAACGATTTGCAACGCTTCGCAGACGTGTACTGTTGTCCTTATCACGCGGAAATATATCAAATAAGCCATATATATATAATTTTTTAGCCACGAAATAAGTACTCGAACGTGTAGATTTCTGAGCAGACGATGCTGAGGTTTTTTTCGGAGGTAACAGGGAATAAACCTTTTATCATAAGAAAAACGTGTATTTCTTGTAAAATGAGATGTTACTGTATATTTGGAGGAGCAATTATTCACATGGAATAATGTTAATTTTTCTATTATAAGTTTTGTTTTGAGTTATGCAGGATGCTTGAAGAATTGGCAGAGTTCTAGTTTTTTCTTTTTTTTCCAGATAGCACAGCAAAATATATAAGGACCTGCCTTGTGAAAAAACAATTCTATTTCTTTCTATTTTTTTAGGAGTGTGCAAAAAGTATAGTCGCCCCGTAGCCCATCCTCAAATTTTTTGAAAACATTACAGATTTTTCTTTTTTTTTTTACACATCTGCAATTGGGGGAAATTTTCGTACATTAAGAATTCGTTTGAATCATTGTATTTGGATCATATTATTTCGCCCACTGCTTCGATATAATTTCAACAAACTGAACCCTGGTGCTGGGAGGGATTAAAGCAGAACTGAACTGGTATCCATTTTTCTACCATGTACCTTTACATTTTCTTGCTAACACCGATTCCCCCATTAATTATGGATACACACTTCAATACAGTGCGGATATTTTTATGGCTCCCTCATCATATTTTGGGAATGTTTTCTCCTGGGTTATCTCCCGCTTAAGTAAAAAAAAAAGGTTGACATACTCTACCTTCCTGTGCAGAAACTTCGTTTCTGGAATTTCATACAATATAATTGCACAAAGTAATAAATTAAAAATACCTAAGATAAACACCAATTTAGCACTGATTAAATGTTAACTACCATGTAATCCTACGACGGTTAGCATGAACTATCGGCCCACAACTCTTCAACGCCCCCTGGTGACCTGTGACATTAAGAGTCCGTTTTCAAACTGTTAGCAGTACGGAGAGTTGTATCACCTGACTTATCATACACCGTGCTCTGAAGGATCACTCTTCTATGACAGTGAGAGATATCGCTCCTGCAGTTGGTGTAGGCAAATCAAGTGTATCAAGACTGCTTACGCGATACAATGCATCTGGATCATCGTCTCCAAAAAAGAGAGGTAAATGTGGAAGAAAACGAAAAAGAACTCCACGAACCGGTAAATATCTAATCAGAAATAATAAAATGAATAAAAAAAAAAAAAAAAAAAGCAGCGACCTTCAAAGCGATTTATTCGCTAGTGGTTGTGATGTTAGTGTTTCAACTGTACGCCGTAGGCTTTTGGAAGCTGGCCGGAAGGCAAGAAGACCAACGAAAAAACAATATTTCAATGCGAAAATGAAGATAAAACGTTTAGCATGGGCCAAAAAATATAAATCATGGACTGCTGACGACTGGAAAAAGGTAATTTTCAGTACTGAAACTCATTTATTTGTGCAGGGTTACAGAGCAAATGTCATTAGATGAAGCAACTGTGAATCCTTAAGACCTAAACATGTCAAACAAACTGTAAAACACCCTCTGAAACAGTTGTTTTGGGGTTTTTTTCACATTAAATGGCACTGGAAACTTAGTTCCTGTTCAAGGTATGATGAATTCAGCCCAGTACGTAAAAATATTACAATGTAGGATTGTTCCATTCTTGCAAACTTTTCACGCGACATTTCAACATGACTTGGCCCCATGTCACAATTCGAAATTGGTCAAGAATTTCATGTTGGAAAATCAAATTCATTTGCTTGATTGGCGTGGAAATGCATCAGACTTAAATCCCATAGAAAACTTGGGGAAAATTTTGAAGAGACGTTTAGGTAAAATGGACTGTAAAACCAAAGAACGCTAGATAACGAATGCTATAAAAGTGTGGTTTCACGATTATGAAGTCCAAAATATGTGCCCTCAATTAGTAGAGTCAATGCCAAAACGAATTCAAGAGGTTATTTCTGCTAAAGGAGGTCATACTTCATACTAATACACGTGAGGACATACTTCATACTAATACTAATCAGTGTATATCAAGGCATAGAAAAATATGAAGGCATAGTTTTATAAAAAAGAGTGATTTTTTACTTTGTCGCAATTAATTTGCACAGTATAGTACATTTCGATGTCTATGCTTCGAAAAAGATAATTAAATAGACAAGGGATTTGTTCAAGTTCTGAGGTACTTTACATTCATTTTTTAAACCAATTACAAGAACTGGGCTCAGTAGGGTTAAAAACAAGGTCTCTAAGGTTATCCTATGCGTAGGTGTCATGCTAGTGTTTACGTGTTGCAGGCAAATTCATGGTTAATCTCTTACATATAAGGTGCCAGTAATGACCACAACTAAGTTTTTTAAAATCGCAGGCGTCACTTCTTCACATTGAAAGTTTCTAACCCGCAAGGATCGTGATTAAGTTTTTATCTCTTAGCTGTATTTTGCGAATACTACTTCGTGTTCATGCTTCCTTTCTTTCAAGTCAAAATATACATGATCGACATTGTCTCTGTGAACAAAGCACATTTATCAGTTGTTACTTTTCTTTCTTTCGTGAATGAAACAAAAACCTTTACAAAATTAAAGCAACATGTTTTCTATGATTCAAAGGATGTTGAGACAGTACTACTAGAACAAAGCAGCATGCACTTCCATGTTGTACTGAATTTTACCAACATCAGAACCTTACATTCATATGGTCCATCATTAAAAATAATAATATTGTGAAAGGCATTAGCTGTAGCTTATGATTACGGATCTGTCAGGATAGGTCAATAGAAAAGCTATTTCGTCGGACATAAACCATGATTTAGCAACATTTGCTAAAATTTTAATTTAACATCATCGCAGTCTCTTCGCTCACAACTGTTTATGTTGTTGGAGAGTTTCCGCAAAAATGCTTTAAATCTCTCACCTATACAATCATTTCCTTCCTACATCACGCACATACAAAGGGCATCCTAAATGTAATGCTTCGTCCCTCATAAGCTTTTATTTGTAGCAGCAAAAATGGGAAATTTGGTGGCAAAATACTTGGACATATTGCTATCCAGCAGAACCACAAGTGCTGGGAACCTGCTGGCCACCAGTTGGCAGTGAGGGTCACTGCTGGCGGAAATCTGCCGGTAGCGGCCCGTTGGTGGCAGCGCTATCAGTTGGCGAGCCACTTATGGCCCTGCAGCGTCGCCGTGAATTGTGGGCCTCAAAGCAAGTGCCACTAGTGGCCCGTTGGTAGCAACCAATGTAACTCCAACAGCAGGTGAAAGCAACCGGACTGCTCATGCGCAGAAACAACCGTGGTACCAGTTCTAGTTGAAGCCGACGCTATCGCCATCGTGTTACTTTAGTGAATGTTAAGAAAAAAAATCCATATGTAGAGAAGCGAATTAATTTCCTAATGAAATTCCACGTCAACGAAGATATCAGATGAAGCCATGAAATACTAGATTACAGCCATTTAATACACCCACTCCATTCCCATGACTAACAATTTATGTAATGGAGTGGGTGAATAACAAGAAAGCATGTGATACCGCTTGAAACAAATGTCCTGGAAAACCATTAAAACACGTTTGTTGGGAAAAATCTAAATAAAACGCGTACAAAATATATTAATTATTTGAAAAAAAAGGCAACGCCATGTGGATATAATGTACTCATCCATGGGTTGAATACTGGAAGCAATTCGCTTCTAAAAATAACGAAAAGTAAAAGAGAATATCTTTCCTCTTTAAAACAAATGCAGCTTCGGACAGCGGAAAGGAAAGATACAACGTTAAACATGCAACACAATGTGACATTAACCCGGGTAAATATATATACATTTAACAATCTCCTTTCAAGACGACAAGGACAGTACAAAACTTTGGAAAGTGATTCTAAGTATGTACACTTCTTGAAAATGAGTCAAGTTCCCTTAAGTAAAAATAAAAAGAAAAACTGTCGTTACGTTGAAAAAATAAATTTATGAATTATATGAAACTGACCTCTATGAAAAAAACCTCGCATTATTGTAAAAGTGAAAGTGGGAACCATTCGATTACACATCCGCAGAAACAGATAGCTTCAAGCACACGCTCGTGCGTGGCAACTTAGTCATTTCGGTAGAGAGCTCAGCTCGCACGCCGGCGGCACTGGTTCGTATCTACCCACATCCAAACGGGTGTTTTCCCGGCTAGTTGAGAAAATTTCCCCAGCGCGGTGCTATAATTCACAAGTTTCGTAAGGGTAGAAAAAGAAATTTGTAGCATTGGGAAACTGCGGTTATCCTTGACTTTTTATTTTATGGCTAATACTGGAAAATTGGCGGACGAGATTGGGCAAGTCACCAGTTACGTCACGTGGTTGCTGGCTGCCACTACCGGCACACTAGCGGACCACATTAGGCTAGGCATCATTTCTGACACGTGCTTGCAGGGCCGTTGAAAGGCCACTTATGGCAGCTACTGTCTGGGATGGACAACTGATGGCCCTGTTGTGGCATATGACAACTGATGGGGGTGCCAGCTGTTGGCCTGAACTGGCCTTTCTGTTGGCAGCCCGGGCATTTTATTGACGGTTCGGCAGCGGCAACCTAGTGCTGGCCCAGCAAGACTGTTTTTGCTGGGTAATAATGCTAGCCTATTCAGGGTATCATCCATCACTTTCTATACATTCCTGCCATGTTTGGACCCCTTGGTAAATTACATTTTGGAAAAATTCCTGAGGCTGTCGTTTCACCCATATGTTCACAGCCAGTTTACCGTCAGTCACATTGTTGAAACGTTCCCCACAAAATGTGTTTTTCAAAAGGACAAGCAGGAAAATGTGTAAAGGAGCCAAATAAGGACTATAGAGGGGTTAGTGTATCACCGTCCACCACATTTTGACAACAGCCTGTGAAGCCTACATTGAGGTGTGGGGACGTTCGTTATCTTGGTGTAAAACACCACAATGAAGAGAAATGTCACATTATTTCCTTCTGATAGCTTCCTTTAGTTTCCAATATGTTTCCTTTGCTTCCGATAGCTTCCTTTAATGTCTGTACATAGTGAGCACTGTTTATTGTTGCAACTCCTGGATGGTGATGGGACAATCAGCTGTCACAAAGTCTTTCATTCTTTGCCTGTTGGCATCTATCACTGCAGTTCCTGGTCTTCCAGTCTGTTGTTTGTCCGACGCTGAATTTATTCCCTCTCGCAACCTCTTCATCCATCTTTGGACATTACTAATATCGAAAATGGCAGCTTCATACACGGCCAGGAGCCTTCCGTGGATTTCTGGAGCCACACATCCTTCTTTTTGCAAAAATTTAAAAACATAGAAAAGCATCGAATTAAAATGAAAAGCAAGAATTGAATTACATCGAGCCGTAATTCAATCCTTGCAAAAAGAGCGATGTGTTGCTCCAGAAATCCGTGTTGCTCCAGAAAAGCTGTCACATTCGATAATTGAATTACGGCGCGATGCTTTTCTCTGTAATTCATGATCGTTATTTTCGATTGTGAAAAAATTGTTCACACATTGGTGACATATCATAGTAAATGTAGTGCAGTTCCATTAAAATCACTTCAGAAGTGCAAGTTATTAAGGAGGAGGCATTACCTTCAGGATGTCCCTTGTACAATATAAAAATACCTCCGGAATACGCAAAGAGGTTAGAATAAGATATCTGGAGACGCCTTTTTTAATGGAGCAGCACACTTTGTGTTAAGCCTATAACTGAAAGCGAAGGCCGTTGAAGTCTGGGAAAGTGGGAATGCTGGTGGGGTTTTAAGGCTCTACGAGACCCGCCATCTTGTATTGCTGCCTTCTCTTGTTAACCAACGGGCAAACGTATTTCAAAATTGCTCTGGCAATTTTGCATATTTTGGAACACCGTTTGTGGCTAACGCAAGATATATGATAAATAAAGTGTTCCCTGGTTTGAGAATTTTTATTGACCTTTTCCTTCATTTTTTATCTGCAGCGAAAGTCGTACCAAGGCGTCTTCCATAGTTTTACTAATTAATACAAACTACTTAAAGCTTCAAACATGATCATCTGAAACCAGGGAACTCTTAATTTATCATATATCTTGCGTTAGCCACAAACGGTGTTCCAAAATGTGCAAAATTGCTCAAGCAATTTGTGAAATACGCTTGCCCGTTGGTTAACAAGAGAAGGCAGCAATATAAGATGGCGGTTCTCGTAGAGCCTTAAGGCTATTTCAAGGATTTATGTTGGCCGAATAGTGTTATTTTATCCCAAATGTTTCTAACTTTGCGTCGTATCTTGTTGCTAATGTGTTAGCAAATGATGGATATATATATTTTTTTAATTATTTGAGGGTTCCCATTTTTATTTTAAATTGAAATGCATGAACGTTATGTGAATTCAAAACAACAACAACAACAAAAAACATAACCTTAAAATTGGGAAACTCAAACATGCATAAAAGTGCATTTCCTTCTGCTTTGATATTAAAAAGACTTCGGCAGCCGAAAACCACGCTATTCCAGAATACACACAGTTGACACTAAATAGATATCATGTAAACCTCAAATTATCAAGCTTGGCGGCTTCACGGTTAACGGACTGAGAGCATATCTAGAAGTTATATTCTAACCTCTTTGGGAAGACGTAAAACACTATACGACTGCGCTTCACGTCGTCTTGTACTTATAACATCTTGATTGTTTCTATTACATCGTCGTAGTGTTTTATGAAATGTCCCCTCTTGCGCAGAAAAACCTTCTTTCCATTTTTAAAAGTAGCTCGACTGTCGGTACTGAATAATATCCAGACCTTTTATTTTTTATAATACCTTTCCGGAACATTTATTAGCCATTCATATGTGTGTTACTTTCTAGACCCTTTATCTAAATTAAAATAATCCCATGTCATTAAAGTGAAAATATAACAAATAATTATTCACCCATAAAGGGCATGATATGATTTTCGTTGGAAGCTATTCACAATACTTTTTAAAAAGATATTTCACGCTGAGTTGAAACCCTTCATTCCAACCATGTCTACCAGGATAGTTTGTAAGAAAATATATATGTATCTCTAAAATATGTAGGCCGCCCCGGTGGCGCAGTGGTCTAAGGCGCTGGCTTATGATCATTCGTACTCTTTTCTTCTAGCTTCTGCTAAGTTTTTTTTAATTTTCCAGAAGACATATTCCAGTTTTATTCTGAAAATGTTTCAAATTTTCAAATTGAACTCCAGTATTTTGATGTATTACTACAAAACGCATTTCGATTTTAATTTGATATGCTACGATCAACAGTTAAAGAGGTTCAGGACTGTCTGCATGAGAAAAATATTATGAGTATGAAGTATAAAAGATCTTGTGTACGGCGTGTTATGGATATCAGTGAAGCCCGAGTTTCATGTCAAGATCGCTGTAAATGGAGAAGTTTGATACGACAACAGTAAGTAAAAATATCTAGTACTTTGTATTTCTTTTTGGAGCTAACCTCTGAATCTCAGAGAACAGCTTAGTGATATGTATGTAACGATCAACAAGTCTGACAAATTCACTTTACAGCGGGATTTTCGCCTATGAAATTTGGCATCATTGGTAGTAACATTCCACTTTAAAAGTAAATGATCTGATATGAAAAGGATTGTGTCACAATCTGAATATTTGTTTTCGACCTCAGAAGTGTTTTCCTTATTTTCCAAGAATTTTTTATAAATTTTCTGTCCCGTCCTTCACTGTGCTTCCTTTCTCCTTTTCTCCTTTACTTTTACATTTGTTTTTTTCTGTCCTTCTGTTTCTCCTACTTTTGCTATTACCTAGAGGTTGTTCATTAAAATCCTGTTGTTTCTTCGGCGATCTAGTCATAATTAATGGGTGTGTGTCTGTATTATTCTTCGATTTCTCTGTTTCTGACACGGGCAGGAAGTAAATAACCTTGGCATCTAAGGTAGGTGGCACTACGCCACTACTTGGCATTAGTGTGAAGACATTTGTCGAAAGTGTACGAGATTGTAAAATTTGTTCTTCAGAAGACTCCGAGCCAGAGTTCTCAGGGAGTCCCACCTTACCAGCTACACCCATTTCGTCTACACTTTGTTCTTTATTCTCAGCAGGACTATTGTTTTTCTTTCCAGTATGTTCACTAACTTCTCTCTCACATCTTAGTGCCTTAAGTGCAGAGAGCTGTTAATGCCAAAAACAATTACATTTAGTCTAAATTAACGTTGAAATACACATGAATTCAGACATACTTTCCAATAATGTATTTATTAATATACTTATACAACTAGCACAGTCTCCCATTATATGCGTAATCAATTTGCAATTGACTAACGTAGTTGTATCACGCATGTAATAGAAGATTGTACTAGTTGTATCACCCTGTAATCGGATATTTCACTATTTGTTCAAGCATGTTAATGAAAATCATAATTCAATTTCGGTAAGATATATAACTTGTTTTTTCAGTGAAATACTGAAACAATGTCTTGTTACAATAGGGTGCAAGATTAAAGAATGAAAGAAATGGAAAAAGCTTCGGAGAAGTAAATTCTTTCAGTTAGAGTTTTCAGAGTTCTCAACGATCTCGCCGCCCCACACCCCACCCGACCCGAGTGACGCAGTGGTCTAAGCGACGGCTTCTGATCTTTCGTCCGAACGGTTTCGAATCCCGGTGAGGAATGGATGTCGTGTTTCTCTTACGGCACTGGCTCTCTCCCTTCCCTGGATCCACTGGCCCTAAGCTAGGGACGGGCGACTGCTTATAGCCCATTGAGTTGCTCATGGTGGTCGTTAAACCTCTAATAAAAAATAGATCTCGCACGGTAATTCTCCAATTGAATTAGTTGATATTATTCTGAATTGAAAGATAGCGTGCTGTTCACTGATTTCCTAGGAACCCTTCTGTTTCTCAAGGTGAAAATTTGAATCATCATCATTAAAACAGCTTCGCTTACATATATTGCTGTATAACTAACTATTTTCGCCAGAGAAGCATTATTTTCGTCGTAGTATATAAGATTATATATATAAGTAGTGTATAAGATTGGATGTTTAGTCAAAATGTTTAAAAATACATTAGGCAAAGCAGATGTTTAAAATTTTCGTTTTCCTTTGAGCAGAGCAATACCAGAATGAGAACGTAACGACTGATTAAACGGCGAAATATTCACCACTAGTAAGACAGATATTTTCCAAAATATTTTTTAATATCTCTCTCTTTGAAAAAAGAATGACTAAAACCTGATTCTTTTGAAATAGTAACACAATACTAGTGATCCGATTAGTTGGCGTAGGAAGAAAAACACATAAGAGTTTCCAAGCTCTCACACATCAACCAGATACCTTTACCCTCAGATCCTCGTTCTGGAAGTTATCAGAACATTTAAGGAGGCCAATTCAAATTCAGCATTTTATATGCAGGAGTCATGTGTCATCATCTTCAAATTAATAGAATTGGTCGCTAATACTAGCTTCTTCAGTTTCCGAGGACAAGTATATAAACAGAATAATGGCGCTCCGATAAGATCCTCACTTTCACCCGTCCTTGCAGAAGCAATACTTCGCCCAATTGAGCAGAATATATTCTACAGCATTACCCCACGGCCTACACCCTGGCTGCGTTATGGGGACGACTTATTTTTCGTGTTGCCTCACGGAGAAAAGGCTCTTCCAGAACTCCTTGATAAAATCAATGACAAGTATCCTGCGATCAATTTCACGAGTAGCTTAAACACAGCAAGGCTTTACCTTATCTGGACGTTTTATTGAGAAAATCGCATGACAATCGCATCGGTACACAAGTCTACTATAAACCCACGTCCGTCTCCTACCTGATGATCCGCACCTCTTTCTCTCCCTCAGAATACAAAACAGTTATCATCCGTTCTCGAATTCAAAGAGCCTTCGCCGTTTCCTCCGATACCCATTCTAGAAAACACGAAGTTAAAAGCGTCATCAAGTTAGTTACTAATGCAGGTTATTCACTGAATTGGATACGTAACTTTATCCATAAACCCAGGGTCAAACATTCTAATCTTCCTTTGCCGCAACTACGTTATTTAGGCTTAATTCTCTACATACCAAATGCATTTTACAAACTCAACAACGCCCTGAAGAAGCTGAACTACGGCGTCGGCATAAGGTCTCCTGCATCTTTACATGCTATGCTAAAGAGAAATAGAGAAAAACCACCTGTCTCCTACGAAGCAGGTGTTTATGCGATCCCCTACAGTATCTGGACGACTCTAAACGATACTACACTGGAATGACCAAGCGTTCGTTTGGAACCAGAGTCAACGAACGTAAAAGGGACTTAAAATACGGTAAAGTAGCCACGGCAGTATTCATGGAATTCAAGTCCGCTATTCCAATGGGGGATGATATAAAGAAATTAGCTAGATACTGTACCCCTAAATGCACAGCCATTCGGAAAACCTTGGAGACCATTACCAACAGCGATACTTGCAAAGTTTGGGTCTCACTCGAGTTGCTACGAATTTGAAACCAATTCTTCAAGTAACGCCTCTTCCCTACAAGGATACAGCGCGCACAAACAACGTGATGCCTTGTACACTGGTGTGCAAAAATTAAGGACGAAGAGGAAAAATTAGCATAACAGCGGAACGAGCAGGCAGAACGGGCCGAAAGACAACTCAGGAGATAGACTAGGGTCCGGTACGGTAGGGCATGCGCATACATGCAGCATGACGTAGGAGGGTGGGGTGTCCGAAGGGCATAAAGCACACGAGCTTTGTACGCTCAGCAATTCTGTGAAAGCTATTGCACGGGGCACATCGGTTTGAACGACGTCCAGTTGCTGCCACCGTGTGACATGGCCAACAAGCAATCCAGTAGACTACATCTGGATGACTTTACCCGATGTCGCATCATTGGGAAGTAGGAAGAAGGTCGAAGTGTGACTAGTGTGGCCGAGGAGTTCGGGATTGCTCTCAGCAAAGTTTCACCAGTTCGGAGAGCATTTCAAACGACAGGAACAGCTGTCCGAGACTTTAGCAGTGGTCGTCCATGAGCAACAACGGCGGCAGACGACCGGTATATTGTCCTACAGGCGAGAAGAGACAGACGGTAGACAGCGGGAGAAATCGCAAGACACATGCAACAAGCAACTGGACGTCCATTATCGCGTTTTAACGTGGCAAGGAGGCTGCACAAAGGTGGACTATTTGCACTACGAATAGTACGGTGTTTGCCATTAAAGCCTGCTCATCGGAGACGGCGGTTTCTGTGGTGCCAGGAACACAAGAACTGGACACATCAGCAATGGGGTCGAGTTCTCTTTGCGGATGAGAGCCGATTTCATCTGACAAAGGATTCTGGATGTATCTACACCTGGAGAAATCAGGTAACACGCAATCACACCTCCAACATCATAGAAAAGGACCGGTTTGGAGGTGGCGGATTTCTCGTTTGGGGAGGTATCATGCTTGGTAGCCGTACTGACTTCCACATCTTCCAATGAAGTTCAGTTACTGGTGTCCGCTATTGTACCGAGGTTCTCCTGCCTCACGTGCGTCTGTTTAGAGGTGTTGTGCGTCCTGATTTCCTCTTCATGGACGACAACGCCACACCTCATCGTAAAGTGGCTGTCGCAGAGCTGTTGGAGAGTAAATATATTCAGCGCATGGGTTGGCCAGCAAGGTCCCCGGACGTAAATCCAATCGAACACGTGTGGGGCCTTCTCGGGAGACGCTTGGCAGGACATCACCAGCGGTTAGCAACGATTCCTCAGCAGCGATAGGCGCTACAAGAGGAATGGGCCACGATGCCTCAACAGCCCCTTGACAACCTCGCCCTCAGCATGGACAGACGTTCTAAATCCTGCAACGTAGTCAGGTGTGATCATATCCCCTACTAAAGACTCGATTTTTCTTGGCAGCCGTTGTCACATGGACGTTTCTGTCTTCTGTCTAATTGTGCTTGAAGCTACCTTTTCAATAAAGTGCCTTTGTATCCTTTGAATTCCTGGTTTGGACAGTTTTGCTCGCTTGTCCCATATTCTTAAATCTTGGGTATCTTATGTTATGATTTGATTAGATGTGGATCACTTCTGCACGACGTTACATTCGGAAAACCATCTCGTCCTTATTTTTTGCACGCCAGTGTATCTTTAAATGAATATAACGTCGTATCTAGTTATTGTCTAGTCAAGTTCCCGCGTACAAATTGTTAATGCGTTCTGTTTTTCAATGTGCAGTTTCTGTCTAACTCCCTTTAAAAAGCCATCTGGTTGATGTGCGAAAGCTTGGAAACGTTAATGGGTCTACTTCGTACACCAATAAATCCGATCACTAGTATAGTGTTATGTTTACTACTTAATTGGTGTATAGTTTCTCGTTATCAAATTTTGATTCTTTCGAGTTCCACATCAGAAGGATTAAACTGGACCGAAACCATATGTGCAAGTGAAACCATTTGGGACAGGGGACTTCGGGAATGAGAGCCATGGCATTTGATCCTATTTTTTTTTCGGAGGTTTAACGATCACCGTCAGCAACTCTGGGGCTATAAGCAGTCACCCGTCCCTAATTTAGGGTCACTGGTTCCAGAGAATGGAGGGAGTAAGTGCCGTAAGACAAAAACAACATCCATGCCTCACCGGGATTCGAACCCTGCCCCATCTCGTACGAATGACCAAACTCAGGCCCTTAGACCAACGCGCCACCGTGGCTATGGCATTTGATTCGGTGACGTTATTAAATCTGTCAACGCGTCATACGTATTGAAAAATGATATTTGGAAAGTCTATCTTTAACTGCTTATTCGCAGATAAAAATTGTCGTCTATGTAGAAATTTTAAGCTCGATTATTTGGAAATGAAGCTCTGCGGTAAGTACGATTTAAATATACACTGTCTGAGAGAGAAAAGGTCACATGATGAAGGAAAGCTAAAAAACAGAACACACTAAACACACAGATAGCCAAGTAGGTCCTGAACAAATGACTTAATTGAAACGCACAGACTAGGCTCCACTGGCCCAAAAACAGGATGATCAATAATTAGTGTGGCCCCCATTTTGTGCGATACAGCATTGAATCTGACGTGGCATCGGGGCAATGAGAGTCTGACTAAAACCTGGGTATCGTGGGTCATGTGTTGTTGATCCGAGTCCACAGTTCATCTTCATTTTGTGGCAAGGGGAAGGTACTCCACCGACGTCCAATCATGTCTCACAGATGCGCGATGGGCGAGAGATCGGGGGATCGTACTGTCCCCGGAAGCATCGGCACACCGAGTAAATCATTTAGGAACATGCAAACAGTGTGCGGCCGGGAGGTTTTCTGCTGATAAACTGCCTTTGCGATGTCCTTCAGATACTGTCGTGCCACGGATCGAAGCACCTCATCAACATAGCATGGTGCTGACAATGTGCTAGTATTGCGTACCAGCGGTGAGCGGCTGTTGCCGCGGGTAGCACTCCACGCCATGATTCCACGTTGCCGGACAGTGTGGCGTTCCACAATGACTGAGTAACTTACCCGTTCGCCACGTCACCTCCAGACTCCCCCAAGGTATCATCCGTGCTGAGATAGAACTGTGATTCTCTCCTGAACACCACACTGTACCATTAGGCGCCCCAAGCAGCTCTGGAGCGACACCAATCCAAGCTGGGACGACGATGACTCGCTGTTAAGGGCATCCTTTGCAACGGACGCATGGACAGAAAACCAGATGCAGCCAATCGGCGCAACAGTGTGCACGTGGACCTCGGCACCTCCAAACGAACCCATACACTCAGCAAAATGTCTCCCGTTGTGGTCTGTGGATCTGCTATGGCATGGCGTCGGATGCGAAGATTGGTACGCTCGGACGTCCGTTCACCTGCTCCGCTCCTATTGCGACGTTGCACAGAACCTTCATGTGGCCACTGTCTCCAAATGCGACCGACGGTTGTGGCATGACGTTACATTTCTTCCCTAATACGACGAAGGTCTATTCCCTAAGATGTTACTTATCGTGAACTCATCCTACGATAACACCTCTCGTGAAAGCATCCATTTTACGAAATCGTACGACTGCGTCTTAACGGCATTGGCACCTCTTGTTTGTTCTCCAGGCACGGTTACAGCAGAACCACTCACATATCGTGGCGTGACAAGGTCCCGACTGATGGCAACACGGGCCGGTTTCCCTCTTATATCCCGCACGCCGTTCGTTCGATTGGCCTGCAATTGCAATCATTTGCATAACATGATACACCCACATTGCAATTTGCATAGCGATGCGTTTTTGTCTTAGTGGTGTGGCATTTTCTCTGTCAGGCAGTGTATCCACAAGATCGTTCCAACATTCTGCATTTTATGAAAAAAAACTTCCTTTTTCAATGTGGTTCTAAAAACGAAATGTCTCAAACTTGTATTATACAAAGTTGTGCCCTTACATGTATTAAAGCAAGTACTGAATTTAAAATCATTCTAAAATTTTAGTTCGCTTTTTCTGCATTTCAAAAAGTTTCAGTTGTTTTGTTAGCCACAGCAAAAAATAAAGCACAGAATGAATGCCAAATGTCTCATGACTGTATTTTTAGAACAAACTATATTGTTCGCCTATTGGAATACTTTATGTAACTGAAAATACTCCTATAAATTATAAAATTATCAACGATTTACAAAAAAATGATTACACAGCTCTGAAAAAAAAAAAAAGATTTAAAATGAAATGTGCATGATCGTCTACATCGTCTACA
The DNA here is from genome assembly GCA_039090855.1 of Macrothele yani. Classification (NCBI taxonomy): domain Eukaryota; kingdom Metazoa; phylum Arthropoda; class Arachnida; order Araneae; family Macrothelidae; genus Macrothele; species Macrothele yani. The sequence continues at coordinate 57,587,891 of CM076996.1, read as the reverse complement.
ACATAATGAAAATATACATCAATAAGGAATCTACAGGGTATCGTAAAACATAAAAGAAATATTTATTCCCATATAACACTGAGTTTAATTGCATGGCTCCTGTTTCTAAAGTAAAAGTACATTTTCAGCCCAGAAATAAATATATCACTGTTTTATACACCCAAAATGCAACACCATGAGGGACACGAGATAGCAAAGCCAGATTTACAGGACACATAACAACAGATGCAAAGATGAAACGATTAAGCTTACAGGCTCGTGCGACTTGCGGAACACGCAGACATCAATACTTCGTATGGCCACCATGGCTGGCAATAACGGCGCTACAACGCCGCAGCATGGAACGTTAGAGGCTTTGGATTTGGGCTTGGGGTATGTCGGTCCAGGCTGCTTCCACACGTTGCCACAGTTCATCAGGCATAACCGCGGGTGGTGCTTGCCGGGCCAGTTGGTTGCCGTCAGCGACCAGACGTGTTCGATGGGTGACATATTGGGAGAACAGGCGGGCCACGGTAGCAGTGACACCTGGTGTGCCGTGAAGAATTTTTGCACGATGCGTGCCACGTGCGGTCGCACATTGTCCTGTTGAAATGTGGCCGCTGGCAGGTCCTGCAGGTAAGGGAGGACTACAGATTCCAAAACGTCAGATATGTAGCGGTGGCTGTTGAGTGTACCGGCGATGCGTACCAGAGGGGTGCGGGGGTAATATCCAATTGCGCCCCGAACCATAACACCAGGCGACGGACCGGTATGGCGATGCATAATGCAGGCGTCATACAGACCCTACCCGCGGTTGCGCCACACGTGGATTCGACCATCGTGGTGTTGCAGGCAAAAGCGGGATTCGTCGGAGAAGACAATGTCGTGCCATTCCGTAGTCTAGGTGCGGCTTTCAACGGCCCACTGCCGCCGCACTATGCCGGTGGTGTAACGTCAATGGTAGTCGGAGCAATAGGCGCCGTGCGACAAGTCTTCGCTCCTGCAGACGACGTCGAACGGTACGTGCTGACACAGGTTATTGCGCAACACACCCTAATTTCTGCGCTAACGTTCGTGATGTGGCGGTGCGAGCCGTCAATGCCCGCCGCACAACATGCCGGTCCTCTCGTTCGGTGGTGTGCCGCGGCTGCGCCAATCACTCACGTAGGTCCGTCCGTCCCTCCTGCACCCACCGAATCCATACTCGCCTCACTGTGGCTGGATGTCGTCCCACACGGGCGCCGATGTCTCGGTACGATAAACTGCTGTCGCGATAAGCCACTATTCTTTCTCTGTCGAACTCAGAAACGTGCTGTAATGACTGCCGTATTCTGCGACGAGACATCAGGAAGCTTTCCACGCACAGGTCCGGCAGCATAACACACTTCCACTACTTACACCCAGCCTTCTGTGCACCCATCTTGTAGTGATTCTCGGTTGCGTGCCGAGCGCACATGATTTGCATATGCCCTGTAATGCTAATCGTTTCCATGTCCTCTTGCGGGCGACGCATGCTGCGAATTTCAGGCCAATCGGATTCTTCCTTCTTGGTGTTGCAGTTTGGGTGGCCATTAGTGTAGTTTAGAAAAATCCGGGAACAATGATCATGCGACTTCTCAGATTACAACATAAATAATTTGAGGACAGCCGTTAGTTCTAAATGTCATTTGGAATAAACTTAACATTCTACAGATTATGGATCTGAACTTCTAAAACGCCAGAAAATTACACCGGTATGCAACATAGTTGAAAAAGAAATGTCTTTCACTGCTTCAAGCAGGATTATTCAACACGCTTAAGCAAATTTCATGATTCTATTAAATTGAAATAGCTTTTTGTGGGCTCCTTTTTCTTTTTCTATCCCACAGTCAGCTTAAAAGTTTGATTTATCGACATGTAATTACTTTTTAATTTTAGAAATTCAATTTCTTCTTAGTTTGTGTATATCCGAGTAATAATGTAAAATAAACGAGAAGAATAAATAGTGATTGATGTCCATTTCAGATTTTGTCAAATGCAAAAAGGACATAACTTAACTAATTGTTTAGTATTTTCTTTGAAAAGACGGCTTCTTATATTTTAATCCTGTAGCATACGTTTCAGCATTAGGAAAAGGGTAGCTGCCCAAAGACAGATGCACTATGACCAGCAAGTCTTATACTCAACCTCATCAGGTGCAAAGTATTCCCTGTACCTTGGAGAGCACTAGAAGCAGCAAGCACCGCTGCAGATAAGGGTGTCATCCAATACCGAAGCTTTATTTTGCAGAGAAGAAGTTCAATGACCCCTTGAGTAACTCGATGAGTTATAAGCAGTTGCCCCGTCGTTAACTCTGTGCCACTGACACCAGGAAATGGATAGACGCTGTGACTCAAGACAAACAACATTAATGTCCCACAGGGATTCGAACCCACAGTCCCCTCAAAGTTTTCAGAAACTAGCACTTGTAACTCTGCGACATCAAGGCATCTCGGCGCTTTCCCATTCACCTGCCTTTTCGCAAGTCCGCAGCGACTATTATTCCTCTGACACGTCTAAAGCAAATGAGGGAAGCAGTTCCCATTTGAAAGTTGTTTTTCTTATTGGAGGTTTAACGACCACGCCGCCTCGGTGGAGCAGTGGTCTAAGCGATGGGCTCTGATCATTCGTCCGAACGGGGTCCGGGATCGAATCCCGGTGAGGCATGGATGTTGTGTTCGTCTTACGACACTGGCTCTCTCCCTTCCCTGGAACCAGTGACCCTAAATTAGGGACGGGCGACTGCTTATAGCCCATTTGAGTTGCTCACGGTGGTCGTTAAACCTCCAATCAAAAAAAAATAAAAATAAATTAACGACCACCGTGAGCAACTCAATGGGCTATAAGCCGTCTCCCGTCCCTAATTTAGGGCCACTGGTTCCAGGGAAGGGAGATAGCCGGGGCCGTAAGACAAACACAACATCCATACCTCACCGTGATATGAACACGAACTGCTTTCGGACGAATGATCAGAAGCCATCGCTTAGACCACTGACCTACCTTGCGGCCTTGAAAGTTTGATTAACAAGTGTTGAACTGTGTAGAGATCTAGGACCGGTGCGGCTTAATAGCTTAAAAAACAAAACATACAAAACGACTCTTTATCTTTATATTCTGCCTTTCACCGAATGCCGGGCGAAGGTGTTCGACATAAGAAATGCTATGTTTTCTTCCAATTAATTATAACTCTTGTTAATGTAGCAAATTTCTAAATTAATTACTAAGACCATTAATCCTTGTGTAAGCAGCACTTTTAAGGTGGTCGTCAAGTAATTTTGCTTCCTATAATTCCAATAGAAAAACGTTTGTACACATTTCCTTCACAATAAGTGTGTTCCCAAGGATGAAAATTTGAACATCGATTAAAATATCTTCATATTATAACTTGGAATACTTAATATTTTCTAAAACAAATCCATAACTATGCAATCCAACATTTGTTTGTTGACTGACGTCATCATAGTACAAGTCGCGCCATCTTTTTTCTGGTTTCAACACTACCAAAAGAAAAGTTATTGATTTTTGATATAATTATGGTTAAGTTTTAGAAAATATTAAGTATTCCAAGTTATAATATGAAGTTATTTTAATCGATGTTCAAATTTTCATCCTTGGGAACACCCTTATTGTGAAGGAAATGTGTACAAAAGTTTTTCCATTGGAAGTATAGGAAGCAAAATTACTTGACGTCCACCTTAAAAGTGCTGCTTACACAAGGATGATTAATGCTTTTAGTAATTTATTTAGAAAGAGTGCTACATTAACAAGAGTTAAAATAAATTAGAAGAAAACATAGTATTTCTTACGTCGAACAGGCAAAATATAGAGATAGAGAGTCGTTTTAAACATATGTTTTGTTTTTTAAGCTATTAAGCCAACTCAGTCCTAGATCTTTACACAGTTCAAAACTTGTTAATCGAACTTTCAAGACCGCCCGGGTGGGCCAGTGGTCCTGAGCGATGGTTTCTGATCATTCGTCCGAAAGCGGTTCGTGTTCGAATCCCGGTGTGGCATGGATGTTGTGTTTGTCTTACGGCCCCGGCACTTTCCTTCCCTAGAACCAGTGGCCCTAAATTAGGGACGGAGACTACTTTAAACCCATTGAGTTGCTCATGGTGGTCGTTAAACCTCCAATAAAAAAAAACATCATTCAAGTGGAAAATGCTTCCCTCATTCGCTGTAGACCTCAGGTCGTGTCGGAGGGATTATAGTCGCTGCGCACTGGTTCTGAAAATGTAAGGGTGTCTTGCACTGCAGACAACAAAAGCGAAAAGAAAAAACTATATCTTACTGTGTGAAGAAAATTTTCCTTGTTCTCAACATGCATGAAAATAATGTTTACCATTGGTGTGTTGTGCTTCCTTTGTTTATTAACGCATACCGAAATAAAAATCTTATGAAAAAAATGTAATTATTTTAAAGTTTGTTCACTTGCTTTGAATCAATCTCACAATAACCTTTGAAATAGTTTACGCACGTGTATAGGTCTCATACAAAATGCATTGTGAGAAACAGAACAGGAAACATTTTTGAAAACGTTTTTTAAACAGTTGAGGAGCACAATGAATTCGTCATTTTTCTTTTGAAACTATGTATTCCAAACAAATGTTAGTAAAGAAGAGCCACTAATATTAGACTTTTTTTCCGTTTTCGTATAATTTCGGGTACGAAAACAGGAAAGAGAAAAGAAAATGTTTTCCAAGAAGCAAAGGTTTCAGTTGCAGACAGCGAAATTGTGTGTTCGTACGCTTACGTACGAACACACAATTTCGATACAAATGCTTTGAAATGTATCACAAAAAGAATTAATTTCAACATGATAAGCTTCTTGTTATCGGGAATGAAAGAAAGCTTAACGCATTCTTAAAATATTTAGTAAAAAATATTACAGGTCACTACTACTCAGCTATCTGATTCATAGGACCACCAAAGCTCGTCAGAATGCTGATACACTGGTGTGCAAAACTTAAGGACGAAGAGGAGAAATTAGCATAAAAGCGAAACGATCAGGCAGGACAGACCGAAAGATCACTCAGGAGATAGACTAGGGTCCTGATACGGTACGGCATACCCATATATGCAGCATGACGTAGGGGGAGGGGGAGTGTCGGAAGGGTATAAAGCACACGGGCGGTGTGCGCTCAGCAATTCGGTGAAAGCTTTTGCATAGTGTACATCGGTTTGAACGACGTCGAGCTGCTGCCTCCGTGTGATATGGCCAACAGGCAATCCAGTAGGCGACATCTGACTGACTTTACCCGAGGTAGCGTCATTGGGAAGTTGAAAGAAGGTCGAAGTGTGGCCGAGGAGTTCCAGATCGCTCACAGCATCGTTTCACAAACTTCGAGAGCATTTCAAACGACAGGAACAGCTGTCCGAGAGTTCAGCAGTGGTCGTCCGCGAGCAACCACGGCGGCAGACGACCGGTATATTGTCCTACAGGCGAGAAGAATCAGACGGCAGACAGCGGGAGAAATCGCAAGACACATGCAACAGACAACTGGACGTCCCTTATCGCGTTTTACCGTGGCTAGGACGCTGCACAAACTTTTTTATTTGCAGGACAACCAGTACGGTGTGTGCCACTAATGCTTGCTCATCGGAGACGGCGGTTTCTGTGGTGCCAGGTACACAAGAACTGGATACATCAGCAATGGGGTCGAGTTCTCTTTACGGATGAGAGCCGATTTAGTCTGACGAGCGATTCTGGACGTATTTACATCTGGAGAGAGCAGGGAACACGCAATCACACCTCCAACATCATAGAAAGGAACCAGTTTGGAAATGGCGAAGTTCTCGTTTGGGGCGGTATCAAGCATGGTAGCCTCACTGACCTCCACATATTACAAGGAGGTTCAGTCACTGGTGTCCGCTATTGTACCGAGGTTCTCCTGCCTCACGTGCGTCTGTGTAGAGGTGATGTGGGTCCTGAGTTCCTCTTCATGTACGACAACGCTACACCTCATCGTACAGAGGCTGTCGCAGAGCTGTTAGAGAGTGAAGATATTCAACGCATGGATTGCCCCGCAAGGTCTCCGGATCTAAATCCAATCGAACACGTGTGGGACCTTCTCGGGAGACGCTTGACAGCACATCACCAGCCGCCAGCAATGATTCCGCAGCTGCGATTGTCGCTACAAAAGTAATGGGCCGCAATGCCTCAACAGTACCTTGACAACCTCGTCCTCAGCGTTGACAGACGTTCTAAATCTTGCAACGCAGTCAGGGGTGATCATATCCCCTACTAAAGACTGGATTTTTCTTGGCAGCCGCCTGTCACATGGACGTTTCTGTCTTCTGTCCAGTTGTGCTCGAAGCTATCTTTTCAATAAAGTGCATTTGTATCCTTTGGATTTCTTATTTGGACGGTTTTGCTCACTTTCCCCATATTCTTACATCTTGGGGATCTTATGGTATGATTTGGGTCGATGTGGAGCACTTCTGCACGACGTTACATTTGAAATCCGCCTCGTCCTTAATTTTTGCACTCCAGTGTATAATCCGACGAGTGAAGTTAGTTAATCTTGTATATTCTTTTAAATAATTTTACTTTTCTATTAAATACTGAACGCATAATATGCCAAATTACACAAAACAATTATAACGGACTTTTCAATATCATAGAATTCCATCGGATCAAACCGTATGTCGTTTTCGCAAATTATCTCGTTTGGCGTTCTGTCATACCGATCATTTTGCCATGTATTTGGCATTCTGTCATGATTTCAGCAAAGCCGAAAAGTCACACGTTCTCCATTTTTTGTTGGTTTATTTTAATCCACAATTTCATAAAAAAATTTCAACAGTGTTTAGAATTCTTCATAGAAACTTATAAAATGAAGTAAAAACCCTTCAGATTAAGTTTTCTGGAAAGCTATTTTTTTCCAATAAATGTATTCGTTTCACAATACTTAAATTTCGAAAATACATTTTCATACGAACACCGAAAAGACAAACAGCCCATATCAACATGTTATGGCATTAATCGGTAAGGCTCTCTCATACAAGGTGTCCTAGACATGTCAAGTTCTCATGGAGAGCATAATACACGCAGAATTCGCAAGACGTTGCAGAATTTTTTTAACAAAAACGACCTAGCATTTTTCCCAAAATAGGAAAAATGTTATTTGTTAAACTTATTCATAAATTTACTACAATAGCGTCACCCTGCTCCTTCGCAAACATGCTTAGGATAATATGGAATAATCCTTTGGCTGTAAAAGTTAGGAAACGCACGTTCGGTCTGAAACTTACCTTTAGTGTGTAAGTAATTTCCCTTTAGAAATTAAGAAATGTCATGTACGAGAAAACTATTTTGCCCCGAAGCTAATACGTCTAATTTGGTAGAAAGAAAAAGAAATAGAAAAATACGTGAAAAACATGCGTGACAGCATTGTTTTCTATCTGAATAACCAGTAAGCCTTGTTTCGGGAACAGTATGGAATTATCTGGAAGTGCGATATTTATTAAAGACACGACTGGGACGATATGTTTTAAAAATATATTTTGCGTAACGTTGACAAAGTTATTCATAGTTCTTAGGCAAAAAAATGTATAGTTCTCAGACAAAGATATTTTTATGGTTCTTGGACAAAGAATTTACAGTTCTTGGACAAAGGAATTTATAGTTCTTGAAAAAAGGAGATAATAGTTCTTTGACTAGGGAATTTATAGTTCTTGGACAAAGGAATTTATAGTTCTTGGACATAGGAATTTATAGTTCTTAGACAAAAATATATAATTCTGAAACAAAGGAATTTATAGTTTCTTTGACAGAGGAATTCATAGTTCTTGGTGTAACATGAAGCTTCAGATTATATGATGCAATATAATATTTTCGAACCATCAGAATTACCTGTATCGTAATTTTTGAACGAACGGTCAAAGTGAAATAGATAATATCAGAAATTCGATGTACGATTACACAACAGGGACACGGTTGCTAACTCCCGCATCATGTGAAATTCTCAAGAGCACGTCACCAGGCTATGGATTACGGTTGTTGGAGAAACAACACCACCGAACTGTGGACCAGAGAAAATGGGTAATTTGATATGAAAAAATTGAGGATTCTACTGCAACACGCCTACAGATGGATGCGTGTCGATCGTTGACTGACCGAATGTGAAGTTACTATGCTAAGACTAGATGGACAGGCAATATTTTGGTGTGTGTTTACTTGGGTCCCCTTTGAGAAGTGTATACCTCTGTGACAATTATCACTGTACGAGATTATAACGGTAACTTACATATGTTTTTCGCTCTCCATTTCTTAGAACACTGGATCTTGTTTCTACGATATTTTTCGCCGCTTTATCGACTCCATTTGGTAAACTACCGTACGATGAAAGGGCATTCCAATGATTTCCAGGCTTTAAACGGCTCTTTCTTTCTACGGATTAGCGTGAGAAAGGGGGAGGGGAGGTTCATGATTATACTCTGCTGGCTACCCAAAATGCAATACCAAGAAGGAAGCACCCGATTGGCCTGAAATTCGCAGCATGCGTCGCCCGCGACAAGACATGGAAATGATTAACATTGCAGGGGATATGCAAATCATATGCGCCCGGAACGCCATCAAGAAGAACTATAAGAAGGGTGCACAGAAGGCGGGGTGTAAGTAGTGGAAGTATGTTGTGTTGCCTGACATGTGCGTGGGAAGCTTCTTGATGCCTCGTCGCAGAATACGGCAGTCATTCCAGCACGTTTCGGAGTTCGACAGAGGACGACTAGTGGCTTATCGCGACAGCAGTTTATCGTACCGAGACATCAGCGCCCGTGTGGGACGACATCCAGCCACAGTGAGTCGAGTATGGATTCGGTGGGTACAGGAGGTACGAATGGACAGACGTGAGCGATTGCCGCAGCCGCGGCAATCCACCGGAGGAGGAGACCGGCATGTTGTGCGGCGGACATTGACGGCTCGCACCACCACATCACGAACGTTAGCGCAGGAATTAGGGTGTGTTGCGCACAACCTGGGTCAACACGTACCTTTTGATCCGTCTTCAGGAGCGTGGACTTGTCGCAAGGCGCCCATTGCTCCGATTACTATTGACGTTACACCACCCGTGAGTGCGGCAGCAATGGGCCGTTGAACGCCGCACCTGGACTACGGAATGACACTACATTGTCTTCTCCGACGAATCCCGCTACTGCCTGCAAAACAACGATGCTCGGATCCGCGTATGGCGGCACCGCGGCGAGAGACTGTATGACGCCTTCATTATGCATTGCCATACCGGTCCATCGCCTGGCGTTATGGTTTGGGGCACAATTGGATATGACACCCGCACCTCTCTAGTACACATCGCCGGTACACTCAATAGCCATCGCTACATCTCCGACGTTTTGGAGCCTGTAGTCCTCTCTTACCTGCAGGACCTACCAACGGCCTCGTTTCAACAGGACAATGCGCGCTCGCACGTGGTACGCATCGTGGAACAATTACTCACGGTGCACCAAGTGTCTCTGCAGCCGTGGCCTGCCTGTTCTTCGCCCATCGAACACCAAACACGTCTGGTTTCCGATCGGCAACCGAGTGACCCAGCAAGCACCACCCGCGGCTACGTCTGATGAACTGTGGCAACGTGCGAAAGCAGCCTGGACTGACTTCCAAAGCCCTTTTCGTTCGATGCCGCGGCGTGTACCGGCCGTTATGGCCAGCCATGGGGGCCACACGAACTATTGATGTCTGTGTGTTCCGCAAGTCATACGGGCCTGTAAACTCAATCGTTTTATCTTTGTATCTGTTGTTATGTGTCCAGTAAATCTGGCTTTGCTATCTCGTGTCCTTCTTGGTGTTGTATTTTGGGTGGCCAGTAGTGTAGCTTGAACAAAAGAAATAGCCTCTTTATGTTTTATCCACCGCTGTCCTGAGATTATGGGACATAATAACAGTCAAATGCTTCTCACACCTGGCAGAATTCATGCAACGTTGTGTGCTGCTGTAGTGAGGATTAAAATTGATTCTACAGATATATGAGCTTGACACATGTAATTAATAGCGCTTCCATTGTATGTCCATACAGTCGTATGGGCCTGTTCTTAATTGTCCAATTGAGATCTGCACTCATTTTTCGGGGTGTTACTGTGCTCGCACTTGTACTGACACAGTACCAAAATAACAAGAGAATCATCGTCAAATAATCGGACGAATCACTTAAAAAATGTATAAAAGCAACATCGTCGACCATATCAATTTCTTAGAACATTGTGTAAATTCTGTGCCCTGTCATGTCACTACTGAATTGGTCACATATGTCGAAGTTGAAGTTTCTATATTATCAAAGTAAACTTATTAACGGAAGTTTTGAATGCTTATCTATGAAACCAAAACTTGCTTTATTCCTAGTGTTACGTTTATCCCATTATCTGGATAGAACGAACTAACTAGGTGCTAGAAAACAGATATATTTAAAACGGATACATTTGCTGTCTGAAACTGACCCGAAAACGACTGGAAAGACCTGGGCGTCAGGAAGCTTTGCTTGTCCCTTCGCTCTGTTATTGAATGTGGACGCTTAGGAATATGATTGAGAAAAGCACTTTCTGTCTGATTGCCTGCAGAAAGCGATATAAAATTAACAATGATACTTAGAAATAGAAGACAGCACATTTGTGCCATTTTTTTGTGTCAAAACCACTTGACGTTCGCCTCACGGAAAGCAACCTTTCTCCGTCATGTCTTGAGATACGGGGCAGAGAAAAAAGACAAGCACAGGGCATTTCTAACCAGTAAGATGTTTCTGGCTGGTAATTTTCATATATAATCTGTTAAACGAATAGTTTTACTGTAACTCTCGTAAAACGCGGTCGCTATGACTTAAACGCTGGAAATTCTGCGCACCGTTTGGTTCAGATACATTCTTCGCTAAAAAGTTTAAAGAGCTCTCATGGAAAATTTTTCCTGCAAAACAATATAAGCCCTGGAACTAAACGAAACCAGTCGGAATCGAGGGCAATTTTTTTTTGAAAATAATAACCTCATATGAAACAACAAATGTGAACTTTGTTTGATTGACAAATTCATTCAACCACTTCAGTAAAGACAGAAGTCCAGGTTCGTGATTTTTTTTAATGAAGGTTTGACGACCACCGTGAGCAACTCAATGGGCTAAAAGCAGTCGTCCGTCCGTAATTTAGGGTCACTGGTTCCCAGGAAGGAGACAGCCAGTAACGTAAGACAAACACAATATCCATGCCTCACCGGGATTCGAACCCGGATCCTTCACGAACAATGATCATAAGCCATCTCTTAGACCACTGCGCCACCGGGGCTGCTAGTTTCGTGATGGGCATCTCGACTGCATCCTTTTTAATCGTAAAATGTGAGGCAGAAGTCCACTCATCTCGATCGTGTGCAAAAATTCAGCTTCATAACGCACTCTCCCACTCTCATCTTCAGTCACAGCTGTGTTTGTAAATACTCCAATGAGATTCGCGTTGCGAACACTCTTCATTCTCTGTTGTGTGAGACATATAGTGGCGACCCATTGTTCACTCACGCCTTCCAGTAATACTCTTAAGTTGTTGTTTTTTTCTGCGGGAGAGACATTCTGTTAAGCGTAAGTATGCAATCAAATATTTACTTATTTTAGGACTGATCACAGAACACAATGCACACACCAAGTCTGACACTGAACTGAGCTCGTGATGTAGATAAGGGCCGCACGCTTCTCCCATAGATTTTACCTGGGAATGTTTGCCGCCCCACCACGCTCGAAACGCTTTGCCCCGATCTCAGTATTCCCTTCGACATGTTTCAGAGTAAATAACCTTATAGAATGAAGATGTAGATGGCGCAACTCAGTACGTACATTTTATATATTTTTTTTATTGGAGGTTTAACGACCACCGTGAGCCACTCAATGGACTATAAGCAGTCGCCCGTCCCTAATTTAGGGTCACTCTTTCCAGGGAAGGGAGAAAACCAGTGCCGTAAGACAAGCACAACATCCACGTCTCACCGGGATTCAAACCCGGACCCCGTTCGGACGAATGATCATAGGCTATCTATTAGACCACTGCGCTACCGGGGCGGCTCTAAATATTTACACTGGCAATGGTCAACGGAATGTTTATTTACATTTTTATATATTGGGAAATGTTTTACCTACGTGAATAAACTGGATCGAATGAATATTAAATTGCGTGTGTACATCACGCAGTCCAACCGCATAACCCGATAAGGTCTTTGAGAGTGTTCGCTTTTCCGATGATAAGAACTTTGATACGAATGCCTGCTAGGATTGCTTTGCACAACGGTTTGCTTAGAAAAGAGAAGACTTCGGACTTTAGACTATCTCAGTCCCTGTATGTTGTGGGTCGTCAAAGTTCCCATGTGAAGTCCATGGGACTTTATATGGGAGCTTCGTCGCCCCACAACGCTCGAACCATTGCCCGCATCTCATTTTTCTGTTCGACTGGCACGTCTATAGGGTAAGACCTTTATTTTGATATATTAACCGCATCTTTACATTAAGCCGCTCTCTCAAAATAGAAAACACAGTAAAAAACCGTATAGAATTAATATACAGATTATAAGCATTATTCTGGATGCGAAAAATTAGCAAATAAATGGCCCGCGGTTCAATTATAAATGATTTTCTGGTTAAAAATGATATGTTTACAAATTGAGTTTTATGTCCGTTTTAACGGTGTTGAATAATAACGTAAGCCGGAAGTGAGTTTTCATCATTTACTGGTGGAATCATGAGGCATAACTGACGCAAACACTGTAAACAACAGAAAATAAAATAATTCTGAGTAATTCAGTCCTAAATATATATTTAGGGTAGATTGACGCTTGTGTCATATCTCGTAAATCATCAAACATGGTGGATATGTCTCATGCAGAACTCGTAAGCTATCATGGGTGATGACGTGGATATTTTACTAGCATGCGCCAGATATAGGGGAGCTCAGTTGATGTTTCTTCATTACAGGCATCCATGCTGGTTATTATTTCTACTGATTCTCGTATTGCTGTGGCCCTGAGAGTTGTGTAAGGAGCTATTCTCCGAATATCTTTCCAGTCAGGTTTAGCTCCATTGTTTTGACTTCTCTTGCTAGAGCTGTGGTAAGCTTACCTAGTTTGACATCACATATGTGTTTTGACAGTCTGCATTTAAGGGAGCTCTTAGTCATTCCTATGTACGTTTTTATTGAGCCATATGGGTACTGCAAAAGAATAGCATAAATTCCTGCATTTTTAGGTTTTTGCCAGATTGCTTATATGTTGTTTGCCCGGAGAAAATCGATTTAGGCGCTCTTATTCCTATGCCTAATCCTAGTTTTTTCAAAGCATTTTTTAGGAAAAAGATGAAGACTAAAACATCAGGGTATGTTCTTATGAAATTGAGTTTAGGGATAATTGTTTGAGCAGTTCTCTTATTAAATGAAACTCCTGCTTGCTTGATAATAAATTCAATTATATAAGAATCAAATCACATTGCAGATGCCAAAGATTCGATTTCAAGATGTTGCGTGTGTTAATCTGAGCAAAGTGCCATGGCTCATCTTGTTCTATGCCGAAATAAAGCTAGTTTATGTGTTGCCGGGCTTGCAGAAGAAAAGACGATGACTTGTGCTATTAAAACGATTTTTATTCTACATCATTAAAACGGATTTAGAATTCAATTTTTAATCATTTTGGTGTAAACCATCCGATCCTTATTGCTTTGCAAAATATATATGCTTAATTTTTATTGTGAAATTCTGTATCTGTGGACACAATATTTTCGTCCTGTAGCGTTAGAAGATGTTATTGTCTGTGCAAATCCGGGAGATCTTGTGGTATGTTTTCGACAAATAAGCTTGCTGCTGTGGTCGTGGTCGCAGAAGCCACATACATCGACATATATTCTATTTAATATGATTCAAATAATCATTTTCACTTAAATTACTCATGCAATCGGCTGCATAGTAGCAACAAAATTAATTCCTCACCATTTTGTATTTGAAATGTGGTACCATTTTTCTGCAAGGCACGATAAATTTATTCGGCTATCGCTGCTTCAAAATTTTGATATGGAAACTTTCTTCAGCTGTGTTAGCAAACACTAGGCTGTTTTTAGTGTATTTTTAAATTATTAATTCTGATAATTGTTCCTTTTTTGGTCGTCAGATAAACATTCCGTTTACAGCAGTGTTTCCACACATTAAGGCTTTACGGAAAAATCCACCCCAGAAAAAGTCCATTTTCACTTACTCAGACAAATATTTTATGAATAATCTTTGTACGAAGTAAATCACTGTCGTCATAGGGAGCTAATTGCTGGTGATGATATTCTCTCGCGTTTACATCTAAAAACCAACCTTGATTTGTTTCTCTTTTTGCTTTTGGAACGCATAATTGGAAGCATACCATATGCTCTACAGGCATAGTCCGAGTTACCTTGGAGTACGTTCATGGCAATGAGGTTTAAAAATTCCTTACTTCAATTTTGAAATGAACTTAAGCAATAGAAAATCTGTTTCAACAAATTTCATGCTTCCTGATCTCTATTCTCTAAAATAAATATTGCAGTCATTTGGCATTTCAATTAATACACATATTTTGTTATTCAGGATTTTTTAATATATTCGGCTTTAGTGCTATCTCTGATGAGAAAACTTTAATTTCAACTTATATATATTATGGTTTTTAATATCTACTTTGTAAGTAACATTTTACACAAAATTTTTGTGTTTTTTGATGAAAAGATTTAGCTACGAAGTTTGATGAGGAGTATTCCCAGAAGCGGTGTGGTTCAGGCAATGTTAAACATCATATGGTTAACGAGCCTGGTTGTTTTGTACATAAACTTCAGCATACAATTATTTAACGTTGCGTATTACACAGTCTTCTGCTATGAATAAAGCGTTCGTCGCAGTTCGTTATTTATTTAGAAATAATTTATATCTGCATCAATATATTGGTTGCACAGTAAAAGTAACAGTATGCAACCCATACTGTGACTTTTACTGTGCAACCGATTTGCACCATCTCTTCTTTTATTTAATTTTACAACCTGCGGTTGGCTCGTTTAAGATATTACTGGAACTGTTCGAGGTACTCCTTCAAAGATCAAAGCACCCCATGGAACACACTACCGAGTGTGCCCCACTGGGGATCTCTGAAATCCCTGTATCCCTCTCTCCCGAAGGCAAGGTGGTCACAGGTATTAATACAACAGAAAACAACAGCCAAAATCTCTCAGCCAAGCAACACATGGAACGGTCATGAGAGTGCAAAATCTGTAATAATTTATTTATTCGTCTCCTTTCACACCACCTTTTATTCCCTTTTACACTACACAATGCGTTCTCACTATTCAATTAATTGGTGCTTTCCTGATTTTAAAACAGCTGTTGAAGGAATACATCCATCAACAGCTGTTCTAAAACCAGGAAGGCACCATCCGCTGGGAAACCTATGAAAGAAAACACGCTCCCAAGTGAATAGAGAAAAACACTGGAAAAAAGAAAAAAATCGTACATTTCCTGAGGACAAGGAAAATCTCACCTATGAAAGCATTACCAACATGTGGAATCTCATATTGCTTCTGTAACACCTACAAGGTACTCGTAATTCATTTCTCAATTCGATACGTATGTCGATATTCATCAGACCATTAAGCAAACAAAAAAGAACCATGGCCTGAAATCTCAAAGGATTTTTGAAAGTATTATTTACATTCATATTCTTTCTGATATTTTAGTGAAAACATATATTTGGAAAATTTTCTGTATATTAATATGAGAATTGTTGAGACATGCTTTCTTAAAGCATATTAAATGTAAGAAGAACTACACACTAATATAGCCTGTCTTACCAAATCTCATTTTAAAGTACGATACTTCTCTTTCAACATTTTCGTTAAATGTAATAGTTATAGACCACAGATTACGTAAAGCATATCTTGAGAAACTCCCTTTTAAAATACGACATTTATTTTTCAATATTTTCGCTAAATCTAGTAATTGTCAACCAGCAGGATTACATATTAAATAAAACATTTATGCTTCAAACTTTTGGCTAAATCTAGGAAGATGGTACACGATACAGGTAAGAGTATTAAAAATGAAATTATTGAATAATTATAAGTGTTTGAAAATTGAAAAGAAAAGTCAGGGCCTGCTACTTAAATGCTGTAATTTCTTGGAACACGACATACTTTACATATCACGCGGCGGGTTATAAAATGAGATGCCAGTGCAGCAGAATAGAGCAGATATTTTGAGTTTCGTTGGCGCGACAGGACTCGTTAACATTAGGATTGTCAATTACGAACTTTGACGTTTTTTGGGGGCCATTTAGAGTTTCGAACCAAATACATTTTAAACAGTTGTGGGCTGTTTTCCATTCATCAATGCATCGTTGATTTTGAACGCAGATCTTCACAAATTACGGGATCTAGTGCAGAACTCTAACGGGCCAATCCAAAAGACACTGCAATATTACAAGTTCTGACACTCACCCCTCGTAGACTCGGTGGGTAACTGCGACTTACACGGAACCATACTGCAGATTTACC
Source organism: Macrothele yani (assembly GCA_039090855.1). NCBI lineage: Eukaryota > Metazoa > Arthropoda > Arachnida > Araneae > Macrothelidae > Macrothele > Macrothele yani. Next base: position 57,571,374 of record CM076996.1, on the reverse strand, counting down.
GAGATCTGTTTTTTTATACCGCATAAATTAGCCCAATGACTTGTGTTTCACAAAATTTTTAATTGCATGCATATGATGCGTTTTCCATTTGTGGGGTTCTGTTTCGTAATGGATAACATTCTGTGAAATTGCTCATTATGAAAAATAATTTTGTAGGTACTAAAGATCGTTGAAATATCATAAAAGTGTATTTTCACATGTTCAAAAATAGCAAAGAAATCTCCTCTCGTACTCTTTCCAAATAACATAAACCGTGTTTTCCTACAAGGAACTAAAATGCTTTGAAAGACATATTTGCAGAGCATTTCAACTGCAAACAATTAACACTTTGTTTCTGTAGTAAAGGATAAATAATCAATATTTTGTAAAATAAAACCATTGCTTTTTATTGAGAGTATGGTCACGACATCAAAGTAGAGAAATCCTTTTGTAAAAAAAAAAAAAAAAAAAAAAAAAGAAGAAATTCCAAACTTTGTTTCCAGTAAAATATTTGCAACTACCTTTTTTTAATAATAATGTCTTGTCTAGTTAGTGACCAAGCTTTGGAAACTAGGTAATTCTTTAAAAGCGAATTTTTAATCGCTGCTAACTTGTGATGATATTTGAACTAATTAGTTGTTTGTTCGCCAAAACCAAATACCTGGGCAGACGGTGTATGTGATTAAGTATTAACAATTATAGCACGTGCCCATTTATTTCATTTTGATAGTAAACACACAAATCGCATTGCTTTGGAAAGCCATCTTTGCCATAGTGTCAATAAATTCATTTTATTTGTACTGTAAAAACACTGAGTAAACATGATAGTTAAACCATGAACAAACAGTAATTTTCCCTTTTGTAATCCTGCAACTCTCAAAGCAGTAATTCTTACCTAGTCGAGATAAAACAGCACGAAACGTCTGCAAATTTGAAGGGCACTAACATAACATGCACATTAAAAATTAATGTTTTAATCGGCATATTTTTCAATTAGTACGTTTCATAACTATAATATATCAACTGATATGTCTAATATGAAATATTTTCCCTGTAATAATATCCAAGTCATAGCATCATTGGAACGCGTTCTATGGAATGTTTGATTTTTCGGAAAGATTGTAAAGGTTAGCATCTTAAAATTGCAGTGTAACTAATGCTAGTTCAATCACGTATTCTTCTCACTGCAAAGACTTGTGATCAAATTCTCAATTAACTGAGTGACGTAGATTGCATTACACTCGGAAATGTAACTACTGTGATGTATCTTCTGCGTAAGATTACGCATTTTTAAATCAAAATGTTACTTGTTGCTGTGCAAAGAAACTTTCTGTTACACTATACTCCGCAAGCATTTCGGAAATACTGAGACCTGTATTCAGTGTTATTAACATTTTAAAATTTTCAAAATTCAAACCAGTTATACAAATAAAACCCTGAAAAAGAAAATAAATTCTAAGTTACAGTATTTTTGCAATTAAATGTTAGAATTTTCGCTTTTCCAATAAACAAGAATTTTCAGTCAGATAACACAGAGGGTGAGTCAAACTTTTGCAATATTTGGATCACTTTAATTCTTCATACGCACCTTTACGACGAAAGTTGACAAGCATTCACCCTATAGGTCATCGTGTTGCACCGTCTTCATCCATATGTCTGCCATTTCTTCGGTTCCGCAGCGGTACCAGTTCTTGTCCTTCGAGGCGAAGAACTCCTAACCCCAGCTGTCACCTCTTCCTAGTTATTGAAGTGCCGCATGCAAAGGAAGTGTGACATGGACCGGACCAGGTAATAAAAATCTGACGGTGCAATTTCCGGATTATATTCTGAGTGAGGTTTCACATGGATGCTCTCAAGTTCCTGGAGTTTTGCACAGATCGATCGCGCACTACGAGGCCGCGCGTCTATATATATATATTTTTTTTATTGTAGGTTTTACGACGACCGTGAGCATCTGCATGGGCTATAATTAGACACCCGTCCCTAATTTAGGGCAACAGGTTCCAGGGAAGGGATGAGCCAGTGCCGTAAGACAAACACAACATCCGTGCCTTACCGGGATTCGAACCCAGACCCATTTCGGACGAATGATCAGAGGCCACCGCTTAGACCACTTCGCCACCTGGGCGGCCAGGCCACGATGTAGGAGAATGCCCTGTGTGTATACCAATGCCGGGTACTTCTCCTCCAAAAAAGCATACATCTGCTCCAGCTATTGAGAAAAGAGTTTGGCGCCTATGGTCTGACGGTCTGGAAAATATTCGAAATGGATTATAACCTCAAAATTCTACCAGACTCAGACCGGTTCAGAAAGCTAGCCCGGGCTCAACCACTGCCATTATGTGTTAGGATTACGGAAATAGACACACTTTTCATCGCGCGTAACAATTATCTTGCTGAAACGTACATTGCGCTTATTTTCTAGGAGTTTCGAGCACGTTTGCAGTCGGTTGTTTGCTTCAGCTGGCGCCAGTTCTTGAGGAACAATTTGGCAGCTCCTGTAGAACTTGCCAAGGTCCTGAAAGTGACGAATCATGGTGACATGTGATATGTGATATGCGCAGCTCGCCTGATAATTTCTGAGTGCTGGCTGTCGGATTTGCTTCTATGATCTGGCGCACGGCCTCCGAATCCACAGTTCGCGGCCTACCTTACCTTGGCTGAATGTCGAAATTTCTGTCACCTGAGCGAAATTTCGTGAACCTCTGGTTGCGGTGCAATATTTCTCATGCGAAAGGGGAAGTCCACAGGAACTTCCCCTTTCGCATGAGAAATATTGCGTGTTGCGTGAGCAGCGTTATGACGGAGTTCAAGCTCGTAAAGCAAACGTTCCCTAAATAGCCGGTTGTGGCCTTTCATCTTTTAGGCTTCCCAACCACAGACAGAACGACGACATGCAATGATGTTCACAGAAACGACTACCACTTTATATCCCTTTTGACTGACTGCAGTGCGCGATATGAACTGATTTAAACTCGTGACATAACCTCCACAAAAATGTAATAATAATCTGATATTGCAAAACTTACGACTCACCCTCTTTATCTGTTAAGAAATTCTCAAGTGCATCTTCTTGCACATGAGGAAAGGAGACTCAAGGGTTTTGATAAATTCAAATATTATCATTGCATATATTTAGTGTTGATATCGCTCTATAACTAAGTTCAACGATGCAGTCATGATAGCGGTCTTCAATTGCCAAATGTTCGCAGGAATATGATTGAAATCATGAATGGGGCTCTCAATCTCATTACAAAGGTGATCAATTGCGATAGTCTTTGGGAACTTCGGGGGCAATTCTATCGATTTGAATTTGTGGTGGTGCTGTGGGAGCCGCTGTGTGACTCTCCGAAGCTTATGTTATGGCACTGGATTTCGTTTCCTCACAACAGGAAACACCACGCACACGGATGGATATGTCGGAAGTAATTTTAAGATCCCTCGTTGTATCCTAATGCTGTTCTGGAAGAAAAAAGGGAATTTCAAAGTCACTAAGGTTTTGCGGAAGCCGCGTTGTGAGTATCCGAGCCTTGTGTCATGGCGCATTATTCTATTTGCGTTCGCTCTCCCTATAGGAAACAACGAGCACGTGCATCAGTGTGCATGGGCGACAATAATCTTAAGATATCTGCCTGAATTCAAATGTTTACAGAAATGTGGGGGAACAAATGCAAGCAACCAAAATACACGCTGTCCGATACACCACCAAAACCAACTTCTACATTTCACGCTAGAAATCTGGGATCCATGGATGTGCACTTTTGAAGTCATATTACGGCTTGTCCATGCGCATGTATTAATTTAAGTCGCTACTTGTTAAACCAAGTGGCTTATTCCTCCCCGAAGGGCCACATGTACATTACTTTCGTGCCATCTACAGATGAATCACTTTGTTTCAGCAGAGACGAGTAGTACATGAATGGTGCATCGTGCTACTATGCGTTTCATTGTGTATGCTGAAATTCCCTCTCGATATTATGGTTGAACTACTAGGTTACTTAACCCAACGGAGCTGTTTCTGTACCTGTCTGGCATTGTTAACGAATGTGGACTTGACCTATTCTCCTATAGGAAGACCTCTTGCTGTTTGTATTGTTGTATATGAGGCAGTCATTGTCAAATCTTGAATAGTTGTTCTTGCATATCCGAGAAGCTTGGCCTTTACTAAGGTGTTTGTGCCTACATGTCTAGTTCCCACTCTTATATATATATAATCGTCACTTAAATGATGAGATTTTCTCATGTACAATAAGAATAAATAAGAATGCTTTGGCTACGGTTCAGTGTTTCGATATCATTCCTGAGAAAATGTGTAGGGATAAATGAAAAATAAGTTATTAAAAGGTTAAATATTTGCATGGAATGCATTTAATGAGATTACTAAACTTCTTAAAAACGAAGTGGTATCAATGATGTGACCCAAATGTGGCCATTACTTTGCGCAGTTGAAATGTTTAGAATCCTAATTTGTGCAGCACGTCACGATGAACATTTTCTGTGGCGAAGCATGTTCGATAACATTCGTTCATTCAGGACATTTACAAAATTTTGAGACGTGTTTCTCTAACGTGATTGGTGCCATCAGTAATACTATGTAATGCATTCATGTATTACTGTTTAACAGTTTTTCAACACAGGTCGATCTCCGATACTACTCTGCTTTGTGTCAACAACCTTTGCAATGCCTCAGAAGTGCAATAGCAGGCTGCTTATCATAGAGTAAACAAATCACAATATGGAGAATTGCTTACATGTGTTTCCGACTGCTGCAACATATATTTGATACAAATTCTTCATTCGTTGGATTGCTAATGTGTTTTTACAGTTTATACGTTTTATTGGTTTACACCTTTAAAGTAAAAAAGTATGAAAAGAAAAGAGATTTTCACAATGCACAAGAATTCCCTCCTCTCTTGTCCGATAAGCTATTATTTCAACTTTCGGGTTTCAGCACAACTTTTCTTTTCGCCTGGATACTTAAAATTCATTTTCTTGCTTGGACAGATAGAGGTCCCTTATCAGATGATTAAGTTTTTTCGGGAGAACTGCTGTGTTGTTGAAATATTTCCTTTGTATTCACTTATACTGCACTCACCTGTACTACACTCCAAGTCCTGCGTTTCATCAACTTCTGAGAATGGAAGATCAGGCAGTGAGAAAAACATTGATATGGGAACGTTATTGCTGTGTGACACAGGACTTGCTGATTCCAAATCAGGATACTCCCATTTATGTCTCTTGTTGCGGTTGAAGCTTTTCAGATTCACAACAGAAAAATAACAATCCTCGTGGAGGATTTGCGGCTCTCTCCTAACCGTAGACACACTACAGTTTTAAATTTTCCTTTCTACATTTTTCCATTGCCGTAGGCATTCCACACAGCTTTTGCAAACTTTATGGGGAGCCGAAGTCCTACTTTGGTTTCCAGGATTCACTACAAAATACGCAGGTCTTACAAAGTCAGGGCCATTTATAATTTGCTTTTGCACAGTGTATTCGCAACAAATCTAGCAGAATGCATTACGATCATTAAAGCAGCCTCTTCTTGAAGAACTCAGATTTATACGGAAACAAAAGAAAAGAATTAGGCATATGATATTATATGCAATAGATGAACTTAAAAAATAATGTTAAAGGCAAGTTTAAATTAGATATTTACTTCTAACAACAACAGTGTTGAAGTAAAAAAAGATGGGCCAAACCCTGCTGTTTATAGTAGCAGTGACAGTTCGTACCCGTGTGAAATCATACTTTGAGGGGTACCCATTGTCCCAAAAACTAGAGAAAATTCGGTAAACTGATGTCAATTTTTGGATTCAGCTCGCTGAAGGTATCTAAAATTCGCTTAAACGTCCTGGGCAACTAAACAATGCTTTTTCTTACTGTTTCTTTTTTAGAAGGGTGGTAGTAGCGGTTTGTGTAATGAGTTCACGAAGAATACTGGTCTACAATAGTGGATTTTGAGGCTTTAGTGTGAAATCAATTAAGGCCGAGAACTTAATAAGAAAAATCCGTAGAGCATAACTGAATCTAGTGCAAAATAAAAGCAGATATCAAACATAAATCTAAAGAATAGAAATGTGTAAACGTTTAAGTGCAGCTCACCGTGCCTTTTAGAAAAATATTTTAAATATCATACATAGGTAATACCCGTTCGAGGGTGTGTTTCTCTTATATGTTTATATGTAACAATTTGATCGCATTTTCTAAATTGGATTCCGAATTTTGAATTTGCTTTCCGTTATTTTATCTGTTAGACGTTAAAGAGTAGCTAATTCTCAATCGTAAATTATTCATTACATGATTCCCGAGATCTTGTACTCCACATAGCACAGTAACTTGAAAATTGATAACAGCGATGTTCCACACTACATTTAAAAAAATAGATTAATGCACTAGTGTGCAAAAATTAAGGACGAAGAGGAAACATTAGCATAACAGCGGAACGAGCAGGCAGAACGGACCCAAAGACCACTCAGGAAATGGACTAGGGTCCAGTACGATAGGCCATGCGCATATATGCAGCATGACGTAGGGAGGGTGGGGGTGTCGGAAGGGTATAAAACACACGGTTGGTGTACGCTCAGCAGTTCGGTGAAAGCTATTGCACGATGTACATCTGTTTGAACGACGTCGAGTTTCTGCCACCGTGTGATATGGCCCCCAGGCAATGCAGTAGACGACATTTGGGTGACTTTACCCGAGGTCGCGTCATTGGGAAGTTGGAGGAAGGTCGAAGTGTGACTAGAGTGGCAGAGGAGTTCGGGATCACATTTCAAACGACAGAAATAGCTGTCCGAGAACTTAGCAGTGGTCGTCCACGAGCAACCACGTCGGCGTACGACCGCTATATTGCCCTACAGGCGAGAAGAGACAGACGGCAGACACCGAGAGAAATCGCAAGGCACATGCAACAGACAACTGGAGGTCCGTTATAGCGTTTTACCGTGGACAGGAGGCTGTACAAAGGTGATCTATTTGCACGACGACTAGTACGGTGTGAGCCATTATCGCCTGCTCATCGGAGACGGTGGTTTCTGAGGTGCCAGGAACAACAAGAACTGGACAAATCAGCAATGGGGTCGAGTTATCTTTACGGATGAGAGCCGATTTAGTCTGACGAGCGATTCTGGACGTATACGTATCTGGAGAGAGCAGGGAACACGCAATCACACCTCCCACATCATCGAAAGGGACCGGTTTGGAGGTGGAGGAGTTCTCGTTTGGGGCGGTATCATGCTTAGTAGCCGTACTGACCTCCATATCTTCTAAGGAGGTTCAGTCACTGGTGTCCGCTATTGTACCGAGATTCTCCTGCCACACGTGCGTCGGTTTAAAGATGCTGTGAATCCTATGTTCCTCTTCATTGACGACAACGCTACACCTCATCGTACAGTGGCTGTCGCAGAGCTGTTGGAGAGTGAACATATTCAGAGCATGGATTGGCCCGCTACGTCTCCAATCCTAAATCCAATCGAACACGTGTAGGACCTTCTCGGGAGATGCTTGGCAGTAGGTTACCAGCTGCCAGCAACGATTCTGTAGCTGCGATTAGCGCTACAAGAGGAATGGGCCGAAATGCTTCAACAGCTCCTTGACAACCTCGTCCTCAGCATGGACAGACGTTGTAAATCCTACAACGCAGTCAGGGGTGATCATATCCCCTACTAAAGACTGTATTTTTCTTGGCAGCCGCCTGTCACATGGACGTTTCTGTCTTCTGTACAGTTGTGCTCGAAGCTACCTTTTCAATAAGGTGCCTTTGTATCCTTTGGATTCCTTGTTTGGACGATTTTGCTTACTTGTTCCATATTCGTATATCTTGGGGATCTTATGGTATGATTTGAGTCGATGTGTAGCACTTCTGCTCAACGTTACATTCGAAAAGCCGTCTCGTCCCTAATTTTTGCACGCCAGTGTAGTTTGGGATAATGATTTGTTCTTTACCGATTCTGATCCCAATGTGTATCTAATAACAAGGATACATTCGCTGACGAAAGTCTTTACAAGTTAACTGCTAGCTAAATGGAAATTAAAAAAAAAAGGAAGCGTGGTTCATTTGTAAACATAATTTCAACGATTTTACCATCTGTCATTTAAGGAGAAGTTTGATCAATTTTAAAGCATTTCTTTTAATACCAATTTGAAAATCTAAAAACAACTTTACGCTCCTAGTGTCAAATGTTCTGTAGAAAGCCTTTCTAACGCACGCCGTATTACTTTTCGAAAGTACCCTCTCCCAGCCACATTAAATAATGTCTCAGTCAATTCCCTTGAAATTCGATAGCTTTTTGAAATAATCCTAAATTACAAACGTTTGCGAAAACTGAGAATTCAATAATAGTAATAAACTATCGAAATCAAAAAAACAGTTTGTGTTTCAAATAAGAATATACAACAATTCAAAAAACAGATGCTACTGCGGAATTGATTTGCTTTAAATATTTCGTAACTGACTAAAATAACTCTTCCACAAGAATTTCCAAACCGTAGAATGGAAGATCTATCGCTCTGCCACAACACCTTCGCTCTCAAATATTTCGATCATTTATCAATGTCCCAATGTTATGTGTTAGACGGAAATATAGAATCATGATTATTTTATAAGAGATATCAACAGGACAAGATGAAGTTGTAGGTTCAGAAAATTATGGAATTTACCTTTCCTTTCTGTTGCCGTTGGCAAACAAACGTATACTTGTGGGGGAAATTATGTAAAGCTTAAAATATATGCACATGCAAATGGTAAAATTTTACTGATTACCTTCAATTTATGTATACGTAGTTCGACCAAAAAGTTTGTAGACTGGGTACGTAGCTCCCCAACAGATGGCAGTAGAAACATGCGCAGGCAGTGGTTGGAGTCAGTGACCTTCATGAGTCATTATGCCGAGTAGGGTCGATCTGTGAACATTGGGAGCTCTGCTACACGATATTGGGTGACCACGTGCAGAACGTAGCTGCGATTTCATTATGGACTGCAAACTAAACAAGCGAGCGAAAATCAAATTCAGCGTCAAACTCAGCAAATCGGGAACGAACCCACATGCCATGTTTCTGTCTCGGGTCATCACTGGAGACGAGACTTGGGTCTACGGATACGACCAGGACACCAAAAAACAACCGTCGCAGTGGAAGAGCTAGGCATCTTCACCACCGAAGAAGACTTGACAGATCAGGAGCGCAACCAAAAGCATGCCCATGATATTTTTCAACACTCGTAGAGCTGTGCACCGTCAATTCGCCCTCAAGGCCAGACCGTAACCGCCCTTTTTTACTGCGATGTCTTGCGGCGTCTTAGGGAAGATATTCGCAGCAGACGACCTGAAATGTGGCGCAGAAGAGATTGCCTGCTCCATCAAAACAATGAAGCAGCTCACGGAGCGTTAACACCAAACCAGCTTTACAGCCGGAACAGCATTGCTACCCGTCTTCACCCGCTTTACTCCCCGGATTTGTCACCCTGCTACTGCTTTTTTCCCGAGATGAAGCTGAAGGTCAAGGGTCGCAGTTTTAAACCGTGGACGAGATCCAGCACGAATCGCAGACTGGACTTGACACGATTCGCGAACAGGACTTCGAAGGAGCGTTTCATCAGTGGCAAAAACGTTGACAGCGGTGTGTCGCTGCCGAAGGAGACTACTTTGAGGATCACAGCCAGACTTAAATAACATAAGTACTTTGTTGTATATCGACCTAGTCTTGGAACATTTTAATCGGACCTCGTATGTTTACCATGAAGCCCCTAGTAACTTTCCTGAAACGGCCTTTCTCAATGTTTAAGTATTTATGCATTCTAGAGAACATCGGTTTGTGAGGGCGAAAACGAAAATGAATATTTGATTTAATAGTACAGTAGTTTTCCGTTTGTATAACACTGACGAACAATGGAATTTGCGCACCTAGAAGAAAACGTACTACAACCGCGAAACTATGGAAAGAGCTAGAGTGCGTGCTGGTATGCAAACAATCAACGTTTGGTGCGAGTGCGAATGACCGCACACACTGTTGTGGCACTGCATGCACGAACTGCCATACGTATAAACCGGCGTTTGGTCGATTCCTAATGAAAGCGAAAAGCACCGGTCGACGCAAGCAAGAGTAGAGAGTGACAAGAATGCCGGGTAGACGTCAGAGACGTCGATTCACGTAAATTACGAACTTTGAGAGAAGACCGATCATTGTTCTGAAAACCGCTGGGTGGTCGGCGCGCCGTATAGCGCCACACGTGGACAGTTCTGATCATACCGTCAGCCTGTGTTGAGAGCAGTGGTAACGTGGCAGCACTGTCACAAGGTGGAGTGGCTGCGTACGGACCAGGAGGACCAAGGGTAGGGAGGAACGACGAATCTTGCGCCAGTCACGAACTGATCCCATGGGGAACCGGTTCACTATGCAGGCAGTTGCAGCGGTATTTCTGGGCGAAATTTCAGGTGCGCTATACCAGCAGGATAATGCCTGCCTGCCGGTATAGCGCACCTGTGGAAGCGCCTGTACATGACGTAGGACTGTCTAGGTCATATCCTTGTACTTCCACAGCATGTACGCTCCACGGACATGTCCCCTATCGAGCATGTGTGTGACCAGTTGAAACGCCAGCTGCCGCCGTACCGCACTATCCGGGATTTTGAGCACACCGTCCAACACGAGTGGGCCAGTCTGCCACCGGTCAACATCAAGCGTCTGTTCGCTTCCATGCCGAACCGTATTGCAGCATGGGATTGAAGATTACTGGACTGAGTGCCACAAATCTCTCTGTAATTGCCATGCAGCTCTGTTTTTGCCATTATGTGTATCAGTCTTGTGTGTCATTACGTCCATGAAATTTCAGTTCAATCTGATGCTTCCTTCTTGGTGCGCAAATTTCATTGTCCGTGAGTGTATTTGGTATACAGGATGATTATTACATTCCATTTCAGCATGGGTTTTATTGAAATATGGGAGATTATTTTATAATTCATTCTTATCTTCCAGCACTCTAGGAAAAAAATAAAACCTTCCTTAACACCCTTTACATACAATTGAATGGTGTTGTGCTGTCTAATTATCAGAACATAAATTTAGTAGAATAATAATACCGTCTTTGCAGAAAAGTGGTTCTTTCTTGGTCATTAACTTCATTCTTTAATTTTTTTATTTTCAAAGAAAGAAATGTATGAATTGATCAAAAATGCAAATGTCTGAGTTTGCGATTGATAACCTTACTGCACTATGGCACACGTGTCTCGTAAATATATATGTTAAGTTACTTTGCCCACCACTTCAAAGAACCTGAAGCGAAAACAGTAATTTTGAATGCTTATGAATAGGAGTTACCATTGTAAATTTGAATATCTTAGACTTTTCATAGCTTTCCCATTTTTATGTGCATTTATTCATAACATCTGAAATTGTATCTCAGTTTCGGAACTAATTTGAAAACGCATTAGCCAAAAAACATAAAAATGCCATACGTTTAGGAATGAAGCGATAAATATCAAATTCTGAATTAAAAGACCACTTCATAAATCGTGTATGCAACATGTGGCCAAATGCTGACAACGTGTATTAATATGTCGTCCGAGTAGCTCGTACATGTGTTCAGAATGAACTAAAGGGATGAGCCAACAACTCTGCTAACTCCAGTGGCTCCAAACTGGGTAAGGCGGCCGTTTGTGGTTGGTTCAGTGGTAAATGGCTGTCGTCCGAAGGATAAACCAAAAAAAAATATTGCAGGGCAAATATTCATACCTCTAACAGCAAAATCCTCGGCGTTATGCGAAAATATACAGATGGGTATATAGCGCACAGCATTGTCACATTCACGACATGACAAAATCAGCAGAAATAATTTTTTTTTAATAGTAAACTGCTGAAAATGGACGAGTATAAGTACTCTATGTTTTCAATACTTTACTGTAACATTTTAATGAAATCTAATTTATTGAAATTGTATAGCGAAAACTCCAAATCGGAATTTTTATAATCGAATTTTTAAAGAATATCATCTCAAGAGCATTAAAGTACTTTAGTAGCGTTTTGCAGTACAAAACAAGAGATTTTTTTATTTATCCGAAAATCAATCACACATCTTCACAGCGAGGGTGTTTATTAGATTGAAAGATCTTAAATTGTTAATTCATGAAAAACATTTATAAATGCCCAATTTACCCACCACATGTTATGACCAGGGCATGTGCTTAGATATATTTCCAGCATTTATCATATTTCTATAAATCTACATTGGTATCTTTACTGAAACAATGAAGCAACTTACGTTTTCCCAACTGACGAATCGTTCGCAGTGTTTTTTTCCAACATTTTATACCTACTCATATTTGAAATTTATTTCAAACACTCCGGTATATACCTGAAAGCAATACATTTCAAAGTCGATGAATTTTAAGTTTGTAAAATCGGTATTTCTTCTTAATCGTGAAAATGCCTTTTCATAAAGCATTTTTAAATACAAGAAGAAATACGAACATGTCAGAATCATACCACTTAAAACTGTTTACGACGTATCTATTAATATATGGAGTATTTTGACTTCTACCGATTGTTATCCGTTTATTTGACGAAACAAAAAATGAGTAAGATAAATTATAAGGATTTGATTTTAACCAATGATTGCGAGTACTGATGACTTGACTAAAAAACATTTCGAGCGCTACGTCCGGATTAATTTAGAAATGAGGTGAACGTATTTCAGAAAATTTAAAACCAAATTGCCAACCAACAACGTACTTACTAATTCAGTCAGCTGCGAACAACAAGAAAATAAAACCCTTACTGTCAGAAATCATATAAAAAGTTTAGATGAAATGAATCAGAAACCTTTTTGTGAATGTCAACGAAATGCTAATTTCAAATTGCTGCAACCAATGTTTGCATCCAATATCAAATTACCGAAAATATGATTCGTTAGTGTTTTGATCTATTCAGAATTTTTCCTGATTTATGACATCGTCACTCATCTTCATTATCCATTATAAATACTCTGCTGGATGAAGGTCTTCCCAAGCTTCTTACCCAACGGTCATACTTGCGACAGCCTCCTCCATGTTACTAACGCATGCTTTGAATTTCATAAAAATTGCGCCTTCTTCTGGGTCTTTACCTATCCCTTGGAATTCAGTCTAAAATTGGAACACTTTGAGGGTAGGGAGGACATTGGCCATAGCTTACCACGTTGGCATAGCATGTTGGAGACAGAGGCATAGCATTTCATCTAATCCAGGTGGGATAGTTATAATGCTATTTGGCGTCCGGCAGAGCACCCTGAATTAGAACAGGAAGCACCGTGAGAAGGCGGTGTTAACATTTGTCAAGGAGAGGATTTGGTATGTTTGCACATCACCTGACCTTGCATATATAATATATTATGTTTTATATCATCCTTAAATTGTAAATACTTGTTTTATGAAAATATTTGATAATAGATTTGTCCTGAAGGTTATAACGAGGCAATGCACACTGTACTTAAGCCGCCAAATTTTGAAAAACTTTTAAAGGAGTGATCTGGAATAGGGCCAATTTTTTTAGAGTGCTTTTCTCTGGCTTTCTTTGGGAATGTTCTCTCTTGCGCTCCTACTACCTACATCCTTGCTGGTTTTAAATTGGAAAGTGTAGTACTAATGCAATACTTACTCTAAATTTTTTCTTCAGCACAGATGTCCTTTGTGGTGTCCTCCCGAACGAATAAAACAGTATTTGCTGTAAATTAAACTAAACGAAATAACATTTACTGCTATTCAAAATTTTGAATTTGATAAAATCTACTGTTCTATCTACCCGAAAACGTTTTTCTTATAATTGATATTCCTTATAGCAATAAATGTAGAGTTCATTGCTACGATGTATTTATTTTTCAAATATTGAAACCAAATGTAGAACTATCACAGAATATTTTTCAGTAGAGGACGCAATACACCTAATATAGGAGGTCGGCATAGGTGTCTCAAATAACGTCCGGGGTACTTCTATTACGTCATTTCATTGGGCCGCGTTCAAGTTGCGCAGAGCAATTAGCTAACTAATTGGCCTGTTAGTTTAAAATGCGTACTGAATGTATGATGAGGAAGCAGAATTTTCAGATATTTGTTCCAAGACGTAAGTACATCGCGGCGCTTCAACACTAAATTTCTCAATATCTCACATAAAAATACTTATCGTACAAACGGCTTGAATACTGTATTTTCACGTAACACCAACAGAAGTAACTGAAACTGTGGCTGTACTTCGAACTCTGGCAGGCTCTCCGCGGTTTACAAGTGAGCTCTGACGTGCTAAAGTGTATTCGCGATCCCGGGAAATAACTGTTTCATTTATGAAAAAATAGACATTTTTATGTAAAACAGGGGCAGTTTCATAGGGGAGAAAGTTTCTAGTATGTCTCAATAGATTTCTTTTATTCTAAACGTTTTTTCACCGTCTTTGCATGTTAATCTGTTTGCATTTCTGTTAGTTTCATTTGGTAAACGTGCAATGGAAATATCGGGATGAAAATGTCTAGCATGTTTATTCCGATCTTTTTCCCTGCCGAATATTTTCACACAGTTTTGATAACGTAATCGGACTCGGGTGACCCTAACAAGAATCGATCCCGAAAATTCCCGCCAAATACCTCTCCTAACTACAGAGAAGGATCGCTTCTCAACAGTGTCCCAGGGACATCATCCCACACTATCTCCTAACATCTAGGATGTAACTGTTTCGATTCATTACACATTTCACATGCATTTTAAACGTACATGATAAATTGTTTATATTTACCTGTTGTCTAAGTGGGCCAAACACTTTTTTGGGCGCTCTTTGGCCAACCATGGCTCTTGCGCCGTTAAAATCAACCAACCAAACACTTTTTTGAGACTAGTCGTCTAACATCAGTCGTTTCATTTTGGAGATGCGATTTTCTTCGCTTCCACTATTTTTACTGTGAGAATTTAGCGAGCGAAAAAATTTATTTAATGAACAAGATATATAAATTTTTCTTACCAAGATGTAACTGGGTGTAACATATATTTTTAGATTTCTATAAAACAGCAAAAAAAATTAAGGAAATTATTCTGCAAAATCTAGGTGTACATGCTTTTGTTAGATTCGTTTGTATAAGTCAAAACTAGAGTTAAACATTTTTATTTCCCGTATTTTCAATATTTTGGTACTGAACAAATTTTAATTGCACTCAAACGTATTTCCGGAGATAGATAAGAACAATAACATCAGGAAAACACTATGTAGTGCTTAATGTCCGGTAAGTGTTTTGTGAAAACTCTTTTGGCTTTAATCTTAATCTGATCTTACTAAATAATGATGAAAGTAAATGACCTTCCTGTTTGTTTGGAAACAGAAAAGCCCATGAAAAAAAGTAATATCACAAATACTGTTAGAAGAACACAAAATGGGTTATAATTTCGCCAAACTATATAAATATTCGTGTGAACTGTAGTTCATTTTTTTTGTCTTTTCAGGAATCTAAAATTTTCATTAAGTCTACTGATTCAGAAAAATGTTTTTTTGTCTCATTCATAATTGAATAGCACTTCAAGATGGTGATCTTTATTGAACCAGAATGATGTTAACATTTTTTTTAATAAATATCTGAAAAATATTGTTTGAATTAGGAACTGGAACAGTGGCTATGAAGTTTAATTTTCTGAACAGTTCGCCTAGTTAAACATCATTTCAAATAAAAGCTACCTTTCCAGATTTCTACGATTCGTATTTAAAGAAAAAGGGAACGTTGACAACAGCAAGCAAAGAAGACAATTTAACTTCCATTCAAATCGCTATAGAATCCGATAAGCAGATTATAAAGAAAACAAGTTAGTAAAATCATGCAGTGCATTGATAATGATACGCTTTCCAACATACCAGAAATTATTACTCAAGTTATGAGGAGAATAGCCATCACCCCCTAATAGCTTAGAAGGCCCGTGCACCGAACGCCGGAAGCTGCGTGACGTAGGGGAGAGTAGGCTGATGTCCGTGGTGGGTGGGCGAGCATGCATGAGCTTGCTCACTCTGTGTAAGCGTGACTATGGATGTGCGTGGTTGTTGTTGTCAAATTGTCAACTAAATTTATTTTCATAGAGGAATATTAAAAGTATTCAAATTCCCTACTAATGGGGAGGTTATCAGAAAATGGCATACAGCAATAAAGCGTGAAAATTTTCAACTCTAAGGTACGTGGAAACCTTTTGTTAACCTTATTTTAAACTACTCGTAAAATAAAAATTTTGAACTAGAAAATTTAAATTTGGCCAATTTTATAATCTAATGCATCTCACAGTGGGAAGTCAAAGCACTGAAAAGATTTTTGAAAAATGAAATTTATGTTTGTAATGGAAAGAATAGATTACTTGTGTTGTTATAGTTACCCATAACATGTTTTTGCCAATGTATCAAATAAGTTCAAAGTAAATATGTATATTTAGGAAGGGATTTTAAACTTTATTATGGACACAGAATAATAAGGGTTGCATGTTTTTGATCCCAAGAGTAATATGTTGATACATTCGTACTTAGTTATTTAAGTGTTTAGGCAGCGCCAGATTAACTTTTTTGGGGTCCCTATTTCTGGGCACAAATGCTTGTAAAATACTTATATCCTATACGAAATATATGTATGTCATGTACACATCTAACATGCCTATGTCCTTTATATAAATGCTAAGGCCTTGTTGCCATGTGAAATACATCTTTTGTGTTTGCAGACATACAGAATTGCATTGAATTATCATTTTTAATATTTATTACTAAAGGAACACAAACACTGAATCAAGTATAGACAGCAAAAATTAGATATGAATGCACAAAAACAGAAGTTCACACATAGTTCAGGAGTAAGTTTTCCTTTAAAATGTCCGTTTAAAGATTTTGAAGCATTTTTCTACAAACCAACACATTGAAGAACTCTCGTGTGAGCAGTGTGTATGCTCTATCTGTGGTAGGATGGGAATTTATCAAAACCATTCAATTTCTTAAAAATTAGGTGAAATATATCAGTACTACCTGGGCAAGAAATTATTTACTTGCCCAGGTAGTAAAAGCTGGATGTGCAGGAAAATGTATCTTAACAGAAGTTCACACATAGTTCAGGAGTAAGTTTGCCTTTAAAATGTCCGTTTAAAGATTTTGAAGCATTTTTCTACAAACCAACACATTGAAGAACTCTCGTGTGAGCAGTGTGTATGCTCTATCTGTGGTAGGATGGGAATTTATCAAAACCATTTAATTTCTTAAAAATTAGGTGAAATATATCAGTACTACCTGGGCAAGAAATTATTTACTTGCCCAGGTAGTAAAAGCTGGGTGCGCAGGAAAATGTATCTTTTAAGATAACAAACCAGAACCCTATTTTTTTTAAGTTAAAAACATGAACTGTTTTAACATGTTTGCACTTCCATTTTAAGGGTCTGTATTACAAATGTTCAATGCACAAACGTGTGTATATCAATTTTTAAGATGCTGATGCTAAAATTGGTATGAAATGGTACGATGATGAAACTGGTGTTTCGGAAATTTAGTGATTCTGACATGTTCCTTTTGTTAAAGTTTTCTCCCTTTGTCACTAAACATGAGAGGTCAGTTACATCAGAGGCATGCATACTGTTGTTGATTATAAACAAAATTTGGAGCAAAACTAGGTTTCCGATTTCTGGGCGTAGAGCTTAACATAATTAAAGATGTGATATTACTCTTTCCTTGGTACTTCGTAACAATAATACAACTTCCATTAATTAACAATGACATGAAACACGACATGTGATGACTGTCTTTTTTTCTTGTGTAGTAGGAAATTTTATTACAAACTTTTTTATTTTAAAATTTAGTTTCCATGCACAGGCAATTAGATGTTTTATTTACCTGCCCAGACGAATGATTTACATGCTCTGGGCACCTCGGGCATGGTATTTTTTAAGCATTGGATATTGTTATTTTTAAAAGAAAGAAAAGTACGTGGATCTACATGAATCCACATATTGTGGAAACTATGTTCTAAACAAACAAGATTTTTAAAATGCAAGTAGAAATATATACTCGCTTTTTTTTTTTTTGAAAACATTTGCTTAAAATGAGAGATCAACTTTTTATTCATTTATCTAGACTGATCTGTTTCCAGACTTCCTGCACTGTGTCTTCACAAGCTACAGCAATAATAACTGGAACTAATATATCTCATATTATCGGATAACTACTGGAAAGTGTGCTTCCAAACGTGAGGGTGGGTGTCAATTTTTGTATGGGGAAAAACTTCTTCAATCCTTCATAGAATTTATTTTGAAACCAAGATCATAAAAAAAGGAAAAAACAATCTTTTTCAATAGCTTTAGCAATGACAAAACATGTGTGCAAAATTTTATACCATTGCTTTTTATAGTTTCTGAGAAAATGGTACATCAAGTTAGTCAATTTATAATGAAACATGTACATCTTTTAAAATACATCCTATAGTACCAAAACAATCGCTTAGATTTATTCAGTACAATAACTGCATGTGCATTTGTCAGGTTCTCAAAAATATAATAATTATCTGAAAAAAATACTTTAAGAAATTATTGGAACAAATTTCAGATTTTCTTAGAAACGTGTCTTTGAAATTCTTCAAGGAACAGCTAACGGACACATAATCAAATTGTGCTTGTGATACACAAAGAACTACACAACCATAATTATATGTACATTGGCAGTTTTGCTGAATACTTCTTGAAAATCAAATTTCAAGAAATTTCTGCCAATAAGTTACTTGTATTTTTCCAGATAAAAAGAAATGCTTATATTGTGGATCCAAATAGTTTTGCTTAATGCTACTAATAAATATACTTAATACATTGACAAGGTAACTTTTTTGAAATAGTGCTCTGGAAGACAAAAATTATAAACTTTATATTTGCTTATCAAAATGAAGTTGTCCAAACACGTAACTAGATGGTACTAAAATTAGGAAAACTTGTTATGTCATTATTGTACGTTTAACAATGTAGCAATGGCATAATTTTCTTGAAATCTTAATTTATTTGATGCAATCAGTGGATCAAGCAGCAATTCACTGTATGTATGTTAAAACGTGTTTTGTTGAGCCTTTGGTAATAATTAAAAAACACAGAAAAAAATTCAGTTTTTCTTGACCTTTTTTTATATATTAGTGATCACGGATTGCATATAAAATACATTTTCACTAAAGGAATTATTTCATTACTAAAATTTTCATAGTCATAAGTTTGCAATGAATGAAAAATCTGATTCCTTAAATATGTCAATCGACATCTTTTGAAACGACGGCGATACTTCGTAATGGACCCTCAAACTGATCTTTTAAGTACAAGAACGATTTGTTCACAAGTACAGGAATCGTTCGGCTAACTATAAAGACACTATAACTTTAAGTGAAACTACGACAACAGTTTATAATTTCGATTATAGGAATGGTTTATCACTTCCAGTGAAATGACAGGGATGCTTTCATTAAGTTGACGAATCTGTCTTGCTTACCCTTTCAAGTCGAATTTATTGCTACGCTAAATTTTACGCTGTAATTTCTTTTTCTTCTGTATTTTAAAAGATTATTAAACAAACTTGTTAATTCTGCAGTTATTTGAAAACTAACACACAAGTTCTTATTTAAATGCAGTGAAACTCTAAAAGAACGCACGACCTGGTTAGTTGGTGTACGTAAAGGCGCGTTCGTTCGCACATCGCCGTAATGCTCCTCTTCGCGACTACGGACTACTCTAGTGACGTCACAAATAGGTGCGCTGGCCTGCTAAGCTATTAGGGGGTGATGGAATAGCTGTGGAATAAATCTCGCTACTGTGTCCTGACCTTCTACCCCATTTCGATGATATTCAACAGAACCGGTTCAGTATACCTCAAGAATAACATACTAATGTTTTGTCGCAATCGAAGCAGTTTTACGCAAGTTATGAGAATAATGGCTGTGGAATAAATCTTGCTTTTGTGCAATGACCTTTGACCCCATTTCGTTTATATTCTACAGAGCCAGTTCACTATACCTCCGGAACAACATGATAACGTTTTGTCGTAATCGAAACATTTTTAGGTAAGTTATGATGCACAAGGGCAAAGGAATGGATCCCACTCCAGTGTCCTGACCTTTGACCCCATTTCGCCCATTTTCAATAGGGTTCGTCCCCAGTGGCTCCTTACCACATACTAAAATTTCATCGAAATCCAACTATTTTTACCCAAGTTATGACGCATAAGGATAATGGAACAAATCCCGCTCTTATGTCCTGCCTGACCTATGACCCCATTTCGCCCATTTTCAATAGGGATCGTGCCTAGGTGGTTCCCTACCACATACTAAAATTTCATCGAAATCGAACCATATTTACGCATGGTATGACGCATAAAGGCAATGGAATGGATTCCACTTTAATGCCCTGACCTTTGACCCCATTTCGCCCATTTTTAAAAGGTTTCGTTCCCAGGTTATCCCTTACCACATACCAAAATTTCATCGAAATCGAACCATGTTTACGCAAGTTATGACGCATAAGGGCAATGGAATAAATTCCGCTGTTATTCCCTGCCTGACCTTTGACCCCAATTTGCCAATTTTCAATAGGGTTCATGCCCAGGTAGTTCCCCACCAAATACTAAAATTTCATCGAAATCGAACCATAGTTACACATGTTATGACGCATAAAGGCAATGAAATTGATCCCGCTTTTATGTCCTGACCTTTGACCCAATTTCGCCCATTTTCAACAGGGTTCGTTCCCAAGTGGTTCCTTACCACCTACGTAAATTTCATTGAAATCGAACTATTTTTATGCACGTTATGATGCATAAAGGCAATGGAATGGATCCCGCTCCTATGTCCTGACCTTAGATCCCATTTCATTTATTTTCAATAGGGATTGTCCCCAGGTGGTTCCCTACCACATATTAAAATACCATAGAAATCGAACCATTTTTACGCAAGTTATGACGCATAAGAGAAATGGAATGGATCCTGCTCCTATATCCTGACATTTGACCCTGTTTCGCCCATTTTCAATAGGGTTCGTCCCCAGGTGGTCCCCTACCACATACTAAAATTTCGTCGAAATCGAACCATTTTCAAGTGAGTTATCGTGCGGACAGACGGACGGACGGACAAAGCTGGAGCATATACGCTTCTTCAAACTACGGTTGGAAAGCGTAAAAAATGTAGTATAGGTAAATCTCGAAAGGGATGAACAAAGCACAAGATATATCCTTCTGAGTATTAGTTCGATTCATAGAGAACGATGTGCTCTAATTTATATATCTGTTCCGTTATTTATTAAAGCTTTCATGGGTAACAAAATTTCAAAATTTTCCACTTTCAGCTGGTACTTATGGTACTGGAAATTTATCTCCTTTAGGAAATTCTACATGGATAGTATGACTATACTAGAAATGCGAATGTCTTGATATAAAGTTGAAATAAAAGTTTTCAATTTTCGAACAATACATAATGGCTTTTTCTAGAAAGTTGGACAGCAAACAAATTGAAAAGCCCTCTAATTGATTGGCGAAAGCTTGAAAACTTCAGCTACAATTCTACGCCAAGAAATTCGGATCATCGTTATAGTTACGTTATTTAAGAATAGTTAGTGTACAGTTTTTTTTATTAATTACATATTCTATTTGAATTATTTTCGAAATCACTTTAAACCTATATTGCAGGAAAAGATTTAAATATACGTATCGAAACCCAGCAGGAATTATTCAAGAATAAATTGGTGACTTCCTGAATGAAATTAAAGGGCTGTTACGATAAAAAGCGCAAAATAAATTACAACTATCCATCTACCGAACATTCGTTTCCTTTGGTTCTTTTAAAAACACTTATGTTTAAAATTACAGTTTTCAGTCTGTTAGCCTTAGTATTCATCCCTATCTTAAATTGTCGATAGTCAGTCTTATATTTGATATCGTTATGGAGAGCCTTGCCCCCAGAAACCCTTTCAATAAGGACATAAAGAGCTTGCGCCCACAAAGTCCAATCGTTGAAGTTGGACGGAATTAAACCACATTGAAAAAGAAGCCACATCGAAAGTTTGAAATATAATTTGTGCATGGTTTTGTTCAAATTCTATTGTTGTATCGAAATGAATGATGACTCTGCAAACTCATATTTATAAATGTCCAATAATTTCAAGTGTACGCATATTATTGAATTCTGGAAATGTTTTTTTCCAAACCTGTTTAAACTGAAATACGATTTCTAACTTTATGTCTAAGAACTTTACAACACAATTTAGTTGTCGCCTACTGACAAAGATATGAATAGTAATGCTGTAGTTTTATTTACTAATTTGGATTGTAATTACCCTTAAAAGTTTCGATTTTGCAGAAGTGATTTATCAACAATTGAAAAAAGCATTTTCCGTTTCAATTTGTAAAGTTTCTGGAAAAAAAGGTAGAAAAATAAATGTTCGAAATCTACCAGGAAATATATCAATAGTCTGGGTTTTGAAACATAAAATTTGGGTTTCCCTTTAAGAAAGAGAGAGAGAAAAAGAGTCGGATTATTATAAATGTGAAATTTAGTAGCCCATCAGCATTTGCAACACTTAGCAGGCACCATTATCGTTGTCGAAGTGTGAATGAGGAACTCTTGATACATGTTCATATAAAAAATTCGTATAGTGTTGAATTTCTGAAAAAGGAACGGCATTGCTGCTGCTCTTCGCTGCAAACGCCACGAACTTCTCTTAATTGAGAGCTCATGTGTTGTTAGTTTCCAGTTATTTTTCTTTCGCGACCAGATGCCAAAATTGTTTTTTTCACTTATCCACTCATGTTGAAAGTTACCTACTGAAAATAAGACCATTCCATCGTACAACTGTCCGCTCGACATCATTTGCTCGAACATGTTACAACATAAATGATATTTGAGTTTATCATTTTCGCTTACCATTTAAAGAATTCAATTCTGTACTGTTAAGGAAATTCACCGTAATGGAATCATATATAATATCGTCGGAAAAATCGAATTCAGCGACACTTTTAATTCCGAAACCTACGCAGAAAAGATTTCAGTATTCATTTAACGATATAAGCTGTTACACTTGAATTTTTATCAAATATTCTTGTCAATATTATAAACATCCCTTGAGAAAACAATGCATTACCCTTACTCATTTTTGCTTCGGATGCTCTCTCCTTGATTTTTCTATAAACGCGCATAACCAAATGAGGCGGGTGATTTTTTTATTGAAGTATAACACAAATTATGTATTTTTTTCTTTTTGATTGGAGGTTTAACGACCACCGTGAACAACTCAATGGGCTATAAGCAGTCGCCCGTCCCTAATTTAGGGTGACTGGTTCTAGGGAAGGGAGAGAGCCAGTGCCGGAAGACAAACACATCATCCATACCTGACCGGGATTCGAACCCGGACCCCTTACGGACGAATGATCAGAGGCCAGCGCCTTAGACCACTGCGCCACCGGGGCGGCCAAATTATGTCTTACTCCTGCAATCAGGTATTGGATCTGACTTTGAAATGTACTGCAACCTTGTGCCCGACTCACGAAGATATTGGGCTGAAACAGCTTTATTTGAGTATGTAGTGCAATCATTAATGTGGGTTTCGAGGCTGCAGCTAAGAACTTAATGAATGCATTTCGCACCCGATTATTAGGTGATGTTAAACAAATGGAAGACAAGAACTTTAACTGCCCTTTAACTATTTACAGTTTTTTGTTTCACTCTCTTTGACGGGTCTTTCTTTGAACAGTGTGCACCGATATTTTCGGTCCGCAGGTCAAAAGTGCATTTACACTCTGTCAAGCAATAATTCACTGTAAAAAAGGTGTATATTAAACTGAATTTTGATCGTGAAAGTCGAAGAAGGTACACAGCTGCAGTGCATAAATAAGGTGTACCTAGAACTAACATGAAATCATATCTGAGGGATTCAAACGCTTTTACACACTACTGCTTGTTAAAATTGCAATACCATGAAAGACTGCTGGTATTAGCTTGAAACTTACAGTATATGTACAATAGATTAGGAAATGAAAATAATTAAAATATCAGTAAAAATGTTAATGCAGTTTCGCGGCAGTGTCCTCTGGACTGTCTGGTCTTGGGTATCAAGGGATAATGCGATCGGTGAAGTGCTGAGATTGAGCCGTAATGGTGTTTCTTGTGTCTGACTATGCCCGTCGCCGAAGAAAGTAGCATTATGAACAGCTGACGGATTGGATCGTGGAAAAATTGTTGGGATGAGAGATGCTGGGTATTCCTACCGCGAAATCGCCGCTTGCACGATATATATACCAATACAGTGATTCCACGAACGTGGAATCAGTGGATAGACGGCGCTCGTACGATACATATATAAGTACAGGGATGCAAACGTAGCATCCTTGTATAGATGACGCTCGTACGCACAGAAATCCAGCAAGTGGGTCTCGAAACCGCACGACTGCACAGAATCACAATGCACTATCACCACACGGCAGTGACAGATCGCACAGCGACATCCACGGTGTTAGAGCAGCAGTAATACTGCATTACAGGTGGACGTTCCAATTTAGTTTAACTCGTTCTCCCGACCCACCTAACTCAATCCCCCAGGGAAGCTTGTCTGAAGCAAATTTGACATGTACATTCAGGTCACTGACACCGCACAAAAAAAATCTTAAGAACACAAAATTTGAACTCAACTGTTTAATTTCTAAATAAGACATTTGCATTTAACAGAGGACAATCATTTGCCTTAAAAAATGTTCTGTCGGTGTGCTTTGCAGTACGAAATCTTGCACAAAAAATCTCAATACCCATATAGCCCATGTTTTCAAGCATTATCAGAGTAATGAAAATTTTCCACTGTATGAAATCAGAAGAATTTAAAATAACTGTCAGTTCCATTAAGACAGAACAGCCAAAAATGCCGCATAATTTGATTGTCACCTCATCACACCCAGCCGGTATGTATTCGCAGTTGACCTGTACTCCACTAATCAGACGACACAACGCCAGGAAGAACAGTTGAGAATGATGTTTCAGACTTTACTTCCTTTGATCAGCAAGTAGTCACGTTTGGCATGTACTCCACTCCTTGTCCTGCACAACGCCAGCAAGAAAGGTTGACTCTCGGTTTCGGTTTCAGACTAGCAACGCCTTTTTTCACAATGAAGGAAAATGCGATCAGGTCTTAGTTATATGCTCTTTTATTTCACATCGGATAATCGCCATGAAGCGTGCATCCAGTGTTATGCAAATACAACGTCCAGTCGATGAGAAAAAGAGGACAGAAGAAGAAGTTTTTAAGAAGAAGTGTTTTAAGTTTTCAGATGTCATTCAATATATCATGAATGCAATCCTCTGTCAATAACTGTTTCTCTCATCCACCTGTAACATGACAATAGGTCAGGCTTTATATTCCTGCACATTAGGCTTAACATTGTTCTAGTCTCTAGCAGCTCACTGATGCCTATTCATTTGACCCTCAAACACAGGAGCCTCACGCTGCAAAGAGGCTTGAACACAGACATTGGTACCGTGATTGGCAAACGGTTGCGTTTTCGAACGATTCACGATTCAACTTGATGAACCATGATGACCTCATACGTGATCGGAGGCGTCGTGGCGAACGGCACCTGGCTCGATTCATTTGTTCAGCGTCATACCGGCCAGACGTCAAGAGCCATGGTTTGCGGTACCATTGGGTTCTATTCCCGACCTTGCCTGATACGAATTTAAAGAACCCTGAGAACCCAGCAATTCATCAGGGATGCTTTAGACGCACAAGTCCTTCAATGTTATTCTAGGTTATATTCCTGTAGTACAATCCTCGGTCCATGTAACCGGGAATGACCAAGACCTATTCCATCCAATGAAGATACAGGGTGTCCCACAAAGGACTCCCGGATTTTAAAATGAAATAACTCGGAAATGGAGATCGATAAAAGAACAAAACAAGTGGTATGTTTATTTGAAAAGCCGTAAAAATTTGATACATAAGTTTCAAAATTACTTACAAATGTTGCCGACAGGTGGCGCTGTACGCTGTAGTCGCAGTAGGGAGTCTGAGAAATAGTCTATAAACTGTTCTTTGCAAACAGTCGTTGCAATCACATGACAATCGAACCAAAATGTGCACCTTTCGCAGCACAGAGATGGCGCAAACGAAGAATGAAAATTTCAGTCACCCTCTGTAGTGTGTCAACGGAAATGGACGCTTCTGCCACACCGATCAACTCTTCAAGCTCGTCTAGTGTTACAGGATTGTTCTGGAAAACAGTGTCCTTCAATTTTCCCCCACATAAAGTAGTCGCAGGGGGTAAGATCGGGTGAGTATGGAGGCCAATCCATGCCTGTTTCAGTAAATGTGGAATAGTTCAAAGCAATGACTCTATTCCCGAAGTATTCTTCAAGAAAGGCAAACACCGCTGGGGTACGGTGTGGTCGGGCCCCATCTTGCATAAACTACGAAGTGCGTGATACTCGAGTACCAGAAAAACACGTTGCTCCACGGAATACATGATTTCATCCACTTCCTTCAGTACGTTAACCCCCTTTCACGTTTCGACAGCGAAACTGTCCGAAGACTGATCGCTGTGTGCTTCACAGCATTATTTACAGGACACTGCACTGCGACTACAGCGAACAGCGCCACCTTTCGGCAACATTTGTAAGTAATTTTGAAACTATTGTATCAAATTTTTACGGCTTTTCAAATAAACATACCACTTGTTTTATTCTTCTATCGATCTCCGTTTCCGAGTTATTTCATTTTGAAATCAGGGAGTCCTTTGTGGGACACCCTGTACCTGTTCTTCCCTGACCTGCACGTTAACCTGATATATCCCCAATCGAACATGTCAGTGACATGATAGCTAAGCGACTGGCTCATTAAGCACCTCCACCAATCACAAGAAATAAACTCTAATGTCGCATAAAAACAGACTGGCTAGTTTTTCCAGAAGACGCTGACAAAAACCTCTTCCATTCAATTCTACGCCGTGTAGATGTTATTTTCGATCGAGATGGCTTTGACGATACTGAGTATTGAAGCAAGATATAATGTATAGCTCTAAAAATGTCTTTAGTAATATCCTGTAACATGAGGAATCAGTGGTGTAAATTTCATTTGAATAGTGTGATCCTTTCTCGGCGTTGCAGTTTTCACAAACAGAAATGTATACACATTGATAAACAAAGGACTAACACGGATTTTTTTAATAAATATTTATTTATTTTTTATACATTACACAGTACCTTTGTAAAATAGAAATTTTAAAATCAGTGACATACCAGTTGTTGCTCATTACTGTTTTGAATAATTTATCGCTTATTAAATTATTTAAATATTTTTTCCGCACTTTGCGAAATAGCGTATGTAGTTTTTCAAGAGAACAAAGGAATCAAGGAATTTTTATTCATATTATGCTAATTAAAAAAAATTTCTTTGCGAGAAACTGAAAGAAAACAATGAGCAACATGTTTTATATTTGCTGTAAGAAAAATCATTAATATTTCAGCTCCCTCCTCGTGATAAGATAAGAATATATTCCCGTGGATTTAAAATACTCATAACAGCAAAGCAGATATCTAAACAATTCCTCTTATGAAAAATTTGTTTGACACTTTCAATTACGCTTTAAGTGTGAGGAGGAAAAATTAAGTTTTGTGATTGTTCGAGAACAAAGTACTTTTTCTGTCAAATTGGAAGTTTATATTGCTAAATTCGATAAATAAATGTCAACTGTCACTTCTCTGTAATTCAAAAAAATAATAAAATCCAATACACCAAATGTGAAGACATGAATCTCTTTTAACCTTTTTATCGAATTAAGATCTCTCTCATCTATTGGTGCGCAGTAAGTCGAAAATCACATTAAAATATGTGTATCTCAAACGTTACATAAAGACCATAGCTAGACCAGAATAAATGCGTATCTCAGGATCAGATGGAAGCAAGAAATTTAAAGAACTCAAAGCATACCACGCACTTTTGTTGACAAATAAGCGCTAAATATTTATTTCGATCAACAATAGACACAATACCACATATTGCCCAACTAATGATTACTTCCAACTTATTTCTCACACTCAGACACAACAAAATTTGTTGTTTCACATCACATGATCGATATTTATCGAAAATTCGAAAAGAGACGAATACAAATAAATATCGTTACAAACCGTCAATACCTCTCCATGAATAATAGAATAAACTCCTATTAGCAAATGATTTCGTCTCAGGCAAGCATTATGGCACATCGCTTAATACAGAAACATTTATAACATTTGATAAATGTTTGTGTTGTTATTGTTGTTACGCACACAAATTGTATTCCCTAAGGTACACCCACAGCTGAATTTCTTCTATAGGAAATGTATCGTTTAGAACGAAACCTTCATCACACTGATTGATTGCAAGGGGTCTTTGCAAACTGCTAATCAAATATCTTTTTAATCTGATAACTGGCCATAGAAACACAAAGGCCTTTCCTCTTATTGAAACATCAGTTGTAGTCCACACTTTACGTTAGCCCCCTTTTTTTGTTCAGGTCGTATCAACCACGGAGTATAACGGAATAGTGTCTGAAAATAATGTTTGTAGGCATTGGATTAACCACATTTGTGAAAAACATTGCACCACAACAATTTGCGCCAATGAAGTTAATTCACAATTGGTGCCTGAATTAACCTCACTGGGTCAACTTAATTTAATGCCTCAGTTCTAAGTGCCCCTTGATAGATGTTCGTTCTAAAATTTTTAACAGTTGCCTCATCGAGAGATTTTCTCACCCCATATTGTATGTTTCGCGAATTAACGATCAAAACATAAATTAATTACGTCTATTTAGAGACGCAGTGTTCACTCTTTCATAATTTGAAAGCATATATTCACACTAAATCAAATTCCTATTGAATGGAATTCGTGCATGTTTTATTGTGGCGTATGCACTTCTTTACCATTCCCGAAACCAAATTTTAAATGGCAGTAAGATAAATTCTGTATATTTACTGGAAACATAAAAAGGCTTCTCAAAAAAAAAAAAAAATTATTTGCACTATTTTTAGTAATTTGTCTGTATCATCATCATCATTGTCAACCATTATCAATCCACTGCTGGACGAAGGTCTCCCCAAGTTTCCTCCACAACGGTCTGTCTTGTGCCAGTCTCCTCCATGTCACCCCTGCATACTTTCGAATTTCATCCACCCATCTCCCATGTGGTCTTCTTCTGGGTCTTTTCCTGTCCCTTGGAATCCAATCTAAAATTTCGGCTGTCCATCGATGATCTGTCCTTCTGGCAGTATGTCCAGCCCATTGCCATTTCAGGGATTTAACTCTGATCATGATGTCTTCCACTCTTGTCATTTTCGGATCCACGAGTTCCTCTTCTTATCTCTCCTGGTTACACCAAGTATGCACCTCTCCATGCTTCTTTGAGTTGTCTGCAGCCTTTGTATGTCTCTTTTAGTTAAGGTCCACGTCTCTGCACCATACGTAAGCACTGGAAGGATGCATTGATCAAACACTTTTCTTTTAAGACATAATGTCATATTGCTCTTGAAAATTATGCTGTTTCTTCCAAAAGCTCTCCAGGCAAGTTTTGTACGCCGATTAATTTCTTCATCAATGTTACCCTCGCTTGATATCTGCTGTCCAAGATAAACGTACGTATCTGTTATCTCCAGCTTTTCTCCATCAATCGATAAATCTTCATTTCTTGTAAAAGCATTGAACATCACTTTTGTCTTCTGAAAGTTCATTTTTAATCCCACTTCTTTACTCTTGTCAGCAAGTTCCTGGATCATACTCTGCAGCTCTGATGGGGTAGTTGCAAAAATGACTACGTCATCAGCAAAACGAAGGTGGGTTAGATAATCTCCATTAATCTTTATCCCCTTGTTTTCCCAGCTCAGCGACTGAAAAACACCCTCCAAAGTGGCATTAAAGAGCTTCGGAGATATGGTGTCACCTTTTCTCACTCCCTTTCCAATTTTTACGTGTGTTGTATTTTCAAACAGCCTAATCTTTGCACTTGCATTTTCATAGATGTTATTAATAATATTAATGTATGCATCTTCAATACCGCAGGTTTTCAGAGCCATTGTAACTGCTGATGGTTTCACCGAATCAAAGGCTTTTTCATAATCGATAAAAGCCATGCACAATGGAAGTTCATATTCCCTCGCTCTTTCAATTAGTTCTCTCAGCACGTGGATATGATCTATTGTGCTGTAGCCACTCTTGAATCCAGCTTGTTCTCTCGGTTGAGCCATGTCCAGTGTTACCTTCAAGCGGTGTGAAAGAACTTTAGTGAAGATTTTATAAACTACTGATAGGAGGCTGATAGGTATGTAGTTTCCAAGATCCTCAATATCACCTTTCTTATGTAGCAGGATCATTGTAGCGGTGTTCCAATCCTCAGGAATCTTTCCTTCATTAAGGCATCGAGTGAAAATTTGGGCGAGTACTGTTTCGATTTCTCCACTTGCTTCTTGTATGATGTCTACAGTAATTCCATCTTCTCCTGGAGCTTTTCCCCGCTTCATGTTCTTGATTGCATGTGCAACTTCTGCTGGAAGGACTGGAGGAACTCTGGTACTGGTATCTTTCATGATGTCTGGAGTACATGTATCATCCCTTTCATATAATTTGGAGTAGAAATCTTTCACTCTTGTCAAAATTTCGCCTCTATTTCTTGTTACAGAACCATCTTCTTTTCTCAGTGCCATAATCTGTTTTCTTCCCTTACTGAGATGTCCCTTTGCTATCTTTAGGCTTTGGTTGTTTTCAATTGCTTTCCTCACTAGTTCACAGTTGAATTTTCTTACGTCTTCAGTGATACTTTTTCTTACTGTCTTGCATAGCTCTATATATTCCACTTTGGAAGTCACATCTTCTTTAGTTGTCCTCATCTCTCTTCTTTTTTGCATCAACATTTTGGTTTTCCTGATAATTTATTTACATGCAACTTGTTCTTAGACCCAGCTAATTTTGTTGCTGTTTCCATAAGAGCTTTGGTTACTTTTCTGTTAACTTCAGAGATGTCCACTTCTTCCGATGTTAGGCCTTCTAAAGCAGAGAACCTGTTCTTCAGTTCCAACTTGAAGGTATTATGGTGTTTTTTTGAGGTTGGTTATGTCAATAGATTTTGTTTGTCTTATGAGCTTGCCACGTTCAAGTTTAGTGTTGAGGTGCATCTTACATCTCACCAATCTATGGTCACTACCTGTGTTGAACTTGTTTAGCACACTGCAGTCTTCTATGACGAATTTTTTTGTTACACATAATAAAATCAATTTCACTTGTCGTCCCATTTGGATGTCTCCATGTCCATTTCCTGTGTGGCTTTTTCTTGAAAAAAGGAGTTCAAGATGAAAATCCCTTCTGCCTCTGCAAACTCAACAAGAGTATTTCCACGCTGGTTTCTGTTGCCGTGACCGAATTTACCTACTGAAGTTTCATTCTGTTGCTGTTGCCCTATTTTTGCATTGAAATCTCCCATAATTATTTTCAAGTGCTGCTTACCTTTATTATTTAGATGACAAATTTCCTCATAAAATTCTTCAATTTCTTCTTCAGGATGACTTGTGGTGGGTGCATAAGTTTGAATAATCTGAGCCTGGTATCTTTTCGAGAGTTGGATAACAAGTCGTGCAGCTCTGTCAGAGGAACTTTCAACTTCTACAACTTTATCCTTCAGTTTCTTGTTTATTATAAATCCAACACCACTAGTTCTGCCAGTATCTGTCCCACGATAGTAGAAGAGATGTCCACTTTTCAGTTCAATGAGATCTTCTCCTTTTCGCCTTACCTCACTTAGCCCCACGATGTCCCACTTGATCCTTTGTAGTTCCTCTTCCAATTCAAGAAGCCTTGAATCAGAAGATAGGGAGCGTCCATTGTACGTAGCCAAGGTCAGCATCAGATGGCTATATAAATAGTTATATATATTTATTTAAATAATGAACAGTAAAATAATTTCGCTTATGTTCATTCAAACTGCCTTCAGCTAACCCCCTAAGTGGATGGCGTAATTTTTTCTCCCTGTACAAATTTCAGACTGTTTTGAATTATGATGTTAATGTTTTTACCTAATTGGCAAGAGTAACCTCTGAGTTGTTTTCCCGTGTTCAACACTTTCAAAATAGACCTTTCCTAAAATTTTGGAATGTTGGGGACTAGTTTTAACCTTGCTACATACAAATAATATGACAGTATCGAAGCGACTTCCATGTCTTTTCTAAAAACTGAAAAGTGATTTTCATTCATATTGTGGTACTAATAAAAAGGAAGAGTTTCCTACGGAGAAACTTAAAGAAAAGAAATTAGTAATGTATTTTACAAGTTCCTGTACGGAAAACCATAAATGTTGGAACTCGTTCTGCCTGGTAAGATAATAACACTTTTCTGTGCATTTAAAAAACTCATGACAGCAAATTGGATAGCTAACAGATTTCTCTTATGAAGAATTTGTTTTCTACTTAAAATTAAAGTGCACTAAACTGCAAGCAAGGCCGAAAAGAAATTTGCGTTTTTCTGTTCCTAGTGCGAGACGCAAATCCGATGTTCGAGACACCACAGTGTAACAAATGATCGCTCAGTTGATGGGAAATTCCGAAATGTAAAGGGTTTTTCTCCTTCTTTGGAAGCAGGGGATTCACTTTAGTGAAATAAAGGCTTGAGGTTCTTTTCCAAGGTATTAAATTGAAAATGCTGTTTATTAAGGGTTTGGTTACTCAAAAATTATTTATAGGTATGATCTCGATGTCGATCTCGAAATTTTGCTTATCCGATAAGTTTAAAGTTGTGACGCTCCGCTCTCATCTCGCAATAAATGAGGAAAAGTTGAAATGTGAAGTTTGCCTAGTATATTTCTGGAAAAAGTTTCGTACAATAAGTATTGTACTGGAACTCTCTGTACAATGAATGTCTTTTGAAATATTTGATGAGCTAGGGTCAACACAGCCATTAGGACACTTCTTGCAATGCGACTTTTGAAGTCCTTGACGGAGGACACTAGGGTCAGGGAGGTAGTATTAAGATTTTTTATCGTAGCTACCTCATTACCCTTTCCCTCGAAATTCGAAATATTGCGAATGCGTGAGGATGAAAAAGAGAATTATTTATTTATTCGCTGGTGGATATAATACTAAAATACGTTATATACACACCAAAACCGTTGTATTTTCCTGAAATTTTGAGAAAACGCCCCGATATTTTACAAGTGCTCTGAGTTCTGAGTCAAAATACTACATATAAAGACTATTTCGTTTTTGAGTTTCATCGCATCGCATGGAGTTTCTATATTTCGTTTGCTCGATTACAAGGTTCCCATGCTAGTATTCAAGGTTATCAGCACTAGAAATTTTTTATTACCAAATGTCAGCCGTAAAGCAATGACAAAACATGTCATAAATCATCATCATCATCATGAATCTTGTGATCAGCTATCAATCCACTGTTTGATAAATGCCTTCCCAAGTTTCTCCAGTACGGTTGGTGTAAGAGCGAACGTGCCGTCACGTGACTTAGCGCCGCCTCCTAACTAAGGGTCTGAGGCGTCATGCGCTATATGGGCTCTCACAACAACAGAAACGTGTTTATGCTTCCGAGAAACACTTTATCTCTCTCACTCTGTTCGAGCGAACAAACGAAGCCTTCCTACTTTAATATGTAAAACTCTGAACCGAGAAGACGGAGTGAGAACAGCTGATCATACAGGAGTATATTCACCTTCAGAAATAATAATTTGAAGAGGACTCTTGGTTAAAATACACACACACATTTATTTCAACATCAATTAGAATTTTGCTGGCGGCGGATTACTCGCTCTTGGATATTAGGCCTCATTAGGACTGGACATGGCAAGGATCGTGAAACGCGCAAGCTAAGATGGTCGAATTGTGCATAAACCTCCCTCCGCGTTGAAGTCCTAACTTAGAATCTTCTTGGCACTAGGTGAACCTATATCTAGTCGACGCTTAAGAAATAGCCTTCTAGCTATCCTTCTCTAACCGATTATTTATAGGGCTGTACTAAGTCCGTAATTCCGTAGTGTAATATCCACTACCCCAACTGGAATCCCTGACACGGGCTTTATTCCGTTGCAGCGGCGACCTATCTCTTCCAGGATAGATGCTCGCTAACTTCCCGTAGACCTCGAGAGTTCTCAATTCTGGAACTTCCCTGGGTCCACCGCACAATAAAGGCAAACGCGTCGCGTTCCTTTTTCTCCGAGAACTGCTCCTTCCGATTTCCGAACAAAGACTGACGAACAGCTCATCTCCGAGTTACCTGCTCGCCTCCCCGCTTCGCTCTGCCTCCTGTCTCAAGGACGTCGGCGCTGACCGTGACCTCACGCTGGCCGGTTCATGCTGCTCGCCTCTCTGGTCACGTGGGGCACCTTTGGTGCCCTTCACGGCTACACCGATATCCGTTGGCTGGATTTCTTCGCTGCTGGACTTTTAATCTTACCCCGCGCGTACTTGCTTCTCCCCAGGCCATCCATTAGTGAGTGCCTCCTTTTAAGAAAGTGATCCTACCGCCGGAGTACATCCGTATAGTAATACAATACACATTCTTATATTGATACAAAACACTATGTCTGCATTTCAGACTTGTAGTCGCCAGGTCGACAGGAACAATATACTGCGAAAGTCGCAGTGTCCTTGACGATACTCTTAGTTCGTCGAAAAAGAGGCCTTTCCCTTCTAAGGCATGTGAACCTGAAGTCCTTTGTTATATTTCTCGACTTCAAAAAAAAAATGAAGAATATCTGCGAACTTTTAGTCGCCATTTTGGGAACTTGCGATGTTACTTTCGTTAGGAAAAAGTCACATAATATTCATCATTAAAATGAATTAACATCGTTAATGTGTCCATTCTTACAGTTGGTATTGAGTCTTCTCCTCCGTGCCAATCCAGCATGCTCTCGAATATTATCAACCCCAACTCCCATGTGGTCTACAGTGTTGTTGTCCAAAGGACAAATGCTGGTGTCCAGTATATAATGGGGAAAAAAGAAGTGGCCACGATTCTCTTGAGTTACGTTTCACCTGAAATCTGCTTTTGAAAACAGAACTTTACCAGAAACCAAGACAGATATTAACGCCTTTGCGCAGCTCAGAGGTGGGGGCGCGGGAACAACCAAGGCATGTGATAGACGGAGGAACCCCTGATTAAACTTACGTCAGTACAGCCAAGAAAATCTTTATTTTCGGGGCTATTAGTTATTCATCGTGTTTATTCGGCGATCATATCTTTCCAATATGAGAGAAATTAACCATTTCTCAAAAATTAAAGGTATGTGCGAAAAATCGGTTGAGTTACAACACTTGATTCCACTGTATCGCAAAGAAGATATCACCACATTGTGGTCCCAGGAGCTCGATAAGTTGCTTCTAAATGCCGAAACGCTCCCTCTTGTCTTGATTCATGATGTGACGAAACGAAACTGGGCCAATGGGATTTAAAATCAGGAGATGTCATATTTAGTGCTTCCCTTGTTTGTGAGGAAGAGGACCCCTAACGGATTTCTTTCAGAAGTTATTTAGGTGATCTTTCGGCACCAGATATCTAATTCTTCATGGAATTTCACACGCTTTATCCATACACCACTGAAATTCCACTCCTACCTCTGCAAAGTTCTTAAAAACATGACACACACAAATGGGAAAAAGAAAGGGAAAAATGAATTCTGCACTTAAAAAATTCTCATTGAGTTCTGCGAAATACAAACCTTCTCTCTGACGGTGGCGAACTCCGTCTACTCCGGTCACGAATATTATCGCTGTTCAGCTACGTTGGTAAGGTTTTATCACCGTGACATGTGCGTCCCCTATGTAGCACGACACATTTCTTCTTTAGTACGGTATATAGTCCAAGAGACTACGACATACATATTTGGAGACCAATACGAATTGAAAAATCAATATATTAAATGGAAGATTCCGTGGCCGTATTTAGAGACATTTATTGTATTATTGTGGTAACGTTGTTAAAATTGTACAACATTACAGGATTGTTAAATACTAGGAATGAAACACAAAGGGAGAATTGAACTTTAGAGGAATTTAATACATTATTAAATATTTCTTTTCCAATAGAGCAGTGATGAAAACGATATTTTCATTGTACTCTTAAAACAATTCTGCCATATTGCTTTCAGTGTAAAACACGGGTGACAGTAAGATAGTCGGAAAAGTAGGCTTTACAATTTATTTTTCTCTAAGCTTTCTTGGATGGCAATCTATTTAAATTATGGAGTTACAAAGGGAATAACATGATTCTCGTAGAAGCCGTCGTATGTGGTGAGAGAAATACTTCACACCGTTAAGACTACAATGCTTGAATCGTATTCTCGTAAATTTGATACGAATATCTCTTCGGTTATGTGACTTTAACTTGTGGTTTCGTACACATCCATAAAGTTGAAATCTTTGAATGTTTTTTTCCTAATACACACATTGTGGTATGTGCACTTAGCTTTCTTCTTCTAAAAACCATTTTTATAGCCAATTCAAGCTATAGATTTCCCTCATCTTTTTCCAAATGTTCCTGTTTTGGGTTACTCTATTAAACAGCTTTCCTGTAGTTTTGTTTATATCATCCATTAATATTCCCTCTGGTCTTCCTACTCCTTTCTTTCGTTTATATGGTCTCCATTCTGTTATAATTTTAGTCCATCTGTTATTTTTCATTCTTGCTATATGGCCAGCCCATTTCCATTTTAAATTGGGTATTTTTTCACCTATGTCTAAAAGTTTTGTTCTGGATCTTATATCTGTGTCTTTACTTTATCTTGGAGTCCCACGTTTTGTAGGGATCTTTCCGTTTTGCGTTGTGTTTTTTGCAATTTGTCTCAGATGTTTTTCTTGATATGCTAGGTTTCAGTGCTATATGTCCTAATGAGTATTACACATTGAAAGTTTTTTTTTTGTTTTCCGGCTTTATTTTACTGCCTAGAATCTCCTTTAACTTCCCAAAAGCTGTCCATCCCTTTTTTAATCTTCTGTCAATTTCTTCCATTATTGCATGTTACTTTGTGGTAATTATTTTTTATAGGTATGTATTATTTCACGCATTATATTTATTTATCATTTATTCTAATATTTTCTTGTGTTTAGCTATTATTAAATTGGTTTGACATTACTTTTGTTTTACAAATATCGGGTTTTATTCCAATTTCGTTTGATAAATATGTTAGCTCTTCTATCTTTTCCTTTCATTTTATTTTGTTTTCTGAAATGAGAATTATGTTGTTTCCAAATCTTAAGAGCACTTAGTACAGAAACATATTAAAAGAAAGCACATTAGCGATATTGATGTAACATTATCTTGATTTTGGCGTCCTAACGAATACATATTTATTATAACATCTATAATGAAGGCATATTTTAATCTATACAATGTAACAAATAGCACATTTTTACCCTACGACTTTGCATGCGATACCGATTTAGTTTACAACGAGGTCAGCTCCCTATTAAATAGATTTTGATGACCGGTAAATCCGTCGATACGAGTCTGCCCATGTGAAGATATTCTGTGCAAGGGCAATATAAAGGAACGCAAACGCCTAGATTTTTGAATGCTAGAATTACCCTTTTGTAAAACAATTGCATAAATACCAAGCAAGCATACATACAGAAAATATCAACATCATTATCTTTGTCAACATTATCAATCCACTGCTGGACGAAGGTCTCTCCAAGCCACTTCCACAACGATCTGTCTTGTGCCAGTCTCCTCTATGTTACTCCCGCATACTGTCGAATTTCATCCAGCCATCTTCAAAGTGGTCTTCTTCTTGGTTTTTTCCTGTCCCTTGGAATCCAATCTAGAATTTCGACTATCCATCGATGGTCTGTCTTTCTGGCAGTATGTCCAGCCCATTGCCATTTCAGGGATTTTACTCTGATCATGATGTCTTTCACTCTTGTCATTTTTCGGATCCATGAGTTCTTCTTCTTATCTCTCCTGGTTACACCAAGCATGCACCTCTCCATGCTACTTTGAGTTGTCTGCAGCCTTTGGATTTCTCTTTTTGTTAAGGTCCACGTCTCTGCGCCATACGTAGGCACTGGAAGGATGCATTGATGAAACACTTTTCTTTTAAGACATAATGGCATATTGCTCTTGAAATTTATGCTGTTTCTTCCAAAAGCTCTCCAGGCAAGTTTTGTACGCCGATTAATTTCTTCATCAATGTGAACCTCACTTGATATCTGCTGTCCAAGATAAACGTACGTAGCTGTGATCACCAGTTTTTCTCCATCAATCGATAAATCTTTATTTCTTGTAAAAGCATTGCACATCACTTTTGTCTTCTAAAATTTCATTTTTAATTCGACTACTTTACTCTTGTCACCAAGTTCCTGGATCATACTCTGTAGCTCTGATGGAGTAGTTGCAAAATTTACTACGTCATCAGAAAAACGAAGGTGGGTTAGATAATCTCCATTAAACTTTATCCCTTTGTTTTCCCAGTTCAGTGATTGAAAGACATTTTCCAATGTGGCATTAAAGAGCTTGGGAGATATGGTGTCACCTTGTCTCACTCACTTTTCAAGTTTTTATGTGTACTGTATTCTCAAACAGCAGAATCTTTGCACTTGCATTTTCATAGATGTTATTAATAACATTAATGTATGCATCTTTAACACCGCATGATTTCAACGCCATTCTAACTGCTGATGATTTCACCGAATCAAAGGCTTTTTCATAATCGATAAAAGCCATTTACAATGGAAATTCATATTCCCTCGCTCTTTCAATTAATTCTCTCAGTACGTGGATATGATCTATTGTGCTGTAGCCACTCCTGAATCCAGCTTGTTCTCTCGGCTGAGCCATGTCCAGTTTTACCTTCAAGCGGTGTGAAAGAACTTTAGTGGAGATTTTATAAACCACAGATAGGAAGCTAATCGGTCTGTAGTTCCTGAGATCCTCAGTGTCACCTTTTTTATGTAGGAGGATTATTGTAGCGCTGTTTCAATCCTCAGGAATATTCCCTTCATAAAGGCATCGAGTGAAAACTTGGGCGAGTATTGTTTCAATTTCTCCACTTGCTTCTTGTATGATGTCTACAGTAATTCCATCTTCTCCTGGAGCTTTTACCCGCTTCATGTTCTTGATTGCATGTGCAACTTCTGCTCGGAGGACTGGAAACACTCTGGTACTGATACATTTCATGATGTCTGGAGTACATGTACATCACCTCTTTCATATAATTTGGAATTGAAATCTTTCCTTCTTGTCAAAATTTCGCCTCTATTTATTATTACAGAACCATCTTCTTTTCTTAGTGCCATAAGCTGTTTTCTTCCCTTACTAAGATGACCCTTTGCTATTTTTAGGCTTTGTTTGTTTTCAATTGCTTTCCTCACTAGTTCACAGTTGAATTTCCTTAAGTCTTCAGCGATACTTTTTCGTACTGTCTTGCATAGCTCTATATATTCCACCTTGGAAGTAACATCTTCTTTAGTTGTCCTCATCGCTCTTCTTCTTTGCATCAACATTTTGTTTTTTCCTCAGAATTTGTTCACATGTAACTTGTTCTTAGACCCAGCTAATCTTGTTGCCATTTCCATAAGAGCTTTGGTTATTTTTCTGTTTACTTCAGAAATATCCACTTCTTCTGATGTTAGACCTTCTAGAGCAGAGAATCTGTTCCTCAGTTCCAATTTGAAGGTATTTTGATTCTTTTTAAGGTTGGTCACGTCAATACACTTTGTTTGTTTTATGAGCTTGCCACGCTCGAGTTTAGCATTGAGGTGCATTTTACATCTTACCATTCTATGGTCACTACCTGTGTTGAACTTGTTTAGCACACTACAGTCTTCCATGACAAATTTCTTTTTACACATAATAAAATCAATTTATTGTGTCTATCCATTGGGGTGCCTCTATGTCCATTTCTTTTCGCCTTTTTCTTGAAAAAGGAGTTCATGATGAAAAAACCCTTCTGCCTCTGCAAACTCTTTTGCCTACCATAAACAGAAAATATATATGGCCTTAAATGTGCTGTGGATAATAAAAGTTTTCACTGCATTTCTCTTGTGTTAACATCCAGACACAGGGTTGGAGAGGGTAAAATTTCACCTCGCATTTGAGCAGCTCTGATGCTTTGTACAAAGATTATTCCACTTACAAAGACACGACTAGGCTATGGCCACAAACGTATTTATACAGTAGTGCTATTATAACTCACGTCATTTGGAAATGAGGTGGCAGGAAGTGAAATAATTCCTCTACGGGATATTACATATCTGAAAACTTGGGGATGGTTCGAATGATTGGCTGTTGCAGCTATAACAAGTCGACGGGATTGTACCTACGAGAGTAGTGTAGACCACACCAGGCTATGTATCCACTTTGCATGTTGGAGAGTTAATCGCCTATGCGTGTAGTTTATTACATGGGTGTGGTTTACAGGAGCAACCTGTTTGCTTCATGTACCCATTTAAAATACCACAAGTTCCTAATATCATGTTGGCTCTTTCGCCCACAACTCTGCGTGATTATTAGTTTCCCGAAGCAGGATGAATTCCTTTAGAAGTACAGTACCTATCTCATATCTCCCGTTTGGCGCGTAAATGCTTGGAATAGCCGTCCAGTGAGTCTACTGAATTCCAGAAATGACGAAAACTGTTCTTTAAAACCTCTCTCTTTTGAAACAAAGAAAAGCATCCAGAGTTTGTCCCTACACCTAAGGTTGTACTGAATTCTATAGATTAACCCTGTTGTCCTGGATAATCGAGATTCACGCACACAACATGCTACATGTCATATAGGTCTAGCTTCCCTGGACCAAACATTCAGAACAAAGTTATAGAATTTCTATTTGCAATTTAATAAGTTGAAATTTAGCAATACCAGTATATTGAGCTTTTTAGATATGATTATTTTTCAGCCACAGTTTCTGTGGTTTTAGACAAATATTTGGTAAAAGGTATGCATACGGAATGTAATGTCAGAAATTTTAAATATTCTGGCTCTCCCATTTGATATGGAAGATTTCTCCAAAACATATAAGATATTAAGGACTCTAAGATTGATTTCTTAAATTTCAATTCTAGCTTAAAAAAAGAAATTCAAGAAGTTTCACAAAAAGGACAATTCTTAAATGCGAAAAAAAAATATTTATTATAATTCCTGACTTGTACACTATAGGAAGGAATTTTTAACGAATTGAATTTTCTCTCTTGTTCTTAAATAAATAAAATATCATTACCTGCACCTTTTATTTCAGCAAATCGAATATAAAAATTAATTCAAAGCAGAATGTTTCCGATAATTTCATCGTCAGCATTTTCTTAGGAAAAGGTTAAATACCTCACATCTTAACTTTTGACTAGCGTCGCTCGCAAATCTAGGCAAAGAATATCTGACGAGAAGAAGTTAAGGCTCAGCGAGACGTAACTAGCGCAGCCGTATCTTCAGGGAAAACATGCAGTGCACAGAAGCCAACATACAGGCTGATCGGCTGATGCCGAAGCAGACTGCGCATGCGTATTTCTGTTGACTTCAGTTCTTTGGGTAAAGAACAGTCAGCCGTCGGCCGAGCTACTCAGACTCACAGCACGTGATTGTAACCTTCTCGGTAGCATAATCACTTCGCAAATCGGTTATGTTAGTTTTGTTACGCCAACCGGGTTAGTTAAGGCTTTTGTTTGTTCTTCAGTTTTTTAGAAATATTTTCAGTAATAACAAATACTGGGGAATGTCGGAATGGAAACCATCGTGGATCAAAAAAGCTTCACTGCAGTAGTAACCCCCTAACGTGTTTTGCTCCTGAATGTTAACTTTCCCGGAGAGCATATCATCTCTTAAGATGTGGTGGCGCTGTTGCCTCCTGTTTTACGTTATCTCTACGAGAGTTGACCTTCTTTAAGCGTTAGATATTCTTTGATCTAGGTATCTGTTCAATAAGTGATCTCATGGGTCAGCGTTCGGTTGTTGCCGTTGAATAAGATAACCGATTGGCGTGTGCTGAGAACCAATCAATGCACTTGATTTATTCTGCTAGATAGACAGGGTTTCATTCATGAGGACTCAGAACTAATACCTGGGGTACCCCACAGTTTATGATCTGTAATATGGATCGATTCTGATGAATCTGGGTGTATTGTCTTCTTTCTGACAAGTAACGTTTGAAAACATTATAGGTAGATCCCCGGAGTCCAATAATATTTAACTTATAAAGTAATATATCATGATTTAGGGTATCGAATGCTTTTGATAAATCAAGAAAGACCGCTATTGTTATTTGCTTTTGTAATAGATTTTGCTGAAATATATTTTGCGTATGTAATAATACTAGTTCAGTTGATTTATTTGGTGCAAATCCGAATTGTCTGTGATGAAATATATTATGTCTTTGAATGTATGAAAATAGTCTGGTTTGAATTAATTTCTCTAGTACATTTTTGCGAAAATTGATAAGTTTGCGATTGGACGATAATTATTTATATCGTTTTTTGATCCATTCTTATATTTCGGAGTGATTTTGGAGATTTTTAAGGCATTTGGAAATATTCCGGTTTTAAGTATAAGTTGAAACCGGAATATTTCTGAATATTTAGGATCTGCAACAGCGGCTAAACTATAAAATCTGAAAAAAATTCTATGGCTATTGGAAAAAATTCTTCGTAGCCAGGTCCGACATGTGTATTGATTTGGTTTAAAGCATGAGTGTGTTTAGTCCTTGTAAATTTCGACATATGAAAAGTATTTAGTTTTGAAAAAATTTTGTAGGTATTTTGTGTAATGGATTCCTGAAAATGTAAGTTGTTGCATGGTCAATTGTGGTGACAATATAAAGTGACTGTTGATCTCATTAGCCTGTTTATCAGTTATTTTATAAGTTGATTTGGTTAAATATTGCGGCGTAACTGGGCTGATTATTTTCCCCAGTAATAGATTCAGATGTTTCCATGTTAATTTAGGGTTATTTTGAGAGAATATGTTAGTGTAGTAATTTCTTTTTAACTTCCGAATATCTGAATTCAATTTGTTACTATATGTTTTAAAATTCTGGAAGTCGACGTGTAGTTTACTTTTAATAAATTTGGAATAGAGTCTACTATTTTTTTATTTATTCGATTTAAGAGATTCCTTGTTGTCCATGATTTCATATTTTTTTTTAATTTTATTACTTTTCGTTATTATTGGAAAAGCTTAATAGTATGAGTATTTAACAATATTGTAAATAAGTTATATGTTGTATTTGGATTTTCCCCTGGGAGGAAATTTTCCCAATTTATAGTTTGAAGCAGGTTCTGAAATTTTTCCAGGTTATTAGGATTTATTAATCATATTTGTTTGTTTATTAACTGTATCTTAACTGCATGTGTATAAGTGTAAACTGTGAAGATTGGAAATGATCACTGATATCCTAATTTATAACTTCTGATAAAACTGAATCTTGTGGAGCATTTGTGAATGATAAATCAATAATCGTTTCTGTGTTAGGTGTAATTCTCGTTGGATGTAATATTGTATTGATAAATCCGGCAGCAGTTAATATTTGAATAAAGTACTGAGTCTGTGAATTAGTAAGAGAAATATTAATATTCAGATATCCCAATAAAAATCCCCTTTTCCCGGTTAAATTCACATAATTGAATGCCTCTGTTAATTTATCGAAGAACTGAGTTGTATTTGATCCTGGAGGGCGATAGCACACCATTATAATAGTGTGTTGATCTTCTATTGACAACATTTATATGGTAGAGTCAGTAAATGTTCAGTTTTTATTAATTGTAAAATCATGAAAGGTTTCCTTAACGTAAATGGCCACTCCACCTCCTCT
Organism: Macrothele yani; assembly: GCA_039090855.1. Taxonomy (NCBI): domain Eukaryota; kingdom Metazoa; phylum Arthropoda; class Arachnida; order Araneae; family Macrothelidae; genus Macrothele; species Macrothele yani. The sequence continues at coordinate 57,527,622 of CM076996.1, read as the reverse complement.
TGAGTGGGTTCTATTTTGATAAAAAATCTTATAGCCATCCAAGCCAACACTATAATTTTCACTGGGAAACCATGTCTCTGTTATACATAAAATATCTATTTGTAAATTAGTATCTTGAATTAGTGCCTCGATAAGAGTGAGTTTATTTAGTAAGTATCTCGCATTAATATGAATAATTTTCAATGAATTTGTGGAACTACAAGAAAAGATATTATTTATTTGTTGCGTTGTATATAAATTATCTTGCATTAAATTTGTCTATTTGCTTGCTGTTTGTTAGTAAGAATTATAATCTTAAGTTGTAAGAGTTCAAAATCCACTCCCTGCAACATCTAAAAAAACGATGTGTGTGATCTCCCCTTCTTTATCAATAATAGGATAGTCTGTTAAATGAAACATGACTGTTTGTAGAAAACATGTTATTTTCCAAACATAATTATTTTCCCGATAGTCGCACACGAGATAACAGTGTCATACAAATCAAATTCACTGAGATCACACAACCTTCATTGCCTGAAGTACGTTTGAATGTAAGGGACACGAACTTTCACGCATTTTAATCATTTTCCACAGATTCCTTTAAAGGAAGTAATAATGTTTTAAAAAGCAGTTAAGGCATTCCGAAATTTGTGATTTGTTTACGCAAAAGCACAATTAAAGAAATATGACACTGATTTTTTTGGTGCAGTTTGTACAATTTCTAAACCCTCTCTGAGAGAAACAGTGCCAACAATTTTTTTGAAAGAAGGAAAGAAAAGGTGAAAGGAAAATGTGTTTACGTCCTCTACACCATAGTCTGCTCGTTATATGAGACAACAGACATGAGCAACGTTCTGCACTGCGAAATTAAACAGTTAGAAATAAAAGCATTCAGAAGGATGTCTACAATATATCAAACATACAAACAGAAACATATCACTTTCCTCTATTAACGATAGAAATATGTGCGAAAAATCCTTACCTGTGTAATGCATTGTGCATAAAGAGCAAAATGACACATCACGCTAATTCAGTGTTTTGGAACCTTTTTCTTCTGTTGTACCACTTTTCATGTCCTATCGTAAGTACCACCACTGCATTACATTCTAAAAGACAATCAGGAGAAATTAATTTTTAACTCTATTCACGATTTAAAGTCTCACACTCTTCTCCTGCCTATACGTACCACTGGACAACCCCTCCCGTATCGCCAGTTAAAAAACTGTGATCTAATGTGACGCGTTCTGAGGTAAATTGATAGAACTTCATGACCAGAATAATTTCAATGGTTGAATAACAGCTGGTGAGAGACTTTGCAGACGAAGCATTTAAGAGACGACAATGCAACGTAAAATGTATGCATTAACAATTGATCTGCGATGGACGATCTTAATTAATTACTTATTTCTTTCCCACTCAATACCAAACATCCGTACAGAAATTACACAGACAAGTTTCTATCAAATAATGAACGGAATTTGATAAATAATGAACGGAATTTGATTTAGACGTTATATGTTATTATATCTCATTATTACAACATTTTACCAAAGCTTACATCGTACTGTGTTCAAATTTCTTGATCATACATAATTATTACGATAGTTGTGGGAAATTACAGAACGGAAAGTATCACAGCATACAAATTAAAGATTTACAGGTTCAATAAAAATAGGTAACTTATATTAAAACAAGAAGTTGGTTAATTATTTCCATATGTTTCAAAAATACGATAACATTTAGAAAAAATACGTTGAGAACGTTTTGCAAATTTTTATCTGATTTAACTGACAACTAAACTAATAAAAAATAAACTGAAATAAGATAGCTGAAGCTAATTACATTATACATGCAGAACACCGGTGGAAAACATATTGACAATATAATCAAAAATACATAAATTTTCTGTTACATCGTTTTCTTAGGTAAAGCAGATTATAAAGTGCAAAATTAAATTATTTGTTACTATAGTTAATTTTTTTATGTAAGCAAAAAAAAATACCCTGAATTTCAAAATGTATGGACGAAATAATGATCAAGCACTGATTCCGCTGAATTAATTAAATCCTAACAATAACTGCATGCTGAATTCAATGGTCACCAATCTTTACAATCTGCAGTGGTCCGGTTTTGATGTTGTCGGCACCAGGCGAGGGGTTATGTCTAATGACTGCTCGTCATTGGACTTAACTCAAGATTAGGCCGTCGTCTGACACACGATTAGGTCGTCGTTTGACACACGATTAGGGCGTCGTCTGGCACACGATTAGGACGTCTCTCGTAGCGCAAGGTATGCAACGTGCGCGCGACTGTTCTCTCAATGACGCGGAGTCGGCGTCGGACATTTCATCTAGATCTGATTTGCGCCACAGTTGCCAAGCGATCGGTCTACAATACTATGGATAGTATAAGTAGACCCGGTTATCAATGACATGTAGTCGCCCAGTGCTTTCCCTCTGAGTCTTGGTACGTCCGTCGATGGTGTTCCCGTGGTACTCTTTTGTTGCGGCTGTCCTTGCGAACTCCAGGTTTCTCACCACTTGTGTGAGAGAATGACCCATCTGTCTTGCGAAGACTATGCGTTTAGGCTGAAAGCCTGTCAGATCACCAGGTATACCCACTTTCATGAAGAGCGATTCCCTGCTGGGGAGCCATGTTGTTCCCCTAATTTTCGTCGGTGTTCCAAATGGGTTTAGTACATTCTGCCTGGGGATGGTCACGTTAACTGCCCATCACTCTCCTCTCCAATCTTTAAACTTCACAGTATAAATTGTGAATAACTCACAATTTAATAATTCTGTTTCTTCCTAGAAAAATTATTTGGTTTTCAATTTCTTTTGATTTTGTGCCATTAATGGGCATATAGCATTTCCTCTATAACGCTATGAGATTATGCCCATTCGTTTGAAGTTTGGAAAGCCTGGCTGATTAATAAATAAAAAAGACGGTCATTATCATCTCCCAAGGCAGTGCAATCTGAGTAGCAAGGGTTACTGGCGTCTTCTCCAAAAATATAGTAATCTAAGTGACATTATATTTGCTTATATTTAAACAAATTTGATAAAAATATGCTGCCAAAGTCGGAGTGAGTTATATTAAATCGAGAGAAAACTACGACGCATCATGTTACACAAGTCTTGCGTTTCGACGAAAACGGTAGAAATGATTGGACAATCGCAAAATATTTTCAAATGGTACATTGAATCTAGGATATGCGGTCTCTGAATTAAATTTAAATAAATTAGATCATAACTAAAAGCTTTCCATATGCTATAAATCCTACACAAAACCAGTTTTTTATTACATACTGAGAAGAAAGGGCTTGGAAAACTGTTTCATTTTGCTGAGAAAAAGCTTTTTTAATGCTAGACTAAGCATTGGTTTTTGAACAGTAATTTCCTTTAAAAATTAATTACATTTATAAACTTTTCTATGTTAATTCATATTATAGTACTTTTAAGCATTATAGCAAAATCTTACTGCTGAGTGATGTATTCTGTTTCGTAGTGTTACCGCCGTCTGGTGTGTCATGCTAGTGATATGCACATCGGTAGTTACTTATTTTCGAAACATCGATTAGAATGGGTGGACATTTCCGATGTATCAGTGAAAATCTTGATTTTGCTCATGAAACGAATAATTCTTAGTTTTCAGTCTGCAGCAGCAAAGCTTGAGAAAGTGTTCGATGAGCAAAATCTCTTTTCAACATAACAGTGATTACTCACAAATAAATTAGAGTAAATAACAATATTTCTTTAAAATACTCTATGTATTAGCGGAAACATCGATATTTTTTCGAAGGATCGCTGTGAACCTCGATGTTTTGCCAAAAAGTGAAGAAATCATAGTTTTCCATCTGAAGCAGTAATGGGTAATCGATTTGTAGAATTTCTGTTCAGTGTAACAGTGATACTCGCCAACTCAGCATCCAGTAACATAACTTTTGTTAAAACGCTCGAAGTATCTGTGAAAACATCAATGTTTTCAATGCACAGGTGTGAGCCTCCATGTTGGGCTAGTATCTCTAGTCAAGCCTGTGGTCTTTCTGTGCGTTGTCGTATTAGGCCGAGCAGAATTGGCAGAGGCCAATTAGATAAAAAATAAACATACACAAATTGGTGTGTTCCTTTGAAATGCGTGACAATCGTGTGATCGAACAAAAAAGTTCTAGCATATATGTAAGGAGATACTACTCTGTGAGGATTTCACGGCGACCGGTTAGAGAAACAGTCTTCTTCTCTAGCTTAGGTATTTGGCCAGAACCTCTGATGTTTTGGCGGTTGGGATCAATTCTCGGCGCGGCTACTCCCAAACGTAGGTGTCACCAGACAGTTCTGCCTTTTCAACATTTTACACGTAATATTTTAATTTTGTAGTCACGAAATCAATTGATTTATTTTGTCAGACAGACAACTTCCCGCCCATGAAGAAACCAAACTTTTCCGTCTTAATAGATGCTTTGGAGTAGGGACAACAAATGCATTCCTAAAAGTCATTTTAATTGGCCAGACAATAGTAATAAAAGGAGATTCTCACGCGTTTCCTCCATCACAACTGCCGAAATATGGCAGCACATCAGCACTGACTTACAAATCGAACAGAGCTAGCCCGAGATGGAAGCATAACCACTGTTTTAATTACCTCTAATGTGTTATATGGAAGGAAGCGAGCTGATTATTCCCACATTTGTCAATACACGTAGGTCGTTCAAATTGTAAGAGCAAATTGACAGTATTTCGTGAAACGAATACCGCAGGCAAATCAAAATTCTGCGCAGGTAAGATACAATCTTACAGAAGGAGTTGACACTGCCCAACAGAGGGCGTGGCGTGCTAAAGCGGAAGAGAAGAAAAAACGAAATGGCGGCGCCCTAAGCTGTTTGAACCGTACAGGAACAGAGGACAACCATCAGGTTTTTGTGGTCCGAGAGTGTGACAACTCGTGAAATTCAATGAAGAATGCTGCAACAGTTTAAAGATGCCTGTATTGGTGATAGATGAGTTTACGAGTGAGTAGATGAGTCTTAAAATGGGTGAACATCCATCCGTGATGGGCAACGCTGCGGTAGTTCCAGTATGGCCGTCACTGACACCATTATTCATGAAACCAGGCGCATTACTTTAGAAATGTTGGACAGAGAATTCGATGTGAGTATCAGATTTGCTCATACCATTGTAACGGAGGTTGCCAGTATCGCAAGTTTGTCTGCACGGTGGTGCATGTGATGGCGACTGATGAGCACAACTTTATTCATGTGCAGACTTGCACATCATTTTCGGCGCGGTATAACGACGAAGAAGATAAGTTCCAGGCCAGTATTGTCACAGTGGTCGAAACCTGGGTGCATCACTATGAGCGCAAACGCAAGAGGCAGTCTTCAGAATGACAGCACACATCTTCTCTAATCTAAAAGTTCAAGTCTAAACTCTCAGCCGGAAAGATCCTGTTCACTTCTTTCAGGGGTATGGATGGACGAATTTTAGATCACTGTCAAAAAAAGGGGGAAACATGGAATAGTACCCGATACAGGGCAGTGTTGAAGGATCAGGTGAAGCCAACAATACGGAGCTGTCGTAGAGGACTTTTGTGTAAAGCGTTCATCTCCTTCATAATAAAGTCCGCCATCACACGGCCGATGCAATTTTTACACCATTTGGAGGTTGATATTTTATATCTTACTGCATCACCCATGTAGCCCTGATCTCTTTCCCTCTGATTATCATGTGTTTTGACCCCTGAAGGACGCTTTGAGAGAACGAAGATTTAGAAGTGATGAGAAGGTCAAAGAAGCAGTGCATTCTTGGCTCAAGGCACAATAAAAAAAAACATTTTTCCCATGCAATAAATAATTTCATGCAATGGTGTAATGAATGTAGTGAAAGGGTGGGTAATTATGTAGAAAAATGAAATATCATTTGGATCTCTCATTGAATTATGTATTTCAAAATATTCAGTTTGCTGTTACCTTTTGAACTACCCTCGAACAAATGCAACATTCGAATTAAGAATTACCAGCAGCATGATGAGTGCATTTCCTTTAGGTAACACATCTATTTACTTAACAAGTTGTAATGACGGAACTACGTAGGAAAATGATTTGTAAATTAAAACATTACCTATGGAATGAATTAATGTAATTCTCTTTAAGGATATGGAGTTAGTTAAGACTGAAATTTCTTTAAAAGGGCTCTTTCAAATGTAATTGAATACAACATATATGTGACTGCACAGTCACTCCATATACTGGCAGATGTAGAATGGTGACCATAGTCATAAAAAGCGATGTGAAGTATAATGATAATTCTTGGGTTACCACTACTAGTGACAGCTTATGAGGTGTACCTTGTAAGATTGTGTCGGTAATAAGTATCTAGAATGCAGCCTCCAATAATGGATTCAGAATGTTGCTACTTCTGTTACTCCGTCATGAAGTTTAACTGGACTCAGAAACATAGGATTATAATTTATTATTAACAGATAAAGATACCTGGCTGCTACATTCTCAAAATATAACTTGTCGAATGTGTTCGTTTATCAACAACTCACGTCACGAGTCATCTATACATACACTGCTGGCCACCCAAAATGCAACACCAAGAAGGAAGCATCCGATTGGCCTGAAATTCGCAGCATGAGTAGCCCGCGAGACGACATGCAAACGATTAGCATTGCAGGTCATATGCAAATCATGAGCGCCTGGCTGGCCACCCAGAATCACCATAAGAAGGGTGCGCAGAAGGCTGGGTGCAAGTAGTTGAAGTGTGTTGGGCAGCCGGACCTGTGCGTCGGAAGCTTCCTGATGCGCCTTCGCAGAATACGGCAGTCATTCCAGCACGTTTCGGAGTTCGAAAGAGGACGAATAGTGGCCTATAGCGGCAGCGATTTATCGTACCGAGACATCGGCGCCCGTGTGGGACGACATCCAGGCACAGTGAGGTGAGTATGGATTCAATGCGTGCAGGAGGGACGGACGGACCGACGTGAGCGATTGCCGCAGACGCGGCACACCACCGAACGAGAGGACCGGCATGTTGTGCGGCGGGCATTGACGGCTCGCACCGCCACATCACGAACTTTAGCGCAGGAATTAGGGTGTGTTGCGCAACAACCTGTGTCAGCACGTACCGTTTGGCGTCGTCTGCAGGAGCGGGGACTTGTTGCACGGCGCCTATTGCTCCGATTACTATTGACGTTACACCACCGGCGAGTGCTGCGGCAGTGGGCCGTTGAACGCCGCACCTGGACTAAGGAATGGCACGACATTGCTTTCTCTGACGAATCCCGCTTCTGCCTGCAACACCACGATGTCCGGATCCGCGTGTGGCGGAACCGTGGCGAGAGACTGTATGACGCCTGCATTATGCATCACAATAGCGGTCCGTTGCCTGGCGTTATGGTTTGGGGCGCAATTATATATGACACCCGCACCCCTCTGGTACGCATCGCCGGTACACACAACAGCCACAGCTACATCTCCGACGTTTTGTAGCCTGTAGTCCTCCCTTACCTGCAGGACCTGCCCGCGGCCACGTTTCAACTGGACAATGCGCTCCCGCACGTGGCACGCATCGTGCAACAAATCTTCACGGCCCACCAGGTGTAACTTCTGCTGCCGTGGCCCGCCTATTCTAACCATATGTCGCCCATCGAACACGTCTGGTTGCGGATCGGCAACCTACGCGCCCGGCAAGCACCACCCGTGGCTATGCCTGATGAACTGTGGCATCGTGTGGAAGCAGCCTGGACCGACATACCCCAACCCACATCCAAAGCCTCTTTCGTTCGATGCCGTGGCGTGTAGCGGCCGTTATTCCCAGCCATGGGGGCCACACGAACTATTGATATCAGCGTGTACCGCAGGTCGCACGGGTTATAAGCTCAATCGTTTTATCTTTGTTTCTGTTGTTATGTGTCCAGTAAATCTGGCGTTGCTATCTCGTGACCTTCTTGGTGTTGCATTTTGGGTGGCCAGCAGTGTAGTGAAAAATAAAGTCCCGGGTAGGCGTTTATCTCTTTTTTTAGGCTAATCTCAAGAATGGCTGGACGGATTTTGATGCAGTTTTCACCATTCCATTGATCCTTTGCCGAGGAAGGTTTAGGTTAATGAAACATTAATCTATGACAAAAGGGAGCCGATAAGTAATTATTTTAGTGACAAGTCAAAGAAAAGTACGCCGATCGCAATATTTCGTGGCTTTCACTGCCTAAACAACAATGCGCGGCGACCGGTTTACGAAACGTTTTTGCTCATTGGGCAAAGGACGCGAGGCGCATGCGTGGCAGCCGTTCTGACAGCATGTAAGCCCACAGACTTAATGCGTAGTTACACCGAACGCTGAAAGAATTGGTTCATCGGCGCCTGCACAGAATAATGTGTAGTTGTTTTCGTCCACGCGTATGTATATGTTTGAGTAGCTCTTTAATTAAAATTTAAATATGTTATTAACATTATGCCGAGACAAAAATCTAATACAGGTCGTAGTACATCAAACACTAAAAGAATTTGTTTATCCCGTTACAAAGAAACTTTTTTTATTGGAGGTTTAACGACGACCGTGAGCAACTCAATGGGCTGTAAGCAGTCGCCCGTCCGTAATGTAGGGCCACTGGCTCCAGGGAAGGGAGAGAGCCAAGGCCGTAAGGCAAACACAACTTCCATGCCTCACCAGGATTCAAACCCGGACCCCTTTGGGACGAATGATCAGAAGCCATCGCTTAGACCACTGCGCCACCGGTGCGGCGAATGAAACTTTCCAATAAACATAATCTCGATTGGCAAATGACAGACAAAAAATGGCTTTACGAAGAGAAAGACAGGCGCCTGTTGAACGTACTAATCGTATCTCTTTAGATCGGAGCAGACATAATTCTCAGAAAGAAAGAGAATCGTATGTTCAGCGCAACAATTGTCTATCTGCTGACAGGACCAGACATGTTAATCTGAAAGAAAGAAGACGAGTAAGTCGAAATCAAAGAGCAAATGTTCGTGGTCTGTGGTCCGATAAAGAGTGTTCCGCTATGAATTATGTTTCATCCATAAATTATAAAAATGATAGTTCTGTTTCTACAGGTACTATGTCTATTAACTGTCAATATTATTCAGCTCAGAAATGGAAAGACGAATCAAAAGGTATGTGTTATTTATAGGGGAAAATTAAACTAGAAGAAATCTTTCCCCCTCCCGAACCATTAAATTCTCTTCTTATAGGTGATCATCTAAACTCTAAAGAATTTATGAAACACATACGTCAATATAATAATGCATTTCAAATGACCTCATTTATAAGTACACAAGTAATCGAACGTAGCTTTATGCTGACATTTAAGGTACAAGGACAAGTACACCATTCGGCTGGTAGTCTGTTTCCTTCTGATCTTAATGATCAGAAATTCCTACAGATTTAATTAATCGCGGACGGTGAAACACAAGATTCAATTCGATGTAACATCAATCGACAAGCTGTTGATACTTTCTTGGTGAGGTCTTTGCAAGAAATGTTACACTGCCATAAAAATTCTGTTCAATCTTTTAAAACTGCAATTGATAGTGTGCCACCAAACGTACCGGATTTCAATATACACTGGTGTGCAAAAATTAAGGACGAAGAGGAGTAATTAGCATAAAGGCAGAACGCGAAGGCAGAACGGACCGAAAGACCACTCAGGTGAGAGATTTCGGTCCGGTACGGTAGCGCATGCGCATATATGCAGAATGACGTAGGAGGGGGGGAGTGTCGGAAGAGTATAAAGCAAACGTGTACATCGGTTTGAACAACGTCAAGTTGCTGCCACCGTGTGATATGTCAAACAGGCAATCCAGTAGACGACATCTGGATGACTTTACCCGAAGTCACGTCATTGGGAAGTCGGATGACGGTCGAAGTGTGACTAATGTGGCCGAGGAGTACGGGATCGCTCGGCCTTCGTTTCACAAGCTTAGACAACATTTCAAACGACAGGAACAGCTGTCCGAGAGTTTAGCAGTGGTCATCCATGGGAAACCACGGCGGCGGACGACCGGTATATTGTCCTACAGGTGAGAAGAGACAGACGGCAGACAGCGGGAGAAATCGCCAGGCACATGCAACAGACAACTGGACGTCCGTTATCGCGTTTCACCGTGGCCAGGAGGCTGCACAAAGGTGGTCTATTTGCTCGACGACCAATACGGTGTATTCCATTAACGCCTGCTGATCGGAGACGGCGGTTTCTGTGGTGCCAGGAAGACAAGAACTGGACACACCAGCAATGGAGTCGATTTCTATTTCCGGATCAGAGCCAATTTAGTCTGACGTGCGATTCTGGACGTATACACATCTGGAGAGAACAGGGAACACGCAATCCCACTTCCAACATCATCGAAAGGGACCGGTTTGGAGGTAGCGGCGTTCTCATTTGGGGCGCATCATGTTGGTAGCCGTACTGACGTCCACATCTTCCAAGGAGGTTCAGTCTCTGGTGTCCGCTGTTGTACCGAGGTTCTCATGCCTCACGTGCGTGTGTTTAGAAGTGCTGTGGGTCCTGAGTTCCTCTTCATGGACGACAACGCTACACCTCATCGTATCGTAGAGTGCCTGTCGCAGATCTGTTGGAGTGTGAAGATATTTAACGCATGGATTGTTCCGCATGGTTCCTGGACCTAAATCCAATCGAACACGTGTGAGACCTTATCGGGAGACGCTTGGCAGCACTTCACCAACCGCCAGCAACGATCCGCAGGTGCGATTGGCGCTACAACAGGAATGGGACGCGATGCCTCAGCAGCTCCTTGACAACCTTGTCCTCAGCATGGACAGAAGTTGCAAATCCTGCAACGCAATCAGGGGTGATCATATCCCCCACTAAAGACGGGATTTTTCTTGGCAGCAGCCTGTCACATGGACGTTTCTGTCTTTTGTCCAGTTGTGCTCGAAGCTACCTTTTTCAATAAAGTGCCTTTGTATCATTTGAATTCCTTGTTTGTACGGTTTTGCTCATTTGTCCCATATTCGTACATCTTGGGGATCTTATGGTATGATTTGAGTCGATGTGGAGCACTTCTGCACAACGTTACTTTCGATAAACTGTCTCGTCCTTGATTTCTGCACGCCAGTTTAGTTATACACGCTGATAAAGTACCTGCCGTTGAACATCGTGGCCGCTATAATGCTCCTGATACGACGGAAGCTGATCTGATAGCTGGGCAATAATTTGTCAGAAGAGACATATTATTGCGTAGTCGAGATAGCAACTTTAAAAAAGCAAAAAAGCAACCTTGATAAAGCATCTGAAAAATAAAAGCAAAAGCAACCTTGATAAAGTACCTTAAAAAAGCAAAAGCTACCTTGATAAAGTACCTTAAAAAAGCAAAAGCAACTTTGATAAAGTACCTTAAAAAAGAAAAGCAACCTTGATAAAGTACCTTAAAAAAGCAAAAGCTACCTTGATAAAGTACCTTAAAAAAGCAAAAGCAACCTTGATAAAGTACCTTAAAAAAGGAAAGCAACCTTGATAAAGTACCTTAAAAAAGCAAAAGCAACCTTGATAAAGTACCTTAAAAAAGAAAAGCAACCTTGATAAAGTACCTTAAAAAAGCAAAAGCAACCTTGATAAAGTACTTACCGTTGAACATCGTGGCCGCTATAATGCCCCTGCTACGACTGAAGCTGATGTGATAGCTGTGCAATACCTTCACAGAAGAGACATATTATTTCGTAGTCGAGATACCAACCTTAAAATGGCCAAAAAAGCAACCTCGATAAATATCCTGAAAAATAAAAGCAAAAACAACCTTGATAAAGTACCTGCCGTTGAACGTCGTGGCCGCTAAAATGCCCCTGCTACGACTGAAGCTGATGTGATATCTGGGCAATAATTTGACAGAAGAGACATTAGTGCGTAGTCGAGATAGCAACCTTAAAAAAGCAAAAACGCAAAAGCAACCTTGATAAAGTACCTTAAAAAAGCAAAAGCTACCTTGATAAAGTACCTTAAAAAAGCAAAAGCAACCTTGATAAAGTACCTTAAAAAAGCAAAAGCTACCTTGATAAAGTACCTTAAAAAAGCAAAAGCAACCTTGATATAGTACCTTAAAAAAACCAAAGCAACCTTGATAAATTACCTGCCGTCTTACATCGTGGTCACTATAATGCCCCCCTGCTACGACGGAAGCTGATGTGATAGCTGGGCAATAATTTGACAGAAGAGACATTAGTGCGTAGTCGAGATAGCAACCTTAAAAAAGCAAAAACGCAAAAGCAACCTTGATAAAGTACCTTAAAAAAGCAAAACCTACCTTGATAAAGTACCTTAAAAAAGCAAAAGCAACCTTGATATAGTACCTTAAAAAAACCAAAGCAACCTTGATAAATTACCTGCCGTCTTACATCGTGGTCACTATAATGCCCCCTGCTACGACGGAAGCTGATGTGATAGCTGGGCAATAATTTCACAGAAGAGACATATTATTGCGTAGTCGAGATAGTAACCTTAAATAAAAATGCTGAAATTCACAGATCGTATGATAGTTTGCAATATCCTTTAATAATATGTAAAGGCGAAGATGGTTATTCGATAAATTTTTCTCAAGTTGACCAGACCACTGGGCCTCCGCTACGTAAAACGGTGTCATGTATGAATCATTATTGTTACCGAATGATGACAAGGCTCAATAACTTTAATACAATACTTAGATTTGGAATGCTACTGAACCAGTGTTTGGTAGATCAGTATGCTAAAATTGAATCGGAACGTTTAGCTTACATCCGAAATAAACAGACAAAACTGCGAACAGAAAATTATATCCATTTGCAAGATGCATTGCGAGGAAACGAACATGTTGGGGATATTGGTCCAATTGGTCATAAGTATTACCATCGTCTTTTACAGGAGGGCCATGATATTTTCATGAACGATCACAAGATGCGATGACTTATGTAAGGAATTATGGCAAACCTGATTTGTTTATTACATTTATGTGCAATACTAAGTGGAATGAAATTAAAGAAAACCTACATGCCAATGCAACACCTCAAGACATATACGAAACAATAAACAGAGTATTTCATTTGAAAATTAAAAAAAACGAATGTTCTTCATTTAAAAAGCAAAAATATTTGGTCCACCTCGCGGCCACATGTATACTGTCGAATGACAGAAACGTGGACTTCCTCACGTACATATCCTGCTATGGTTGCAGAACAAAATTACTCCGGATCAGATAGATAGGGTAATTTCAGCAGAATTACCAAATAAACAGACAGACCCAACATTACATGATATTGTGTCAAAGCAAATGGTTCATGGCCCATGTGACCCTTTCAACACAAGTTCACCTTGCATGCGTGACGGACTTTGCAGCAAAAAAAATCTAAATCCTTTTCAAAGCTTCACAACATATCTACTGATGATGATGGTTATCCCAAATATCGTAGGCAGTCACCTCATGACGGCAAAGAAACTGAAACTCTCCGGAATCATGAAATACATAGCAGATGGGTTGTATCGTATGATCCGGTTTTCCTAAGAATTTTTGACCCTCACATCAACGTTGAATTATGTCGTTCTGTCAAATCGATTAAATATGTGTGTAAGTACATAAATAAAGGCAGCGATCAAGCTAACTTCACCATAGAATCTACAAATGAGGTTCAGCAATATCAATCTGTAAGATATATTTGCACCTCGGAGACATTGTGGCGAATTTTATCCTTCAGTGTACACGAACGAGCGCCTACAATCACTCACCTTGCGGTACATTTAGAAAATGGGCAACGTGTGTATTACACTGAACGTAATGCAATTGATATCGTAAATAATCCGTATGATACAACGCTAACAGCATTTTTTAATTATGTACAGAAGATGACTATCTACTTTTTTCCATCTATAATCCGTTATATCGTTCTCCCTTTTCTAACATTTTTGTTGACGACACACGTTTACCATCCAATTGGGTAATTAATACACAACTCGGCAAATTAAAAACAAAATGGCTTAACGTTGTGTACGTACGCTATCGATAAACGATCCCAGATGGTCACTGTTTTCGCAACCACCGATTTCCAACTGTCAAGGTCACAAGCGTCTTCTAGAAATCGTAGATGTAAACGGAAGTTGCCTACAAGACGCAACCGCGTAAGACCGGAACTCACTGTATAACGTTTTCATGCAGAAGTTTCAATAAGTGACGTCGGGTCATTATGGGCATCCGGGGCTAAGTCCCGTATGTAAGATATCCGTTTACTAGAGCGTACTCAGCGGAGGCGACTCTCCTGAACTGGTGACTTTTGCAATGCTGCGGAGAATGCTAATGAATGAGCAGATGCGAACTGAACTGCACAAACGTAAAACTGTCTATCGGTGATGGTAGCTTTTGCGTCGTCAGTCAGTGAGTGCTGAATTTCTTTTATGTAGTTAAGTTGTAAGGTTAGCTCGTGTCAGTAAAATGAAGAAAGTGGACGTTTTATTAGAACAATCTTTTAGTTCATTAAGGAATGAAGAAAAATAGGTAATATACTTGGGCCCACATTGACCAAATATTTGCTTGGGGGAGAAATGTAAGAATCAGTCTACAATATTTCATGTGGAGAGAACGATTTATCAATGCTGTTCTCAGTACCCTCAGACATCTTGACGCTTCACTTGCATTAATTATCGCTTAATATTCTAATTCATCCATTTGGGTTGCCACAGCCGTCCAATGATTATCCTTTAAAAACCGTTTGCAATAACGATCCTAATAAAGGTTATTTATCGACTATCAGTATTTGCAGCTTAAATGTTATTGCTTAACAGCGGCACTTGAGTAAATCTTACATGGTTTGCATGCTTGAAAAATTCTGGTCGGAAATAAAATTCCCTTACTACCAATACATGAGGCTGTTTGTGCAAACCTCGACGTAGTATGGACATTAATTATTTATTTATAAAAATTTTAAATTTAAAAAGAACTTTTAGTTAGCTTGCATACCTTTACACTGAAAAAGTAATTGTGTTATTTTTGTTGAAAACATGTCTTTTTCTGTTGCAATTAATTTTTTTTTTTAATTTTAAACTGGAAGTAGTAAATGCGAACATTATATTTCGAAATGCACGAACATTTCATAAAGGTAACTTATTTCCCAATGCTATGAGTACCATGTAGTACATTTCATTAGCTGTTTTAAACACTTCTAAAATGTTTTTCAAGAACTTAGAACAAAAACTTAATTTAATTAATATTAAAAGAAAGAATGTGTTCCTATACAATACTGCTGTCATCTTACGGATTATATAACTTTTCTGCAGAATGACTGTTTATTATTCGAACACATCCGCTACTAAGGGTTAAACGAGAAAGTTATGAAAACAACCGTTACTAAGGGTGAGAACCAGAAAGGTATGAAAACAGCTGCTACTGAGGGTAAGGACAACAAAACAAATATTAACATTTCTCTGGAGCTCACAGCCGTTCATTAAAGAAAATTCAATGTAAAATATTTTCAGATAAATGCCGAAAATTTGAATACTTTCCTTCCCTTAAAAATTTCAAAGCTTATATGCAACAACTTTTAAGTACTCCGGTTTATATCACTGCAGTACCTTAAAGTTGTAAATATGAAATTTTAAAATTATTATCAGCACGTGAAAGTATTTTTATTTCTTCCCATTTTAAATTCTGCTTGTATAATAACATCGTTATTTCAAAGAGCTATTTGGATCCATGTAAGGCAACCTGCATAATTAAGTCTGCTCGCTGATGCTACGAAGTTATGTATAAAATCAGATTCATTTTTCTCTGGAATTAGGTAAAAACAGTCAGGTCTAATTGTGCAATTCGGATCAAAGGGATATTAAAAACACGGATCTTAAGCTGAAGTTTTAAATAAGATATTTAATCGTCTTGAGTACATTAGGATGACACAAACCAAATGTCGAGAGTTAAGTAAAATAAGTCTGTGTTACTTCAGTACATGGAATGAATGTATATGTTAAAGTTAACCGAGGAAATATAATGGTATCTTTTGTGAGGTTCTGATGTAAACGATTTTACGCGTAATATCAAATTTGTCATGTCCAAAACCTTGCGCGGAAGATGGAATATACGTTTTACGGCTTGTCTGAAATTTGCATCGATACATCTTGTATCAAATTCCTTGTGTCAAGATCAATCACTTTAATAGTTCCGATACACCTTCACATGGAAAACATTTAAGCATAACGGTTAATTATTGTTTATCTTTGAGATGGAAATTAAAAAAAACACTGTTCTATTGATTATTTCTTGTTATTTGAATTAAAAAATAGCGTAATATGGAAAAATACAGTTTTTTATATTGAATATCAGTTTATACGTACCACCCATGTTTACCCTTATTTAACACTTCTTGGAAAAAACAGAATTCTTCTTGCTGTATAAATATCGTGGAATACATACGAGTGATTAAAAAAAGTAAAGTGATTGGTCTCGCCCTTGGTACGGAAGGAAATTACAGATGTCTGACGTAAGCAATCACTAATCCTCAAATCTCGCACATGTCGCCTAAGCAGAGATGGGTTTTGAAACAAATAGCAGTAGTCCTCCAAACAGCAATGAGTGTCGAAAATCGAGCAATGCACAAACGTGACGTTATCTTTCCACATTGGATATTTAATGTGAGAAAAGCATGAAAAACTACCAGCTGCTTATAGTAAAAGTGGTGTGAGCCAAAAAACTGTGTTTAATGGATATTTCCGGTTTGAAGATGGGCCTTCTTCCATCGATCGCACGTTCAAGTCTTCCTTTTGCTATTTTTGGGTACTTTTTTTTTTTTTTGATTGGAGGTTTAACGACCACCGTGAGCAACTCAATGGGCTATAAGCAGTAGCCCGTCCCTAATTTAGGGTCACTGGTTCCAGGGAAGGGAGAGAGCAGTGCCGTAAGGCAAACACAACAGCCATGCCTTACCGGGATACGAACCCGGACCCCTTACGGACGAATGATCAGAGGCCAGCGCCTTAGACCACTGCGCCACCGGGGCGGCTATTTTTGGGTACCGAAGTATTAGTGCATTGTGAATTTCCAACATATGGCTGCACTGTTAATGCTGCACGTTACTCAGAAATCCTGAAACGCCGGAATCCATTGCATTAGGCTACAGGAGAGACGTAGTTGATGGATGCTTCACCAAGAAAACGCACCAACTCACACTGCTCAGTTGATCGTATAATTCCTGACTGAAAAATCGATTCCGGTGCTCCGTCACCCTCCTTATTTACCAGACTTAGCACAGAGTGACTTTTGGAGGTTCTCGAAAATTAAGGCAATTTTGCCCTTGAAGAGATAAGTTTAAACTGTTAACTTTAGAGAAAATGTCTGCCAAGTAGGCAAAAGCCTGGAGCCACATTTGATCTCGCATGCAGTTAGCTTTTTGTAAGGGATGGTGGGTAAGAAAAATGAAAACTTCCTTTTTAAGTTCAAACAATGTTGTTAGTGTTCTACTTCGACATAACCACCTAACTTCAGTGTGAGACAATAAACAGTTATAAATGCTTTCCATTTCCTCACAAAGTGCTGGAAAAGTACGGGAATTTATAGGACGGTTGTTAATGAAAGTAACTACGCATTTTAACTGCGTCGTCTAGCATAGTTTTCAATCCTTCTGTCATAATTTGGAATCAAGGCTTGTCTATGAATGCAGGAATGTGTCCAAGCAACATTTTTCGCTAGTGATTTCACTCTGGCCACAACCTAGTACAAGTCTCTGTCATAGATTTCACACCATTTGAAGAAATGCCTATACAGTGAGTATAGTCTTGTATATTTCCGAGAAAGTATTGCTCGGTTAACTTAAATATATGTTCTCCGGTAGTTCTCAATTTTAAAGGTCTGGAGAACAAGAACTCTTCTTCTACGGATTTTCCATTAATATACCTGACGAAAAGGGACAAGATGGCTAAATTGGCAACATCAGTGGATTCGTCAAGTTGAATCGCAAAACACGGACTGCTGCGAACTATTTTCAAAAGTACATTTTCGATATAGTTTACCATGTCATTAATCCGACGGTAGACCGTGTTGTCGGACAGTGGTATTATATGGACCTTTTAGGTGAAATATTCTCCAAACATTATTTATTCAGGGGTGCACTAGAACTTCTGCGATCGAATGTGGTTCTGCAGTATTAGTAATTTTGTGACTAATGCGATAAGAACCCTCCAGTGCATTCTTATTGTCACTATTTGAAAAAGATACAAAAGAAGTTAAATGATTTTCCACTCGTTAGCCTTTCGTGTAAAAAGTTCAACAGACTTGTTTATATGAATGGCCTGTCTAGTTTCTAAATGGCGCCTATGTAGAGAAGGCTTCAGACTACACTTAGCAAGAATGTCACCACAAACAACACGCTGAAGTAGTGGACAGTTCTTGTCACCTGCATAAGTAAATCCAAACTTAATATAATTATCAACGTACTTTTTCTTTACACACGGCTGACCGTTGTCGGATTTAAGCACATCACTGGAAGTTGTATCACTCGATCAGCTGGATGCAGCATTAACCGCCGAATTTGCTACTCTGTATTCCTATTTCAACCTCTCACTTTGCAATCACTTATCCATTTCAGATTCGGACGAATACGGCTTTACTTGAACGATGTCTCACACACAACTGTGCAACAAAAAAAGTACGTACTCTCATAGCGAAAAACAGCTAAAAAAGTCGTCGTGCTGTTAACGAAGTCGTTTGGGGAGATATGGCCTTCAGTAGACACGTACATAAGAAGCGTTGCTCGCACCTTTTCTCGTTCAACATGGATTTATTCTTGGCACTTTGCTAGCTCGGCGTTTTGAGTCCGTGGATGAACAATACAAGGGCAACATTGCATGGTGAACTAATGGAAATACCCTATTAGGGGAGGGATTTCCGTCACAAAGGAATTCCCCATTGTGACTCAGGTTGTTGTGTAAAGTGGAACAAATAATTAAGAGGTGGGGGAGAATAAATAAGCGTAGTTTTCTGAAGAGATAGCGGAAAGAAACACCTTAACTTTAGAATAGAATATTTTAAAAGTGCCCCACAAATTTCACAGTTTTACAATTCGTTTGTCAAATTTCGCCGTTACGGAAATACCATAGCGGAACCCTAGAATATTTCGCGAACCACAGTTTGTGAAACACTGACTCAGACCACGAATAAGAAAATCTCCTGCGTTATAGAGAAATATGCAGAAAACAGAATAATTTAATCTTATTGTAACACACTGCTGCGATTATTGAATCACTTTTCACTAAAATATCTGGCAATGCAGTTTTCCAAACCAATTAATGAAAATTATAAATTTCATTAATTGTGTGAAGAAATTACCTTAATAGTATTTGCAGCCAAAACAGAAAGGCTGCACAAATTAGTTTTGTCGTCAAATGGTTTCGAGACAGTAATATTTTTGTAGCATATTAGTGCAAACATTCAAGTTCACTATTATATTCCAGTATGTAGGAAATTGTCATCATGTCTTTTCGTCAGTTATATTAGACTTTCCTTCTCTGTCATTTCATGTTATTTTTTTGCGATTGAAAGTTTAACGCCCACCGTATGCTACTCCATGAGCTACAAGCAGTCTCCTGTCCCTAATTTAGGGCCACTGGTTCCAGGGAAGGCGGAGAGTCAGTGTCTTAAGGCAAACACAAAATCTATGCCTTGTGGGGATTTGAACCAGGACCGTTGTCGGAGGAATGATCATTCGCAACGGTTTGGAACAGTGCGTGCGTGCTTCTGCGTGTGTGTGTATGTGTGGATAGATAGATAGACAGATAGATAGATAGATAGATTGATAGATAGAAATTTTAAAGATTTAAAACAAAACAACAAAACAAGCTATTTTTTGTTATACTGGATGCGCAGCATTGCAACAGAGAAGGGTGAATCAAAATGAAATATGTGCAAAACATATAATAGACAAGCTGCACACCCATCGCAAAGGAGTGTCTGTTGTCTATTTTGCTCATAATTACACATAACTGCTTGTCTATTATCTGATTTTGCTCATAATTTCGATATAATAAATACATAAATTATTTTCCTTCTTGATTATAAAAATGTTGCCTCAGCTTTTGATAGGATATACTCAAATGCATTTAATTTGTCGTTTTACAAACCCAAAAGGAAAGAATCATTCCTAACAAGCAAGCGCTCTTTTTGTTGTACGTTCAGTTATCAACGTTTTTCATAAAAATATAAATACGTTTTATATTAAGATTTAATACACTGCCGGACAATTGCTAAGGACGGATGACAATAGCAACGATAGCGACAATAAAATGGAAGGCAGGAAAATGTGGAAATTAGCATAAGTGCGGGATACAGTGAGACGTGTTGTGCGTATGCAAATTTTGGATTGCCGAAATTGTTCGTGACATCATAGCGCTGATAAGAGATATAAAGGATTTGACGCGTATTGACCGTTGTTGTTCAAACGCAAAATTGAAATGAAAAGAATCAATTGACGAACTTGCAATTTTCAGTATGTCTTCCCGACATCACCTAGATGATTTTACGTGTGGCCGTATTATTGGCACGATTGAAGAAGGGCGAAAAATAACGGATGTTACCAGGGAGTTCGACGTCAGCCACAGTGTTGTTTCAAGGCTTTGGAAATCATTTCAAACAAATGAAGAGTGTAGCAAACGTCACGGTGGAGGTGGTGTTCGCAGTACGACACCTGCAGAAGATCGGTACATAGTGCTATAAAGAAACACACCGGCGCAGCACAGCTAGTGAGGTAGCAAATCAGTTTATGGCTGCTACTGGCAAGCGGATCTCCCGAAAAACTGTCGCCAGACGTTTGCATGAAGGAGGACTATACGCCCGCCGTCCTGTTGTGTGCATCCCATTGTCCAGACGTCACCGTACCGCCCGTTTGCAATGGTGCCATCAACATCGCAATTGGACTGATAACGACTGGTCTGATGTCCTCTTTTCAGATGAGAGTAGATACAGTCTATCGTCTGATTGTCGACGACAACTGATCTGGCGTGATAGTGGTACTGCATATTGTCCAGCAAACATACAGGAAAGGGACCGATATCCGACTAGTAGTGTCATGGTATGGGCTGGCATCATGATCAATGGCCGTACGTCCCTCTATGTGCTTCCAACTGGGACTATGACTGGCCAACGATACATTAATGATGTTCTGCTACCTCATGTTCGCATGTTCCGTGGTGCTGTCGGTGATAGATTCGTTTTAATGGACGACAACGCAACATGTCATCGAACAGTCGCTGTCCAGGAGTGTCTTAAGAGCGAGGATATTCAACGCCTCGTGTGTCCAGCACGTTCTCCAGATCTGAATCCCATTGAAAATGTGTGGGATGCTTTGGGGAGGAGTCTTGCTGGTCGGCAATGCCCTCCAATAAACAAGGACACCCTCATCCGTGCACTGACAGAGGAATGGGATAAATTACCCCAACAGCTGCTTGATAATGTTGTGCAAAGCATGACACGACGTGTGGAATCTTGCATCGCCCTCCATGGTGGCCATATCCCGTATTGACATCTTACGCCGGAACGCATGCGGACGGTAATTGCATTTTTTTCACGTTTACGTATTCTGCACAAAATGGCCTGTTTGTCCCTTGAACACGTTCCAAAGCCTTCTAGATTTCAGAGCACAATAAATTGTCTTTCTTGTAATGTCCTGGCATTCTGACATTATTTTATTTCACTTGGCATCCAACCACACTTACTTTTTTATGCAATACATAGCCGTTTATGATCCGTCCTTAGGAATTGTCCAGCAGTGTATAATTGCGATTATCGTTTGGTTGAGATTTATACATGATAAATAAAATATTGATATTAAACAACAAATTTTGAACCCATTAATTTTCTTGTATCAGATTTCTTGAATACATTGCTGTCTTTCTTGCTGTCTAGCGGCTTTGGAAGCGATGAGAAATTTAGTAATGTATTAATTCCAGGTTTGAAGTCCTTAGGAAGATGCAGATTAATTTCCTTGGGTAAATCGCGCGCATCGCCCAACTCCTAGCTTTTTTGCTGACAGCTGTCCACTCCGGAACACTAAGGTGCTCGTCTACGAATTGCGTTTGCAGTACAGAATGTGAGTCGAACGTTTTGCAATATGTGGATCACTTTATGTCTTCATACGTACCTTTACGACGAAAGATGATTATCATTCATAGTATAGGCCATCGTAGTGCACCGTCTTTAGGCATATGTCTGCCACTTCTTCGATTCCGCGGCGGTACCAGTACTTTTCCTTCGAGGTAAAGAACTCCTTAACCCCAGCTTCCACCTCCTCCTGGTTGTTGAAGTGCGCCCGTGAAGGAAGAGGGCCATAGACTGGAATAGGTAATAATCCGACGGGGCTAGGGTCTGGAATATGTGCTGGCTGTGGCATAAGTTCAATGCTCTCACGTTCCTGGAGTTTTTCCCAGGTCGTTCGCCCTGTATGATGCCGAGCGTTGCCCTACTGTAGGAGAGCGCGCTTTCTGTCACCAGTGCCGGGTACTTCTCCTCCGAAACGGCATACATCTGCTCCAGCTGTTCAAAGTAGAGGTTGGCGTTGATGGTCCGACCGTCAGGAACAAATTCGTAATGGACTATCCCATCGAAATTGCACCAGACGAAGCGCATCACATTGTTTTCGAAGCGCCAACGTGTGGCAACAGATTCAGGAACGTGGCTAGTGCTTAACCACTGCCGTTTTGTGTTAGGATTACAAAAAATAGACCCACTTTTCATCGCACGTAACATTTCTCTTGATGAAACGTACATCGCGTGAACTTCCTATTAGTTCCTGCACAAGGAGGTTTACTTCAGATGGCGTCAGTTGGTGGATGAATACTCGGCAGATCTTGTAGGACTTGCCAAGGTCCTGAAAACGACGAACCACGGTGGTCTATATACACATCTCGACTGATAATCTCCGGGTATTGGTTGTAGGATTTGCCTCTACCGCCTGGCGGATGGCCTCCGAATCCACGGTTCGAGACCTACGTGACCTAGGCTGATCTTCGAGGTTCTTGCCCCCTGAGAGAAATTTATTGAACCATCTGGTTGCAGTCCTGTGGTCCACGGAAACTTTCCGTTTTGCATGACAATTTTTTCATGTTGCTAGAGCAGCGTTACGGGCGAGTTCAAACTCGTACAGCAAAAGTTCCTTAATTAGCCGGTTGTGGCTGTTCATCTGTTAGACGTCCAAACGATAGAGAGAAAGACGACGTGCAATGCTGTTCATATCAAGGACTACCATTTTATATCCTTTTCGACTGACTTCAGTGCGCGAATTGAACTAGGTTAAATACTTGTGACATACCCACCGTAGCACATGCGTTTATGCAAATATTGTAAAATGTTCGACTCAACCTCTGTAGCTATCTAGCGAACGAGTCTAGCATCATTAAACGGTCGCAAACACATTCAAATTTTACTGCATTTGCATAAAATCATTTGCTCTCTGATATAGTGCGAATACATCTTTAGTTCATACCTTTGTAAATGTACTTGTTTTTTTTTCATAGTGGATCACATTTTGCGTGTTTTCCTTCGTATTGTTTTGAAGAGTGCTTTTTTACTCTATTCTACAAGATCGAAAGTTTTGCATACACATATTTTTCTTTATATGTTACCCCTTTCACGACAGTCCTAAGTGACATACTCGCATAATTCTTCACCTAAAGTGTATAGATACATTTATTCATAGAATTTCCTACTGTATGCTAGATGTTTTGAGAAAGATTGTGCTTTTCCAGCTTAATGGATAAAACTTAAAAAAAGAGTGTTGTTACAATACAACACTCTCTATAGATGAGTAAACACAAATTCAATGTTCGCAAGATAGAACGAACTGAGTTCAGCATTCATACATCATGCATTTTGAATTCAACAACGCTTGATAACTTTCCAGCTGAACGATATAGAGACATCAACGTACATGGAATGCACAAAACTGTAATATACTGCTTTATGCAAAAACATTAACACTGTGTTAATACGCATTCTTTGAAAAATTGGAAAACAATTGTATTCTGTCCACTAAAGTTCTTTAGAAATGACTTCTTAAATAAATTTTTCGCATGACCGAAATGAGTTCGATCCATCGGTTTTCTTTCAATGGATATTTCTTTCGGAGATGTTCAGCTGCTGGAAATCCGAAGAAATTGAACGACACGCCGAGCAATAACATTTATCGAATATACTGAATTTCCTAAATTGGTGACGTTATCTTCCTTTCTATAATAATCGTCTGACACTCCGAGAAAGACGGCATATTTCTTTACACATAATTAAAAGAATTCTATTCTTCCGTTACCACAAAGTGCTCGTACGCTGTACCATGGTGGCCCACTGTGTATTCGATGCAATGTCCTGTTCGCCGCCCAGGTGGCGCAGTGGTCTAAGCGCTGGCTTATGACTATTCGTCTGTGAAGGATACGGGTTCATATCCCGGTGAGGCATATATGTTGTGTCTGTTTTACGGCACTGGCTCTCTCCCTTCCCTGCAACAACTGGCCCTAAATTTGAGTCGGCTGTTATAGCCAATTGAGTTACTCACGGTGGTCGTTAAACCTCCAATCACAAAAATAAAAATGTCATGCTTTGGCTTCGGTCTTGTTCTTCCTTACAGCTCCTCAATTACTTAAAGATGTGTTTTTTCGGTGAGAATATCTTCCTTTTAGTACCACTGTATTTTTGTGTGCAACTCACTTCTGAATCTTGTCTTAGATAGGAAAGTGTTCGTACGTACTTACACAACTCTGAGAATCTCACTGACTGATGTGGCATCCTGAAAATGAGGAATTTGAATCACCTGGTATATGTCCTTATACCAAGCTAGATGGTTTCAATCAAAGCTTTTTCCTTAGTGTGGTGACTGTTTCTCTGTGACCTTATCCTTCAAAACTACTCAAAGATTCTCCATCGATTTAAGTCTAAAAGGTAACCAGGCCACTCTATATCAATCGTCTTAATGTCAACCAGAATGACTTTCACTATGTTATATATGCGGCATGGATCACCATTATCCATGAATGTGGTGCATCAGTGAAAGTGCATATGAAGTGTCTGCTTCTCCTCTACGGTTTCTACACAACTAAGGATGGGCATGATAGCGTTAGACGGGAGGAAGTACAGAACAGCATTAATATAGATATACCATAGAATATTTTCACATTGATATAACCCATGTATAATCTAACTTGGAGGATGTTTCGTGGTAGCAACTGTGTATCTTTTATTAAATCTCTTTGCTTATGGATATCACACGTGAGGTATATGCAACACGAATGAATTATACCTTTTTATTTAAAAAACAACTTCACTCCACTTTTTAAGTGCACACGATTGCTGTCTCCTATCGAATTGTAATCTCCTCTTTCTCATAATGCGAGTCGTGGTTAACGTGCACCTTTCAAAGATGTTAAGACATTTTTGTTTTGCTCAAACGTCTTGAAAAGGTAACAATACTAACTAACCTATCTTTTGTAAGAACGTAGACACGCATTTATATAATAGGACCCACTCCTTTGAGATCATATGCCATTTCGTAGTGGAGCATGATCATCTGGGATCATTGTTTTCCATGGGGAGCTACGCCTCTTCCAAAAGCTAAATGTCTCATGATCCTTACATTTTACGACCGCTTTATGGCTAACAATCTGCATGTCAAGCAACTTTGGGCCCATTTTGCATTCTGAGAATCCTTCTTTGTATAAAGTCACTATTTGTGCACTATGGATTGTGCTCAATGATGCTTTCTGTATGGAAACCAGCGTTCAAGTAAATTCCCGACGGTAGATAAATTCGAAAAATCTTTATTCCTGACATAAGATACAATTATAAAAAAATTATGGAGCAGTCACGAAATGATATGATACAAACTGATCAAACAGTAAAATAATATTGGTGGCATTTTGTAAATGACAGTATTGCATTTGCAACTGCATCATTTCATAATATTCGTAAGGACATTCCCTCGTTATATTCGCTTTGGAAGTATATTGCAATATTGTATCTAAATGATATCGTTTTAGTAGAAACTGTTTAAGGATGAAGTTTCCACATCAGAGAAAGTACAGAATTAATCAAAATCAAGATTACTTAGAGGTAAATAAAAAAAATGTTAACTACAAAGTTTCGTGAGTTTCCCCAACTTTTTGCGTTTAATTCGCGTGATTCCTCATTTTACGTTTAAAATGAGATAAACGTTTGATTTTTTTTATTTTCTGCGGTTTTTCACCCAAGATTTGAACAGAAATGCCAATTGCTTGGTCATCATAATTTTCTCAAAGCCACACGTCCCTTTGTAGATACATTTTACGAGGAATTCCGAAATTTGCAATTTTAACCTTGTGTAGTTTCACACCATCATTTTTTATATTATTCACACCGTTTATCTGAAACTATAATTCAAAACTCATAGGAGATTTTGCAATTTCACGAAATTTCTCCGAATTAATGATAGATGTAATAAGTGAGTATTTGACGATTCTCCACAAAATATATTTGTTAATTTAAAACGTTACTTATTTTTGTTCCAGTTTCAGTAAAATGTCAAGAAAAAATATTTATAAAAAAAGATTTGCTGTGATTGTTTTCAAAATCTGTTAAAGTATTCAGTAGAAAAAGGCGATTGTTTAGTCGCTGCGTTTAAGAAATCCTTTTTATTGTATTTGGTAAACTCAAAATCAGTGAATTCAGTTTATGAATGTAAGGCTTATTCTCTTCAATGACAACTAATTACTTTGATATGTCCCCTGATATAAGCACAGACACATAGTTGTAAAATCAAAGGATGGAATGTAAATGTAGTTCATTCACCAGAAGATACTGTATACAAACATGAACACTTCATTCAAAAATATTCACTACGATTTTCGATTTGATTATATTTCTAAAAAATGAAATCGCAATGAACTCATCTAGTTCAGCCGAAGTTTGTGAAAGAGATAAGAACATATTTCGTGCATGTACTCACATAAATATTAACAAAAAATGCTGTAGAAGGCGTTCGCAATGGACTCTAAATGCCTTCCTTAAAATACAAATATTATTTTTCCTCGGCTTAGTGACCTACATAATACTTCCTCATTTGTCGTTGTGCAAGTCACGGATCTCCTTGAAAAGGAAAACGCACAATAGTAGACATTCAACCACATACTCCAGGCTACCTATCGCCAATTCATCGAATCGATGCCTCGCCGAGTGGCCGCTGTTTCGTGGGCTAAAGAGGTGTTCCTACAACTGATTAGGTAGGTTGTCATAATGTACTAGCTCATCGGTGTAGATGTTTCCATATCTGATTTGCAAAAAAAGAGGACGTTTTTCATGAAACACGTTCCTTGTCCACAAAATACTGTTACTTCTAATTGGTATCGCAGCCACACTTACAGAACTTTCGTCTACGGCCTTCAAAACATTAAACAAGATGAAATGTTGTTTAACACATTTCTCAAGAGAATACAAAGGTCATTTTGACTAACAGGGAATGCCTTCGGAACGATGTATAGTGCATATGGAATCAAAGAACCGACTAGAAATAAGTTTTACGCAAACCAGAAAATCACAAAAACTAAAATTGTTAAAGATATAGCCGTTTAACCACTCACCTTGCTAAACAATGTTGAGGGTATTTCGTTTCTAATGTGCTCCATTGGACTCATTTTTCATGGAATAAAATATTTGGTAAATGGAAATAAATATTTCATAGTTGCTACTAGTGTAAATAAGTATTCCAAAGGAATTAGCAATAATAATAACAACAGTAAGATTTAAAGTTCTAACCAACTTTCATTTACACTGAGCAATTTAATAAAACCATGAAAATACTGATGTAGAATAAAGGCTAAATACTCAAGCCTGGCATCCTGTATAACATTTTTAATATACATGGGAAACAATATTATTACACTAATGCAATAAATGAGCCCGTACCGATCATAACAATAAAGGATATAAATTTACCATAATCTGCACCGTTATCAATGTGACAAAATTAAATGTAATGTCGGATGTGTATTAGTTAAATCCACCATATTTAGCTATTTGACGTAGTATCGTGGTCACTACATTGACCAAAGTGTGCAGAATCTCATATCGGTAAGCTGAAGCAAAATTCATCCTTAGCAATTCAGACATGGCGACTTCTACTGGCGCTTGCGTAAAAAGACTTAAGGCATATATTTAGTCGATTTTATCACTGAGCTCATGTAGGATTTCTTTATCGAATGAGACTTGGCACTAAAAGTGGTGAACAATAAATTTATATTTGCTGAGTGCGCCTGGAGACCGAATGGTGGCGCAGGTGTTGTTCGCAGAACAGTATAATTTCTAATAAACTCCGGCGCGCGTTGTATATCTTAAATTCTTGACTTTTAGCAATTAAGAAATTTTAGGCATTAGATCCTTTCTGAACAATTTTTATTTCCTCTTGCAACCGACGTTGTACATGCACGAAGCCACTTCGGTAATTCCTTAAATATATTTCTAAAGTGCAGGCAAACAAAAAGTATTACCCGTTTTAATACCTACCGAAATGTTATACAGTTTGATCGATAATTACTTGACATTAGAGTGCAATATATAATTCAAAAAAACATTGAAGTTGCAATACATTGTAATATTTTTATATCAGGGAATGAGATTCGAACAGAGTGTAATATATCACTTTTAAACCCAAAAATGACATATAACACATGCCATATCGGAGTACCTTAACTTGTGTTTAGAACATTGTTCATGAAAAATTAATTTACACATCTCTTCCTATGATAGGCTTGGTTTGTTTGTAATTACCTTTTTTATTTCAATGGGTTTTTATTAAGAGACACTAGTGGAAGGAAATATGTATGTACTAGAACACCACAATGATTCCGCAAAGACTAACTCTTAGATTCCGTTGAAATTAACACTTAGCCAGAACTGGCTCAAGAGCGTTGAACATCACTTTACGAGTAACTTGCAGCCAAAATTTGTTATGTTATTTTATTGTAAATTATTATCAAAATAAATTATTGAGAGCTGTTGTTTTAAATAGCGTACAGGATGTCTTGAGCTCTCTTCTCCGAAAATGTTGCTCCACTGAAGATACATAAATAAATAAATACAAAGTGGTTTGTAGTATAATACTGTAATTTGAAACAAGACAATTTTCAACACTTTCTTTAAAAAAATAGTGTTTCTATTGAAATGAAGTGTCTGTGACATTTCAGGTAATATTTTCGGAACATTATACGGAATATAAACGGAAACAAAATGTTATAATTTAGGCTCATTTAATTCATATCCTGCTAAATTATGGCATATTTTAAGTCAAATATTGAAAATTCCAAGAAGACTACAACAATACGTTTGTTAACTGTGCACTCCTTCGGCTAACGTATGCATATAAATGTAATTACCTTTTAGTTCACTAGCATGTGTGCACAACGAACACTGTTTTAAGTCCATGTGTGATAAGGAAACCTGTCAGGGGTATGAATATTTTAATCATATGAACACATTTTCAAAATTGCCATGAAATTTGTAATTACACCGTTTCAATACTAATTTTGTTCAATTGCTGGTGCCTTTTTCACGTAGCTCAACATTTGTGAATACCTCTATATACGAATAAATCTTCCAGTTACGTCGTCAGCAACTTTCTCGTTCAATTCAAATGTGCTATATTTCAGTTTTCCGTTTCTGTTGCGTATGCAAATTCTAGAAACGTAGAATATGTTGGATATTTATAAAAATTGATTTCAAATGAATATCTCCTGAATGATCATTCATGAACAAATTCATGAGTTATTTTATTGTTGATTTTCACATACTAACATTAGCCGATTCTTAACTGTAATTTTGATCCATTATTTGGTGATGATTGACGTTTATTTAACTTCGCAAAGACGATTCTTATTTTTCCAAAAAACAATATTTAATCCTGCTTATGATCTGAAGTGCAGCTGAGAAGTATCAGTTTTTTTCGTAAAAGTAATTTTTTTTCAAGAGTGCCTTCGTATGGTTCTCAAGCACTATAATTACGAGATCAGTGTAAAATAAGAAGCTTTTTCTAAAACTAATCATTGAAATTTAAAGGAACAAAAGCGCACAAAGAAGTCGTTTAAATTACGTATGGCCGCCCCGGTGGCGCAGTGGTCTAAGGCGTTGGCCTCTGATCATTCGTCCGTAAAGGGTCCGGGTTCGAATCCCGGTTAGGCATGGATGTTGTGTTTGTCTTACGGCACTGGCTCTCTCCCTTCCCTGAAACCAGTGACCCTAAATTAGGGACGGGCGACTGCTTATAGCCCATTGAGTTGCTCACGGTGGTCGTTAAATCTTCAATCAAAAAAAAAAAAAAAATTACGTATGACAACAAAATAACGTATACTAACAAGAGCATGAAAGAAATATCTACAAAAATGTTTCCCAGAATTTTTAAATTCCAATTTTCACCTTCAGGAAAGACCAAAGTTCTGAATCTATGTACTATATCTACGCAAGAGTACAGTACTTTTAATGGAGCCTATCATTTTTTTATCCCTTTTTGAAAAGGACGGCAGCGCTATGTATCAGAATTTCGCAGTAAAACTGTAAATGGAATTTCATAAGAAAGGTATTTTTTGAGAATGTATGTTTGTTAAGCTGAAGGTGCCCGTTAAAATCGAAGATTCATATCCTTTATAAATACTTATTTCAAGATCAAACGTTTTGTATCGATAATTCTGATGTGATTAGATCCCCAGTTGTGTTACTGGTACAAGTTGTGAAAATATGTTTAAGAAATGTTTCAGGGAAATTGATTAGAAAACGTAAAGATTCTGATCCCATTGGAAAGTTAAGACAGATTGTGACACATCAATTTCAGAAATCCGTGAAAGGCGATTAGTTTTACATTTTTGAAAACGTTTATTTGTTCAGGTTAGAATTTTTTTTTCCTTACTGTACCTGCGAAAATGTCTTTCAAATTGTTAAACGGTATTCTGCCGTTTAACAATTCCTTTATCTGCCGTTTGCAACTGTGTCGAAATATTTTTATATGATTTGCTCTGTCCTATGATGTATTTTTCTCTTCTTCAGCAACTTAATATTTCAAATGTTTAGAATTTGCACTGAATTGGTATTTTAAACATCAAATCTTCAAAACACGAAAGTACATTTTGAACACAAAAAGGTTATTTCATGTAAATTCTGCTTCACAATTCTTTATGACTGAAACCAATGTTTCACTAAAAAATTAGTAGCTTGAAATTTACTATGTACATGTAGTTATTAGTAATTTAATAATGTTGAACTTTAAGAGTCCTAAGGCATTTTACGAAATTTAGTAAAATCTAAGAAGATATTTCGAGTAAACATATTCAGATAGTATATTTGCCAGCTAAGTTTGCCGTCTTAAATTTCATTTATCTTGCATGTGATGTTTTACTAAAGCGAAGAAAAAGTCATCACCCACTTTTCATAAGGTAAAAAGTGCTTGTACGCCACAGTAGTTTTCTATATTCTAGATTGCCTAATTACCAAACAGAGAGCATAAGAGCTCTTTTTGACAATTGTATTTTGCTTTTAGTAGGAGAAACCACTACACAGCACAGCTGTTTCGTAGTAAAAACAATCGCTTGCAGTTCAACTTTGGATTCAAGTAACTCTCTTAGTAGCAGAGACATGTTGCTGTTTTTTTCACGACATAGAGTAGAACCTCAATCACACCGTTCTTTGTTACACTTTTTTAACTTTCATACGTTATTCTGTTTTAGTCCCAATGTTTACCTATAGTTTCTATCCCTGTTTAATTCGGTTTTACGTAATTCATCAATACGTGTTTTGCGATTATACGTTAAAATTGGAATCTGAGATTATCAAAAATACGCCATTATTTTAGTATTTTACACCTAGACTGTCATGTTACGGTTTGAAGAGTAAATGATACATTCTTGCTCTGTTTCTTCTTGGTGCATAAAAAGTCGGAATTTAATCCCATCAGCAAAGGGAACTTATAATGTTTACTTTCGGTTTGGAAGACAAATTGTGTCGCACTTTACGACCTACATGCATAGGTGCTATTTAAGATTCAACGAAATTTTAACGGGGAAATTCGGGGCTCCACCAATTCGCAGCGTATTTGAATAATATCCTAGATGTATCATCTAATCAGTCACTACGTATCTTTTAATTCATAGCAAAATATGATATATGGCATTTTTCTTCTTATCTTATTTACACAACCTCCAGAGTTTAAAAAGTTTTCCACGTGCAATATTTACGACGATAATCCGTGCCCATTTTAAATATTTGAAGCTAAGAATTACTGATGCTGAGTTTTTGATTTTGGCATTCTTTTCTGAACCGTCTCCTCCTTTTAACGTTAATTACCGATATAATTAAAAATTCATGATTAGGCTTTGCCTCTCAAATCCATAGAACAAGAGCTTTCTCTATATTTTGTGCTTCCCACTTTTGATTATTTTATCTAAAGTTAAGTTGTCTTTCAGTTCATATACTTTACGTATATCTC
Organism: Macrothele yani; assembly: GCA_039090855.1. Lineage (NCBI taxonomy): Eukaryota > Metazoa > Arthropoda > Arachnida > Araneae > Macrothelidae > Macrothele > Macrothele yani. Next base: position 57,495,190 of record CM076996.1, on the reverse strand, counting down.
CTGCTGTTCGGATAATTTACTTGTCAAAAAGGTTTGAAAAGTAGTTTACTACTGCCTTATGGCTAAATCCGTGACCATTATCTATGAATTCCAACATCAAGATTTTCTCATAAGCATTCAAAAATATTTTTACTTATTTCAGAATAACTTATAATAAACGAAAGCTAATGAACCGAAAAAGCCCATACAGCAAGTAGTCACCGCGAGAAACAATAACTACCGAAGGCGTTTGACAATTACGAGTTTTAGAATACGAAATGTGAAATGTGTGACTGGCAATATATTTGGAGAAAGTTCGACCAGGTAAGTTATTGTGATTTGATAACATCTTAAACCAAACCGTAGAAGCAGGGTAATTCACACCTACCTGTACTTAAACGTGGATATTCAGACGGAAACGCACATGCCCGTGGCCTGGGTTCTGTCAGATGTAATGAATAACTGAAAATTCTGACCTCAAAGTTTGGTAGCAGACAAAAACTTAACAAAGGACATCATTCCTTTCTCAGGTCGTCAGCGCAGAGGTGTATGTTACCTTACCTCTTTCGCAACACATCTTTGAGCAGGACCTATCTAAGATGCTTTTTAGGGCACACAAAGTGAAACAATGGGAGCGATTCGTAGTGTCAGTCGGAAATGACTGTTTTGAGATACTCGTAAACGGGGTATTCTAAAACGAAAGGCTTCAAATTGTCACAAGATGGTCGCGGAGATTGGCGTTTAGCAAGTTGGCAGTTTTAAAAGGGGAGGTTTCAAATTAATAGATTTGGATAACATTTATAACCCGTGTGCAATGAGCGAATGATTAGTGACGGTTTAAAAGGGGCGGTTTACCGAGGTTCGATCGTATTTCTCTTCCGTGCCTGCATATAACGTATGTGAATCATGATGAATGTTATTCAAAAATGATTCACGCTGTGACATAGTGCTCAAACATTTCCGTGTTCCCATGAGTTGATTTTTCCTTAGTTACTCAACGTTGAATAAATACATAACCGCAGACAATTCCTGGCATTCTATGCTTTGGTTTGTGCACTCATAATGGAAACGAAGGCATGACGTATTGTTAAAACAAGACCCGATAATGTGAACATAAAGTTTTGTAGATTATTTAACTTCTTCATAAACATTTTCTGCTACATCGTTCTGTTCAACGTATGTAAAGAATCACGTTCCATTTTTTACTGTTGTAAATACACTGGCGTGCAAAAGTTAAGGACGAGACGGCTTTTCGAATGTAACGTCGTGCAGAAGTGCTCCACATCGACTCAAATCATACCATAAGATCCCCAAGATGCAAGAATATGGGGCAAGTGAACAAACGGTCCAAACAAGGAATCCAAAAGAAACAAAGGCACTTTATTGAAAAGGCAGCTTCGAGCACAACTGCACAGAAGACAGAAACGTCCATTTGGCAGCCGGCTAACAAGAAAACTCCAGTCTTTAGTGGGAGATATATGATCACCCCTTACTGCGTTGCAGGATTTACAACGTCAGTCCATGCTGAGGACACGGTTGTCAAGGAGCTGTTGAGGCATCGCGGCCCATTCCTCTTGTAGCGCCAATCGGAGCTGCGGAATCGTGGCTGGCAGCTGATCACGTGCTGCCAAGCATCTCCCGAGTAGGTCCCACACGTGTTCGATTGGATTTAGGTCCGGGGACCTTGCGGGCCATTCCATGCGTTGAATATCTTCACCATCCAACAGCTCTACGACAGCCACTGTACGATGAGGTGTAGCTTTGTCGTCCATGAAGAAGAACTCAGGACCCACAGCACCTCTAAACACACGCACGAGAGGCAGGAGAACCTCGGTACAATAGCGGGCACCAGAGACTGAACCTTCTTAGAAGATGTGGAGGTCGTACGGCTACCAACATGATACCGCCCCTAATGGGAACGCCGCCACCTCCAAACCGGTCCCTTTTGATGACGTTGGAAGTGGGATTGCGTGTTCCCTGTTCTCTTCAGATGTGTATACTTCCAGAATCGCACCTCAGACTAAATTGGCTCTGATCCGGAAAGAGAAATCGACCCCATTGCTGGTGTGTCCAGTTCTTGTGTTCCTGGCACCACAGAACCCGCCGTCTCCGATGAGCAGGCGTTAATGGAATACACCGTATTGGTCGTCGAGCAAATAGACCACCTTTGTGCAGCCTCCTGGCCACGGTGAAACGCGATAACGGACGTCCAGTTGTCTGTTGCATGTGCCTGGCGATTTCTCCCGCTGCCTGCCGTCTGTCTGTTCTCGCCTGTAGGAAAATATAGCGGTCATCCGCCGCCGTGGTCGCTCGTGGACGACCGCTGCTAAACTCTCGGACAGCTGTTCCTGTCTTTTGAAATGCTCTCCAAGATCGTGAAACGATGCTGTGAGCGATCCCGAAATCCTCGGCCACACTAGTCGCACTTCGACTTTCTTCCAACTTCCCAATGCCGCGCCCCGCACGGGGATAACTATTTTTCCAGTTATTTGGGGAGCGGCGCCCCCACGGCCCGAGCTGACCTTGTGACTGGTCAACATCTGATGTCATGCCACCGCTTGTTTTTCTAATTCGGTGCTATTGGAGTTTGCAGGGGCGGCTGTTCATCCAGCTGTTGGTTAGTCGCGGCCCCACGATCCCGAGCTGGTCTTGTGTCTCGCTTTTTTGTTTTTATTTATTTTCTCCACTGGCTAGTTGCCCGTGTTGTATTCTCTACCTAATCGCTACCACGTTATGTACTAACACCCCGGTCTTGTGGTTTTGTTACCCTCCACCACTAACTGTATTATATTTACCGCTCAGTTCGTAGGTTGCTGAGATTCCGTTTAGGTTCCCTTCCAGGATTTGTCTTCTTTGGATTTCTTTTTCCTTTTAGCTGGTTTGGGTGCTAGACCTACCTGCATGTTTGCCGCGTGCGGAGACCCGTGAGGCGGAAATGGGATGTCTGGCGGCTGAGGTCGCAGGAGACCGGTGCAGTGCCTCCTGTGCACCAACACTCCTCTTCGACCCCGGCTTCGCTGTAAACGGGAGGCTAGAGACTAACCCACCTCTAGTCAGAAGTCTTGTACCAAGTTGTGTACAGGGCTTTAGCGGCTTTTTGTCGTATAGCACGCCAGGGTAAGCCCGGGGGCTGTGGGATCATAAGGCGTTGGCATGACGGTACCCGGAGGCCGAAGTGTCCGCCGAGTGCGTGTGATCACAGCTAACGGACTATATCTGCAACGTATAAGCTCCAGAACTGTGTCCAGCGTCATTTTCTTGGCTTGCAGACCTCCAGTTTTCCCTTGTAGGGCTCGGTGGTGGGTGGAGTAGTTTGCAGACGAATCTTCCTCCTTTTTTCCATGGGTAAAAACAAAAAACAAAATTCCAAATTTAAGTCACCTGAGAAAATGATAGTTGCAAACGACTCTCCTTCGTCTTCTCAACCTACCAAGTCTGATACCCTTAAACGGTCTTTAGACCTTGACCTGGACCAAGAATGGGGAACCTCTTCTTCGGCAGCTGTACCAGTCGCTCCGAAGCGTCGTCTCCCCTCGATTGCTGTGACTACGCATGCTACACACTTACTTGTAGAATCCATCGATCTGAATGAGAGACTGTCCACCAGAACTCCCTTTTTCATTTCTAAAGCTTTGGACGCTGCGGTTGGCCCCTTGAAGTCTGTGAGGAAGCTTCGCTCTGGGGACCTGCTTGTCCAAACTTGCAGTGTTTCTCAGAGTAACACTTTTCTGCACCTCACTAGTCTTCAAGGCATTCCTGTAAAAGTGACACCTCACCCGTTTCTTAACACCTCTCGGGGTGTTATTTCGGAGTTTGATCTCTTGCCATGCAGTGAAGACGAATTGGTGACTGAACTTGCAGATCAAGGTGTTATTGCTGCTCGTCGTATGATGTTCCGGCGCGATGGTTCCTTGATTAAGTCTAAAAATGTAATCTTGACTTTTAACTCCCCGAAAGTTCTGACCGAAATCAAGGCTGGCTACTTGGTCTGTGGAGTTCGCCAGTACATTCCCAGTCCTCTGCGCTGTTTCAGGTGCCAGAGGTACGGGCATTCCCAACGTTTCTGTAAGAGTTCCGCTCGTTGCGCAAATTTTGGCTCCAGTGAACATGACGGGGATGGTTGCACTTCTGCGGCCTGCTGTGTTAACTGTGGTGAGGCCCATGCAGCTTACTCCCGCAACTGTATGAAGTGGAAGGGCGAGATGGCGATCCAGCGCCTCAAGACCCGGGAAGGCCTCTCGTACCCTGCTGCCAAGGCCAAGTTGGGTATACCCACCAACCGACAGCGTACTTTTGCCGCAGTGGTTCAGTCTCTGCCACAATCCGTGCAGCCCTTTGTTACGCGCCCTGTAGCTCTCGCCGCACTTGCCAAGCGATCTACAGCTGAACAAGCGACACAGGTGGATTTCACCGAGCTCCAGCTTATTCGACCAGCTGAGTCTGCGCCTTCTCTTTTGAAGACGACCGACTCTTCCGGTTCCCAGCAGACAGCCTGCACGTGCTGGAGACCCGGCCCTCAATCCGCAAAGGTGTGCAGTGTCCATCCAACTGTCGCGGTCCACCTGACCAACATTGCAACTGTCTCGGACTCAGCGAGGTCCCCACCCTCACCCAACATTATAGAGGAACATCGGGGGGAGGAGAGTGACAGTTCGTCCCCAGCCTCAACTAACATTGCAGAGGAACATGAGGGGGAGGATAGTGACAGTTCGTCCTCGCCCTCTGCCAGCATTGCATTGGAGTGTGTGGGGAGGAGAGTGACTCATCCTATGTGTAGTTGTGTTCGATTTCGTAATGTGTTTTATCATTCTCATTCCTCAGTTTTACTTAATCGGCTTGTTTCTCACCATTGTACCATGTTTTTCATACTGTTTGTTTCATTGTCTTTTTTGGCCCTTCGTACTCATGGTTCGGTTTTACTTGGTCAGCCAGATTTTGCGATTTATGCCCCGTTTTTTAATTTTGTCTGTTTGTCTTGTGTCTGGCGCTCTTTGGCCAACTATAGCCCTTGCGCCAATAAAATCTAATAACCAACCAACCAACCCAATGCCGCGACCTGGGATAAAGTCCCCGAGATGTCGTCTACTGGATTGCCTGTTGGCCATATCACACGGTGGCACCAACTCGACGTCGTTCTAACCTATGTACACCGTGCAGTAGCTTTCACTGAATTGCTAAGTATTCACTACCCGTGTGATATTTGCCCTTCCGACACCCCCCTACCCCTACGTCATTCTGCATATATGCGCATGCCCTACCGTACCGGACCCTTGGCTATCGCATGAGTGGTCTTTCGGTCCGTTCTGCCTGCTCGTTCCGCTGTTATGCTACTTTCTCCTCTTCTTCCCTAATTTTTGTACACCAGTGGAAAGCCTCTATAGTGCTAAACCTTTGGGTACGTCATCAGTGTCAGAGAAATTAAATTTCCAAGTAAGTAAGAGAATAGTGTTTCTATACATTGACGTTTCTTAATATCAGTACGAATTTTTTTTCATTTCTCCTGGGCAAATGCTTAGGCTTCCATCATATCCTCATTTCTGCTGTTACGCAAAAACCCCAAATGGTTTCTTGTACTCGCAGAAATGAAACATCGAAGTATTCAAAATAGTAAATCCGTTGCTATGGGTCTCTTCAAAAGTATATGATTTTATATCTGAAATAAAAAAAATAGTAACCACGCCTTATTTCAACATTACATGTTAGATTTCAATTAAAACATTCTTCGATTAACACGTCAAACATCTTCTACTAATTTGAATGTCCAATTTTACATACAGTATTTAATCTGAAATAAAATTTACGTAAGTAATTTGAAAATGCTTCAATTGTATAATTGTTACGGCTTTCTTTGAAAAAAGCGAAGTTAAATTTGCTTAGATTTGAAAACTGATGATGATGGATATTTTCATGTAGGCGATTTGGATATATCCCTTTCTTATTTTAAACTATTAATGAACTCTGGATGTCCTCATTCAACATCTCTGTCGTAGAACCAGGAAAATGAAAGCCATGGCCCTGTATGCGTTAGAACAAATACCTAAGAACATAATTAGTGAAATACGTTATACAGGGTGTCCCGGAACTTCGTGTACAAACTTGGAGGTGAGGTAGAGAACAGCGTTAGGAACCAGAATTATATAGGAAAGCATGGGCGGAAACGTCACCCTCACATGAGAAAGAGACACAAAAACACAGTATGGCCACAATACAGAAAGCAGTGATGAAGCAACCTTTTCACGTAGCGGGGTGTTAATTACGCACAACGCGCACATGTGGGCCGACCACGAGCCGCACAACAACGCTTCACTGTTAATGTGTGGGCAGGTATCGTGGCGGACAGTTTAGTCGGGCCATACATCTTACCACCTCGACTGGACGCTCGCAAGTATCTCGTCTTTCTTCAAGAGGTTCTTCCGGAAATGTTGAACGATGTCCACGCACATGTTCGACGCAGAATGTGGTTGCAACATGATATGGCGCCATCTCATTACGCAAGGGGCGTACGTGACCATTTGGACCGGACATTTGGAACCAAGTGGATTGGGCGTGGCGGTTCCGTCGAATGGCCCCCCAGATCACCTGATTTATCTCCTCTTGACTATTCGCTCTGGGGTGCCATGAAGAGCATTGTGTACGACACGCCAGTAAATTCTAAAATGATCCTGGTGGAACGAATCCCCATCGCTGCTGCTACGATCCGCGAAACGCCAGGTATCTTCGACAATGTTCGCCAATCCATGTCGCGTAGGTGTCATGCGTGCATCCAGGCCAATAGGCGCAATTTCGAACACTTCCTGTGATGCTTGTAAGTCCTACATTGTATTCTTTTGTTGTGTAATAAAGCATTTTACATTGATTTCTGTATTGTGGCCTTAGTGGGTCTCTTTCTCACCTGAGGGGGACGCTTCTGCCCATGCTTTCCTATTTAGTTCTGGTTCCTAACGCTGTTCTCTACCTCCCCTCCAAGTTTGTACACGAAGTTCCGGGACACCCTGTATATAACGTGTTTCGCTAATTAAATATATGTAGGCATTTATACTTTAATTAGTGAAATACGTCAGTTCAGTCTCCTGTTGATCAAAACTGCTAGTACCATAATTCCTACAATCGGTATCGCATTTCTTCATTTAATTGTTCTGGAAAAGCATCACAATATTTGATATATTTTGCGAGGAGTATAAAGAATATTTTACAACTGGCAGAAAGTTTGCAAACAAAACGCTCTCCTGTTATTTTGATAAGGAATTCCATTTTTTTTTCGTTTTTTTTTTTTTTGAAATTTCAAGTAACTGCTCTATTTGTTTGTCCGCTTCTATGTTACCCATATTCGTTGTTTATCCCAATCTTTCTACTTTGGCATGCAAGGTGTAACGTACCAGGAGATGTGACGTACCTGCCCGAAGGACGCACACGACATAAAGGCAGATAGGAATCAGAATAAAACGTCCGCGTAGCTCAATTGGTAGAGCAACTTATTCCGGAATGAGAGGACCCGGGTTCGAATCCTGGCGCGGATAGAAATGACGGAGAAATTCACTTCGTTAAAATGGCGCCCGAACTATCCGGATGACGCGACCGTTCAAAATCTCGCAATGGTGTGATGTTAATTAAACACCGCGAGATGGGAAAAATCAGGGAATCCCTTATCCAGCGCTTCGAAAAAAATTGACTGGGAGTTCTCAAGTGCACGTTCTACAGTGGATGGCTGCCTGCAACGATTCATGGTCACGGCTGACCCGTGGGCCATGCCCCCGGCCCTCTTTTTCGGGGGGGGGGAGATGTGACGTACCTGCCAGCAGGACGCGCACTACATGAAGCCAGATAGCAATCAGAATAAACGTCCGCGTAGCTCAATTGGTAGAGCAACTTATTCCGGAATGAGGGGACCCGGGTTCGAATCCTGGCGCGGATAAAAATGACGGAGAAATTTACTTCGTTATAAAGGTTTTAAGGCTTTCTTAGTCACTCGATTACTCTATTAGTTAACCACCGAATTCATCCGTTCCATATTGTGAGTTTTTCTAAGAGGAACTACAAAATTGTAATTCGATCGTAAACAACACACTGTCGTTGCAATATTAATTTTTAAAATTGTAAACCGGTTCGACAAAGCTCTGTCGTTAAGAAAGTCAACAGAAAGTGAACTTTCTGATACGACTCGCACGGACAGAGCAACTTTACACAGAGCTGACTAATGCTGATCAAAAAGGAAAGCCATTAACGTCGACCACTGCAGACAACGTGATGCAGGTTGATGGACTGATTCACAATAATCGAAGATCCATAGCTAAATATCCTTATTTTTTCAGTGATACTTTTTCGCACTGTCCTGCATATCTCTATACATTCCACTTGGGAAATCACATCTCCTTTAGTTGTCCTCATCTCCCTATTTATTTTGATCAGCCTTTGTTCTTCCTGATATTTTCTTCATAAGCAACTTGTTCTTAGTACCATCAGTTTTTCTTGCTTTTCCATAAGAGCCTTGGTTGATTTTCTGGTAATTTCGGAGATGTCGACTTTGTCTGATGTTAGCTCCTCTAGAGCCCAGAATCTGTTCTCAATTCGAATGTGATGGTATTATGATCCTTTTAAAGGTTGTTCGTCGGTACATATTATTTGTTTTATGAGCTTTCCACGTTCAAGTTTAGTGTGGAGGGAATCTTACATCTCACCATTTTATGAGCACACCCTATGTTGAACCTGTTCAGCACACCACAGTTTTTAATGAAAAATTTCCTTTTCCACAAAACAAAATCACTTAGACTTGTAATTCCCTTGGGATCCTTCCATGAATTATGTACACTGCTGGACAATTGTTAAGGACGGATCATAAACGGCTATATAGCGCATAAAAAAGTAAGTGTGGTTGGATGCCAAGTGAAATAAAATAATGTCAGAATGCCAGGACATTACAAGAAAGACAATTTATTGTGCTCTGAAATCCAGAAGGCTTTGGAACGTGTTCAAGGGCCAAACGGGCCATTTTGTGCAGAATACGTAAACGTGAAAAAAATGCAATTACCGCCAGCAGGCGTTCCGGCGTAAGATGTCAATACGGGATATGGCCACCATGGAGGGCGATGCAAGATTCCACACGTCGTGTCATGCTTTGCACAACATTATCAAGCAGCTGTTGGGGTAATTTATCCCATTCCTCTGTCAGTGCACGGATGAGGGTGTCCTTGTTTATTGGAGGGCATTGGCGACCAGCAAGACTCCTCCCCAAAGCATCACACACATTTTCAATGGGATTCAGATCTGGAGAACGTGGTGGCCATACGACGCGTTGAATATCCTAGCTCTCAAGACACTCGGACAGCGACTGTTCGATGACATGTTGCGTTGTCGTCCATGAAAATGGATCTATCACCCACAGCACCACGGAACATGCAAACATGAGGTAGCAGAACATCATTAATGTATCGTTGGCCAGTCATAGTCCCAGTTGGAAGCACATAGAGGGACGTACGGCCATTGATCATGATGCCAGCCCATACCATGACGCTACATGTCTGATATCGGTCCCTTTCCTGTATGCTTGCTGGACAATATGCAGTACCACTATCGCGCCAGATCAGTTGTCTGCTGTCCTCTTCTCAGATGTATCTACTATCATCTGAGAAGAGGACAGCAGACCAGTCGTTATCAATCCAATTGCGATGTTGATGGCATCATTGCAAACGGGCGGTACAGTGACGTCTGGACAATGGGATGCACACAACAGGACGGCGGGCGTATGGTCCTCCTTCATGCAAACGTCTGGCGACAGTTTTTCGGGAGATCCGCTTGCCAGTAGCAGCCATAAACTGATTTGCTACCTCACTAGCTGTGCTGCGCCGGTGTCTTTTTGTTGATAGCACTATGTACCGATCTTCTGCAGGTGTCGTACTGCGAACACGACCTCCCCCGTGACGTTTGTTACACTCTCCATTTGTTTGAAATGATTTCCAAAGCCTTGAAACAACATTGTGGCTGACGTCGAACTCCCTGGCAACATCTGTTATTTTTCGCCCTTCTTCAATCTTGCCAACAATACGGCCACGCGTAAAATCATCTAGGTCATGTCGGGAAGACATACTGAAAATTGCAAGTTCGTCAATTGATTCTTTCCCTTTCAACTTTGCGTTTGAACAACAACGGTCAATACGCGTCAAATCCTTTATATCTCTTATCAGCGCTATGACGTCAAGAACAAGTTCGGCAATCCAAAATTTGCATACGCACAACACGTCTTACTGTATCCCGCACTTATGCTAATTTCCCCATTTTCCTGCCTTCCATTTTATGGTTGCTCTCGTTGCTATTGTCATCCGTCCTTAGCAATTGTCCGGCAGTGTATGTCGATTTTTCTTTCAAAATTTCATGACGAAAAACTTTTCTGCCTCTTCAAACTCTGCGGGAGTATTTCCAAGCTTGTTTCTGTTCCCATATCGGAATTAAGATATCGAATTTTCATTCTATTGCTGTTGACCAATTTTCGCATTGAAATGTTAATCTAATAATAATCTCCTAGTGCTCCTTGTTTTTATTATTTAGAAGATAAGATTACTCGTAAAATTGTTCAACTTCTTCCTCAGGATGACTTGTGGTGTACGCATAAGCTGAGTCCGTTATCTTTTTGAGAGTTAGATAACGAATCGCGGAACTCTGTCCGAGGAACATTTAACTTTTATAACATTTTCCTTCAGTTTCTTGTTTATTTTAAATTCGACACCACTAGTTTTGCCAGTTTCTCTCCCACGATAGTAGAAGATATATCCGCTGTTTAGTTCAATAATATCTAATTTTATTTTGACGTCACTTAACACTATGATGTCTCACTTGATTCTTTGTGGTTCTCTCTCCAATAGATGATTACTTGAACCAGAATATAGATATCATCCGTCAAAAGTAGCCAAGATCTGCATCGGATGGCAACCTAGTCTAGTTTTCCGGTGATTATCAGCATCCTTGTCCTACATGTCGATATGGCCGTTGCCTTGGTCAGGTACATTCCAGCTGCCGGAAACTGAGGTACAATTTTTACGTTGCGAAATCATCTTTTGGGGAAAGTGGGGCTTGGCCATAGCTCATCACACTGTCCAAGCGCGTTAATGAGTGTGGGATAGCTCTTCCCCTGAGTCCGGTGGCATCGTTATACCGCGATTTGTCGAAATGTGTGAAAAAAACACGTGCATGCGCACACTTCCCGGTCGAGTAATGGATAACGCAGTGGAATAGGGTGCAGCTTTGTAGTTCTGCGTTAATTTATGGAACACGAGAGCGGAATGGTACGAAATGTTGGTGCAGGCATAAGGTGAGATTGCGATGGCACATCGTACAGCACAGTGGTGTTAAAAAGAATTTCGCGAAGGCTGCGAATTGGTACCGATACAAGGTGGGGCTGGTGTGTAGCCAACAGCCATTACTGATCAGCTGGTCGACACTGCAGCTGTGATTATTCGTGAGAATTTGGAGTTTACAGTGTGAAAAGTGGCACAATATTTGCAGATTTCAGTTGAATGTTCCTACACTATGCACAGTGAGAAACTACACTGGACACGTATCGGTAAATGACCGATTCCTCGACTACTGACGCGTGAACAAAAACAAGGGTGTGTTCAAGTGTGTGAATTCTTGAAGCAAGCAATTGCTTCAAAGGAGAACTACCTTAAGTCAGTGGCTACAAGCGATGACACAATTGTTTCTCACTACAATCTAGGGAGCAAACAACAGAGCTCAATAGGGAAACTGCGTCATCTCCAAATGCAAAAAATGCAAGATGTGAAACGTTTATCTGGAAGGTTTTGGTAGTAACTCTCTTTGATTCCTAAAAAAGTTGTACCAAGGTGTCCACCGAATATCACGGTTAATATGGATTATTACGGTCTATTTTGAGAAAGTTCATGAATGCCAGTAAAATGTTTGATGAATTGTCAGTGTTATATATACAGATGCACATTTTCCTATATTGCTCCAAATTGAATTTTAAAATTTCAAGTGACCACAGCTCTGTACTGTTAAATTTACTGAAGATAAATCTGTAACGAAATTTAGTGAATATGAATGTAAAGAATTTTGAGAAATTAATTAATATGTTGCTTCCGAAACCCTTACATAATTTTGGACATAGAAGTAGTAACATCACGAATTGCTTAAGCCAGTGGCGGGGAATCTGCGGCTTTCAAGGACATTAAGTGCGACATCTTGAGGGAATCCAAATTTTGCAAAACAGATCCTTTTATTTACGCTTTCCAACCATAGGTTGAAGAAGCGTATAACCGATATAGTCACGTTCCCTTCGAGCTCTGTGTTTGTGCCCAGTTTTTGGAAGTGTATAGTGAGTGTCTGTTCCTATTTTTGTGTTCCCCTTCAAGAAGAAGATCTGTACTTTCCTTTAGCTCAGCTCCCAAGTCGGTGAGTTGCATATTTTGTTTGCATTCAGCGTTTTATTACTTTCGATCAAGCTGATCGATCCTTAATTAATCCTCGCCATTTACAATGGCGGGCACTGAGAAGGGTGATGTCCACGCCCACATCAGTGATGCTCATTCAACCTCCTCCTCCTCCTCCTCACTCTCAGGAGACCAATCAGCATTTATGCACGTCAGAGACGTCATACGCGTACAAGATGTGACGCGCGACTCCTCTGCAAAGGCTCAAGCTGATATCCCTTTCCCAGGAGAGTGACGTCACCTTGACGCACGTCCTTGGTTCATTTGCCGAAGCCATGGATGTGACCGATTGAACGGTTGCGTTGCCTTCAACTGGCTCAACTCAGTTTACCAAGCCACTACCAGCAATCAGCACTGTGTCGCATCCTTCCGCTGCCCACTCTACGTCTCTCACTTACTCCAAAGTGACCTCCGGAGCGAGAGTTCCTTCCAAGTTTATTGCTCCCGTTTTTCCTGACTCTTACGTCAGTGTTGCGGGTATTTCTGCCACCATCGATATCCCAGAGGATTCCCCAGCCGGGAAACAACTTTTTCTCCACAATGGATTTCGGTGTCTGTTTTGATGCATTACCAGACACGAAACTCAAGGAATATAGTATTGCCCTAAAGAAGATGCTTCCTGCAGGAGCTTATATCACTCATATGGCTCGAAAGCCACGGGCCGTATTAGTGTATTTTGCCCGTAAAGAACATGCAGACCTTGTGATGACTGATGGCTTATCCATCAAAGATGTGCATCTTCTGGCTGAACCTGTGGCGCAGCGACCTATCCAGGTCACTTTCCACCCAGTCCCGCCTGAAGTCTCAGATGCCGCTTTATGCACTTTACTCAGCAAATTTGGCCGAGTGGTTGGATCAATAACGATTCTTTCGGCGGCGCCCAGAGATCCCGATGACAAATCCATTGCAGGGTTTCATCGAAGTGCCCGTGTCATATTTCCGTCGGACGATCATCTGCTTGCGTGCCCGAAGATCCTAACCGTACGGTTTGGCCAGCAACGTCGAAGAATCGACGTCATTACCTTCTTGCACTGCACGCTTTGCCATGGCGAAAACCATCTTCGCGTGCACTGCCCACATCAAGTTCCACCGACTCCGACTGGCGCTCCTACAGGTACTGTTCCTACCTCGAAGCGTACCACACCATCTACTTCAGCACAGCAGGCCTCGGAGCCAAGATATGATAAAAAAGTTCGCTTACAGACGTTGGTCAACGCAACGCTCCCACAGCCGCTTCCTCTTTTTCACTAGAGGACTTTCCTACAATTGCCTCCTCACTCCCGCAACGTCGTCGCTCCACCACTGAGTCCCTTTCAGAAGGTTGACATCCAGCTATTACCACTGCGACCTCCGAAACAGCTGATGTGGAGTCCGTTGGTCCAGAGACGCAGTGTGAGGATGAGACGACCGAGCTTCCACTGAAGCGCCGCGGCTCTGGCCGCAGCAGGCCAGTAGCGAAGAATCAAAACTCTACTTCACCTCGTTCAACCTCCCTCTCCAGCAGTTCTCCTCGACACACCTCGCCAACCGAAGTCTCCTTTCCCACGGTCGAAGAGTTTGCTGCATTTCTCCAGACAGCCAATATACCTCCCGTACCACTCTCATACATTGATCTCCATACATACTTAACGAATCCGACAAGCTACGCAATAGCATGTGCCTTAGCAGTCAAGAACCCATCGCTTCGCCAACTTGTGCCCGAGCAGATCTTCAATGTGTCGCATTTCTGCCGTCAGAATGTTCCCACCCATTCGTGGGCACAAATCTTCTATAATCGTCTCAAGTCTTTTCCTCCAGCTCTGAAAGATCTTCAGCTAGAGGCAAGGAACCCCACAATTCAAGATCGTGTCACTTAATTGTAGGGGATTCTCTTCCCCCTCAGCAACTCTCTGGCATATGAAGACCTCAACCCGTTGGGGGCTGATATTCTCCTCCTTCAAGAGACAAATTGCAAACCAACTACCGTCTATTCTCGATGGCGCCAGTGGAACTTTGTGTTTCGTCACGCCTATGGACTAACATCTCATAGCGGTCTTGCCATCGGCATTAGTCATACTGTCAATTCTATTATCACATCCCTCTCTGTGCGAAATATTTGTCGAGATCTCTTACAGCATGCATCCTTTACCATCGCGTCTTCCAGATACCATTTATTCAATATCTATATTCCAAGCACTACAACACATTTATCAATTCTCTTCACGCGTCTTCGCAGAGCACTCGACCGTATCCCACCGGCAGACCATGTTCTCGTTGGTGGGGATTTTAACTGTACCCTGGATCCTCTTCTGGATAGGTCTTCTACAAATAGAGAGCGCCGCCATGCCCTGGGGAACCTGCTCCAGACAGTTGTCACCAACAACGCTCTTCATGATGTACATCGGCATATTCATCCATGGTCGACTAATTACACTTGGCGATCCTCTCATGCGCAAAATCCTTTCTTAGCCCGCCTCGACAGGTTTTATGCCTCCAGTACTCTACTTCCTGCCGTGACAGAATCGAGTGTGCATCCCACGGCCTCATCTGACCACTGCGCCATTGCCATCATAGTCCATACTGCACCATTCAAACCCAGGATACGTCGCCCGTGGACATTTGATGATGCACTTCTCTCAGACCCGGCATTCTGCTCTTCGGTCCGGTCATTCCTGATTGACAGACGACCGCAGCTTCAATCCGCACTCTGCGGATTAAATTCTTGGTTGGAGATCAAGCAAAAGCTCGTTCTGCATGTCAGAAACTACTCTTTCCAATTAAAGACACTTCAGAACATGCGCCTAGACTATGTTCGTTCAATGTTATCCATGCTCAGTCTCAGTCATCCTCTCTTCTCCTCCTTTCAAGAAGAGCTTCGATCTCTTCTCACTTCTTTGGCGCAACAAGCTCTCCGCCGACTTCGTTTGCAACACCTGACGCCGGATGCTCACAACTATGAGTTCCTGACGTCGGTGGAAAACACCCGACGAGCTTCGTCCATACTTCATCATCTACGCCTTTCTTCTGGAGAGGTATCAGATGAGCCGGTTGCTCTTTGTTCCCATGTCCGTCAGTACTTTTCCATGAAGTTCAGTGAACCTCCTCACGCATCCTCTGCAGCAATGGATTCTCTCCTTTCTAATCTACCTCAGGTCCCCCCCCCATCTCGCTTCTTCTGTTCTCCTTTCCACCACGCCCTCTGAACTAAACACTACATTCTTTTCTCTGAATTCTAGTGCCGCTCCGGGTCCGGACAGCCTAACCTTTAGCTTTCATAAAACTTTTCGGCCTCTTCTTCTTCCGTTTCTCCTATCCGCTTTCTCTGCTGCCTTTACTTGCTCTCCTCTCCCGAGGGGATTCACAAATGCATACGTTGTCCTTTTCTCCAAGAAAGGTGATCTCCTTGACTTGGTAAACTGGCGCCCAATTTCCCTACTGAATCTCGACTACAAACTTTATACAAAGCTTCTTTCACAACGACTAAGTCCCATCCTCACTTACATCCTCTTCCCTAATCAGACTTACACAGTTCCCGGCCGTTCCCTATCTCATAACATCCATCTCCTGACTGATCTATTTCACCTTGCGCGCTCCCGCTCTGAACCCCTCGCCCTCATCTCTTTAGACCAATGGTCCGCCTTTGATCATATCTCCCACACTTATCTCTCCGCCACTCTTCTCCGATTTGGATTTCCATCTCCGTTTATTTCTCTCCTCACCTCCCTCTACCAGGATACCAGTTTCCAGGTCAAGTTGCCCACCTTTCTTACAGCACCAATCCTCTTCCGCCTAGGAGTGAGGCAAGGCTGCCCACTCTCCGGTCAACTTTTCGGTATAGCCTTAGAACCTTTTCTACGCTCCGTTCAACGCTCCTTTCAAGCCACCCTGCTGCCACTCATCGAACGCACGAGACACCATGTCACCACTTCCGTGGCGTATGCAGACGACGTTACCTTCTGTATACGCCTGGATTCACAGTTCTTTTTGCTCCAAAGTCTTTTCGCCGATTACGCCTCCTGCTCCGGAGCTGCGATTAATACAACCAAAAGCACAGGCCTGTGGTGCGGTTCATGGGGTGACCGCTTGGATTCCCCATGGGGAGCGCACTGGTCTCCAGCCTCTCAACGTTTCCTTGGCGTACATCTTGGCGTCCCAGGTGAAGCCTCCAGCACAACGTGGAATACCATCCAGTCACGTCTTCATCGGTCAACTGCGTTTTGGCGAAAAGCTCAGTTATGCACCTTATATTTTCAACGTGCACGTCTTGCGCAAACTTATCTTCTCTCCATGTGCACACATTTCTGGCTTGCTACTAAATCCCCACTTCTTCGTCTCAATGATATCACTCGCTGCTTCACCTCAGTTATCTGGACCGGACACCACTGGCTCAGTGCCCCCATACTCAGCCTTCCTCCTGACCAAGGTGGCATTGGCCTAATTGATACACGACTGTACTATCAAGCTCTCCGGATTACTTCATTCATCCGTCTTCATACCTCACCTGTTGCCGACGCCGTTACCGCAAGGAATGTCATCACCTCTTCGAGCAACACTAATTTCACTTTCACTTCTTTCATTCTAATGGACCTCCGTACTACCACTCACTCTCGCCTTCCTCCTGCCTTACGGGAGACTCTTACCTTTCTCCGCTCTCTCCCGCTCACTCGATCCCCACCTGATTCCACCACTGAACTCCTTGCCGAACCCACTGTTCTTCTCCTCTCTTCTTCACCCCCTCATCTTTCATGCTTCGCCTATCCTTCTTGGCTCCGAGTCGGAGTTGTAACCGTCAAAGACTTTGTAACCTCAGATCTGTCCTGGCGACCCTTCGCCAGCCTCCCCCTCACCGTTCTACTTTCACCCTCCTCGCGCTCTGTCTATGACTTCCTACTCTCTACCATCATTGCTCAGTTCCCTCATCTCGCAACCACCACCGGATTGACCTTTGTTCCTTCCTCCTCCCTCCCCCTTCCTTTCTTTCTTTCAGTCGGCAGATCTACACTTCCACTCTCCTCTCTTTTAACCTCAGTTCTGTATCGGATACTTTTAAAATCCCACTCTCCGTCTCCCCTTCACATCCCTGATATCTCCCAATGCTCCCTCACCGCTGTCTGCTCTGCCACCCTTTCTCCTCTCTCAGCTCCTCTTGAAATAAACACTCACTGGCTGTTTCTCCACCGCCGTCTTCCCGTTCCATCCATCCTCCACCGCATGACCATTCTTGACTCACCTCTTTGCCCCTTCTGTGCTCAAATAGCTGATGTCTCTCACGTTTATCTACATTGTGTCATTCTCCTTCCACTACTCCATCTTGCTTTTTCCATTGCTCAACGTTCAGCCACAACTGATCTTCCTTTCGATGCCTATAAGACCCTCCTCCTGCACATCTCTCCGCCAGTCAAGCTTCCACATATCTGCTCATATATTTTCATCCTGGTGAAACACGTCATCTACGTATTTCATCAGCGCTGCCGAGATATCTGATCTCCTTATACCATCCACCAAGCTTCTGTGGAACTACTGTGCCACTTTCGGGAGCGTCTCCTCTCAAGACTTCATCTAGAGAACCTTGTGGCCGTTGCCCAACAGAGAGAACCACTTTTCCATTCCACCTGGTCTCCGGCCGCTTCCTGGTTCGCCGGCATGCCAGCGACGTTGCAACTGACTGTCGGTAATTTATAACCTCGTTGTTCCTAGCTCTGTTGAACTTCAGTTCAACGTGCATGCTCACCATTCGTTTTCGGAATCAAACTTCAAAATAAAGCTTATATCTCCTAACAAATGTGAATATAATATGCACCATACTGTACAAATGTATATAGTCTTTCTTGTTTTTTTCTCTTTGATTATCATTTTTTCTACCAGTGCTAAGACATCGTTATTCTGTTTGTCTTAGGTTTCACATTGTCTACTTTATCATCTACAGTTTTCCTTTTGTACAGTGCTTCATTATAATATTCTTGTTCTGTTATTTGTCAGAACTATAATATACTTATGCTTCGAGACGAAATGTTTCGACAATCTCTGTTATTGTTCATGTGCAAAATACCTGCACCTCTTACCACGAGGCTCCTTTGTGAATCAATACATCGTGCTGTATATAATGTACATAGAATTTTAGAGTTTGTATATTTTACCGTACAATATATGTATCAGGACGCCCATGTTCGCCTCCTAAACCCAACCTTGTTAATAAAATTGTGTTGAGCTGAAGAAGCGTATAAGCTCCAGCTTTGTCCGTCCGTCTGTCCGTGCGATAACTCGCGTAAAAACATTCGATTTCTATGAAATTTTAGTATGTGGTATAGAAACACCTGTGGACGAACCCTATTGAAATTGGGTTTAATGGGGTCAAAGGTCACGACATAGGAACGGGATTCATTCCATTGCCCTTATGCGTAATTACTGGCGTAAATATGGTTCGATTTTAGTGGAATTTTAGTATGTGGCAAGGGACCACATAAGGACGAACCCTATTAAAAATGGGGTTAATGGGGTCAAAGGTCTCGACATAGGAACGGAATTCATTCCATTGCCCTTATGCGCCATTACTTGCGTAAACGTGGTTCGATTTCAGTGACATTTTAGTATGTGCGAAGGGACCACATAAGGACGAACCCTATGGAAAATGGGGTTAATGGGGTCAAAGGTCACGACATAGGAACGGGATTCATTTCATTGCCCTTTATGCGTCATTACTTGCGTAAATATGGTTCGATTTCAGTGAAATTTTGGTACGTGCTGAGGGACCACATAAGGACGAACCCTATTGAAAATGGGCGAACTGGGGTCAAATTAACGACATAGGAGCGGGATTCATTCCATTGACCTTATGCGTCATAACGTGCGTAAATATGGTTCGATTTCGGTAAAATTTCAGTATATGATAGGGGATCGCATGGAAACGAACCCTGTTGAAAATGGGTAAAACGGGGTCAAAGGTAAGGACATCGGAGCGGGATCCATTCCGTTGCCCTTATGCGCCATAACTTGTAAAAATGGTTCGATTTCGATAAAATTTCAGTATATGATAGGAGATCACCTGGGGACGAACCCTATTGAAAATGGGTGAAATAGGGTCAAAGGTCAGGACATCGGAGCGGGATCCTTTCCGTTGCCCTTATGCGCCATAACTTGTAAAAATGGTTCGATTTCGATGAAATTTCTGTATATGATAGGGGATCACCTGGGAATGAACAATATTGAAAATGGGTGAAATAGGGTCAAAGGTCAGGACATCGGAGCGGGATCCTTTCCGTTGCCCTTATGCGCCATAACTTGTAAAAATGGTTCGATTTCGATGAAATTTCTGTATATGATAGGGGATCACCTGGGGACGAACCCTATTGAAAATGGGTGAAATAGGGTGAATGGTCAGGACATCGGAGCGGGATCCATTCCGTTGCCCTTATGCGCCATAACTTGTAAAAATGGTTCGATTTCGATAAAATTTCAGTATATGATAGGAGATCACCTGGGGACGAACCCTATTGAAAATGGGTGAAATAGGGTCAAAGGTCAGACATCGGAGCGGGATCCTTTCCGTTGCCCTTATGCGCCATAACTTGTAAAAATGGTTCGATTTCGATGAAATTTCAGTATATGATAGGGGATCACCTGGGAATGAACCCTATTGAAAATGGGTGAAATAGGGTCAAAGTTCAGACATCGGAGCGGGATCCTTTCCGTTGCCCTGTGCCATAACTTGTAAAAATGGTTCGATTTCGATGAAATGTCAGTATGTGATAGGGGATCACCTGGGGACGAACCCTATTAAAAATGGGTGAAATTGGTGAATGGTCAGGACATCGGAGCGGGATCCATTCCGTTGCCCTTATGCGACATAACTTGTAAAAATGGTTCGATTTCGATGACATTTCAGTTTATGATAGGGGATCACCTGGGGACGAACGCTTTTGAAAATGGGTGAAATAAGGTCAAAGGTCATTCAGGACAGCGGAGCGCGATCCATTCCATTGCCCTGTGCCATAACTTGAGAAAAATGCTTCGATTTCGATGAAATGTCAGTATGTGATAGGGGATCAACTGGGGACAAACCCAATTGAAAATGGGTGAAATGGTGTCAAAGGTCAGGACATCGGAGCTGGATCCATTCCATTGTCCTTATGCGCCATAACTTGAGTAAAAATGTTTCGATTTAGATGAAATGTCAGTATATGATAGGGGATCAACTGGGGACGAGCCCTATTGAAAAAGAGTGAAATGGGGTAAAAAGTCAGGACATTGGAGAGGGATCCAATCCGTTGCCCTTATGCGTAATAACTTTAAGAAAAAGGGTTCGTTTTCGATGAAATTTTAGTATGTGCGAAAGGGACCACATACGGACGAACCCTATTGAAAATGGGGTTCATGGGATCAAAGGTCACGACATAGGAACGGGATTCATTTCATTGCCCTTATGCGTCATTACTTGCGTAAGTATTGTTCGATTTCAGTGAAATTTTGGTATGTGGTAAGGGACCACATAAGGACGAACCCTATTAAAAATGGGCGAACTGGGGTCAAAGCCAACGACATAGGAGCGGGATTCATTTCATTGCCTTTATGCGTCATAACTTGCGTACATATGGTTCGATTTCAATGAAATTTCAGTATGTGATAGGGGATCGCATGGCAACGAACCCTAATGAAAATGGGTAAAACGGGGTCAAAGGTAAGGGCATCGGAGCGTGATCCATTCCGTTGCCTTTATGCGCCATAACTTGTAAAAATGGTTCGATTTCGATGAAATTTCAGTATATGATAGGAGATCACCTGGGGACGAACCCTTTTTGAAAATGGGTGAAATAAGGTCAAAGGTCATTCAGGACAGCGGAGCGGGATCCATTCCATTGCCCTGCGCCATAACTTGAGAAAAAATGCTTCGATTTCGATGAAATGTTAGTATGTGATAGCGGATCAACTGGGGACGAACCCAATTGAAAATGGGTGAAAAGGTGTCAAAGGTCAGGACATCGGAGCTGGATCCATTCCATTGCCCTTATGCGCCATAACTTGAGTAAAAAATGTTTCGATTTAGATGAAATGTCAGTATATGATAGGGGATCAACTGGGGACTAGCCCTATTGAAAATGAGTGAAATGGGGTAAAAGGTCAGGACATTGGAGAGGGATCCATTCCGTTGCCCTTATGCGTAATAACTTTAATAAAAAGGGTTCGATTTCGATGAAATTTTTATTATGAGCTAGCAGACCTCCCGGGGACGAGCCCTATTGAAAATGGGTGAACTGGGGTCAAAGTTCTGGACATAGGAGCGGGATTCATTCCATTGTCCTTGTGCGTCATAACTTACGTAAAGATGCTTCGATTACGACAAAACGTTTTCGTGTTGTTCCGGAGGTATGCTGAACCAATTGTGTTTAATATCATTGAAATGGGGTCAAGCGTCAGGGCAGAGGAGCGAGATTGATTCCACTGCTATTATCCTTATAACTTCAGTAATAGCTTAAATAAAAATGCTTCTATTGTGACAAAGCTTTAGTATATTGTTCCGGAGATATACTGAACGAATCAATAGTCAGGACAGGGAGGAGGGTTTGTCTACGCGCAGGATAACTCAGGTAGAAATTGCTTGAATTCGAGACAGTTCAGTATGCTTTTGTGGGGAACCACGGAGGGAAGTGCAAAGAAACCGCCAACATCGAATCATTAGTATATACAATATATTTTTTTAAGGTTTATATTTTTTTAAGGACGGATCACATACTTCCGTCCTCTTGCATTGTCACTTAAAATAATTCGATTTTTACGCTCACTATTTGCGTTGTTTGGATATATTCGGGAACTATTCTTACTTAAAATGGCTGAAAACTGTCTTACATTACTCTACTTGTACAAGAAGCATTACATTTTCTTAAAGCGTTAAAGTGGTTCCACCTAAAATCTCTGCCTTATGTATCCAATGGTAAAATTTCTTTACACATTTTCTTGGTATTAAAGTATTCCCAAGGATGAAAATTTGCAAATCGATAAAACTAACTTTAAGTTATAGCATGGGATACTTAATACTTGCTAAAACATAACCACATAACCATAATTAAGCAATTCATCATTTGTTTGTCTACTGACGTCATCAATGTACAGGTCGCGCCATTTATTAACAGGAGTAACATTATTTAAAGAAAATGATTGATTTTTAATATAATTATGGATTATTGTATTTAGAAATACATTAATTATGAAGAAAATAGGTAAAGTAATTTTAACAATGGATACATAAGGCAGAAATTTTAGGTGGAACCACCTCTAAAGTGGACGCCAAGTAATTTGCTTCCTATATTTCCAACGGAAACACTTTTCTACACATTTCCTTCACAATTAGTGTGTTCCCAAGGATGGAAATTTGAACATCGATTAAAATAGCTTCATATTATAACTTGGAATACTTAATATTTTCTAAAACATAACCGCAATTATATTAAAAATCAACAACTTTTTCTTTGGTGGTGTTGAAACTAGAAAAAAGATGGCGCGACCTCTACTTTGATGACTTCAGTAGACAAACAAATGTTGGATTGCATAACTATGGTTATGTTTTATAGAACATTAAGTATTCCAAGTTATAAAATGAAGCCATTTTAATCGATGTTCAAATTTTTTATCCTTGGGAACACATTAATGGTGAAGAAAATGTTTATAGATGTTTTTCCGTTGGAAGTATAGGAAGCAAAATTACTTGACGTCCACCTTAAGACCAGCAGATGTTTCACCCACGACGCAGCGCAGATGTTTTACGCAACAGAAGTTAATGAATCTGTTTTTCTGTAGCTACGTCATTGTACTGCGAGCAGGCTAGCAGATAATATTAGCATGTCAAAGCAGGTTAACTTGGATTTATTCGGATATGCGTATATAATTCCGTCTGTTAGAAAAATTTATTAACAGCCTAATTTTTACGGATGCTGCAGTCGGATTTGCGTTCCTTATTAATTCTTGAAATAATTTTGCATTGTTGCACTTGTAAACTGTTTTTTACGCTTTCCAACCATAGGTTGAAGAAGCGTATATGCTTCAGCTTTGTCCGTCCGTCCGTCTGTCCGCACGATAACTGGCGTAAAAATGGGTCGATTTCGATGAAAGTTTACTATGTGGTAGGGGACCACCCGGGGACGAACCGTATTAAAAATGGGACAAATTGGGTCAAAGGTCACGACGTAGGAGCGGGATCATTCCATTACCCTTATGCGTCATAACTTGCGTAAATATGTTTCGATTTCAATGAAAGTTTACTATGTAGTAGTAGACCTCCTGGGGACGAATCCCATTCAAAATGGGTGAAGTGGGGTCAAAGGTCAGGACATAAGATCGGAATGCATTCCATTGCCCTTATGCGTCATAACGTGCGTAAAAATGGTTCGATTTCGATGAAATTTCAGTATGTAGTAGGGGACCACCTGGGGACGAACCCTATTGAAAATAGACGAAATGTGGTCAAAGGTCCGGACATAGGATTGCAATCCTTTCCACCTTGTCCTATATCCCATATTATTAAGGTGGACGTCAAGTAATTTTCCTTCCTATACTTCCAATGGAAAAACTTTTGTACACATTTCCTTCACAATTAATGTGTTCCAAAGGATGAAAATTTGAACATCAAGTTAAA
Organism: Macrothele yani; assembly: GCA_039090855.1. Lineage (NCBI taxonomy): Eukaryota > Metazoa > Arthropoda > Arachnida > Araneae > Macrothelidae > Macrothele > Macrothele yani. The sequence continues at coordinate 57,471,172 of CM076996.1, read as the reverse complement.
ATAACTTCATATTATAACTTGGAAAACTTAATATTTTCTAAAACATAACCATAATTATATTAAAAATCAATAACTTTTCCTTTGGTGGTGTTGAAACCAGAGAAAAGATGGCGCGACCTGTACTTTGATGACGTCAGTGGACAAAAAAATGTTGGATTGCATAATTACGGTTATGGTTTAGAAAATATTAAGTATTCCAAGTTATGAAATGAAGCTATTTTAATCGATGATCAAATTTTCATCCTTGTGAACGTATTAATTTTCCAGAAAAAAAGATGGCGCGACCTGTATTTTCATGACGTCAGTAGACAAACAAATGTTGAATTGCATAATTATGGTTATGTTTTAGAAAATATTAAGTATTGCAAGTTATAAAATAAAGATATTTTAATCGATGTTCAAATTTTCATCCTTGGGAACGCATTAATTGTGAAGAAAATGTGTAAATAATTTTTTCCATTGGAAGTATAGGAAGCAAAGTTACTTGACGTCCATCTTAAAGTAGCAATCTTGTATGTATGTATGTACATTTTATTTTGAAAACGGCTCTAAGAATTTTGATGAAAGTCGTTAACCTACTGTTTTCTGGTACTAGAAATCGATTTAGCTTGATCTCGACTTTAGAAGAATTCGTTTAGTGGGTTAAATAACCACCCCGAATTATAACGTTTTTAGTGATGGCGTTGTTCCAATAATGTTACCAATGCTTAGAAATCTTATGACGTCACAACTCGCGTTTGAGAATGTTGGCGTGCGGTCACGCCATCTGTCTCTTTACGTCACGCGTTGTGTGTGGATCCTATTAAAGATTTATGACGTCACACTTTTGCGGCGGGCTGATGGTCGCGATTCCCATCTGCCTCATTACGTCACGAGCTGTGTGCGTATGCCAGTCGGCACGATAACTCGCGTAACAACCGTTAGATTTCGATGAAATTTTAGTTTCTAGTAGGGGATCACCTGGGAAGGAACTCTATTTAAAATGAACGAAATGGGGTCAAAGGTCAGTACATAGGAAAGGGATCCATTCCACTGCTGTTATGCGCCATAACTAACGAAAAATAGGTTCGATTTCGATAACATTTTAGTATGTGGTAGGGAACCACCTGGCAACAAACCCTATTGAAAATGGGCGAAATGGGGTCAAAGGTTAGGACACAGCAGCGGGATCTATTCCATACCCCTTATGCATCATAACTTACGTAAAAATGCTTCGATTGCGACAAAACTTTATCATCTTATTTCGGAGGTATACCAAGCCGGTTCTGTTGAATATCATCGAAATGGGATCAAATGTCAAGGCACAGAACCAAGATTTATTCCACAGACATTATTCTCATAACTTGAGTGATAACTTGAGTAATGATTTCTGTAATGTTGGAAAGCGTATTATAATCAATGCATTGCATGATTTTACTAACTTGTTTTTATTAATATGTTTTTTTCCGTTTCTAAATATTTTTAATTTTATCTTAAAATGACCGTATTTAAAATACCAAAGTGTAATAAAAGGTTCAACGTAATAATGATCCCTCACTGACGGTCATAATTAAAACATTAGAAAGTCATAAGGGCAAGCTTGACACCTGCTACGCTCATAACTTGGTTCTATGGCTCCTGATGAACTACTGATAGAATTGATTGAAGTCTCAGAAAATGACATTTTAAAGTTCTTATTTGAATCTAAGAAAGATTCGGTTGAAATATGGAATAATACTTTTTTGTATTTCAAACGTATTGCTGCAAATCTATATTCTTTTACATAACCCAAATCAAGACGTCCTTAAGAACACAAATGTCGGTAACCCATCTAGAGAATCAGTTAAAAGTGCGAACCTCGAAGTTGTAACCAAGGTTTCAAATGCTTTCCGACATAAAGCAGTCACATCAAATTCATTAAAAGTTTAGTTAACTTTAGAATTGACATTTTGTTTTCATTTTTTGAAGTTAGTATATAGTTAGATTTGTACAAAATAATAAACATCTCGAAGTACCTGTATGTAACTGAAGTTTCTTGATTGCGGCCTTGTTAGATAACAGCTACATAAATGCGGCCTTTCAATAAGAAAAGGTTTCCCACTTGTGGTTTAAGCAAGTGAAAAAAAAAGACATTTTAAGAACAGGTGCAAAATAATTTAGTTGAAAGTTTTTTTAGAGACGAGTGATCCAAATTAAGATTTCAAATTATCGTTTCCTTTGGTGCGATGGTAATTTTAGTTACTTGCAGTGGCACTTACTTCCAGTAGGCATCTCGGAAAAACTAAATATGATAGAATTTAATATTTCGATTAATCTCGGCATTGAGATATATATTATGGAGCATTACTTCGTAGTTAGGCTATGCATAAGCAGATAATGATCGGCTAAGAATTCAAAGATTCTAAGCGGACATAAGGGCACGGGAATTCAAACAGGATGGATGATTTACTTCCAGAAGAGAAATACACCCTCAGTCACCGGATAACTTTTCTGTTTAGAACCAAATCTGATGCGTTTTTCAGAACGAAATTATGTTCTTCTAACGAAATGCAGCCTTCCAGTAAGAAAAGCCAACTTTCTTCGTCCGTGATAAAGATGTTCAAGTTATTCGAAATATCTGCAGCAAGACTGGGGGAGAGAGATTTTTTTTTTATCTTTCTCAAAATATTTTGGTTCACTGGTGCAGAAATATATTTAAAGATATTAATATCTTCATGAATTTGATAAAGAAAACAGAGCATGTACCTGTTAAAATAAAATATTGAATCCTAAATTCTGTAAGAGAATAGTTCAATTTCATATGTGAACTGATGTAGTTGTAACAAGTTAATGATTTATCTATCATTAATCGAAAAGCAGAAGGTTTTTCGTCCACCTCTTGGCTGACAAATGAAAGTAATTTATTTCAATCAGCTTATAAGGGTTAGACGATTATAAGAAGTATATTTACACGTTATATAAGAGTATATTCAGTAAATTATCAGAACAACTCATTATTTATAACTCTCGTTTTAGGCACTGTGGAGCGGATAGCCGCTGATGGCTTAGTGGTCAGTGTTTCAGACTATCGATGCTGAGTCCCCAGGTTCTAGCCTGGGCTGATCTTTCAGAGATGGTGTGATTTACTAACAATCGCTGAATATCCGCCGTGCATCGGACGAGCACGTAAAGTGACGGCCCCCAGGCTGGACCCACTTGTTAAATGGGTATCCTTTCCTATGTCCTCCCTGAAATTCTCTCACCCATCTATGTGCAATATCGTACTTGTACGGTGGCGCCATCTACTGTACTCTAATCTCACTACAAACTGTTATGTCAAAATTCGCTAGACTTGCTCTCATTCTTTCCGTTTCTGTGTCCTGCCCAAAAGGCGATCTCGCTGTAGGTGGCTGGGACCTAAACTCTACTCCCTGTGGACGGGGAAGTCCTACATGAAAATGACAAACACTGTGGAGCGGGGAGAACCAGCAAACGTAAACCGTAAGCGATTATTAAATCGCATGTCAATGTAAAGTACTACTCCTCATTCGGCTTTTTTAATAGGTTTGTTTTAGTTTCTGGAGTATCCATTCTTCGCGTTTCCGTCTGGTTTGGAATTTTCCATCGGTTAGCTTTTTTCAAAGATATGTTAGTAAATTCGTGAACCAAACTTTTTGCTGTTTAGCTCTCAGCACTTCGTAAATATTTCGTTCAGGATTACCAATACTGATTTCGTAGAGCAGCAGCCCGATGATAAAAATTAAGTACTACCGTTACCCATCGCGTACTACTGAAGGTCGGCAGACAACTGTTCCAGAATAATCCAGAACCTTCCGACAGGATGTCTGAGAGGCGTTCAAAGAAAAACAATAATCAGAAGAATAAGAAGTCTAAGAAATATTTATTTTTCTGCGGCATGCTCATCTGCGGGCATCGCTTTTCTGACAAGATCCTGCCAATTTGCGGATCATGGTTCGTCAGTATCCTTCCAAACTTTGGAAACACTGTTTTTACAATCTCCGGACCTATCGTCTTCTTCAGTATCTTGCCAAACTTCGGACTCACTTCCTTCGGAAGGTTCGAGATATAGTTCTGTGACCGTCTCGGCGTACAGACTATTGCTGTTAAATTTGTGTGAAACTGCTTCTGTCTGTTCCAGAAAAAAGACGTTTTTCAGGGCCGTGTACCTTGCTTTAAAAGGAATTTACCTGTTCTACGCCGCAGAGTGAGGAAAGTGTGTTTGCACAGCCTCACAAACAAATTCCCAAACGTAAAGTTAAATTAATTTTTAGAAACAAAGAAATTCCTCACGTTGTTAATTTGAGTGAAAACCAAGAAAATGGCGCAGAAGAAAAAGTAAATTCACTATCTTGGCAGAGAGTACTAAAATGAAAGAAGCCACATATAACACAGAATGAATGAAAACAGACCGGAAGAAAAACCTTAGTAGTATTAGGTTATTACATAGGGACATAGAAAAATTACTACTAAAAGTTATTTGCCTAATTCTGTGTTAGAGCAAAGAGAAAGTACGCAATTTGACGAATTTCAAATGGCAACCATTGTTGAAAGAATTAACTCAGCGGTTGATAAACATTCGAGTTTAAATGCTATACACCATAAAAATGCGTGCACAGTTAAAGACTGATAAAACCCGTAGCAAAAAAAATTTGGGAACAAATTATTTTTATAGTAGGCTTCCTAAGCATATCAGGAAAGAAGAAGAAAAAAACTTGAAGCAGAAAACGAAATAAAGGACATCAACATTGTGGAACTGACTCCCACCACTAATTCTAAGCAGAAAGTATGTTGATAAGACTCGTCCAGCAAGCTAGTGTAGTTGACACTTGACATTAATGAGTTAGAAAACTCTCCTGGAACAACAAATTGATGGCAACAATTGCACGCACTTAACCTTCTTCCTAGCACCAGCTCCAACGCGGTAATAAGTCGCACATCCTCAATGTCAGAAACCTAAAGTTGCACTCTTCTCCGAAGATTTATTGAAAACTTAACCCTTAAATTAGCTGTTGATGAAAACACAAAAAGTAAACTTCCTACTAATAAGCGTGAAACTTTGGGTACAAATAGAAAATCGCTCCAATGACGGCACAACAAGGGAAAAAAGAAGATTTTTCCTAATTTTGGCAAAATAAGTATTCAAGAAATCTGTGGGCACTTAGCTACGAAATTGCGGGCAATTAAGCTGTACATAAAAGCACTAACTTAGAATGGCAAGTTACAGAGAATATGCAACAATAAGAGAATAGCACTGAAGAAAAAGTAAGAATAAAAAAAGGCCATTTTAAGCTCTCTGTGCAAACTGTAAAATAAAATTCTACTCAGCCCACTGCAGTTTATGAAATTCCGAGAAGGCAAAAAAGGGACTCAGTATACTTATTTAGAATGCACAGGAGTTGAAAATGCAACACGGGAAATGCTTACCGAACTCAAAATACAAAACAAATTGACATTGCAGTAATAAATGAAACTCGGTTAGCGCACAATTTTTAACACTACCCGAGTAATGCAACGTTTTCATAGGTTAGTTAATAATTTACTTCTCGTTTTCGGTACTTGTATTCATATGGTAGGCACCGGAACGTCACCTACCCTTTGGCACTTAGATTTGGAACACTGATTCGTCGGAGCAAGCTGAATGTGCTTAGTGTTTCACGATAAAATGGCGATGCTCCTCCACCCACTAGAGCCTTATAGTCCGCCGACCTGCTATTAACAAAGCTACCTCAGAATGTTATCGGCCATCATTTTACACTGAATTAACCGCATACGTTACACCATTTATATTTAAATTTTCTGTTCTACTGTCGTTGCCAATTTCGAAGTTAATTTACGGGTGATGAGGAGCTGACCTCAAAAATCAAAGGGCCGTTTGCGGGTACATTTTCTCCCAGCAGTCAGCGTTTGCTATTTTTCATATAGCTCTTTTATAGATCTGTACTCCCGGAATAGATAATTCCAGAAGGTGGCAAAGTACAAATGTATTGAAGAATACATGCCTCAAAAATAACTTAGATTTCGGCATCAGGACCCAGAATCTGTTTGATATGTTTTGCAAGGACCGCGACCCTGTAGAACAATCAGATCGTTATGGGGTATCCCGAATTATTTTGGAATTTTTGGACTTGGAGCCGCCCCTCCTTCACCTTTCCCGGATATTTACATCAGTTCTGCTATTTGAAACCTTAGAGTGAGTCTTTCAGAACAAAAATATAATGTTATGTTGCACTCATCGACCGCTGCTACACCTCGCTTTGTTCCTGGAGGATCATACCGCCTCGTTTCGGAAGATACTGTCGTCATTTCTGCTCCCACTAGTAAGGATTACATCCAGTTTACTGAAATATCATTCATTTACAAACTGGCTAACCTTTGTTGTAAGAATGACATGTCTACTCACATTTCTCAAGCCTGGAAATCCTTATTGACAGTTGACACATGAATTTTTTTAGACGTTCTTGACTCTGTATATAATGAACACTGACTCAAATCCCTTTCGCCACTCATCTACCTAAACGTAATATATTTGATCATTATTTCTTATGTTGTAATTTTTTTTTTGGAAAGCCCTTTAAGTGCCATATAATCCTTCGATGCGTGTCATTCTCATCTGAAGATGAACCCCTTGGTAGTTCGAGAGATCTAATGAGTGTTTTTTGTCTGTATATTTTAAATGTATTTTAGTTAAATGTGCCGTCATCCGGTGCTGCGTGTTTTTAAGGACCTCGTCATTGATCGTTCACTAAACAGAATTTTTGACTTATCATGACTTATCATAATTTCAGAAAAGCTATAGTCACCTGTGCCACTTATTTCACGGTACATCATCGTGCCGACGATCTAACGCACATGGGTTCCAATGTTTAATTCTCCATCACAGTCACGGTGTGCAATAGGTAGGTATCTAGAGTTGTTTATTGTCGGCATGTATTCCCTTCTGGTTTCATTTATGAGAAGGTGTAAGGCAAGTTTCTGAATTGGTAAATTATGCATAACACATAAATTGTTCTTTCGGTGAATTTACGGAAAATAAGATGAAAATAACCAAGTTTTATGTAAATTACTGGAAAGGATGAAGACTAAATTTTCACAGCAGGATTCAATGGCAATTTATTTCAACAGAAAAAACGTTGCTCTCTCCGCAAAATTTGTATCAGAAAATCCTCCGTTCACTTTCTGATGCTTTATTATTATACGCTAGAGCTTTTATCAGACTGGTTTGTAATTTTAAAAGGTAAATTTTCAACGACAGTGGCTTGTTTCAGATCGAATTATGACTTTATAGTCCGTTTTACGAACGCTAACAATAGGGAATGGACACATTTTGGGATTAACTGCCAGAGCAATCGAGTGGCTCTGAAAGTATTAAAATACTGACTATGATAGCAAAACGCTTGTAATAAGCAAATAATATACGTAGCATGAGTAAAGAAAAGAACAATCAGATCAGTTACTTCAAATATCAGGCAAAAATAGTTCCTTATCAAAATCAAAAGAGAGAATTGTGTTTGCAAAACTTCTGTCAGTTATTTGATTTCCTGGATACTCGTCTCGAAATATATTGAATATTATCATGTTTTCTCAAAACATTTAAATGAAAAAATGTAATGCACGACGCTCAAAAAGATGGTGCTAGCACCAAACATATTAAAGTTCTTATACAAACATATTAACGTTCTTATGTTTTTGCCATAACCTAACAGAGGGAGAGAATGGTTTTCATTTTTCTGGTAATGTGACATAGTTGGTGTATGAGAAGTTTTACAATTGGCTTATAGTTTAAATTATTCAGGGGTATTTCCAAATTGTAAACATTATTATATACACCGGTGCCCAAACTTTATGTCTAGAAATAATTCGCATTGCTACAAAGGGAAACACATATCACAAGGTAGCGACGTTTAGCATGTAAAGAGACACGTGATCATAAGGGTAATAAACATTTTGTAATAACATTCTGTAAAAGACAAATACCCACATTTTTTGCATATATAGGATTTACTGCGCAAATGTAATCAACGCAAAATATACTAACGAAAATTAAAAATACCGTAATAAGGAGTGTTATCACCCCGTAGGTAGAGAAAACTCTTACAATACGATACATTCTCATCACTAGGTGGTTGATGAAACTGGAGTCAAAGAATTCCATTTCTTGTTAAGGGTAGGGTCTTAATTACGAAGAGAGATAAAGAGTGGCTACGTGTCGTGCCAGAGGACCCCAGGCTTGTTCAATAGTTTTCAAGCTAATGGACCTGGCTGCCGCTTCCACACGCCAAATATCCTGGCTTTGCAGGAAATCATCGAAAATCTAAGCCCCGTACCGGCAAGCACCACCTTTCATTAAAATGGGACTGAGGGCCAACGTCTCAAGAAAAAGTCGGACATAAGGGTCTAGGATCTCTTTCTTATAGTAATCAACGTTCATATTGCCACCTGTGAACACAGGGAGTACTGTGTAGCCGTTGAACATATGGTCATTCCGCGTGAGCAGATGACAGAGTCGGAAAGATTCTTCTTCGCTGATGCCCAGAGGAACATTACGGGTCCTTTGTATCCTCCAGACAAAATGCCGAAGGGAATATGTTTGTTGACTGAATCTCGACTCGTCTGTAAAAAAATCAACTGCTAATTCGTCTGTCCTGCAGGAATAATGTTGCCTGCACCAATTCAACAAACCTGAGAGATGCTGTTAGCGGGTCACAAATCGTGTGTCTGCAGCCATAAGGAACAATAGCATAAAGCCTTTCATGCAACGTTTCCCTTAATACTTCAGCTTTAGTAGCAGCGGAGGGCACCGAATGCAAATACAGGGTTGCATAGGATTCATGACGCCGTGCGACTAAATCAAACTAACCGTCCTCACGAGGTGCTGTACTCTTTGTACAACTTTGTTCTGGACTTACGTTCAGCAAACCGGGGTTTTTGAGTATCTGCCACAACCGTGAAATCAATATGAGGTGCATATTCATGTTCCTTGGATACATACCCGTTACTAGGTATGTATATGATTATATCTGGCCACTTAGTGTGTATAAGGACATTAATTTGAGGTATCACGAAATTGTTTTAATAATGCTGTGGCAGTGCCATACTAATCGCTCCGTTGCTTGACGTTCGCTGATTTTACTTACTTTGAACGTAAACTATGAACTATAGCAACTGCAATGTGGCCAAGTATGCAGACCATGTGGTGATGAACAACAGCGCATAATGTTTTACATCGAGACATGATTCCGCCTCTTGATCCGTGATGATAAAATATTGGCCCTCTATCGCGACACAGATGTGAAAGATTGCTGGAGACATGAATTATACAGCGTCATATGGGTCCGACACCGTACGTTCTAGAACCTAGAGTGACATTATTTTCGGTTCCACTTGCATTCCTGCTTTACAGAAAACATGACCAACCGGCGCAACATAGCAAAACTTATGAAGGCTCAATTGCTGTCAATGTGCAGAAGTACCAGGATGCCACCTTTCAGTAAAACAAAAAGAGGTAGCACCTAATTTGAAAGATTCATGCCTTCCTTGTACAGAACGTTGGCCTGCTTTGCCGCCCATTTTTTTTATAAGTTTACTTCCTCTAACAACAATAGAATAACTTCTTTTAAGGAGCAATTGTGTGTGAAATTTCCTAGTTGACGACATCTTTTTGTCTGTTGTTTAGAAGGAAAAACTTTTCAATAAACAGCATTTTAATTCGATAAAAGCTGATTCTACGCCTTTTAGCGACAAAGTAGGGAATCGGAGAAAATGGGACTGATCATCCTTTTCACAGTTGACACTTTCGGATAAAAGAATTCTTACCAGGTCAAACAAAATAATTGGAGAGGTGTGCCATCCATTCCTTTACGCGCGGAAGGACTTTGTAAAGAATATGTCTTTCAAATTCCCTGCTGTAAGATTTTCCAGAAACCATGCTGAAAGACCCAGACAATCATTTTAAAGTTGCAAAAATGATAACTATTCCAGAGCTTATGTTGTTCTTTACTAATGATTTTTTAGTAATACCGTAGGGTAAATTCTATGCAACTTTTTACTAATTAACTAAAAAAGTAATTATAAGTATTCTCTGTTAGAGCTGATTTTTTAATGTCAATTCTCCGCTCAACCTTTCTTCCGTGACCTCACGCTAGACCCCATGCGCTGAAACACGTTACATCCACCCGGACACTTCAAACTCTGAGTCGAATGAATACTGTAAAATGCAATCACAGTTGGCTCACTTTTCGTGAAGTTATTTTAGCCTTGGTTAAGTTGGAACTCATTTCTGAATTTTTAAATAACATTGTTAATAATTAAATATCTCACCGTCTTTCTAGCAGATATTATTGGTCATCATTCCTGTTTATTCTCGATCTGATATCACAGCGTGCATTCAAGTGCTTACAAATTTAATCTGATGTCTTTCATCTGTTAAACGTTACGAACGCTTGCTCCTGTTCTCTTGTTGTGTTACGCAGTTTACCTAGCGTTTCAATTTTTTAAATGTTGAGAAGAAAACTGTTTTAACAGTTGAACCTAAATTGGATGTAAACAAAATATTAAAACAAGGGAAAGTCTCTCATTATTATCAGCCGAATTGGGTATAAGCAAGTCAACTCTACAGGACATAAATAAAAACAACCCCGAGGTAGATAAATTTGTTTTTACGTGCAATACATGTGCTTCCGCTTCGCATAGAAATCACTCAAAAATGCTACAAATGAAGAAATAGAAAAGGCAATAATAAATGGGATCTTACACTAAATAGCTTGAGGAACACTATATTCAAGATCATTGATTTTAGCTGTGGCGTCAAATGTTTCGAAGAATTAGACATGATCACACTTTTAAATTTGCTTCTTAATAATTAAAGTGTTTTAAAGTGAAGCCTGGTATGAGAGAGTTAGTGATTAAGGCTGAAAAGCTCAGCTCGGATATCGAAGGAGCAAAATATTTATGTGGTGAATTAGCAATAATTATTAGTCAGAGTTATCATCTACAGTGACAAATTTTACAATGCTGAAGAAATATGATATTTTTGGGCGAACAATTCGAACTCTGAAGTTAAAGTTTGTAGAAACATTAAATGTGCTAAGGTAAAGGGTAAGCAAACACAGAATAACAATTCTGGAATGCTCAAATGCCACAGAGAGGACACATGATGTTGGCCCTATTTGGGAAAGACAAAATCTCCTGAAAGTTTTAAGGAAAGTAGATATTCCAGTATGTTATGATCTGCATAAATATCATGGATCTAATCTGGATGAATCGTGATATCTTCAAAAAATTGTGAAAAGACAAATATTTTCCTCAGACTAAAGCATATCTCTCTTACAAGAGAAACATCGGACCTCAGAACGACAATCGTCACGGAACTTTCTGTGGTGGACAAGCATGACACCAAAGTAACAGGTGTGAAGTACATCATTTCGAAAACGCCCGCAACTCCTAGAACACGGTTTATAAAAGTGGGACGCCAGCCTGTAATGTAGGCCATAAAGTGTCAAACAACATTTACCTGTTAGATATGAGACACCTAAATGTCGGGAGAGACCACGTACAACGCCATTAAGTTGCAAATGTCATATACATACCTCACTCCACGTCACGGTAATGTGTTGAGTGAAGGCCGTGCTGCAACGGTTTTCTTTGCGACCTTCACATTGTCGTAGACATTCTGCATGGTTTGTCCTGAAAACGATTCATGAATGCTTTTCCGTTTCACATTGGGGGATGATGGTTCATAGGAACTCGAACTAGTTGGCACGTTGTGTGCTGAAGTTCCCGGTTTATCACTATGTTCAAACAACGTGTCTGACGTTTCATCACTATCACGCAACATTGTCTGGCCTTCAAACATGTCAGCGCCACCAAGGACATGTTGCTCCAAAACGCTATACAACAGCCTTGCAATTCGACTGTCCATGTGTTTTGGAGCTGTGTCGTCCGCTTAGTATTTCTGCATCACCTCGTTCACCAGTACCTGTACTACAGCATGAGGGTTACAAGCCATTGTCTTAAAACACACAACACAATATTTGTACGCGTATGAACAGGCGCGTGCGCTGTCTCACACTACTAACGTTTAACAGTCACTGACGTACACATAACGCTGGGCAGCTTCCAGGCATGCGTAGTATCACCCAATCACATCACACCCACATTTACATGTTGTTTGACACTTTAATGCTGCATACATAACAGGCGGGCGTCCCACTTTTATAAGCCATGTTCTAGGGGTTGCGGGCGATTGCAAAATGCCGTACTTCACACATGTTACTTTGGTGTCATGCTTGTTCACAACAGAAAGTTCCGTGACGATTGTCGTCGGGAGGTCCGATAGTTTCTCTTGTTAGTAAGGTCTTACCTAGAACGCAGTTCCGTTATTTGACAGTGCTCCATCCCATCCTCCTGTAGAAAACCTATTAATACAAGATGGAGCCATTTAATATTAAACTAGATCTAAGCGTAATATCAATTGTTCAGAAAAGTGTGTTTAAGATCATTAAATGATTCTTTAGAAAAATATGATATTTTACTTTTGATTACGGAACAGAAAAATCGTTTATTGCTTTGGAAGTATTTAAAAATTAAAGACGATATGTACGTCTTTAGTTTTTAAAAAACACCTAATTCATAAAAAACACCTTAAAGGTGTGTCTTTTTAATTCATAAAAAACACCCTAAAGGCGTGGAGCTGCAAATTAGATTTTAGCAGGATATTTTTGTTAGACAATACAGAACAACTAATGTATGTCTCGTTGTCATTCCTACCAGGTGCATCGATGTAGCTAATAATCGGTGTGGTTACCTCTGGCTTGTATCACCTGATGTACGAGCTGAGGCATCGAATCAAATAGTTTGTGAATGCTGTCCTGTGGAACAGCCATACAGGCCTTTATTACCGACTGCCAAATTCATCAAGATTTACCGTCTGAAGATCGTACGCTGCCCTTGTGTTTGAGCATGTCCCGTATGCGTGATAAATCCAACGATCTAGCTGACCATGGTTTAAATGGAATATTGTTTTACCTGAAGAAGTCAAATGTTGTTACTGCGACATACGATGTGGCTCTGTGCTGCTGGAATATGGATCCGGGTTCGTCTGCAGATATTGAAGGGTAACCAGCAGTAAAATGCCATTGACCTAATGGACACTCTTTAAATTAGTACAGACTTGCACAGCAGGTGATCCTTTTCGTACCGATATCGCCGTAAGCCAAAATGCCTCATATTAGTACGGTATGTCTAGTGTGAATACACTCTACCCGACAAAACATCGGGTAGAGTGCATTCACAGGGACTCTATAAGACGAGGCGTCGGGTAGATTCCTCTTGTCGTCGGCAAATACAGATGCAGTCATCCTTTTTTACTACACACAGACGCATTTTTCCTAGAACACAAACTGTGTCATTCGTCACGCTACTTCCTTCGTTCGATGCACCATTGCAGTAATATCTCTTCGTATTCTAAAAATATCCAAAAATATCTCTTCGTATTCTACACCCTTCTACGTACTATTCAGTGCAATCTCTCGCCACAAAAGACACACTGCGCCGTACAAGACCGACAATCTTCCGTAGGGAACATTGCATTATCTCATGTAATGAATGCGACTTCTGTCGAACTTACTGATGTGACTCTACTACTTTCTTACACGACAGAGAGCCATCCTTACAGACTGGCAAAGCGGCATCTTTAATTTTACCAACTGGACTCAATGCTATTAAACGAAGTTTGTACTTGAAGTATATGATCGTCACAGCCGATGTTTCATTTTAGTATGCTTGCTTGCTCTGGCAAATGAGTCTCACATTTTCATGTATGGACATCAGGAAAAGCAAATTGGAATGCATTGTCAATAGGTATTCCACTGGAGAAAGGAATGTGATACAAGGTTACCTACCTGACAACAGCAATTGCAAAAAGGGAGATATGGCATCTGTTACACAACATGCCATTCGAGCACCTTACTAAGCAAAGACCTGAGCTAAAATGAGCCAAAAATATCAATTTCTGTAATTTTGAAATCAAGAAGAGGGATTTGAAAATAAATAAATTGTGTTTTCGGATGCAGCAGACAAATATTTAAGAACTGGTTTTTGTTCACAAAGCACTGTGAGTGGCATTTTGATAAGAGCAGCTTCTGCCGTTTCGTTGGCCGAGGGTTTGACCTTAATGAGTTTCCCTGAAACTTCTAAGCACTTGCCGCGCGTTGGCCGGTCGATCTAACTCGATTGACCTAGTACACGGGACCCACTGTTACATAAACGACAGTCTGGCACTTCTGATTCGTATCTTTCTACAAAAAACCTTAGCTATCGTACAGTGGCATTCAATTTCCAGACATGTCATGTAATGAAACAATATATAGGAAGATAGAGTATTTTATTTGGTATTCCAATTTACAAATATCGTCAACGTACCATCCCTTCTCGTTCTCCTTTTCCTTATATAACACCATGACCCTCGTTCAGGACTTTTCCTTTTCGACTTTGGATTCAGTAATATCCTACAATACTGGGTGCCAAAGATTTTGCTTTCGTGAACCGGAAAAACGTTGAGGAAACTATGGCGTACCGGCGATGCTGAAACAAAACTTTAGGCTATGTTCTCGCAAATAATCCTGCAATATTCCATATTATAATGATCACTACGTACACTCAATGTGTTATATACCAGATTTTTTCACGTCACCTGTTTTCTACAAATATTACCTTACTTATAATATTATTGAATGATAAGTAACTGCAGTCCATATACAGTACACCACAGTAATCTCAAGACCATAACATTTATTATTTTGCATTGGATACACAGTACATCTGCATGGAAAATACCGAAAACCAACATCGAAAGGGTAATATCGAAACAGAGTATATACAGAATGATTCAGCTAAGCGTGTACAAATGTTTGGGAGGGGTAGGTTGCACAAAAATAAATCGGAATCACATAGCAATGCAGGGTCGGAAACGCCATCTTCATACTGTAGATGACGTTGTACGGCCGCGAGACTACACATTCCTTCTTTCAGGATACCTTCATTTGTAAACCGCTTGCTGAGGTAGTAGGATGGCTGAATTAATGAACGCGGAAATTGCTGATATGCACCTCGCATACGAAGCAGCGGATTGCAACCGACGGCCCGCCGTGCGACTGCACCAGGAACGGTACCCGATGAAACGAGTGCCAAACTGCCAAGGGTTTGCATGGGTGCGTCAGAGGTTATGCGACACTCGTTCTTTTTAGGGGCCTTCCCAATGTCGGGAACAATGGGTACGCACCCCTGCCATCGAAGAGAATGTTTTAAGTAATGCAGCAGACACTCCAAGTGTCAGCACACGAGTAATCGCCCATCGGCTCAGTCCACCGTATGGAGGGTTCTGCACGAAGACTAATTGCATCCATATCATGTGCAGCGCGTTTAGACACTAATCCCTGAAGATTACCCTAAGCGCATTGCATTTGCGCAATGGCACCTGCAGAAGAGTGTGGCAGAACCCAAATTTCCTGCTTCTATGCTGTTCACAAACGAAGAATGTTTTATACGGGAAGGTTGCTTCAATGTACATAACGCGCATGTACGGGTGGTGGGCAACCCCCATATTATACGACCAAGGGCAGCAGAAAACCGTTTAGCTGTTAATGTTTGGACCGGCATTGTCTAAAATCATTTATTTGGTCCCCGACTCTGTACGCACATGAAGATAACTTTTCCGTCCCTGCATTGCAATGTGATTCCGATTTATCTTTGTGCAATCTACCCTCCCAGAAGTTCGTGCACGCTTAGCTGAATCATCCTGTATATATATATACTCTGTTTCCATATTACCCTTTCCATGTTTGTTTTCGGTATTTTCTGGAAAAACAATTTGCACAAATTAATATCTCTTCTCATTCGTTATTTGGAATTGAAAACGCTTTGATGCGCCTAAGAGTGCTCCAACGTAAAATTTCATTAACAAGCGAGCAGCATGGGGAAGCGGAAACAGCGTCGTAGTGTGCATTATATAACCCGATTTCAGTGAATGTGTTGCATCATCTTCCTGAAGGAATGCATAAGCTTACAATATGATGCCTACAAGATATAGTGTGGCTTGCTTGTTGAAAATTTTGATGCCCGCACTCATGAACTTGGTAGATGATGTTGGCGTCGAAAGTCACGTTGCGTTTCAAGGAGGCATAATGAAGATAACAAATATCTTCTTATGATACAAACACACCTTGCTTCCTATTATTATGTTTACTTCTTGAATGCTATTTTACAAGTATGTAATGGAAGTGCATTCAAAATGAACCCCACTCCCGACATTTGTCCCCGAGAAAACAGGGGAAGCTCCAGATAATGGGCAATATAAAACACCGCGGGAGAACAATATGCTATTTACTGGTAAAATATCAACTTCTACTGTAAAGCAAAATTTTAAAAAAACAATTTCGCCCCTTGAAACCTTTACGGGGTAAAACGGGAATACAAAAACGGAATACGGAAAATCGGAAGTATGTATGATGAATTCCTTTTTTTAAAGAAAATATAGTCATGACAATTTTCTTGGCTTCACGTATTAATGAGATTATAATAATTTAACAATTTCAAGAAATTATACATTTTCTATACAAATGTGTTTGCAGGCGAAGTAATAAAATTATATTGCACGCTTAAATAATAAAACCTGTGTTTATTTAGGTAAAAACTAAGCGGGCGTTTATGAAGGCTATCTTAATTAAATAATTCCGTGTAGTCCCTGCCCTCTATATTCACCGTTTAAAGGAAAATAATTTATTGCTTTAAACCACATACATACACCAAAGAGAAATGAATTATCAGAGCTGTTAGAGGAAACATTAGGTTCCGGAAATTTAGGTGACTCAAAAATGAAGTTCAAGGCATTGATGTTTCATTATAATACATGTCCACTTTTAATGCAATAGCGAGAAACAGACATGTATTGCTTGAAAGCATTTGTGAGAAAACGTTTGGACCATGAATTTGTACTTTGCTTTCTTTCTTCGGGTATTGCTTTCAGAGTTGTAGCTATTTTCAATACACATCCACCTATTGCACTTAGCATAGACCATTTCCCTTCAATAAATAACATTTAATTTGCGTCCTGCATCTGGGTCACATTTTCACATATTGCAGTTACGTAGTGATCTTAAGCGATTCACAGCTGAATAAAAATCGCACTCCAACATTTGAAAAGCCCAAGTGCATTTCAGGGATCGACTGCTGAATTAGCATAGTATGTCACTGTTACGATTGAGTTACATCAAATTAGCAAAAACAATGCTAAATGCATTGTGACAGATCTGCAGCATCCTAGCACTGCGGAAAATCCCTAAACAAAATTTCCACCCACGATTGGGATAAGAAATGCTAGCGTAACTTCCGTTATCACCGCCCTATGCTATTTTATGATGATTGGTTACAAAAACGTGAGTGACATCATTATGGGGCACGGCACCCTATCTCTTCTAGCAACTACAGTACGAGAGCTGATGCATCGGAAAAACGTCAAACATTTTAACAAATATTGTTAGTTGAATTGGTGAGCAATCGTCATTATATTGAACAGTGATATTACCCACTGCTCATTCACTGGGGCACATGAAAAATTTTGAAATATTCGGCTTATTAGCAAAACAAAGTTTTCTGCGATATATCGATCGTTCTAACAAACATGTTGTTACTGGATGTTGAATTGGTAAGTATTACTGTTCCACTGAACAGAGATTTGACAAATCGTTTGTCCATTCAGTGCTGCAGATGGAAAAATTTAAATTCTTCAGTTTATTAGCAAAACATCGAGATTCATAGGGTGAATCGAGGTGACAACGGTTTTCAACCAATACGTCGAACATCTAAACCGGTGTTATTAGTTCCCCGATTTTGAGATTGAGTAGCCACATTCGGGATTGAGTAGCCACATATGTCCAACATCAAGATTTTACGCCGATGCGCCATCCCTAAAGGGTATTATTTGATCTTTTTCAGGTATTTCACCAAGACGTACCTCAGAAAGTTTATCCAAAACAGCAAGTAGCCTTCCCGATTGCGTTGTCTTCGCATAACACCCGCGATTAAAACCGGATGACAGGTACGTCATAATGTGCTTTTGCAAGACGATCTCTCCAGAGCACATGAGATTTTGTTGCCGGGCAAGACTAAGACACTAGTTTCCCTTCACCACATATAAATACATGCGCTCGGTTCAACTGGTGTTTCGTTCATACCCCGAAGCATCCACTACGGTTCCGCTAAGATAAACAATCAACCCCTCCAACTTCGAGGTCTCTGAAAAGAACTCTGAAAGGACCTTCTTCCACCCCTGCGGGGGCGTCATCTAGTTCGGCGAGACCGACCAAGAAACATGCTCGGAACTGAGAAGTACGAAGAAAACCCTCCTTTAGCGAGGAGCACAAGAATGTAACTTCATTACTGTGTCAGAATTTCAAACTATTGGCAAAAACTAATTTGAAAATTGAATTATACCCATTTATCTCTTTGTGAAATTTAAACTTAAATATTGCAGTATGTTGTGTCACATTCGATAGTGTCCCGGCAGGGTTGAAATATACGAGCGTTTCGGAAATACTCTTTAAATGATATAGATCTCACTTTGGTGTTTCCACATGTCACCTAAAAGGGGACCACGATTAAAGACGACCCTGGCAATCACATAAAGCACTTCCCGAATTCAAACAGCTAATAAAATACGGAACTCAAACTTCTAACACCAGTCATTAAAATATGATTTTAGTATATACACTGAAGAGCAATTGAATTAGAGACAGCTGGCGTTATGCAAATGTGGCGCAGTGGGCGGCCCTGTAAACGTAAACCACATGACGTATGAAGCGATCCGACAATATAAGGAGTGATGCGACGGGAATCAGTAAGCGTCGGACGCAGTACTGGTAAGACGAAGGATCTAAGCGCATTTGATCGTGGGAAAATTATCGCGGCCCGACGAATGGGTCACTCCATCTCGGAAGTCGTGCAGGCACTGGGATTTTCACAAGCCACTGTGTCACGGGTGCACCGTGAGTACATCGAATCCGGTAAAACCATCCCTGCAAGGGCCAACTGCCGTGGACAACAGCGTGTAGATGAGCGGGGTCATAGTCGGCTAGCTCGCATTGTAACAGCAGATAGACGGGTCACAGTGCAAAAAATCACTCGGCAATTTAACGCTGGTGCACAAAAACGTGCAAGCAGCCACACCATTCAAAACCATCTCCTCACTATGGGGTACAGAAGCCATCGTCCCACGAGAGCACCGGTGCTGACCGCACATCACAGGGTGCAAATATTAGCATGGGCGCAGGAACATCGACACTGGACCCTAGACATATGGAAAAATGTTGCCTGGACTGATGAGTCGAGATTCACGTTGGTTCATGCGGATGGCAGGATACGAGTACGGCGCAAACCACATTTAGCGACAGGTCCTTCTTGCCAGCAGGGTACTCTCCTAGCTGGTGGGGGTGGAATTCTCGTCTGAGAACTGTTTACGTGGACTGAAATGGGACCTCTGGTACGTGTGACATCGTCACTCACAGATCAACGTTACCGGGATATCCTGGACAACGATTTGCTCCCGTTTGTGCGTCAACATCCCACTGGGGACCTCATCCTGCAGGAGGATAATACACCGTGCCATCGCTCCCGAATTGTATCCGAATAGTTGGATGGACACTCCACCGACGTGACCTCGCTTCCTTGGTTAGCTAGGTCACCTGACCTCCTCCATCAATTCATCCTAAACTGTGGGAGCTTGTTTAAAGGTGGTGGATCCGTATGGCTTCCCAACGTTTCCGGTGTCTTGTCGAATCCATGACGAGAAGAATCGCCGTCGTCATTAGGGCGACAGGTATCTGTAATTCAATTGCTCTTCAGTGTACATGTAAAGTTTAACAAAACTTATTTTTGTATATTTATTATTTTCAATTAATTACTGTAAGCAATTGTTTAATGAGGAGGAACTATACAGCAATTATGTAGAAAATAGTAAATCTATACCAGTTATCCTATTTAATGGCGCAGAAAGGAATAAACTTTAGTTTTACAAGCTTTCGTACATAAAGCAGAAAGATTCTTCAATGGATATTTATCTTACTCAGAAAAAACATCTGGTTGATACGCGAAACCATTATTTATATTTTTCTACGCCAAGAAATCGGATTACTGGCATAGTTTTATTACTTTCTAAGCAATTGTTTATTTAATTTAGCTTCATAAAGTTTTGCTCCTTACAAATCATTTTTTTACCGATGAACACCTGTAGATAATAATATACGCGGGTAGTAGAATTAATCTAGCAGGAATCACAGAACGTTTTTCTGATTCTGCTGGGTGCACGGAATGTCCCAAATTCTCAAGACTAATAAGTGGAACATATTTATCTAATACTATGTAATCAAAGGATTCAAGTTCCAAAGCGCTTATTACAAAATATCTACATGTATCCAATGCTGGATTGACCAGAAAGCGCTACGTAATAAAGTATTACCCCCAACACCATGCTTGAACCAAGTAGTTTCGGCGGAAAAAAGTTACACACCAGAAAAAATTACAATGCAGTTGAAATCCTATATGTTTTTCCGAAATTTCGAAATGCATATATCTGGGAATGAAAATTTCCAAAGGCACATTTGAAATTTTATAGTCATTCACAAGCGAAGAAATTAACTTTAAACAAAAATGTATGAGATTCGACAGATGGAATGTTTTGCTCCAGATAAAAAAACGTAAGATAATTTTTTTTTAATTTTTCAGAGATTTGCGATTTAGGTATAAGTACAACACAAACAACGTCCATGTATTTTAAACACACTCGTAAATAGAAGATGGAAGTCTGATATATATTCACCAGGAAGCGCTACGGTAATGAACGGCCATCTGTTTTTCCACGATAAGAATTGAAATGGTAAAGAAAATATGGTATCACAAATAAATTAAATAGAAGTTGACTTCATAGGTACGTTTGTTTTCTGGTTGACTTTGTCTCAAAACCATAGCTCTAATGAATTGCTATCAGTTTAGTTTCCATGCTAAACTGATACCTACTCAGTCATATTGAGAAAAATTTAAATCTGTCAAAGGCATGAAGTTCAAGCAGACATTTATCTGAAATACGAAAAGGGTTCCTCTTTAACCTGAAAGGGTTGGGTCCTACTCCAAGTTAATTCGTTTCAAAACTGTGACGAATGAGGCTAAAGACAAATGCACGTCTGATGTATCATAATAAATTTCACCATCTTCTGTGTGTGAGTGTTCTTTAGATTTTTTTTTACTAAAGTATTTGATATACTTACTTGAAGTTTTGCATAAAAATCATCATATATTTTCAGCTAATTCTGGAAATTCAGAAAAAGAAGAATAAGCAATTTTCCATTTCAATTGAGTTCGGACTGCTCAGCTACAGTATTATGCGAATTTAGCAGAAATATCGCATTGAAGCTTTCAAATGTACTAACAGATTTCATTGCTTGTGTGGCCATCTGGTGAAAGACTGGACTTTTTTATTAGTCCAAAAATAAAACAGCCTTTGCTTATTTTCCTTTTTTTCCTTTTTAATGATTAAGGACACGGGCAGAGGAAGGTAGGGAACAAAGGTCTGGTTCCTTTGCAATTCCAACGTTCCCCATCGCTAGGGGTATTTCCATTAAATTCCTTTAGACTTTGTGTTTCACAAATGATTTAAAGTTTTCTTTCTTTTGTTTTATATTTTAAAAGATTTCTTGGACACAGTAATCATGATTCCCAGTTTTATGGGAAAACGCTTCAAAAAGAACTGTTAAAAATATTTTTGCACAAACAAGTTGAAAAGTTAATCCGATGTTGTTTTCTTCATTTTGAAAAATATAGTTAACTATTTCTCAAGTGGCAATTGACTGAATAATATTAATAGAAAAACTGATCTTGTTGAACTATTGAAATATCAGATTGGATACCAACGGGCAACAGAATACCCAGAATAATACAACTTGGGAGACTCATGGATGAAATTTGAAAGCTTACGGTAGTAAGATGGAAGAGATATGATCAAGACAGAAAGTTGTGGAAGAGTTTTCTGTATTCATTGATCCAGCAGTGGATGGATAATTGTTGATGACCCATACTTATACATATGGTACTGTTTTTTTACCAGTTTTTTAGCTGCTTTAAATCTTGGAGAGGTTGGACTTCACCTATAATTGGGTTCCATCGCCCATGAGTAAATATGAAGCTGTATGTCGCACTTGCTAAGAAAGTCATTTGCAACATTCATAAAGTTCCTTTCGTTGCAGCAGCGAAAATTTTATATCTCTGTTTACCAAATCATTATTTGCAACATACGTTTTCTGCATATTTAAGAGGATTAAATGTAGTTTCTAAAATAGATTCTAAATATTAGTTTATCCAAAAAAGTACGAATAACCCTAGTATTTTAAAAATTAAATTAATTACGTTAGTTAAAATAAAGATAGTTTAATGCTTTTTTTTATCGAATTTTAAAATATCTCAGGGGATAACATAAATTCCATCTTTCCCCATTACCTTCTTGTATGCTTTTCACCCATCATACCTTTTAGAGTTTTTGAAACATTTATATAGCGACAGTAAAGGGGGGAAATGTCTTGTGGATGGATATGCATTTTAGAATCGATACTGGAAAAAAGTTGTAAAGGGCGTTCTCTTGGAAAATACTGTGTTTTAAAACTTGTCTTCAGTTGTTAAGTGCCAGAAAAAATGGTTAATTTCGTGCTAAGAAAACATTCACTAAAAGAAAGATTTTAATACCTTTCTTTTGAGCACTGCGGTGCAAAGAAATTATTCTCACATTCCGTGTGGGAACTTCACTATACAAAATGAATCATGTTAATTCACGTGTAGTTTCTAAAAATAAAGTGCAGCAAAGTTGCTGGTATTTTAACAGAATTTCCATTTTTAAAATTGCCCGTTTTTTACTTTCCGTATTTTAACAGATATTTTGTTTTCAGTTACTCCGTTTATTTCAGAAAAGTACTTTTCAATTTTTTTCGTATTTAGACAGAAACTCCCCACAATCCAATGTGCTG
Organism: Macrothele yani; assembly: GCA_039090855.1. NCBI lineage: Eukaryota > Metazoa > Arthropoda > Arachnida > Araneae > Macrothelidae > Macrothele > Macrothele yani. The sequence continues at coordinate 57,448,136 of CM076996.1, read as the reverse complement.
AATATTTGAGCCTTTAAGTGAGAGGATCCTGTCACGCTAGTAGAGGGGATTCAGTACAGACCGTTTTGGTTCAAGCCAGGCGTCTTACACACTGAGCAAGAAAATCACGTTAAAGATATTTTTTTTTTGATTGGTGGTTTAACAACCACCGTGAGCAACTCAATGGGCTATAAGCTGTCGCCCGTCCGTAATTTAGGGTCACTGGTTCCAGGGAAGGGAGAGAGCCAGTGCCGTAAGACAAACACAACATCCATGCCTGACCGGGATTCGAACCCGGACCCCTTACGGACGAAGGATCAGAGGCCAGCGCCTTAGATCACTGCGCCACCGGGGCGGCCACGTTGAAGATAAAATTATTTGTGCGATAAAGAAATTGGAAACGATAAACCCACAGATAAAACAATTTGCCAGTGGTACGATAAATTCCGGAGCACCGGATGCTTGTGCTCACGCAAAATCCCGAGGTTGCGCCGGTGGCACGGTGGTCTAAGCGATGGTTTCAGATCTTTCGTCCGAAAGGAGTCCGGGTTCGAATCCCGGTGAAGTACATGACGTTGCGTTTGTCTTAGAGAGCTGGCTCTCTCTCTCTTCCTTAAAACCAGTGACCCTACAGTAGGAACAGGTGACTGCTTATAGACCATCGAGTTACCCACGATGGCCATCAAAAACCTCAATCAAAAAAAAAAAAAAAAAGCCCCAAGCGAAACTGACAGGGCCCTCGCAGGAAACAGTCGACTGAGTGAGGGAGGCTACTCAACGCACTACCCTCAATTAGACCATGCGTGCATGATAGCAGCTGGAATCTCACAGAAAAATAGTATAACGTATCTTCCGTAAAAGTCTCCATGTGAAGCCGTACAGACTGCATTTAGTGCAAGCGGCCACATGATGATCACAATTGCCGGTTTAATTTTGAAACCACATGCAGTAGCACATGGAGATAGCGGGTTTTTTTCGAGAAATTCTTCTTCAGCGACGAAGTCACGTTCCCCTTGTCTGGTAAAACTAATCGACATAAAATCCAGATATGGCGATTTGAAAATTCAAATGCCACCGTGGTACGTCTCTGTGACCCTCCAAATGTAAATGCGTTCTGTAAAACGCAACGCTGCAAGGTTCATTGCGCATTTTTCTTTCCAGGAGCAACCATCAACAGCAACATAATCCTTGATATGGTTCAGTGGAGGCTAATGCCAAGGCTACAATACGATAGTGCTGATTTGTTTCCCCAACCAGAAGGAGCTCCACCCCACTTTAAACTGGTTGCACTTGCCTATCGCAATGAGGCGTTACCCACTATATAGTTATAACGACACTGTGCGGAATGTGGCGCACGGTGAAATCATTGATTCCAACTTCATTTGCAAATTAGTGCGTTCTCCGGGGTTATCACGATCAAATAAAGTTGCACGAGGCGCACCTCCGCCTGTGGGCTGTGCGGACGTCCATGTCGTTCATTACTTGTTGGATTCCCTCGACCGCTGCGAAAAGCATTCACAAATCGTTAATTGCACAACAGGGTAGCGCTTCATTGCCGCACGCACCCTTCAGACCTAACCAACATTTTTTTGCGTCGCGATTCCCAGCAACCCCAATTTTTATCCAGCTGCGTTGTTTCGACTTCGCAAAACTGCTTTTGACAGCCTTCACACAACAGCTATGTTATACGTGCTCCGCAACCTGCCTCTTTCATTCCACACAAACACTCAAGTAACATCCAAATTTATTTCCTATACTTGATTGTGTTATCGCCAGGGTCTGCCACAATTGCACTCTGATCGTTGCCGTGGTACCACTACATTTCAATCAACACCATATATTTATTTTGAAACATTTTATTTGTCAGTACAATTCAACAGCATTCCCAATTCGCTATGAATCATAAGTGTGAAATTACGTATGCACAAAAAGTTTAATTTGCAGCCAAAAGGTATTTAATAGTGCAAGTCGCAGGTTTTTAACCGTTTGACAGAAAAGGGTTCAGACTCGAATCTTATGTGTACCATGTATGAAGTGCGTTTGTCTTTCGCTACTGGCTCCCTTTTTTCTTTACTAATTAGAGATGGTCGACTGAAATTCGCACTAATTTTATGTTTTGTCAGTTTGGAGGATTAATCACGAACAAGTTGTTCATGTTCGTGATTAATCCTCCAAACTGACAAAATATAATTAAAAAATCACAAATATGAATGTCTCTTCTTCACATATACTTTTGAGTATTAACACAGTGAAACCAGATATACGGAATTTAAATTTCGCAAATAGCTTCTTGTCAGATTTCTGTTGGTGAATTTGCAATACAAATCGCATACATTACACTTTGGAAACGAAATAAAGCTAAAGGCATTCGTAAAATACTTGCTATGATTGACTGCACCACATGGATGTGATTTTATTTATAGGAGTTTTAAAAGGTCCTTTTTTCAACTAAGAATTAGGAATAATAACCAGAATTGATGTGCTTTATATATAAATTATTATTTTACTTTTTAATACTAGGCACAATAGATGGTAAAAATGATAAAAAATATTACTAGGTATATATTTCAACTATTTACAAATGGAGTGAAAGTAATGTGGTTAAAGGTAGGATTGAGAGACAAAGTGCGCTACATGCCTCTTCACAGAATAGCAAAAAATATTGGGACTATGATATCTACTGTTGTAATAAAGGCACATGTCCTTACCGGTTGATATGTCATTAGCCGCCCCGGTGGCGGAGTGGTCTAAGCGATGGCCTCTGATCATTCGTCCGAAAGGGGTCCGGGTTCGAATCCCGGTGAGGCATGGATGTTATGTTTGTCTTACGGCACTGGCTCTCTCCCTTCCCTAGAACCAGTGACCCTAAATTAAGGACGGGTGACTGCTTATAGCCCATTGAGTTGCTCAAGGTGGTCGTTAAATCTCCAAACAAACAAATAAATATGTCATTAGCAAAGTTGGAACAAAGCCCTCTGCCTTAAAAGTTGCTCCAGAAAACTTTTTACTTGGATTTGCGGAGGAGAATTTCGTCTGAGGAAGCACTTGAGAAAGCAGAATAATATCTTGTAAAGGTTTTAAGTCTTTCAACAAAGTGCAAAACATTTGATGACTTACGCTATTCAATGTATACACACCAACAAGTAGGCCTATCCCTACTTCCTCCATCATTCGCACTTAGAAATGGACATTTGAGACGGTGTGTTTTTGTTTTTCCGGAATACAAACCAAAAAAGCATCATGGTCATATTTCTGGTGGACCATGATCTGACCTAACGCTACAACCGACAGACTTTGGATGGTACAAAACGGCAAGTGGTATTCTAAAGCCTGAACTACATCATAACACTTTGCCCTCGGAAGTGCTTGCCCATTACACATGTACAACTTGCGTTACTTGCAGATCAAAATGTGAAATAAAATATGTAACTTTAACAGAATACTGTAAATGTGGAGAACAATGCAAACGATCATACAGTAGTTGAAGATATTGTTGAGTAATCGCCCACAATCATTATTTGTTTTAAACATGTTGAGTGTTTACATAGACCAGACATGCTTCTTTATTTACTTTCTGTGTATGTATGTATGTACGTATGTATCAATATGTTTTTCATAAAATTAGTATGCATATTTGTTTCAATAAGGTTCGATTCCTACATCACAAATTAAATAAACCTGCGTATCCAATATATAACACCTGATGATATTGTACACCTTCAATTTGAATTCGTTAAAGTAAAAAACATATATTTTGACTCTAAATTGTCTTCTCCACGGGTTTTAGAAACCGAGACAGGCTAAAAACCAATTTTACAGCTGCCATTTTGGAAAATGGCGTCTAGAAAAAACAGCTCCAGGTTATGGTCTTGTCTACCCAAGTTTTGCTGGTTGTCTCTTAGGTGTATTAAGTAGTAGCACTGGCTTGATTAGTCAGAAAACTTTTTTTACGGGACTTCATTACAGGAACTAGATTACTAAGAAAAAACACACTTATTATGATAAAACATGTTAACAGAACGTGATAATGACGAAATTATTTAATACATTTTTTGAAAACTAAACAAGACAAACAAATGCTTAGATTTACAGTATTGAACTAACATTGTTAACACACAACTAGTAATCTTGGAAACACTCAATATATCCAATTTGGCCTTGTCTGCAAAGATTAAGGCTCCTCTTGGGACACTCTACAAAGTGTGCCCCAGTGTGGATCTGTGAAGTCCCCGTAGCCCTCTCCCTCTAAGGCGTAGGGGCCACAGAGATTAATACTCAGAAACACCAAAGAACTCTGTCCGCCATTCAACACGTGGAACGGCTTCTAGAGTCTGAACTCTGACAAATAAACATTTATTCAACCTTTCACCCAACTTAAAGGTCTTATACTCAACACAAACGATCACACACGCACCTTTCAGCATTTATTCCCCATTCTTTTACTCATTCCAGCAGATCGAAAGCAGACAGGCATCTCCCGGTTGGCAACCTGGAATGAAAGCAGCTCCGAAGTGGATTTAAAGGCAGATTCGGAAAGCAAAAAAAACAAATAACAAAAAACAAAAAAAAAACTGAGGAAAGGGCGCAGCATCCTCAGGAAGCCCTGAGGTCAAGACCTCAAGGCATCTCTGAACTGCTGTACTATATTCTCTAATTGTTAAATTTCACCAAAGTGGCATTCAAGGAATTCTACACTTAGTACGTTTCGAAACTTAAAAAGCTAACATCTTTTAAGCACTCACTTCTAAAACACCTATACTAAAATTATATAAACAATTACGTTGTTTCTATAACTTCAGAACTATGACTATCCTAAATCCTGAACACAATCTTTCAGGACGTTCAACAGTACTATTAACAACAAATGTACTATTTTTTAAACACAGGAAGAGACAAGATTAATATCTTATTTTTACAACGATCTTACACATTTCACTAACGTACTACTAATCTTCAAACAATTCTATTATATTATTTGAATTTTTAACCAACGAATTATATTACCTCTAACTACAGGCTGAAAACAAATCAAACTTTACATTTTGGCCCAATCTCCTGAGGTCTGACAGTGACCTGTACATGGTAGAGAAGCCACAATTTACTTTTAATTCCAGATGATCTTTGGAGCTTGCGGAGCAGGTCCAATTATTCTCCTCCATGGCATCCATCGTCGAATGAACTGTGTTTCAGGTAATCGGACGTGGTCAGTCACCATCCGATTTCTGATCATTCTCTTAATATGCCAAATTACTTGCTGAGTATTGCCCTTTGATTTTTCACTATGCAGAATTCTGTTTCGTTCTTGCCAAATCTGGTAACTTGTTTCAGCCACTATGGTTAAGTACACAATATTTTTCCCGGAGGGGATTGGATGCAGTCTAATTATCTGAGAAGCACCTGGGGAAGCGAAGCCAGCCCACGACTATACTCCCGCCCAAACACGTTTGGCGAAACGACAGTTCACAAAAAGGTGAAGCCTATCTTCTACAAAACCGCAATTCCAGCAGTGAAAATTTGAACCTCCTGCCCAACGGCAGGTTCTCTGTCTGGTCGGAAGCACGTCGTGTGCCAGCTCAAAGACAAAGTCCCTTCTTGTAGAATACAAGAAGCGCCCTGCCACGTTTTCTCAAGCTTTCTCATTACAAAATGTCGGTGGAACATGAAACTCATGAACATTAATATTACTTGAAGGAATCATTAAAAAATATAGATCTTTAACACTTTTGGCATTTTCAAAGTTATTGCACCGTAAAAATACAAGTTCTTCCCTGTAAACTGCAGGGACAGTGTTTTTAACCGAACCATGCCATTGAGATTCATTTGTCACATATTTCTTTGAGTCCAGACCCGTTAAACAGTTAAAGAAGTTATAGTTCGGGAATATCTTTTCCACAAGCCATTGCCGAATTAGCCAAAAACGGATGGTTTTAAACCATATTTTTAAATTCCGTATTTCAAGGCCACCATTGTTAATTTTCTGATATATCACTTTGAGGCTAATATTTTCTTTGATTTTTCCATTCCAAAGGAATTTGAATAGAAGTCTAGTCATGTGCACCTTTATCGTTTTTGGGATGTCCCAGAGCGCATAGGCACATTTAGTCACCAGCAAAGTGTTGACCAATTTGGCTCGATTGCTGAAAGAAATTCTGTGGACCTGCCACTCTTGTATCACTTTTGTCGGTTGGTCAATTATATACCGAAAGGTAGTATCACTTGGCCCAAAATGGGTAAAATGAATCCCTAGAATCTTAAATTCTTTCACGCTGGGAACTCTTTCTTGGTATGTCCATTTTTTTCAAAGGAGGGCTTTCGATTTTGACACTTCAAGACTTGCACCTGTAATTGTACCGTATTCTTCAAATTCCCGAAGGGCTTAGATAATACACTGTTTATCTTTTAGGTAGAGCAGAACATCATCTGCGTATGCTGAAAATTTAATTTCTTCATCGTTCTAAACCGTGATTCGGAATCCGCAGATTCTGGTGTTTGACAAAATTTTCTTTAAATATAGCTGTATAGTCAGCACAAACAAAATTGGAGGCAGGGGTGAACCCTGCTTAATACCTCTTTTGATTTTAATACTCTTTGTCTTGTGCCCACTTATCAAGACCTGTGCATATGACTCTCTATGCAACTCATCGATGATTTTCACCATGGATTCAGGAAACCCGTACTCTACCAGAATTCTTAAAAGCTCTTCTTGATCTACAGAATCAAATGCCTTTGCTTGGTATAACGAAAAAAATGTAAACTTTATTTTTCTTTCAATTGTTAAAAAGATGATATCTCTTGTGAGAAATAGGCTCTGGGAGATATTTCTTCCTGGAATAGCACAATAGTGTTGACAATTAATCAATTTCTTAATGACACTTCGAACTCTAGAATTAATGATTGTTGCAAGAATTTTAAAATCGACATTAAGTAATGTAATTGGTCTCATTTTATCAAAATTAATTTCTTCCGAATCTTTTTTTAATCAATTTGATATACCCTTCTTTAAATTCCTTAGGAATTCCCTTCAGGATCATCTCAATAAACAACTGGACCAAGAACATTGCCATTTCATTTTTAAACATTTTATAATATTCTGCCATTATACCATCCGGTACTGGGACCTCTGGTTCTTTTGCTTTTGGATAGCTTTTTTAACTTCAACTAACGTAACTTCGTTTTCCAGCATCGCTTTCTCAATATCTTCTAGTTTTGGAACTTCGACGTATCCGGAGATATTTGTTGAGGGTGACACCTGTTTTCTATAGATATCTTGAAAGAAAACTTGTGCTTCTGTTATGTTTTCTGTTATGGTTATCAATATACGTCAAAGGGAGACCCATTGTCCTATATTTTCTTTTGTTCTTCTGGTATACATTAACCATATTCTCTTCAGTTTCCAAGTCAGTTACAGGAATTCCTTCTCGAATACCAGTGCCTACCTTTTGGCCTGCACTTCTCGTTCAAAAATTAGGCAGTAAACATGTTTCCTAAAACACCATCATATATAGCGTGATCAGGTAGAAAAAGGTTTAGTTTTTCTTTTATCTCCAGGGTGAGTACTACATGTTCACAGTTTTCGCCAACGTTATCTTCAGTTCATTGCTTTAATTTGCCGTAAAGTCTAACACCACGATGCGGTTACTTCGAGTTTGATTTCAGAACACAAGACAGTTTTATTTGAAGAAATTTAACAACATTTTATATTTTCAATAAATTTTTCGAATAAATTCGTGAAAACAGTTTTGTTGAAATTTAGAAAAGAGAAACGCACGTTGGTTTAGCAAAGGAACATAAATGTCGGTATCAATTCAAGATATCAGAATAAACATACTTACTCTTTCAGAAATGTCTGGTTATAATGAATAAGGTGTTTTGGTGCTGGTTGTTTAGTAGACGGGTAGTAATTATAATGAATAAAGTTTTATGCTGGTTGTTAATGGAGACACTTAATGAAAGAGACCCAACGGCCAGACAGAGGTCTGACAGTACTATGAACTGAGAAAAACGTACTTACTTTAAAACCTTTTATTAGAAAACTCCTGGTATTATCCAACACACTCTCTACAAATCACACTACTACTGAATATCCGAACTTGCGTAGAATCGCATCACAATAGTTAAGAAGAACCTAATCACATAAAACGAAGCTCAACGCACATGAAATGAAGCTCTAACATAAAACCAAGCTCTCCTCTTGGTATAGTTGAACGCGCCTATATATACTGCATACCACCACGTCATGACTTACACTCATTGCCACATATCATTCAGCGGGAGAAATAACATCTCGTTAAGTGAGACGATAATTTGCATAGGAAAATAAAATAACAAGAGATAGTAAAATCAAGAGGAAACTGAATCTAGAGTATACGTTACATGGTAATGAATACCATTTTCCCAAGTCACATCACTTATTTTACAAAATGTGGGACAAGAAATTTGAACCTTTTGAATATTCACTTTCTACCGATGTTCCGGTTATCCAACATTTTAAGACGTTATATAAACAGTAAAGATTCTCGACATACGTACCGTTATAAGGAACAAAACTTTAAACTGACTCCACATATACTTTACACGGAATAGAGCAGAAACGAATCATCATTAAAAGTGCTTCTTCGGAATTCGTAGAAGTTTTTAGGTGTACGAACAAAAATAAATTTAATGATCACATTAGCCGGGTGCAAATATATTGCTGGTGAATATATATTTGAAATATATGTATTAATGACATGTATTATAAAATATAAACGAATTTTGAAATCGTTATTTCAGATGTAATAGGTTTTATATTTCTGATAAGAAAATAACTGCGAGATTGCTCCATAAACTGCTTTTTCCTAAATGCTTTCGTACAGGAGTGACGTTTTAGTGGACTTTAAAGGAGTGTAAAAGCGTGCCTCTGAAATGTTTCGTACATACTGTGCAGATGTAGTGACACTAATGCGATGTAGCCATCTTTATTCTGATAATTTTCTGGATTATGTTGTTTGGTTTGATCTTTCGATCCGACTTCACCAAGGATAGAAGCAAATATTGTAACTACATGAATTAATTATATGCGATGATTTTGGCACCGCAAAAAACGCATTGTTTGAGTCAGACAGCCAATTACGTTACAATGCAACCTAAGTTCCGTAGTGAATCAGTATGATCAGTAAGAGTTGTGAAGGGGAAACGGTTGTTCGAATCATCATTGCCGCTTCTGAGAAAAGAATATAATGTAACAGTGCATAGTGAAATCTGAAAACAACGCATACTGAATTATATTTTTAAATATGCGTGCAGTGAACACGTCGCTTAGAATATTTCCTTTTCATTGAACTACCGTGGCATTGATGGAGCACGATATGTTTTAAATAGACATATTAAAATTTGAAAAAATCCAATTGAAAATCATTATCCTTATAATTCAAATAATATGCATCAATTTTTCTGATTGCGTAACCTAGTTCAGTCGTCCTCACAATTTCTTCAGTGTATTCGTTCAGCGCGTGTTTCTCTCTAGCAAAAGGGAAACTAATTTGAAAGCCATTTTCTTGGAACGATTCACGAAAAATGACAATTACACAGCTATTTCCACAGCGCACATCGTTTAGCAGGTTCATTGGCAATCGTCACACTAGGTGTATTTTATTAGTTCTTTGGCTTGTGAGTCTCTCAGAGTACTACACAAGTACTTCAGTTAAACACTGTAACTAGTGGATTGAATAGAAAATAAAAATATCCATGATTTCAATTTTATAAGAATACATTTTATTGTTTCAGAACCTTTTGTATTAGTATAGTTCATTGTGGATATTACGGTTTTAATTAATTGTGTAACACTGGACAACAATGAAATTGCTTCTGACGGGTAAGTGTGCAATTCTGTATAAAATTAACCCACTGAACACGAATATCGCCATGAAAAACTTTCATTGGCTCTTGTTTCTGAAATACAGCTAATGGAACGTTAAACATTTTTGATTTTTAGTAAAAAAGTAGTATAATGAGTAATCATTTTATTTAAATTACATATTAATCAATTTATGATAAATATAATAAATGTTAGTAAATGTATATTAAAATGGTACTGAAATAAAAACATAGTAAGAACATCAGGTTCGTACGGCGTTCTCCGTACTCTTAGGCACCGTCTGACCAGGAAGTATTGCGTCATTGGGTGAGAAGTCCGGAGTTCCCGCGACGACCGGTGTAGTATAACCCGATGTGATTTAATCCTTTCAGTTTTAACAGCCCAACGGTAAAGAGCTCAGTCCATTTGTTTCTTTCCCTTCATTGGTGAGTGTACTTTTGTGATAACAGCCTGTTAAAGTGATACTTGTATTGTGACATTACGTAGCTATGCCGCGTGCATGTGTGAATAAGGCGGATAACTTTTGCAATATATATGTTGTAAAGTGACTTGCTGCACAGAAAATTTCCATTACTCCGGTTTTTAAAAAGGCTGATCATTTGTATTTCGGTTGCAGGATAGGCGACGAGGATAAGGACTGGGCTCCAAGTGTATGTTGCCGCACGTGTGCAACGAATCTGTCACAGTGGCTTAATGGCAAAAGAAAAACGATGGGTTTTGCTGTTCCCATGATTTGGAGGGAATCCACAAATCACATAAATGACTGTTATTTCTGTATGGTGCCACCAGTGGCTGAAGGTATCACAAAGAAGAACAAATGGACTGTAGAATATCCAAATATACCTTCTGCTGTACGACCTGTACCTCATTCTGAAGAACTCCCCATTCTCACGCCTCCGACAAATTTTGTTATCGATTTAGATGAGGTCCAGGAAGACGATTTGTGTAATCCGAAGCCGTCCAACGTAACGGATTAATGAAAGCGATGACGAATATGCATCTTCTGAGTCTCTGCCACATAAAATTACATCACAGGAACTGAACGACCTTGTTCGCGATTTGAATTTAACCAAAGTTAAAGCAGAGGTACTAGCTTCAAGGCTTCGTCAATGGAATCTTCTAGAACAAAATTTTCGAGTGAGTTCGTTTCCTTTTCGTTACCGACAATTCGAGCAATTCTTCCAAAAAAGTGAAAGCTTTGTGTTCTGGTGCAATATTGATGGTCCTAATGCGAGGGCTAGGAATACAACATGTTACGCAAGAATGACGTCTATTTACAGACTCCTCCAAGTTGAGTCTTAAGATGGTTTTACTGCATAACGGGAATCAGCTACCGTCTATTCCAGTTGCACATGCGGTGCACATAAAAATGACCAAAACAGCCTTAACCAGCTGTTGGACAGACTTAATTACAAAAATTATGGTTGGCTTATCTGTGCTGAACTAAAGGTAGTGTCTCTGTTGATGGGCCTTCAGCAGGGATACACAAAGCACAGATGTTTTCTTTGTCACTGGGACAGCCGAGCTACATGTCTGCACTTCATCGATAGAGGCTGGTCGCCTAGGACGTCTTTGACACCTGGACAAATGAATGTTCAGAACATACAACTGAAAGATCCTCAGAAAGTCATACTACCCTCTCTGCACATAAAACTATGTCTTGTAAAGTAATTGGTTAAAGCCATGGACAAAACTAAACCAGCGTTCATGTATTTGCATGACAAATGTCCTCGACTGAGCAAAGCAAAAAGAAAAGGGGGAATTTTTCTGGGTCCGCAGATCAGACAGCACTTTAAAGATTCGCAGTTTGAGGACATGCTTCAGTGTAATGAAAGAGAAGTGTGGGATGCCTTTTGTCAAGTATCAACAAATTTCCTGTGGAATTCCAGGGCTGAACATTACGAAGATCTCATTGCCGACCTGCTTTCTCTGTATCAAAAATTTGGCTGTAATATGTCTTTAAAACTCCATTTCCTGGATTCTCACCTGTATTTCTTCCCGGGTAACTGTGGCAAATTTAGTGATGAGCATGGTGAACGGTTTCATCAACACATGGCCGTAATGGAGCAACGATACCAGGGAAACTGGTCCACTTTGATGCTCGCAGACTACGTTTGGACACTCTTCAGAGATGCCCCTCTGATGGAACACAACCGAAAGGCAAGGAGAAGTAAAACGTCATGAACTGGTAACTACTCTCTATCTATGCATGAAATACTCATGTACATAACTCAAAACTACATTTAATACAAATGTAAAAAAAAAAAAAAGAATTACACTATCTATATTTAAATGTACTATAAAAAATTACACTTTCTGTTTCGGATTGTATTTACTTCAAAAGAAGTGTAATGTAACGCATGCAATATATATATACAGTATATATGAATACGTACATAAACACTATTTGCAGTTGCTAAGGAACACTTGCATGCTATTTCAATGGGAGAGCTTTGGTATAAAGTTTGGCAGACTGAAATCAAAATGTCCTAAAAACTGATTTCGAATAATAAATTTTCTCATATACACATGAAACATTTGTTAGAAACACATATTTTGATTATGATTTTTGATTTTGTTAAGTGTTTGAAGCTCTTTAATTTGCAGCATAAACAAATGTTTATAAGGGAAGTGCATCGAGAGTTGCAGGCAAATTATATGCTTCTCTCCCATTGAAATACACTATCTACCAACAAGTAATTGGACACCCCTGCAATCGACGATATCTGCGGTCCTGATAAACGTCACGGCTGCCGCCGTTAAATATCGTGTGGGAAACAACAACGCAACCAGTCGCATGCAAGATGCCACGCAGATCGGAGCTCTCTGATCTCGAGAAAGGTGTAATCGTCGGGTATCACAGAAATGGCCGATCCATACGTGACATATCTAGCATATTGAAGTACCCAAAATCGACAGAGCCTACGTGATTGGATGAGAGGTGACTGTCGGAATGTGACCCGACGCTGCAGACCCACAAAACTGGGAGTTAGAGACCGATGGGTGCTGGCCAGGGAAATTCGGAAGAACCGCACCAAATCGATGGGCCACATCCACGAGGAATTTCAACAGGCATCCGGGAGTGTTCTTTCGATGAATACCATCCATAAGGAAGCCCATCTGCTCGGTTATCATGGACGTGCTGCCGCCCACAAGCCTTTGATCACCAAGTCCAATAGCGCTGCTTGGCTAACGTGGTGCAAAGAACGTCGGCAGTGGACCGTTGAAAAGTGGAAACAGGTTCTCTGGAGCGACTAATCAAGGTTCACTCTCTACCGTTCGGATGGCAGGGTCTGGGTTTGGCGTCTGCCTGGAGAACGCCTCCTGCCGGAATGTATTGTGCCATCTGTGAAGTTCGGCGGCGCTGGAATTATGCTATGGAGGTGTTTTTCCTGGTATGGCACGGGGCCCGTGGTCGCAATTCCTGGTAGACTCAACGCCGAGACCTACTGCACCATTCTGTATGCCAATGCGCTTCCTACGTTGTGGCAGTTTTACGGGGTGGACCCATGTTACCTTCAGGATGACAATGCCACCTGTCCTGTTGCGAGGTCCATGGCTTGGTATGGTGACAATGGGGTTAATCAAATGGATTGGCCTGCGCAGAGCCAGGACCTTTACCCTGTCGAGCACCTCTGGGACGAGTTGGAGCGTCGACTTAAGGGGTGCCCCCACCGTCCGAAATCGGTGAAGGTACTGACCTGTCTTCTCCAAGCCGAGTGGAAGGAAATACCGCTAGCCGTCGTACAACGCCTGGTTGAGAGTATGCCACGGAGGGTCGCAGCTGTAATCGCCACTCGTGGAGGCTCCACCAACTATGGAAGGTGAATAAACTTCGTTTCTCTTTGCTATCACAGGTGTCCGATTACTTGTTGGTAGGTAGTGTAGCATGCACGTGTCCTTGATCAATGGTCAACCAGTGTACCTGCATATTACAAACAAACCGTAGCCAATTCAACTTTTTTATTGTCATATTCTGTTTCAGCCCATAGAATTCATTGAGAAATGGCTATTTTTATCTCGGAAGCATGAACTTCATCAAAAATTGTTGTCCAGTGATAATTGCTCTTCTACAACGAGACTCTCTAGTATAATAGCTTTTCCCTTTCCACAGCCTTTTGAAAAGTTTTCACAATAATTTCTTTATTCTTTTGCTGGAATTTTGTCCAAGCGTTAAATGTGAGCGAAGCTCACTTTAACACTTGAGCTGTTTAAGTTCTTATTCCGTTTCGTCTCAAAATAGTATTACGCAAAGGATTTATATGATTTCGACAGAGATCAGATCGTTACGCCAAGACGCCTTGGCAAGAGCATCTCTGAAACAACGACGCTGGTAGGCTACTCTCGCTATGCAGTAGTTTGCATTAAAGAAAGATGGTCCGAAGCAGGTGACCCTTCAAGCGGTCGAAATGGCGTCATCAGGCTACGCCTCATTGATGCCATATTTCAGTGCAATTTATTTAGTCTTCCGCACCAATAGGAGGGGTACTGTGGCTGAAACCACTTATAACTTGAATTGTGCTGTAGGGACCAATTGTCAGAACACAAAGTTCAAGGTTCTCTCTTTGATATGGGTCTAGGCAGCCGCAGACCCATTCCTGTGCCAGTACTCACAGCCGTTCACCGTCGTGAACGCTTGCAGTGTGAACGTAATCTTTCATATTGGAATACAGAACACTGGAAAAGGGTCTCGAGGAAAGACAAATCCCGTTTTCTTCTACACCATTTTGACGGAAAAGCTCGTATGCGATGTTCAACGGGGGAAGCCATCTCACCTGGACGGACGGTTCCGGGTGGCTGGAGAGGGTTTGATAGTCTGGGCAATATTTTCTTGGAGAGTACTTGATCCAATTTTTCCTGTAGTGTGAACTCTGACAGTGTTACGTACTTTAACATCGTAGCTGACTAAGTGCACCCCTTTATGGCTAATGTATTTTGTGGCGGAAATGTCGTCTTTCAAAATGGAGAACTGCGTCTTTCAGAAAGAGAAATTGACGTAAATGACGTCTTTCAAAGCCAGATTTCCATGAAATTTCTGGAATGGTTGCAAGAACATGAAGACGAATTCTATTTACTACCATGGTCCCCCACATTTGCCGGGCATGAATCCTAACGAGTCTTTGTGGTTTGAGTTGGAGTGTTGAAACAATGTCACCATAACTACGTAATTTACGGTAACTGCAGGATCCTCTGTTGTAGACATGGTACCAAATATCAAGATGCACCTACCAAGATCTAGTTGACTATATGTCTCATCGACTGAGAGCTCTTTTCGCAGTGAGAGGAGGACCTACATCATAGCAGGGGCTGTTTTTAATGTTTCGTTTGATAGGTGAATGTTCTGGAAAAGCTAAATGAAAATTTAATCCATGAAATAATAACTGGTTCCATTTATACTATGCATCAAAACTTCAATTTTTACCTTTGACGTTAATGTAGAGACGCCAGATATCCCTACACGGAACAAAATTTTAACCGTGTTATTAGTATTTAAAAACCACAATGTTTCGGCAACACCTGCGTCGTATATAACGTATTGTACTTTTGGTTGCACCTGATTTGTTGTAGGTGAAATGGGAATTTTCCACACTGATAAAGAAATGGTAGAGTGTTTTTCCATGGGAATTTTCGACACCGATAAGAAATGGAGATAGTGTTTTTCCAGTGACGAACGTTCTTTTCAATTATACCAATCGCATCGTAAATGTATACATGCCATAAAACACAGGCATCGCTTTGCTGGAAGGTCTTTAACAGAATCTGCAACGGATATTTTTATGGGTCACAAAATCCAAATGTCTGGTAAATATTATTGGCAACAAACTCTCATGGAAACCTGATCTGCAAAGTGTCATAATAAAAATCAGACTGCTTGAAAGAACATATACACCACATTTCCAGAAAAGAAGTCAACTTAGTATTAAATCCCATATCAACTTTTTGTAAATCTTGTGCTCTACCGATATACACAAATGATTGCTCAGTCTGTGTATATAGACCCTAAAAATATAAAGTGAAACCTACGAATAACAGTCACCGTTCGGACCGGAAACAAAGTGATCGGTATTAGGAGGTGGTCGTAATTCGGAAGTTTGGCCTAAGTTAAAATTACTAAGCCGCTGCTTTTCTGCAAAAATTGAATAAATACAGATGAAGCTTATGCAGAATGAAGAAACGTTGCAGAATTTTTTTCCAAATTCTGACAGTGAATAAAAAAGAACATAATATTTAAATAAATAATTCATTGTGTAGAAGATTTAAGGAAAACAATGTCTGATGTCTGCTGTCAAACAGTCCTTACAAATAACAAGCTACGATTTTAAGGCTACCGTATGCTAAAGAAAATTAAAAAAAACACACTAGTAATTAGTAACTGCAGAGTTATCTGTTTACGGGGCCGTAAAGAAGGAACAGAGCCATCAGGAACCAAATACAGATGCCGCTTCCAACGAGCGAAATTCCACACCCCATCAACCTGTGACGTGCCTGCCCAGCAGGACGCACACGATATAAAGGCTGATAGCAGCCATTACGAACGTCCGCGTAGCTCAATTCGTACAGCGACTTATTCCGGAATGAGGGGACCCGAGTTCGAGCCCCGGCGTGGACAAAAATGACAGAGAAATTTACTTCGTTATAATGGCGCCCGAACTTTCCGGATGACCCAGCCGTTCAAGATCTCGCAATGGTGTGGTGTTCTTTCCACACAGCGAAACAAGAAATAAAAGAGAATCCCTTCTCCAGCGCTTCGAAAAATAAATGTGTGTGACGTTGAATTTCACACACCAGATTGCCTGGGAGTTCTCAAGTGCACATTTTACAGCGGATGGCTGCCTGCAAAGATCATGGTCACGGCTGACACGTGGGCCATGCCCCCGGCCCTCTGTTGGGGGAAGGGGTGACGTGCCTGCGCAGCAGGACGCACACGATATAAAGGCAGATAGCAGCGACAACGAACGTCAGTGTAGCTCAATTGGTAGAGCGACTTATTCCGGAATGAGGGAACCCGGGTTCGAGCCCTGGCGTGGACAAAAGTGACGGAGAAATTTTCTTCGTTATAAACCACATCTGCAGCCTAAAAAGGATGGGAATGTTGCACCGGGCTCCTCACCGACATCTCACTTTTCTCATGACGGATATGCTACCATGAAAGAAGTTATACACTAGATTCTAAAGCCTTCCAACCTTAGTAACTGTTGTAGGAGAGGGTTTGCACTCAATATCAATATTTTGGTCTGTCAAGTGGATGTTCTAAATGGGCGTTACAGTTATTTGCCATTTTTCGATTTCCAGAATCAGTTTTCTGAAGTACATTGGACATCTCTTCTGGGATATTTTAATAACATTTGTAGCGCTGAGAGTAAGTGAACGCTCTTTACAGAACTGTAGACACATCCCCATTTTAAACATAGTAAACAAATTTAAACCAGCTACAGGGTCAGTCTTTCTTGAAGGACCTGACCACTACAGCTGTATTATTAACTTACATGATGAGCATTAGGTAGATCATGTACGTTTATAGGCAAACTTGTCGGTGTGGCGAGTATGCTCGTTTGCTCATACAACTCTGATTTAGTTTTATTCCTTAAGGAGCTATGCACCTCTTCAAGAAACAGTTTTTTTGTTTTGCTCATACACATCTGATTTGGAGTCATTTCTTAGGAAGCGGTGCTGTGTTTTACAAATATTGTCTTGTTCTGCCTGTATAAAATATTTCAATCAAATCGAAAAATTCCTGAAACAGTTCGTAGTCCACTCATCTACAGCGTGCTGTACCTTTTCGAGAGAGGAAATACAAGAAAATTATTCAGAAGCGGAAATAGGATGCCCTGATAGCAAAGTAAAAAATTATGTAGTGAGGTAAAAATTAGAGTTGAAAAACTATATGGTTTCCCGTTAAGTGACTAAGTTGTGAGCTGCCCTACATACTTACTTGTACAGCAGATAACCACTAACAGTAAAGTTATGCAGAGGGAAGGGTAGAAAGGGAGCCTGTAACGAAAGCTCCAAAAAATTAGCCTGTAATAAATAGAAATAAAAAAAAACAAAAAAAAACTTCTTGCATTAGGAATATTTATGATTTTAAATCCAGATCAGCAAACGCCGCCCCGGTGGCGCAGTATTCTAAGCGATGGCCCCCTGATCATTCGTCCGAAAAGGGTCCGGGTTCGAATCCCGGTGAGGCATGGATGTTGTGTTTGTCTTACGGCACTGACTCTCTCCCTTCCCTGGAACCAGTGACCCTAAATTAGGGATGGGCGACTGCTTATAGCCCATTGAGTTGCTCACGGTGGTCGTTAAACCTCCAATAAAAAAAAAAAAGTTCAGCAAACAATAGAATTGGGATATATCTCGCATCTTTGACATCAGCGGCAGGATTTTTCAGCCATAACCTTTGCAATTAAAATCGCGTCTTACATTACATGTAACACCCTGAAGTGCTATTTTCCATTGGGGTACTACGATTAAGAAGGCGCTGAAATTTGTTCATAAGAAAAGTAAGAGAAAATTCATCTCAGAAATTATATATTTAATTTATTTTTCAGATATTTTACTGCGCAACGTTTTGGGCTTTCAAACTCTATAAGAAATATAAATATTTTTAAAACTCATTGAAAGTAAACCTACACTGATATTTATGCATCTTAATTTTGTGAAAAAATTCTGGCACCGCGAATGTTATGCCTTTTTTTAAAGAATATTCACCGCTATTTAAATTATTTAAAATTTTTCTCGTGGCTATTATACACGAACTGACCAAACATTATGGTCACCAACATAATGTGATTATTTGTCTTCTACGTGCTGTAAAAGCCGCGCTTACCCGGAGAAGCACGTTTGCCACAAGATTTTTTGCGGTATCTGGTACGAACACGTTAGGAGCAGATGTTGTAATTTAGGTCTTCTAAATTATGAGGTTGAGCCGTCGTAGATCGAATTTGCTGAATTGGATTGCTCTCCAGGAAATTTAGAGGACAAGTCAGTACCTGAAAGTTTCGCCATACTCCGTAAAACATTCCTCAACAATCCTGGCATTGCGGCACTGCGCATTGTCCTTTTAAAAGAAGGTAATACTGGAGTGGAACGATGTTGAAATAAAGGATGTATCTAATATGCAATGATGTTTTGGTAGTCGGAAGACGACATTGTTTCCTTCACATGAATAAAAAGACAGGATTCCTGAGCAAAACATTGCTCAAAGCACTACATATCTTCCACTGGCTGGTTTTCGTTTCACGGTGCACCCTGCTGCCAATAGTTTTCCAGGTAACCGACGCACTAGTACCTGGCCGTCCACATGGTGCAAAAAGAAACGACATTCATCTCACCACGATGAACTTCTTGCAATCATTTGATATTTTTTGTGATATTTGTTTGATAGAGTCGACCTGCTTCCAATCATGTCTTATTCCACGTCGGTGGAATAATTCACCAACGAAATAATACACTGTCTGACTGAGAAAATGACACACCATGAAGGAATCCTCGAAAACAGATCATGTATTGTTTCATCTAATAATCTTGCCTGCAGGAAAGAATTTTAACAGTGGTTTTTAACGAGAAAAATATGCACGAGCAGTTTATAAAAAACAGCAACGAATAAAATAGAATAAAAATGACAGCAATATTCTGATCAAAACAGTGAAGCTCACGATTAAACAATTATCTTCCTTAATAATTTTCTTCTATTTAATCGTCCATTGAGCACATTTTTGGAGCTACGGATTTGCATTTAGAGAACGTAACAAAAAAAACACCTTTTAAAACAGTGATATTTTATAGTATGCGCTTGAGTTTTCTAAATTCAAGCATACCATAATTTCTTGCCGAAAAAACAACTGATCCAATTGTTTTACCCATTGCCTGAAAACGTATCGCATTCACACTCGCAATTTTCTAAAATTTTGTTTTACTGGAAGCGTTTTAACATCCACAAAATATCGAGGATTTGCGTAATTGCCAAATGTCGCACAATACTTCATTTCTGAACCATGACTGCTGTACGCAACAAAACATTTTAATTGTATTTTTATGTGTACACTTATTTATTTATTTAATTTTTATTGGAGGTTTTTTTATTAAAATCTTTTATTAAAATCTCCAACTTTGATAAGAGACCACAAGAAAAACTTATTTGGCTATGAGCAGTCGCACTTCCTTAATTTGGGGCCACTCACTGGTCCCAGGGAAGGAAGAGAGCCAATGCCGTAAGACAAATACAACATCCCATTTGAATTCAATTAAGGGATTTGAACTCGAAGGAATTATCACACGCCAGAGGTTTGATTCCGTAAATCTGTAGGCTGCACATTTTATACATCAAACAAATAAAGAAAATAAATCACCACACGCGTTATTGACGTTGATGCCATATCTGCTCTTTATCATCTGTAGTCAAATATTTTAACACTGAAAGTGGTGCACATTTAAGGATTAACTGAGAAACAGCGTCTTTTCTTATAAAAAACACCATTAATAAAATGTTTCACTTCGTGCTTTTCTTGTCCACCACATTAAGGCAATTTCGACATCTTTTTGTTGAATAGGATTTCTAGCTGGCCCCAAAAGACAGCTCGAAAGCAAGATGTTATTTAATTCTGTGTTCTTAAGTAAACATGTCATCAAAAGTATGCTACGTCACGCTTTTTTGATGACATGAAATTCGTCTAAGTACGCCTGATGAGATTTATGGTATAAACTTTGAAGGCAAGAAGTTATTTAATTCTGTGTTCTTAAGTAAACATGGTAGAATATACAATTGCATGCTATCATTTTGTGTAAATTCTTTTTCTTATCTCTTATGAATTGCTGATCTTGTTAAACACTTTGATTGGTGGCATAATTGTGCATTCAACAGAAATGATTTTGTCTAATACATTGTCTTGTGAAAAAACAGTTATGATATTTTACTTTTTCTTCAGGCTTAGCTCAGCGCTTGAGCGATATGCCTCAATATAAAAAAGAAGAGTATTTCCCTTTTATTAAAATCTCCAACTTTGATAAGAGTCTGAATATTTACTATTATCACGTTCCAGTTCAATAGCAGCATGTGGCAGTTCACTGCCCCATATCCTACAGTCCTGACGATTCACAATACCTGATACATGAAAGTTGGGTTCATTACTAAAAATTACAGTACTGGGATAGTTTATGTCGTTTTCCACTCGATTCAACATGTCCACAGTGAAATCGTATCGCAGAGTGTGATAATTTACATACATCGTTTGCACTATTAGAATTTTGTAAGCATGAAACTTTAATTTCTTGTGCAAGATATTGTGAACTGTCGATTTCAGAATGCACAGTATTCTGCTTGCTTTACGAACGGATTTCCCAGGGCTTAGTTGGAAACTTCATTAACTTGATCAACCGTCTCACCGCTAACGCTAGGCCTACCGACTCCTCCAGGATGTTCCACATTGCCAGTTTCTTTAAACTGTTTCATCCACCGCTTAATTGAATTCGTTGACGGAGGATTACAACCATACTTTAAATAGTACCGTCTTTTAACTTTAATGACAAACTTTAATTCTGTAAGCCATAACACACACATCACCTTCTGCTGTACAGATGACATGACTACTGATGACGCATATCTCATACATTCCTCATCAGACCACACCTAGCGCCATCTTCCGGATTCTGGGAATAGCATTTCTGCAAAACAAAAATGTAGGAACCGTGTTAGTAATACGTGACATGGAAAAACAGACAATGCTCATAACTTTTTGTACATGATTTTTTAATGTGTCGAATAATTCTCGGACACTTTGTATAACTATCGCCTTCTCCTTGGTACCATCAATCATTCATCCATCTGATATCGTCCGTCCATGGACGGTTGAGCTTCGCAAAGACCACAATGCGCCCTTGAGGTTTTCTGGAATATTAATGCAGCCGGCTTGTTATTCCCTTGCTGCATGGGGATAAGGGACAAAGTGCGTCCGATGACGACTTCACGGGGATCCCCATCTGCGCATTCGCGTCCACAAACACAGGAAGTCTGCGGAAAACCCCGGAAAAACCTCAGATTAGATGGCCGATAGGACAGGAGTTCGAACACTCCTGAGAAACGTCCGCTTCCTACACAGCACATAGCGACATTACTTGGTACTGTCTAGGTACATAGGTCTGTCAATAAGTAACGCACAATCGCCTGTAACGTCCCAGCTTTCAAAGGTTGAATCGTGAAAGTTGGTGGGTAGCAAGTTTGGACCTTTGGCTTTAGAGATAAGTAACTCAATGTAGGTACCATTGGCTTCACTACATTGCAGCCAACGTTGTTTTCATGACAAGAACGCACGTTGGTAAAACTTCCGAAGTTGGTCATCACACCATTTCCTCACATATACAATGATTTCTTCGTCACTTTGAAATGCTTTTACACCTAGATATGCCTTCAGACGACCAAACAGATAAACATCTGATGGTGCCAAGTCCGGGCTGTATGATGGTAGTGGCATCAGCGTCCATCCCTGTCGAGGCACTTTCTGCGCTGTCAACCGTTCAGTGTGCAGTCTCGCGCTACCGTGATGCATATTGATGTCTTCGGCTTACAAGTGTGGTCTGTTATTTCTGATGGCACTACTGAGATTCTCCAAGGATAAACAATAGCGCTTTTTGGCAATGGTGGTCCCACTATCCAGGAAAAAGATGAAGATGACGCCTTGACAATCCAAAAAAATGTGACCATCAATTTGTTTGATTACCTTGAGAGTCGTGGCTTCTTCTTCCGCGGTGAACCCACATGCTTCCGTTCCATTGACTGACGTTTGCTCTGTGGGTCATATTGAAACAGACATGTTTCACCTGTCATCGCTCGATGAAAACATTTTGGAAATTCACCAGCGAAATGTTCAAGCAGATCACCACACACCTCTTTCCGAATTCTCTTGATCTCCTTTGTGAGAAGCCGTGATACCCAACCAGCACAGATTTTCCAATATCCTAAGCGTTCTGCTACTGTTAAAATGCTTCCCTTTGACATGCGAAGTCGGTCCATAAGTTGGAAAGTGGTAATGTATCTGTTATCATGAATCAGCTTCTCAATGGCTCTCTCAATTGTAGTGCTTGTCACAGTAGTCGGTCTGACGCATCGTGGTTTATCCTGAATGCTAAAATCACCTGTCTTGAACCTCTGAAACCATCACTGCACATTACTGCCATCCATTGTTGTCTCACCATACACTGGCAACAATTGTGTGTGAATTGATGTGGCTGAGCTATCCTCAGATTTATAGAGAACCTGTATCACCAACCATTGACGTATTAGGTGGTCCATTTCACTATCCATTACGCTTCATCCGCAAAGAGTAGAGACAACTGTTAATCATCATTTGGAAGCTAATAGGATGAAAATCCTACCCACCGACTTTCATGATTCAACCTTTGAAAACTGGGGAGTTACACGCAATTGTGCGTTACTTGTTGACCGACCTTTGTATATTTTCCTTTCCGTAGCTAAATATGGCAACACGGTAGATCTAGAAATTTTCTTTTATCAAAAATTAACTGTATCACTTTTTTTCCTTAGTTTGTTTTACTGGAGAAAAGAAAAAGCTGTTTGACTTCATAACTTTCCTCAAAATGAAAGCAAAATGAAATTTATATATTTTGCCGTTTTGCACAAATGTAGTATTTAAATTTTTGTAAAAAATATGAGTTTGCATAGAACGGTGTAGTGAATCCTAGTATGTTGGCCCTGCAGTTTATTTCACGTCCGTCTGCTTATAGGTTCAGAAAATGTCTTTTGAATACTTTCCATACGTGCAAAAGGACATATAAACACAAAAAGTATCATTCTTGATGGGTCGCTGTGCCCGACGTCAGCATTTTTCTAATTCTGTCAGCACATCCGTAATTCGATTTCGAAAAATATTTTTTGTATTACCACTCAAGTACAATGCTGATGATGAACATTAATGTTTGGGAGAGGAAGACTCTACTGAAAATATATAGTCTGCTCTTGCTCACTGATATTAAGGATGCATGATTTTCTTCTGCGTTTGGATTACATGTGAAATACGAAATATTCTAGTAAGAATATGACATACGCCCTCCCCCATCAAAATAGTTTATGCAAAATAGTACAATGAACATTTTAAGATAATAATATGATTTGTACTAATAAAGATTCGCCGAAAATAAAGAACCATTTTGTTGTAATTTAAAGAGAAAGAATACTAAGAACCACTTCAAGCATAAGCTATGTTTTTGTGTATGAATTACTGTGCAGAATAATTGCACGAAGGTTACGCTATCATAAAACTAAGCGCACATTTTATTTTTTGATGATGAACGAAAACACTGGTTGGGAGAGGAAAGCTCTACTTAAATCCTACAATTATGCAATATCGCTTTCAGTAATTCCCTTATACATTTTTATATATAAAGTATATAGAAAATGTGTTAATTGCAAACACTGTTAAAAATTTCATTGCGCAACGGGATTGCCGACGCTGAGGATGCAGGAATAGAATCTGATGCTGAACAAAGGGTTAACCGTTTCACCTCCCTTACAACTGGAATCTGTAGCACAACTGAAGCGGAAAATGGTCTTCGTAAATTCAGGAGACAAAGGTGTTTAGCTCCCGAGTTGAGCAACAGTATTCAAAAAAAGACCCGAAAAAATGAGGTAAGTATGAGAAAAAAAAATAGATCAGATAATCCTCCGGGACTTGACTATTTGTTTTTGGAAGAAAATAGATCAGAAAATCCTCTGGGACCTGACTATTTGTTGTTGAAAGATAATAGATCAAAAAATCCTCCGGGACCTGACTATTTGTTGTTAGAAAAAAATAGATCAGAAAATCCTCCGGGACCTGACTATTTGTTGTTAGAAAAAAATAGATCAGAAAATCCTCCGGGACCTGACTATTTAAATAGACCTGATAGTGCTACGGCATCAGGCTATTCCTGGGAGATTTTTCGTAAAAAGAGTGTGAATCTGCGTCAGTCTACGGAAAAAAACGGCCCTTTTTGAGCCGACTGAAAAAAAAATTTCAAAAAGGAATTGGCCATTTGTACACTACAGGAGAAGGAAACGCAGTTAGAAAAGACTGGAACACAAATTCACACGAGTAAAGCTCAGCTTTACGACAAAAAAAATTTAAACACAAAAAAGTTTCAATAAAAGTGAGGAAACAACACAGAAAAAATGTTCGTAAGGAACTACCTCACGCACTGCAAGAAAGCAGTGATTGCTTCAAATTACAGGAAGCAATAAAAGACACAGAATTATTAAAAAAAGACCCAAACAAATATCTCCGTAATATTAATTTATTACACAGAGAGCAAAAAAAGGTTGTAATTAAAAGCAACGTATCAAATTCTGTGCTAGAGCAAAATATACAAAAACATCTCTCCAATTATCAAAACACCAACTTGGTTGATAAAATGAATGCAGATGTGGAAAACTATTTAGGTCCAAAACACTACAACAGAGAGTTAAATAAGAAAACTATAGAGAAAAGAAAAGCAAATTACCACTCTGGAAAGCTAAGTAAAGAATTAAAAGAAGCGGGAAAAAAAGCTTCTCCGAGTTACACGTACAACACTGCAGTTAAAAAAGTTGTAAGTAACAACAATGAAGAAATGCCTCGGTTAAATGCTGTTACTAATGCCCAAGATAGTATTACTGTTAGCAGCATAGCCGTAGAGAAAGACAGCTTTAAAAAAAGGAAGAGAAAAGGGGAAAGATGCCTCATAAGTGCACCTTCACCTGACCACCTCCTTATCCTTACCCATTTTCTCTGAGGAAGGAAAAGAGAAAAGGCCCATTTAGGGGCCGTTCTTTTTCTGAGGATGAAATTAACTGCAAAAGAGAGAAAACCAATAAAACTATAAAGAAAAGAAAAATAAATTACTTCACTGGCAGACTTAGCAAAGAATTAAAGGAAGCGGAAAAAAAGTATCTCCGTGTTACACGTACAACACTGCAGGTAAAAAAGTTGTAAGTAACAACAATGAAGAAATGCCTCGGTTAAATGCTGTTACTAATGCCCAAGATAGTATTACTGTTAGCAGCATAGCCGTAGAGAAAGACAGCTTAAAAAAAACAAAGAAGAAAAAGGGGAAAGATGCCTCCTAAGTGCACCTTTTCACCTGCACCACCTCCTTACCCTTACCCATTTTCTCTGAAGGAAAAAAAAGGGCCCATTTAGGGGTATTTCTTTTTCTGAGGATGAAGGTTTAATAACGGAAACAAATGACTTTAACATTCTTATTTGGAATGCGCAGGGTATCAAAAGACAACACAGAGAATTTTTAGCCTACTTAAAGTATAAAAAAATTGACGTTGCGTTAATTAATGAATCATGGCTAAACGATAAAATTAAATTCAAAATACCCAATTGCAAGGTTTATAGGAAAGACAAAACCACCAAAAGCGGCGGAATTTTGATTGCGGTTATTGATAGATTAGAGCAAAGGGAAACATCTTGCAACAATGAAGATGGTCAGGAAGCGAAGTCGGTTATAATTCAAACTAAAAATAACCCGATCAAGTTTACGGCCTTTTATAATCATCCATCACATACGGTTACCAGTGAAGCTCTGGACAAGCTTTTTGAAGAAGACATCCCCACCATAGTAGCGGGGTATTTTAATAGCAAACACCGCTATTGGTACTGTCCTAGAGCTAATAAAAGTGGGAAAAAATATTTTCAGATATCTCTTAAATAAAAATATTGATCTTGGGGCACCTTCCGAGCCCACCAGAACAGCGTTAGGAGGAACTAGTAATGTGCTAGATTTTGCGCTATTCAAAAATAATAGATATTATTATTAAATCTATAGTACAGCAGCGCTCTCATCTGATAATAACCCCGTTCATCTGCAGCTGTTTACTGATAAAACTGTAATGGTAGCACCCAAAATGGTCACCAACCTAAAGCAATTTTAAGAAAAAATTAAGCTAGCACCACCTCCAGCAATTGGAGATTGCAATAGCAAAGAAGAAATTGACAATGCCGTTGAAACTTTTAACCTTGCCATTAAAAAGGTTATGGAGGCTTGCCAAACTTCTGCCAAAGAAAAAAGAAACCCGTATTTTTTACCCAAATAAATATAGAATCTTATTAAGGAGAAAAATAGGTACCGCAGTAAATGGCAGAGAACCAGAAATAAAACATTTTATGACCTTTATTGCACCCTCACCAGGCAAATCAAAAGAGA
This sequence comes from Macrothele yani, assembly GCA_039090855.1. Taxonomy (NCBI): domain Eukaryota; kingdom Metazoa; phylum Arthropoda; class Arachnida; order Araneae; family Macrothelidae; genus Macrothele; species Macrothele yani. The sequence goes on along the minus strand of CM076996.1, from coordinate 57,421,126 downwards.
TATCAGAAAGTTTGAAAACGGTTCATGGGGCCAATTATTAGAGGAAGCACAAATCGACTACTCTGAAAATTCAAATGATAAAAACAAAATGACCCTGTGGAACCTTACTTCAAGCCTTCAAAGGAAATAGGAAGACAAGGCATAGAAAACAGCAGCCAAAAGTAGTAAATGCTACGGCCTCTCTTACGTCCGATAGACAGCAACCTCTAAATAAAGTGGATACGACATCTCTCGGGTCCGGAATCCAAATAATGCAAAAATCGGAAATCCACTTCACGTTAAAGGTGCTACGACATCTCACGTGTCTGAAACGCCAGAAACTGAAAAGATAAGAAAAAACAAGAGACCTTTTAAGGTCCAAAAAATTTTTTGTTCCTCCTGACTTTGAAAAACCACTACCCATCAGTGAAAGAGAAATTAGGTTTCACATTAATAATCTTAAAAATAAAAAGGCACCAGGCAAAGAATGCATAAATAATAAAATTCTGAAAACATTACCGGAAGTGTATGTGCAAACCCTTACTAAAATATACATTTGTGCATTTAAATTAAATTATTTCCCTGATGATTAGAAGACAGCAGAGGTAATATTATTACCCAAGCCCGCTAGAAACCCGGCAATTCCTAAAAATCACAGACCGATCTCGTTGCTCCCAACCATGGGAAAAATCTTTGAAAAAATTATACTTGTTAGGATGCAACAGTTCTGTGAAGAATACCCAGTTTTTCCATTTATTCAAGGTGGTTTTCGTGACAAACACTCCACGGTGCACCAGCTCTCGAGAGTTACTGAAAAATGTGCAGAAGGAATAATGAATAAAAAGCACATAGCGGCTATATTCCAGGATGTAGCTATGGCTTTTGATAAATGTCCCCACGAGGCAATTATCTACAAACTAATAGCACATGACTTCCCACCTTGGATTATTCACATAATCAAATCTTATCTTGAAAACAGAACATTTTGCGCGAAAATTAATGGGAAGAAATCTTAAAAAAACATAATTGAAGCCGGTGTTCCACAAGGCAGTGTACTTGCTCCTACGCTATACTCTATTTTTACTTCAGATTTCCCAAGTTTTAACAACAGGAATCTGACTACAGCACTTTAAGCTGACGACACTGCACTGGCCTATACTTCCATGAATAAAAATCAAGCAACATTTATGTTGCAATACTATGTGGAAAAACTGGAGAATTACTTCCTAGACTGGAAAATTAAAATTTATACTGACAAGACACAAGCAATTCCGTTCTCCCGTAAAACATACTATTACAATCCTGAATTTCCAATTGAATTGTATGGTAAAAAAATACCTTGGGTAAAGGATGTAAAATATTTAGGCCTCATTATGGATCATAATTTGAATTGGAACAAGCATGTTAAAGAAGCCCTGGCTAAAGCTCTTAAATTAAGAGGATGTCTCCAACCCATAATTAAAAATAAAAGGCTTAGCAAAAAAATAAAACCTTGTTATGGAAAGCATGCTTCAGCCCGGTGATTACCTATGGCTGTCCTATCTGGCGTAACTACAGAAAGCAGCAAAAAATAATATTTCCTCGTTATAAAATAAAACTCTACGTATGATGGTAGGACTCGATGGAAAAACATCCAATAATGCTATCCGTAGTATGCTAAATATCAACCCTATACATTATACTATGTATGATCTAGCGCAAAGGTACTACGAGAAAGCCAAGAAACATCCCAATCTTCTTGTCATGGAGGCCCTTAATTATGTTGTCAATGATACTAACAAATTTAAAAGACCGAAGGCTATTTTAAATAAAATTCCTAAAAGAATCCAGTTCACAGTTATACTTCCAAAAAAATTAAAAATAACTGGGATTAAATTGAAGTTTATCTTCTCACATGGGAAGAAAGCAAGAAGTGAATATCAGGAGGTTTGGGGAAAAAGGCCCTTTTAAGGGCCGAGCAAAATGTTGCATAAAAGATTTATCTTTTTTGTACTGAGTATCTCTCCTCTAACTAACAAGGTGTTGTTGGTCTTGTCTTTTATAATAATTTTTTTTTCTTACGCATTAATTCTGACTAAAAACAAGAAAAAAGAAAATAATAAATAAATAATACAGGACTTAATTTTTCCGCTGTTGCACTTAATTGAGCAACAAGCAGACAAGTAGCGAAGAAAAAAAAATGATTGGCCCTTATACTACCGGCTCCCTAATTAAGGAATAAAAACCCTGATTGTGGCTTTTTTTATTTTTCTGTTGCTTATTCAAAATGAGTAACTTAAACCTCGATCGATGTAATCTTGTGATCAAACCACCTCAGCTATGGTTACTCTGACATGTCAGGCAAGAATCAACAAAAGTAAACCTGAGAAAAAAATTGTAAACCAATGGGGAAAAATATTTTCTCTCATTGGCAAACGAGTAACGAAGCAATAGCGGACCCGAGAGAAACACTGAGAAAATGGCCAGTTTTGTCTTATCCGGTGTTGAACGTCGATTTTCCTGTGGGAAACGTATTCTGTGTGTGATGTTTATGTTTTTTTTTTTTCAGGTTCCCCTTTCCCGTGTCCTTTCCTTTTCCCCCCTGTGCTCGTCTGTGGCACAGGTGTACCAGGCATTTTTCTGCGGAGAGAAATATCGCTTGAAATGGCTTGTTGTTACAGGTAAGTATGTAGGGCAGCTTACAACTTCACTTCTTAACGGGTAACCGTCTACTCCTTCTCCTCTAATATTTCCATACTTTTCTTTCGCGCTATTCTATCAGGGCAATCTGCTCCTAACTCTCTTAGATTCTCTTTCACCTGCCAAAAGGCGCATGGCGCTGTGGGTTAGGGTTTCTCAACCTAAATTAGGAACTCCTTATTCGGAATTTTTAATTGCAATGCAAATAATGTTCTAATTATGGAAAACGCCTTTTCTCAGTGATGAGTAAAAGGAAAATAATAATGATGTCATCAAAAGTAGAGATATTGAAGTATATTACGAAATATCCATACATGTCACTACAATCGTAGAAAGGTTTTAGGGATATTTATATCTAAACTATAAGTAAATGTCATGATAACATCAACTTTGAAATGCTATTGGCAATGTAGTGAAGTTTCACGCAGTAGATCGAGGTCACAGTCGGCATCTTTCTCCGTTAACGATAGTCGACTCTTAAGGGGTATGTCCATAAATTGCGTTTCCAACTACAACTTTGGACACACAGCCAGGATTTTCAAGGGAGCGGCATACAAATTCTAATTTGACAAACCACACTGTCAGAGAAAGATCTTCAATCTGATACAGAGGGATAACGTATTACTACCATATCCTTGTACCAAGCAGTTATGCGGGAAGGAAAGAGTGAGAAACGAAAAGAGAAAAACAAGGAGTCAATGAGTTCAAATAATCTAACACCTGGGATTATCTCTGTAACTAAGGAAAATACAGAAACATAATGTCGCTCGCATTAAAGCTTAGAACAAGCGCTATCTGGCAATATAATGTCGTCAGGTAAAAAAGAAAGGCAACTGCTGAAAATACAGCTACTTCCTACCTTAAGCGTACACATTGCGCTTATGAAAAGTGAGTAGCTAAGAAAACGCAGCAGACAGGAATGGCTTGTTAGGAGCATCCTGGAACGATTTTAGTTTGTTTTTAATGGAAGTTTAACGTCCGCACTGAGCAACTCAGTAGGCTGTAAGCAGTCGCCTGTCTCTAATTTAGGACCACTGGTTCCAGGTAAGGAAGATAGTCAGTGCCGTAAGAAATACACAACATCCATGCCTCAAAGGAATTCAAACCGGTACCCATCCAGTGGTCTAAGTGCTGGCTATGACGAATGATCATAACCAGCAATTAGACCAATGCGCCACCGGGGCGCGGTTTAGTATCTTGCATGAGATCCATTTTCCTGAATTGCTTAAATAAATTAGTAGGAACACTTAGTATAAGAATTTTTGAAATTATGTCATTCAGGACTCCAGCAGGTTACTTAGAACTGCAAAGATAAAAGTGTATATAACAGATATGCTCTTGTATACAGTGTAGGACAAAGTGGCTGGGCGCCAGCTCAAAGTAGTACCAGGGAGGAAAAGTAAAAAAAGCAGTGAAGGCGATACCCTCTTGCATAAGTAAACACCATTATATCTTGTTTGATGCTCAAAGGGCTAATGTGAGACAAGAGATGCATATGTACAAGGATATGGACGAAACACGTCATCGCTCTACAACATAATGCAGATGCTTTCTGTAAATGTAATAATTCAGATTTGAATTTGTAAGTCGTCCTTCAATATTCCTTGCTTTGCTACTTAGGTTACCTTTGCCAAAGGAATAGTCGACGGCCGTTTCGCATTCTAGCATCGACTGCCGCCAGCGAAGGAACTTGCCGGCTCAACACATTATCAACGGCGGAAGACATCGTTACATTCACTGGTGGATTTCAAGTTGTTTCTATTACATCATTACCAAATGATTTATATGTTAAGGGCTAGCTCATATTTTCTGCAACAAAAGTACTTCGCTTAGGTAATTACCATACAGGTAGTTAGTTACCTAAGAGGTATCAAAATTTTCGAAAGTAGGGACCACAGTTAGATTTTTGAGAAACATAGTGTCCGCAGCCAGTAACTAATTCGGAACCACTGATTTAGGCATCGCCTTCAGTATGCCGTTTTTTGATTATACATCAAACAGAACTTTAAACCGCACCTATGTTTCCCTAAAATTTTAATTTCGAATTGGTTTGCTATCTTGCCTATAAAACAAAATGTTCAAATGTACACTGAAGTGCCAGAAAAACTGGTACAGAAGATATTAGGCCAAATACATAGCAACGTCACCTATGCGCATACTCGGTTGCGTCAGCCAGTGCGTTTATAATGCGATAGATATCCTTGCCAGCTGTCAGAGCTGTTTTTCGGAATGAGAATGACGAGTAATAATGATTTAAACGATTTTCAACGCGGTGTCATAATTGGCGCTCGAAAGATGGGCCATAGTATTTCGGAGGTAGAAACGAATTTCGGATTTTCACGGACGACCATTGCAAGGGTGTACCGTGACTACAAGAAATCCAGCAAAACTTCCAACCTACGATACCAGTGTGGCCGTAAAAAGCATTGGGCGAACGTGACCGTTGTCGGCTGTCAATAATCGTTTCACGCGATAGGCGTGCATCAGTCTCGCAGCAATCATCGGAATTCAATGCTGGAGCCTCACCAAGCATCAGCGTACGGACTGTGCGACGTACCATGCACAACATGGGCTTTGGGGAAGCCGAAGATAAACTCGAGTCCCCTTGATGGGAGAATGACACAGAGCTATGCGCCTCGCTTGGTCACGAAAACACCGCCACTGGACACTTGATGACTGTAAACAAGTAGCTTGGTCTGACGAGTCGCGTTTCCAACTGTATCGGGCAGACGGAAGGATTCGTGTGTGGCGTAAACCCCATGAAGCCATGGATCCCGCCTATCAACAGGGAACTGTATGGCAGGTGGAGGTTCCGTAATGGTATGGGGTGTGTTTGGCTGGACTTCACTGGGATCTCTGGTACGTCTACCAACATCTGTGACCGGCCAATACTATGTGCGCATTCTTTCTGACGAGGTACACCCGTTCATGTCCTGCATTCATGCTCATGGGTTGGGACTGTTAGAACAGGACAATGCATCTCCACACAAGTGTCGAAACGCCACATTATGGTTAGAGGAGCATTCCTCTGAGTTTGGGGTGTTGCCATTCTCACTCAAGTCCCCAGATCTGAACGTGATAGAGCACATTTGGGATGCTATGCAACTCGCTATCGAACACAGGAATCCGAGACCTCTGAATACACACGAATTGTGGAACGCTCTGCAGGAAGTATGGTGTGAATTGCCTACATCATATTTCCAGAAGCAACTGTAGTGCCCTGTCGTATTTCTGCAGTCTTGCGCCCTCGTGGGGGACCTACCAAGTATTAGACTGGTGTACCAGTTTTTCTGTCACTTCAGTGTATATGGAGATGGGTCAGCACAGAAATATGAGTTACCGTTTACATAAAAAATGTGCGCGGGACGTTTTGATATGTGAGTTGTTATTTGATTTTGATGTTCATGGTTACATTTTGATCTACAAACCAATGCAACAAATGACTTTTGTTTTAGAAAGAATGTTTGCGAAAGTACTGAGAATTGTTGACCACTTTATCTGCAACAACATTCCCTGGAACACCGGGCGTTAAACTTTGCCCTCTAAGATCAACGTACCTCTTGATGTCCACTACAGAGTGAATTTCATTGAGGATCTCAGACGTCCGGGTATCCCTCTTCCCCGGACGCGAGGGGGACACAATCAGAGCTCATGTATAACTCTTCCCAGCCATTCAACAGAGCGAACGGGTTAGAAAGTCTTAACCCTGAAGAAATACCCATTACCTTGCACACAACCATTCAGACTGCATTTAAATCACTTTCTCACGGTATGCTACCATTTTCTAACTTTTATACAAAGCAGTGGCTTCTTTTGCTTTAAAGGTGATGAAAATCGGCAAGCACCTCCCTTAGAGAAATATGAACAAATTTAAACATCAGCTATAGAAATGTTTAGTAAATAGATATAATTAATTTCATATAATATATATATTATATGAATATTTCATATAATTAACTGCTCCTACTAAGTTATATTATCTTTCAATCTAGAAATGCATACTATATTCACACTTAAGTCTAAAAATTAGGAAACATATGAATCAAAGATAAACTACTGTATATCATAAAAAAACATATGATATTTCAATATTATAAAGAATTTCTAGTTTCACTCAAAAACGTTTTCACAGCCGAATGTAAAAGGTTATGCACTGGAAGTAAAACAAGAATCATTTCTCAGTGATTTTATGTATTAAACACATGAAGGTCCATTAAGACATCGTCGTCCGTCCCACATTCATTGTCACTAGCTCCAAGAAAGAAATATAGCGAGCGCTTTAAGACAAGCAATCCATTCATGACTCGTCTTTATTCGAAGCCAAACATATTCCTGCCCAATGTTCAGAAGCCAGTGCTCAGACCACAGCGGCTTCACGTGTTACTATTTTTTCCGAAGCAGATGAGAAAACCTGATATTGTAAGTGATACTTTATTGCCGCGGGTGGCAATAAAATCTCCGATAAAGCAAGTGCTGACCTAAAACTATTATTTAACGATATGTTTCAAACAAATTGAAAATAAAAACCGTTGTGTGGTTCACCAGAATTTCGGTTGATAAATCAAATATGATGAAGAATGAACATTGAATGAAACTGGGCGAACCTTATTTTACTAACATTTCTACGGTAAATCTATGTTGAAATATTTATGTCCTTGAATATACACTGACGGGAAAAAAATCCCAACACCACGAAAGAATAGTTGCAGAGGAATGAAATAGCGGCAGTACATTTGTATAGGTAACATATTTAATCGATTTAGGTTTCAAGATCACAACTTAATGTGAGCGCGAGAAGAGCCATTTTAAATGTGAAATGCTGGTACATTAATAACCGGTGTAACCGCCAGGAATGTTGAATGCAAGCATGCAAACTTTCATGCATTGTGTCGTACAGGTGCTGGATGTCAGTGTGTGGGATAGAGTTCCATGCCTGTTGCACTTGGTCGGTCAATACTAGGACGGGTAATGCTGGTTGGGCGTGACGCTGGAGTTGTCGTCCAATGATGTCCCATACGTGCTCGATTGGTGAAAGATCTGGTGATCTAGCAGGCCACGGCAACATGTCGACACTCTGTAGAGCATGTTGGGTTACAACAGCGGTATGCGGGCGAGCGTTATCCTGTTGGAAAACACCCCTGGAATGCTGTTCATGAATGGCAGCACAACAGGTTGAATCACCAGACCGACGTACAACTGTGCCGTCAGGGTGCGTGGGATAACCACGAGAGTGCTCCTGCTGTCATAGAAAATTGCTCCCCAGACCATAGCTCCAGGTGTAGGTCCAGTGTGTCTCGGCCGCAGACAGGTTGGTCGCAGGCGCTCACCTGTCCTCCTTCTAACCAACACACGGCCATCACTGGCACACAGGCAGAACCGGCTTTTATCAGAAAATACAACAGATCTCCACTCCGTCCTCCAATGAGCTCTACCTTGACACCACTAACGTCGCAAACGTCAGTGGTTTGAAGTAAGTGGAATGCACGCTACAGAGCGTCTCGCTCGGAGCTGTCCTTCAAGTAACCGATTTGTAACAGTTCGTTGTGTCACTGTGGTGGCAACTGCAGCTTGAATTGCTGCCGCAGACGCAGTACGATGCGCCACGGCCATACGTCTTACACGGCGGTCTTCCGTCTCATTAGTGCCACGTGGCCGGCCGAAACCCGATCTTCTTGAGGCAGTACCTTCCCCTGACCACCGTTGCTAACAATCGTGCACAGTGGCTACATTCCTGCCAAGTCGTTCTGCAATATTTGCGGAAAGGAAATCCACCTTCTTGTAGCCCTATTACACGACCTCGTTCAAACTCCGTTAGCAGTTGATAATGGCTTCTTCGTCTTCGTAAAGGCATTCTTGACTAACATCAACACCCTACGTCAAATCTCAACGATAACTAACGCTCACGAACGTTACAGCGCGTATTTACAGCAAACCTGCTTTGCATGTTCCGAGGGGCGCTACTAGCGCCACACGTATGCGCCGAGCGTGAAATTTGCATAGACGTCATCTTACAGATTTACTCTCACCGCCTACCAACTGTCGTTTATCTAACACAACCCCTTCTTGGTGTTGGGATTTTTTTCCGTCAGTGTATTTAAGAATTGTAAATGGAGCACAACATAAATTAAGATTTCTGAGAAGTAGCAAATTTAATTCTAGAACATCACCTTGAATCACAACTTACTGATATAACAAGGCTCATACCCATGATTTAAAACATATCACGTGTTACTAGTATCATATTACATTATAGCGGTAACAGCGATAACCGTATAATTCAACCTGCAGATAATGACATTGCTCAATGAAGAACAGATAAATTCGGAGTTAACAGTCATTATATGGATGACAAAAAGTTAATTCACGGCCTTTTTCTACAATAATATGGTAATATAGATCCAGATAAAAAATACATTAGCATTGAAATTTGCAGTTCGGAAAGATATGCAGATTTGCAACTAATATTAACATGGCTGGTAACATTTAATAATATAGGTCTGTAAAAAGAAACGTTATCCATAACTAATAAAGCTCATAATCTTGACCTTAGAATATCATCAAGATGAAATTTGTCTGACAGAGAAGTGGGGGCTAGAACTTTTTCTACAATGTCGAACCCACATCTGCATGTAGTATATTCAGTACTCATGTACTGCCTCATGTACTGAATATACTACATGTAGATGTGGGTGTATTCAATAAATCAGTATTGAATACACTACATACTAATATACTTTAATACTCATGTATTTTACATCAGCCACATGTGTTTCAAATGAATAAACCGGTGAAGAATAGTGACTGCACGCTATACTGCAAAACAGCGTGCTTCTTAATCAAATGTTTCTTGTTCTGGGTTTAAACACAAAAGTCCGTGTTCTTTGCCAAAACAAAAATAGGTAAGTTGGCAAAAAATTTACGAAAAGTCCATTTAGCTTTGTATAACATTAACAAGGACCTAGAAGTACATTTACGTACAAATTCTCCAACCAATGTGTATTGCCTGCGATATATGTGATGGGTCTCGCACGTCTCCGTTCTACCTGATTTTCTTACAGCACACGTTATACCATTTTTTGCATTTCTGTTCATTCTGTCTTTATTAATTTTTCATATCCTGCGTTTATAACTTTATTACAGATATTCGGGATTTCCTTCACATTAAGGCTGTCGGGCTGGCATACACCAAATGTATTAAAGCAAAATACCGTAAAGGACGTTGTTTTTTTAGGGCAGTGTGAATCTGGAAGAATATGAGTGGTTCGTAGCACACGTCGAAATCGAAACTGGAAGCCCCATTTCCTTGAACGAGAGGTCAACGCTATTAAGTGGTCTATCACCTCCAATCTCCATGGTGAACGTCACTGTAGTTTGTAGGTTCTTAATCCTGTGCAAGTAAAGTTATGTCCTCTAGTTTCTGTTCCCATATGAAATACATATCTTCTGCGTAGAGGGTTCATACTTCGGAATTCTTAATACAGTTTAGAGATATGAAATTTTCCAGGAGCCTCAGAACTGCTTCGGAAGAACTGAGGATCACGACAAACAGATTGAAGTTACTTTGTTTGCTTTTAGACGTTTCCACACAATTTGAAATTGTTTTAGTTAGACACCAGATTTAAAAGCTGCCAATGTTTCTAGTTTGAGTAAATGTAAAATCACTCGAAGCAATGATTATTCGTTCAAGGCTTCCTATAGCCTCCGTTGGTGGTACAGAGAACAAAATGGCGCTACATCGAAACATCCCATTGAGTATAACTCAGGTGTAATCAATGTTCCTGCTCTTTCTGTAAATAATTTGGTTAATATGATTGTCTCCACGGTATGTTTTAAAATCACGTAGACGAATTTAGTTAAGGATTTTTCTAATAGTTTCTTATGTGTGTGATTAACGTTCGTCGTAACGCTCGGTGTAATCGTTGAGCCAGCTTTGGAACATTTCATTCACAAAAAGAGAGGGGAATTTTAGGCCCAGACAGAATGTCTTCTGATGCTCAAATAGGGTTTAGCAAATTATGTCTCTGGTTAGAGCTTAAACTTTCCGTAATAAGAAATTTACAGGATTTGTCAAATATGGTAAAACGTTCAACCATGGGTACAGAAAATATCAACATTGAGCTTAAAGAAAAAGAAAAAACTTAATTATCTTGACGTTGCGCTCAAAATAAATGAAAAAAATCGTGCTATTCGACCTCGTAGCTCTTCATTCACACTGCCCAAGAGATTATAAAGTTGCTGTGTTTGGAGTCAGGTGACGTAGAGTTAAAAATGTGAGTTAGCCCGATATCTTGAATATGCCGGAAATCCAGGATATCTACATTAAGGCGGAAAACGCCGGATACAAAGAAACTGATATACGTACAGACAGAATGTACAGAAATGTAATGACTGACATAGTCTGTAATGTAACAGAAGGAAGAAGAGCAAACGTTATATACCCAGAATCCATCGCATATATCCTAGGCTTTACATATTAGTTGAAGGATTTCTTAAGTTTTTGTATAATATCAATATAACTGTAAAATCACAATTATTACTTACACGAATTTATGTACATTATAGGTCTGACCGCTGGCTTGAAAAAGCTTGAGTGTGGCGACTAATATAATAAATTGTGTTACGTCTTAAACTGTTAAACGGATTTATATTGTGGTATACGTATTTGGCTCAGTAACATGGAAAGCGATTTCAGTGTTTGGAATTTTGAGCAGAATCCAAAAATACAGCATTTGTCCAGCTAAAGCGCTGCTATACTTCATTTCCCTTTCAATTTTTGTATTCCACTTGTGGGACCTTTGGTCATACAGAACTATATTTAGCAGTATTTCTCACAACAATCACTTTGAAAATATACAAAACCTATAAATGTATGGTGGAGGATAAATATATATATATACTTCACCAATTTTATTAAATTAATCCGAAACATTTTTAAATAGATTTTGATACACATACTAAAATTGCTGTTATTTCTTATTCACTATTTTTAAATAGTAGCCGGGATGTTATATTATGTGTGTTTCTCAATACGACCCACAGAAACGGTCGACCAGGATAAACCTTATCCAATATAATCAATGCAACGGATTTTGAACTATAAATTGCTTACTATGATTAGCAGTACGAATAATATTTGTATGATGTTTGTACGGTGTTTTTGCAAAACATAATGTAAAAGTTTTATTCATATCGATAGGCAATGAACTTGAAAAAAATGTTTCATCACTTCTGACAGACTGCAAAACGCTTTCCGATATTCAAGACTTGTAAGATGTAAGTCTCCCAAATTATATGCCGTGCTATAACGTAACTATATTTCCATAGGCTTGCGGTTAACTATCAAGAAGAAAGTAATCCCATTTATCACACTGTTAGATAAATGTAGATTTGTGCCACAAACGTTCCTTTAGAAATGCTTGAAATTCCACGTTTTAATCAGTTTACGTAGCACCCATTCAAGCATTGAATAGTACCACAAATTGTCAAATTCGCAGCGTTCATATGCAAACGCTACAAAAACCCCAGAACAACATTTAGATGACTTACATTAGCTTAAAAAGAGCAGGCATATTCTGTTGAACGAAGGAACCTTACGTATAGTTAGCGTCTAAAGTTAGCTTTTCCGCAGTGGCCGAGAAAAAAAACATTATGCACTAATATTATATTTTAGATTTTTTTAATAGATGTTTAAAATCCACCGTGAGCAACTCAGTGGGTTATTAACAGGGCAACTGGTTGAAGGGATGGGAGAAAGCCAGCGCAGTAAGGAGACACAAAATCCATGTCTGCCGGTTTTCGAATCGAGCCCCGACCAGTCTTGGGCAAATGATTAGAACCCATTGCTTAGATCAGAGGTTCGCAACTTTTTCTACTGTATTCCTGCCCCATCCGGGCTAGCTAGCTATGGCGCCTCCTCCTCCCCCAACATACATACAGGTGTTTATTGCTCTATAATCAGTATTTATTTTGTTTTATTTATTACAAATACAGTGATACCGGTTATGTTTGAATTCAAAATATTAAGCAAAAATGCAACTGCACTAGTATAAATACAAATAAACTTACCTACAGCATTTCGCACAAATAAAGTGGATAATATCTGTACATAGTATACAACCAGCAGTTTTTTCTTCCTGAATAAATTTATAATAAACTAAATAAAAAAAAGTGTTTTCCATATTTTCACAAACTTTGCACATCAATGTTAAATTAGGCTTGTTTTGAATTGCATAAAAAATCGATGTTTGGTGTGAACTGTGTCAATTCCACACGCAGTTCGTTCTCCACAAAAAAGGGTTTCGTAGGTTTGCAGGCTGACATTAAAATGTTTCGTAGGCTGACATTGAAGAGAACTTGAAAATAAATGACACACTGAGGATTTTGTACGCCGGATTTGCTACTAAAACAAGAAAAACCGAACTTAATATAACTTGAGTCGAATTGCTTGCACTTGTTTTTACCTTTATCAGGAGCTGTATTTGTGCCGTCAGTAGTAATTCTACTACTATCACCAGGTTCACTTTATTCTGAAGTTTCTGCACTACTAATAGTTCTCTTCAAATAGCGGTCCATTCTCAATGTTAAGTACATTAGTTTAGTTCTAGATTAAAGAGAATATATGGCGACAGTCGCAACGAACGTTATTTGCGCGATAACAAAAAACATATATGACGGGAAAACATCATGTGCGTGTGGAGGACTATCACATTGTGTCTGGGTGGGTGTAAGTTTTGATCGACATACAGTGAATGACATTGCTAGCATCGGCTCGCGCCTCCCATGTCGGTGCTCCGCTTCTTTCAAGGAAGGCCTGCCTCAGCTGTTAGGAACCTAGGGCTTAGATCATTACTGTACCCGGGCAGCACCCTGATAGTCGAACTAAACTGCAGGATGAAGGATAACTTAAGTTAGCCAATGCACAAAGCCTTGGAATATATTTTTTTGTTGCTCTCCAAATGGTCAGCTTAGTCAATGTAAAAACCAAATAATTATCTTAAAGTATACTATGTTTTTATTTGGATGCGTGTTTATACTCTATATTGATTTACTGACCCCAAACTGAAATATCCTTAGTTATTTTTATAAGAGATTTGTTTGCGGATTGATAAAGTAATATGATGAACATGCTGTCAATTTTCATTAATTTCATCTGTGAAATAATAATATGTTTCCAAATATCGATAATAAAGTAAAAAAAAAAACAAATTTAAACAAGTGTTGGTCTTTGGTTCCTTTTGGAAAATGTAGGTTTTTCAAATTTTTTCATTCGTTTATAAGAAATGCCAAATAAAATCGAATGCCGGCAACATTTATCATTCAACTTAGAAATTGGTACAAGTTCCCCTTGTCATGCCCTAAATCATTGGAAATAAAAGTTATATATAAGGTTAAATTATCTTTGAATTTACTAGAGTTTATTCTTCAGGTTTCTTTTAGTGGAATATTGCTCACTGAAATCCAATGTCATGTTCACGAACCCCGTTTCCACATTCCAACAACTACTGTAATTATTATAGGTAAAACATGGTGTGATATTCGGGCATCAAATAGGAATCGTGTGCCATTATATTAATTTAAAAATAATTCTATGTTTTAATGAATATTTTTATGACTCATATTATCGCAACCAGAAATTGAAAAAGGATGATTGCGTTTTCCTCGATATGACTGTTTCTAAAGCTCAGACTCGAAACATTCTTGCTACGGCGGATAGAACCCGTGATGGGAAATTGTTTCGCATATGATTACTAACTTTTGATTACGAAATGCCAGGCCACCACGGTACCTAAAGGTTTATCTGTGCGTCTGATGTATTTGCAGCAAAATCTACTTTTCTGGAAGCTGGTTTGAAAAACATATTTCGTGGACCCATGCCTCTTATTTCGGAATATATTTACAGATCACTTTATTCTTAAAATAATGCGCGATTCTTCCACCAGGGGCGTATACGTCTATCAGTTTTCTGTCAGTATTCCCTGATCTAGAGTTCTATTTGCAATTTGTTTTCTTTGTTGGAGAGCGTTATTGGTGCCAAGGGTTCTTCCTATAACTCCGAATTTTCTTAACTTACAAGTGTGCCACTGGATCTCGTAAGATCACGTTTTCCGTTTTCTGCAACATCTGTGAGACTAAAATCCCGATTGAAAGAATTAGTTTTTGGTCAGGTAATACTAAATACACTGACGGAAAAAAATCCCAACACCACGAAAAAATAGTTGTAAAGGAATGAAATGGCGGCAATGCATTTGTATACGTAACATATTTATTTGATTAAGGTTTCAAGATTACAGCTTAATGTGAGCGCGAGAAGAGCCAATTTAAATGTGAAATGCTGGTACATTAATACCCGGTGTAACCACAAGAATGTTGAATGCAAGCACGCAAACGTTCATGCATTGTGTCGTACAGGTGCTGGATGTCAGTTTGTGGGATGGAGTTCCATGCTTGTTGTACTTGGTCAATCAATACAGGAACGGTTAATGCTGGTTGGGGGTGACGCTGGAGTTGTCGTCCAATGATGTCCCATACGTGCTCGATTGGTGAAAGATCTGGTGAACTAGCAGACCACGGCAACATGTCAACACTCTGTAGAGCATGTTGGGTTACAACAGCGGTATGTGGGCGAGCGTTATCCTGTTGGAAAACACCTCCTGGAATGCTGTTCGTGAATGGCAGCACAACAGGTTGAATCACCAGACCAACGTACGAATGTGCTGTCAGGGGGCGTCGGATAACCACGAGAGTGATCCTGCTGTCAGAAGAAATTGCCCCCAGACCATAACTCCAGGTGTAGGTCCAGTGTGTCTCGGCCGCAGACAGATTGGTTGCAGGCGCTCACCTTGCCTCCTTCTAACCAACACACGGCCATCACTGGCACCCAGACAGAACCGGCTTTCATCAGAAAACACAACAGATCTCCACTCCGTCCTCCAATGAGCTCTACCTTGACACCACTGACGTTGCAAACGGCAGTGGTTTGGAGTAAGTGGAATGCACGCTACACGGCGTCTCGCTCGGAGCTGTCCTTCAAGTAACCAATTTGTAACAGTTCGTTGTGTCACTGTGGTGGCAACTGCAGCTTGAATTGCTGCCGCAGACGCAGTACGATGCGCCGCGGCCATACGTCTTACACGGCGGTCTTCCGTCTCATTAGTGCCACGTGGCCGGCCGAAACCCGATCTTCTTGAGGCAGTACCTTCCCCTGACCACCGTTGCTAACAATCGTGCACAGTGGCTACATTCTTGCCAAGTCGTTCTGCAATATTGCGGAAAGGAAATCCACCTTCTTGTAGCCCTATTACACGACCTCGTTAAAACTCCGTTAGCTCTTGATAATGGCTTCTTCGTCTTCGTAAAGGCATTCTTGACTAACATCAACACCCTACGTCAAATCTCAACGATAACTAACGCTCACGAACGTTACAGCGCGTATTTACAGCAAACCTGCTTTGCATGTTCCGAGGGGCGCTACTAGCGCCACACGTATGCGCTGAGCGTGAAATTTGCATAGGCGTCATCTTACAGATGTACTCTCACCGCCTACCAACTGTCGTTTATCTAACACAACTCCTTCTTGGTGTTGGGATTTTTTTCCGTCAGTGTATTTAAGAATTGTAAATGGAGCACAACATAAATTAAGATTTCTGAGAAGTAGCAAATTTAATTCTAGAACATCACCTTGAATCACCACTTACTGATATAACAAGGCTCATACCCATGATTTAAAACATATCACGTGTTACTAGTATCATATTACATTACAGAGGTAACAGCGATAACCGTATAATTCAACCTGCAGATAATGACATTGCTCAATGAAGAACAGATAAATTCGGAGTTAACAGTCATTATATGGATGACAAAAAGTTAATTCACGGCCTTCTTCTACAATAATATGGTAATATAGATCCAGATAAAAAATACATTAGCATTGAAATTTGCAGTTTGGAAAGATATGCAGATTTACAACTAATATTAACATGGCTGGTAACATTTATTAATATAGGTCTGTAAAAAGAAACGTTATCCATAACTAATAAAGCTCATAATTTTGACATTAGAATATCATCAAGATGAAATTTGTCTGACAGAGAAGTGGGGGCTAGAACTTCTTCTACAATGTCGAACCCACATCTGCATGTAGTATATTCAGTACTCATGTACTGAATATACTACATGTAGATGTGGGTGTATTCAATAAATCAGTATTGAATATACTACATACTAATATACTTTAATACTCATGTATTTTACATCAGCCACATGTGTTTCAAATAAATAAACCGGTGAAGAATAGTGACTGCACGGTATACTGCAAAACAGCGTGCTTCTTAATCAAATGTTTCTTGTTCTGGGTTTAAACACAAAAGTCCGTGTTCTTTGCCAAAACAAAAATAGGTAAGTTGGCAAAAAATTTACGAAAAGTCCATTTAGCTTTGTATAACATTAACAAGGACCTAGAAGTACATTTACGTACAAATTCTCCAACCAATGTGTATTGCCTGCGATATATGTGATGGGTCTCGCACGTCTCCGTTCTACCTGATTTTCTTACAGCACACGTTATACCATTTTTTGCATTTCTGTTCTTTCTGTCTTTATTAATTTTTAATATCCTGCGTTTATAACTTTATTACAGATATTCGGGATTTCCTTCACATTAAGGCTGTCGGGCTGGCATACACCAAATGTATTAAAGCAAAATACCGTAAAGGACGTTGTTCTTTTAGGGCAGTGTGAATCTGGAAGAATATGAGTGGTTCGTAGCACACGTCGAAATCGAAACTGAAGCCCCATTTCCTTGAACGAGAGGTCAACGCTATTAAGTGGTCTATCACCTCCAATCTCCATGGTGAACGTCACTGTAGTTTGTAGGTTCTTAATCCTGTGCAAGTAAAGTTATGTCCTCTAGTTTCTGTTCCCATATGAAATACATATCTTCTGCGTAGAGGGTTCATACTTCGGAATTCTTAATACAGTTTAGAGATATGAAGTTTCCCAGGAGCCTCAGAACTGCTTCGGGAGAACTGAGGATCACGACAAACAGATTGAAGTTACTTTGTTTGCTTTTAGACGTTTCCACACAATTTGAAATTGTTTTAGTTAGACACCAGATTTAAATGCTGCCAATGTTTCTAGTTTGAGTAAATGTAAAATCACTCGGAGCAATGATTATTCGTTCAAGGCTTCCTACCGCCTCCGTTGGTGGTACAGAGAACATAATGGCGCTACATCGAAACATCCCATTGAGTATAACTCAGGTGTAATCAATGTTCCTGCTCTTTCTGTAAATAATTTGGTTTATATGATTATCTCCACGGTATGTTTTAAAAGCACGTAGACGAATTTAGTTGTGGATGTTTCTAATAGTTTCTTATGTGTGTGATTAACGTTCGTCGTAACGCTCGGTGTAATCGTTGAGCCAGCCTTGGAACATTTCATTCACTCAAAGAGCGGGGAATTTTAGGGCCAGACAGAATGTCTTCTGATGCTCAAATAGGTTTTAGCAAATTATGTCTCTGGTTAGAGCTCAAACTTTCCGTAATAAGAAATTTACAGGATTTGTCAATAATGGTAAAACGTTCAACCATGGGTACAGAAAATATTAACATTGAGCTTAAAGAAAAAGAAAAAAACTTAATTATCTTGACGTTGCGCTCAAAATAAATGAAAAAAATCGTGCTATTCGACCTCGTAGCTCTTCATTCACATTGCCCAAAAGATTATAAATTTGCTGTGTTTGGAGTCGGGTGACGTAGAGTTAACAATGTGAGTTAGCCCGACGTCTTGAATATGCCGGAAATCCAGGATATCTACAATGAGGCGGAAAACGCCGGATACAAAGAAACTGATATACGTACAGACAGAATGTACAGAAATGTAATGAATGACATAGTCTGTAATGTAACTGAAGGAAGAAGAGCAAACGTTATATACCCAGGATCCATCGCATATATCCTAGGCTTTACATATTAGTTGAAGGATTTCTTAAGGATTTGTATAATATCAATATAACTGTAAAATCACCATTATTACTTACACGAATTTATGTACATTATAGGTCTGACCGCTGGCTTGAAAAAGCTTGAGTGTGGAGAAGGAAAGCTTGGCGACTAATATAATAAATTGTGTTACGTCTTAAACTGTTAAACGGATTTATATTGTGGTATACGTATTAGGCTCAGTAACATGGAAAGCGATTTCAGTGTTTGGAATTTTGAGCAGAATCCAAAAATACAGCATTTGTCCAGCTAAAGCGCTGCTATACTTTATTTCCCTTTCAATTTTTGTATTCCACTTGTAGGACCTTTGGCCTTACAAAACTACATTTAGCAGTATTTCTCACAACAATCACTTTGAAAATATACAAAACCTATAAATGTATGACGGAGGATAAATATATATATATACTTCACCAATTTTATTGAATTAATCCGAAACATTTTTAATTAGATTTTGATACACATACTAAAATTGCTGTTATTTCTTATTCACTGGTTTTAATAGTAGGCGGGATGTTATATTATGTGTGTTTCTCAATACGACCCACAGAAACGGTCGACCAGGATAAAATTTATCCAATATAATCAACGCAACGGATTTTGAACTATGAATTGCTTACTACGATTAGCAGTATGAATAATATTTGTATGATGTTTGTACGGTGTTTTTGCAAAACAGAATGTAAAAGTCTTATTCATATCGATAGGCAATGAACTTGAAGAAAAAATGTTTCATCACTTCTGACAGACTGCAAAACACTTTCCGATATTCAAGACTTGCAAGATATAAGTCTCCTAAATTATATGCCGTGCTATAACGTAACTACATTTCCAAGGCTTGCGGTTAACCATCAAGAAGAAAGTAATCCCATTTATCACACTGTTAGATAAATGTAGATTTGTGCCACAAACGTTCCTTTAGAAATGCTTGAAATTCCACGTTTCAATCAGTTTACGTAGCACCCATTCAAGCATTGAATAGTACCACAAATTGTCAAATTCGCAGCGTTCAATATGCAAACGCTACAAAACCCCAGAGCAACATTTAGATGACTTACATTAGCTTAAAAAGAGCAGGCATATTCTGTTGAACCAAGGAACCTTACGTATAGTTAACGTCTAAAGTTAGCTTCTCCGCAGTGGCCGAGAAAAAAACATTATACACTAATATTATATTTTAGATTTTTTTAATAGATGTTTAAAATCCACCGTGAGCAAATCAGTGGGTTATTAGCAGGGCAACTGGTTCAAGGGATGGGAGAAAGCCAGCGCAGTAAGGCAGACACAAAATCCATGTCTGCCGGCATTCGAATCGAACCACGACCTGTCTTGGGCAAATGATTAGAACCCATTGCTTAGATCAGAGGTTCGCAACTTTTTCTACTGTATTCCTGCCCCATCCAGGCTAGCTAGCTATGGCGCCTCCCTCTCCCCCAACATACACACAGGTGTTTATTGCTCTATAATCAATATTTATTTTGTTTTATTTATTACAAATACAGTGATACCGGTTATGTTTGATTGAAAATATTAAGCGAAAATGCAACTGCACTAGTAAAAATACAAATAAACTTACCTACAGCATTTCGCACAAATAAAGTGGATAATATCTGTACATAGTATACAACCAGCAGTTTTTTCTTCCTGAATAAATTTATAATAAACTAAATAAAAAAAATTGTTTTTCATATTTTCACAAACTTTGCACATCAATGTTAAATTAGGCTTGTTTTGAATTGCATAAAAAATCAATGTTTGGTGTGAACTGTGTCAATCCCACACGCAGTTCGTTCTCCACAATAAAGAGTTTCGTAGGTTTGCAGGCTGACATTAAAAAGTTTCGCAGGCTGACATTGAAGAGAACTTGAAAATAAATGACACACTGAGGATGTTGTACGCCGGATTTACTACTAAAACAAGAAAATCCGAACTTAATATAACTTGAGTCGAGTTGCTTGCACTTTTTCTTTCCTTTATCAGGAGCTGTATTTGTGCCGTCAGTAGTAATTCTACTACTATCACCAGGTTCACTTCAGTCTGAAGATTTTGCACTACTAATAGTTCTCTTCAAATAGCGGTCCATTCTCAATGTCAAGTACATTAGTTTAGTTCTAGATTAAGGAGAATATATGGCGACAGTCGCAACGAACGTTATTTGCGCGATGACAAAAAACAAATATAACGGAAAAACATCATGTGCGTGTGGAGGACTATCACATTGTGTCTGGGTGGGTGTAAGGTTTGATCGACATACAGTGAATAACATTGCTAGCATCGGCTCGCGTCTCCCATGTCGGTGCTCCGCTTCTTCCAAGGGAGGCCTGCCTCAGCTGTTGAAAACCTAGGGCTTAGATCATTACTCCACCCGGACAGCACCCTGATAGTCGAACTAAACTGCAGGATGAAGGATAACTTAAGTTAGCCAATGCACAAAGCCTTGGAATATATTTTTTTGTTGCTCTCCAAATGGTCAGCTTAGTCAATGTAAAAACCAAATAATTATCTTAAAGTATACTATGTTTTTATTTGGATGCGTGTTTATACTCTATATTGATTTACTGACCCCAAACTTAAATTTCCTTAGTTATTTTTATAAGAGATTTGTTTGCGGATTGATAAAGTAATATGATGAACATGCTGTCAATTTTCATTAATTTCATCTGTGAAATAATAATATGTTTCCAAATATCGATAATAAAGTAAAAAAACAAATTTAAACAAGTGTTGGTCTTTGGTTACTTTTGGAAAATGTAGGTATTTAAAATTTTTTCATTCGTTTATAAGAAGTGCCAATTAAAATCGAATGCCGACAACATTTATCATGCAACTTAGAAATTGGTACAAGTTCCCCTTTTCGTGCACTAAATGATTGCAAATAAAAGTTATATATAAGGTTAAATTCTCTTTGAATTTACTAGAGTTTATTCTTCAGGTTTCTTTTAGTGGAATATTGCCCACTGAAATCCAATGTCATGTTCACGAACGCCGTTTCCAGTTTCCAACAAGTACTGTAATTATTATATTTAAAACATGGTGTGATATTCGGGCATCAAATATTAATCGTCTGCCATTATATTAATTTAAAAATAATTCTATGTTTTAATGAATATTTTTATGACTCATATTATCGCAACCAGAAATTGAAAAAGGATGATTGCGTTTTCCTCGATATGACTGTTTCTAAAGCTCAGACTCGAAACATTCTTGCTACGGCGGATAGAACCCGTGATGGAAATTGTTTCGCATATGATTACTAACTTTTGATTACGAAATGTCAGGCCACCACGGTACCTAAAGGTTTATCTGTGCGTCTGATGTATTTGCAGCAAAATCTACTCTTCTGGAAGCTGGTTTGAAAAAAATATTTCGTGGACCCATGCCTCTGATTTCGGAAAATATTTACAGATCACTTTATTCTTAAAATAATGCGCAATTCTTCCACCAGGGGCGTATACGTTTATCAGTTTTCTGTCAGTATCCCTGTTCTAGAGTTCTATTTGTATTTTTTTCTTTGTTGGAGAGAGTTTCCGGTTGCTAAGAGTTCTTCCTATAACTCCGAATTTTCTTAACTTACAAGTGTGCCACTAGTTCTCGTAAGATCACGTTTCCGTTTTCTGAAATATCTGTGGGACTGAAATCCCGATTGAGATAAATATTTTTTGGTCAGGTAATACTAAATACACTGACGGAAAAAAATCCCAACACCACGAAAAAATAGTTGTAGAGGAATGAAACGGCGCAATACATTTGTATACGTAACATATTTAATCGATTAAGGTTTCAAGATCACAGCTTAATGTGAGCGCGAGAAGAGCCATTTTGAATGTGAAATGCTGGTACATTAATAACCGGTGTAACCGCAAGAATGTTGAATGCAAGCACGCAAAAGTTCATGCATTGTGTCGTACAGGTGCTGGATGTCAGTTTGTGGGATGGAGTTCCATGCTTTTTGCACTTGGTCGGTCAATACAGGGACGGTTAATGCTGGTTGAAGGTGACGCTGGAGTTGTCGTCCAATGATGTCCCATACGTGCTCGATTGGTGAAAGATCTGGTGAACTAGCAGGCCACGGCAACATGTCGACACTCTGTAGAGCATGTTGGGTTACAAGAACGGTATGTGGGCGAGCGTTATCCTGTTGGAAAACACCCCCTGGAGTGCTGTTCGTGAATGGCAGCACAACAGGTTGAATCACCAGACCGACGTACAAATGTGCCGTCAGTGTGCGTGGGATAACCACGAGAGTGCTCCTGCTGTCATAGGAAATTGCTCCACTGACCATAACTCCAGGTGTAGGTCCAGTGTGTCTCGGCCGCAGACAGATTGGTTGCAGGCGCTCACCTGGCCTCCTTCTAACCAACACACGACCATCACTGGCACACAGGCAGAACCGGCTTTCATCATAAAACACAACAGATCTCCACTCCGTCCTCCAATGAACTCTAGCTTGACACCACTGACGTCGCAAACGGCAGTATTTTGGAATAAGTGGAATGCACGCTACACGGCGTCTGGCGCGGAGCTGTCCTTCAAGTAACCGATTTGTAACAGTTCGTTGTGTCACTGTGGTGGCAACTGCAGCTCGAAATGCTGCCGCAGACGCGGTACGATGCGCCACGGCCATAGGCCATTCACGGCGGTCTTCCCTCTCAGTAGTGCCACGTGGACCGCAGGAACCTGGTCTTCTTGAGGCAGTACCTTCCCTTGACCACTGCTGCCAACAATCATGCACAGTGGCTACATTCCTGGTAAGTCGTTCTGCAATATTGCGGAAAGGAGATCCACCTTCTTGTAGCCCTATTACACGACCTCGTTCAAACTCCATGAGCTGTTGATAATGGCTTCTTCGTCTTCTTAAAGGCATTCTTGACTAACATCAACACCCTACGTCAAATCTCAACGATAACTAACGCTCGCGAACGTTACAGCGCGTATTTACAGCAAACCTGCTTTGCATGTTCCGAAGGGCGCTACTAGCGCCACACGTATGCGCCGAGCGCGAAATTTGCATAGACGTCATCTTACAGATGTACTTTCACTGCCTTCCAACTGTCGTTTATCTAACACAACCTCTTCTTGGTGTTGGGATTTTTTTTCCGTCAGTGTATGAAAACATTTTGTGTGTGTTTTCTCATCCAAAATAACGCCCAATTTCGGCATTAAAGGAGCAAAAGTTCAATATGTTTTTATCAGTATATGTGCTACTACATCTGCAATTTAATAAATTATTTCAACAACGGACGCCATTTACCTGTTTGGACGTGTGTAATTGAGACATTTTATTTATAGTTCACTGTTCTGTCTCTATGTTTGTGTACTTCCGTTTGCAGCTGCATTTCAGCTTCAAAAACCGGTTGAGAAATATATTTTTTACAGTGTTCCATTTGCTACAATAAAGATAGGAAGCATTATCCTCTTTAAACATTGCACAGCTTTCCCGCTAGTGTGTCAAGATGAAAACGTTTTTCTTATCCCTGCTTGCAGGAGAAGTATTTTAAAAGCTGATTTTTGGTACCGTACCTTTTTCCATGATGAACATTTTTTCCTATTTTCGACTTTTTCCATTACGCAAAATTCTTTTGCTAGAGGACATAGATTATATTATATTTCCTTCCATACTTCTTCTTTGAACTGTTCTTCTTGTAAATCTCTTAGTCTCCTATATTTTCCTTCTGCTATGGAAAATTGTTGTTCCCAAATTGTTAACTTTGGTAGCATACGGTATTTTTGAGGCTGATGGCAGCAAGTAGTTCTTTGTATTTCTGGATGTTTTATTGATTGTAATATTCCAGATGTTTTTTTATTTTTTTTCTAAAATCCTTGATTGACTGATTTTGATAAATAATGTTTGCCTCACTTTACTGATTTTGAAAATTTTTCCAGCTCCATTGACTGACTTTGATAAATTTTATTTCGATTCAGAAAATGTTCTTACAACACAAAATTCGATGTCAACTTTCTTTTAAAACAGTGCTTTTATTTTTCGCGAAAGAAAAAAGAAACAAAATAAAACATTTTTGGAAATTTCCAAACACAATGCGTGTTGTTTGCTTAATTTCAATTATATTTCTAAAAGCTACTTATTACGTCACAAAAGTTGGGACTATTTCCGAAAAATATTCATTCAAAAACGAATGCTTCTCAATATTATTTTCTGAAAATAATTTATTAATATATTGAATCAAAAATTATTTGTTGCCTAATCCAACCTGTTAGTTCTATTTTAAAACGAGTTTTCACTTGTGTGTAAATATAGTAACTTTGTTCATATTTATAATTATACACCTTTTAGAATTTGAGTTATAATAATCTAATAGATTTTTAATTGATAAACTGTAAATTTGTATCACTTAATTTGATTTGATGCATTTTTATACTTACCTCTATTTTGAAATTAACATGAACAAAATGCCCAACTGGTACCGATTGTACCGCGGTGTAGTGGAGGAGCAATACTACACCGCGTTTGTCGTCAGCGTAATGTTAGGTATCGAGTTGCTGGCGAGGCTTTCGTAAAAAGGTTCATGTTTAGTCATCGGTTCTCTTCTTCCCTGGAAATAGAGAAATGAGAGAACCAGTATGAAACACAGACGTGTGGCTGCTTACAGATATTGCTTTTCCTCATAGCGAAAGTAAAACCTCGATCGCCAAAATGTGATGGAAAGAAGCACGGAGAAACAAGAGAAAACACGACTTCTTTCATTGAACAGTTATTTGAAGATTAAGCATAGGTGGTTGCTGAAAAGGAGAAAATATATACACTGTATTATAATACAGACTAAGGCTCTTAATTTATTGTTGTATATTGCAATATAAGTCATTTCGCTTAACACTAGAGAAAGAGAGAGACCGAGATCGGATCCCTTAAAAAAATGTTTAATTCCTGTTTTTGGAATCAGTAAGAATCTTAAATCACAATAGAAATTCTACAACATACGACATAATTACTTACAATTAACTTTGTTTCTGATATTCCTGCTCTTCAGTTCAGGTGGTACGAATTGAGAATCGCTAATTATTTCTATCTGATCAAGAAAGCTTTCTACAATAATTGAGCTGATCTCATAAATGAAAGCTGACTTGATCAGATGTCTGCCTAACGATAGAGGCTTGGGCCTCAGAAAATATTTCCAGCCTGTTCCAGATAAGATTTTTGACCACTCCCTTAGTTATTTACTGTAATATAGCCTTAGTTTTGATTAACCAATTCTCCTTTAAATTAATTAATATTTCAGCGCAATGTTTGTTAATCCAGGAGAAAAGAATAGGGTCTAATATGTTTTGAGCCCCTTGGTCTTAATTTGAAAATATCTTTTTATTTAATGAAGGGTTATAAAACTCAAAACTTAAAATCCTTTTATAGACACATTAACAATTAGGTGAGTAGAAGTGAATAACCTTGAATACCTCAATTTTATTTTATTTAGTCTAGACTTGTAGAGAGTAAGTGTGTTAGTCTTCGGGCGAAGCGGTTAGGGTGGGATAAAGAAAATAAGCAATAGTTGTGATGTGTAGAAAATATTGGCCACAGCCATAAACAAATCAGAGTTACATGCAAGTTTCCGCACACCAGGTGGATTCTTGTTGAGGTAGTCGCTGGCTCAAGACTAAAGAAAAATATATTCAAAGAATTTAGATCTAAACAATTTATACAAACCATCGTAGACTCTCGTATGGAAGCCTCTTTTCGGCGATATCAATTCTAAATTTAAGATTTTTTAAGACTATAGAAAAATTAAAACGCACATATCTAATAGCACGACATTCGATGGAAATGTCCTCGTTGCAAAATATCCAATTTTTGAGAATCTCAACCTATTTTCTTTATGGGGATATTTCTGTATTTTGTATACAGAATCGTCTTTTTAATTTCATCCCATTTTGCGGTCTTCATTTTAGAATGGTCTTCTTTATTTCATCCCATTTGATCTTAAGTGCCGTGCTAGAGCAATGGTCAATTTTTCCAGCGTCATATTACGTTTGTGCTCCTTTGGCTTTGTGTTAAAACAGCACTTTATCTTGCCAGTGTGCTACTTCACAGATCTGTTTGAGTAATCTGAAGATATAGAGTACCCACCAGCGTCCAGAGAAAAGGATGAACAGTTTTTATTACAGGTGCGCTAGGTAATGGGGGTCATACTTCTGATACCGAAATGCAATTTCTTATGACAGTTCTCGAGAAAATATAGAAAAACAGAAAGGAGATGAGAGACTAATTATATAACAAAGGAAATCTTGAAGCAGAAAGCCTGCGATTGTTATCGGAGACTTCAATTCTATTGATATTATAGTTGGCATTCTGCATATCAAGCTCAGCAGAAGAGGCGACGGATTTGAAGATACAAATAACGGCATGAATAACATCAAATGTAAAAATCTACAGGGACATATTTCAGGACAGCACACAGTGATTCGAAATCCCCGAAATCTCGGTAGAAATCCGCGGGTTGTGATTTTGTTATGCAGTTTGCTCAAATTAATTGTTTCTACTTATTTTAATGTAAACTACATTATTTTGGTAGATAATTACATTTTAACATTATATTATTGCAGATATTAGATAATTGCTGAAAAGCAGTGTATGCTTTAGTAGCATATTGTTAAACACACACAAGGTGCCTATTATTTTAGAAATGGCCGCCCGGTGGCGCAGTGGTCTAAGGCGTTGGCCACTGATCATTCGTCCGTAAGGGGTCCGGGTTCGAATCCCGGTCAGGCATGGATGTTGTGTTTGTCTTACGGCACGGGCTCTCTCCCTTCCCTGGAACCAGTGACCCTAAATTAGGGACGGGCGACTGCTTATAGCCCACTGAGTTGCTCACGGTGGTCGTAAAACCTCCAATCACAAAAAAAAAAAAAAAAAAAAAATTTAGAAATGAAATAATATAGAGATATAATGAAGTGCAAACAGGGTAAACAGAATGCAAAATGCAATAAAATTACAATAAATGCAATACCTTGAATCCTTGCGTCGTAATCTATTTTCTCATTCCTGCTATCAGAATCTGATTCTTCGCTATTGCCAGTGTCTGATATTTGAGTTCGTGGTGTTTCTGGATGGGGTAGTGGATCTTTGTAGAGATATAAAACTTCTCTTGAAAGAGAGGCGCAGGTCTTCCAACTAACTGAATCAAAAATGTCAAAGCTAACTGAATCACAAATGTTAGAGCTAACTGAATCACAAATGTTAGAGCTAACTGAATCACAAATAGAAATTACTACATTTTCATCAATCTAACTAGAATTTCTCTTACTAAATACATCATGTCTTCGATAACACTTTTCTACCCTTTTAAATATTTTGCTGCAAATGTCTGATATGCCAAGGCGGCTCTCCCTTTCGGAATATTCTGATATTTTTTCACTTTTAAAAGGATCTAAAACGACCGTTAATAAATGAGCCTGTTGTTGATCCCTGTCTTCACGACACTTTTCACGAATAATTTCATACAGTTCCCTTCGTTTCTTCCGAAATTCCATGGCTCAAAACCTATGACATGTAGCCTGTAAAATTAGGTTTAGCCCTCCTCATTACAAAACCTTAAACATGAGTAAATACGAACACACACGTCGTGAATTACAGCCAACGAAGCGGCGCTAGGAAGCGACTCCAAAGCGCCAAAGAGAAACCACTAACGGCCTTGTTTACACATCGCGTTAGTGTAAACAAGGCAGTTAGTGCTTTCTCTTTAGAGTATTTTTTACAGCAAACCATTCGGCGGAAAGTGACGGCGAGCATTTTGTAGTTCACGTTGAAAATTAAATTCTCACATCGAAATGTAATGTTGCCTCGTTTTTATTGTTAAGCAAGTAGCATTAGTTTTCGAGGATTTAGGGAATAGTGTGAGTCTATTGAACACATTAATATTATGGTTGGTAAAATTATACATTCATTAATAATGTTTTAAAACTGACGAAATGTTCACACAAAATTTCGCATTGTTGATAATGCCACTTTACAATCCTAAACAATAGCAAAGAAATATTGTAGAGAAAATTTTCTGCGGCTGTTTAATCCTACATTCATTTATATTGAAACCTATAAACTCCTTTCTTCCAAAACCGACTTTCGAAATTTCGATTTTTGCCGGGTTAATTGGCTTTCCGGTTCACTGTGCAGTGGTTCGAATAGTTCCAGTGTGTGTTTTCCCAGTGGTATCTGCAATAAAGGAACAAAGGAAAATTGCACATATGGCTTTTAGTAGCAGAACGGAAAAGAAAGTACTTATATTTTCAATATAGCATTCAAATGATTTATAACAGACATACTTAGGTGTACAACATTCGTCTTTTGCAAACCAAGCTTTTTGATCAAACTTTGTAGTGAACCGCAAAAATATAGTTTTTACATTTTGATGTTAGTACCTATTCATTTCACTTAATTTCGAAAACATATCTGTCAAATACCATAGTTGCATAACAAATGCATCTTCGCGCAAGGAGTCCACCTAACTGCTTCTCTTTTTCAGAAATATTGGGACTTCATTGCGATAACTGACACCAAAGGAAATATATCTTCATTATTAAGGAACATCTCATAATAATGCAATGCTCAAAGGTACGAAACCACTCTTGTACTTATGTGATCTTCTCATTTAGAGTCCGAAATTTCATGTGTATTATAAGAAAGAAAAATTATCAGATAATCCGCTAAAATATAGTTCCTCCAGTCTATTCACAACTTTCCCCCTTCAAAGTCAACATGCCGTGGTTATGCGGAGAAATGGTTTATGGATACTCCCATCTACTCGCATAGCTCTATAAATAAGCACGATTTCAACGACCTCCCCTTGATTGAGTTCACCATTTTCAAGGAAATGTGCA
Organism: Macrothele yani; assembly: GCA_039090855.1. Classification (NCBI taxonomy): domain Eukaryota; kingdom Metazoa; phylum Arthropoda; class Arachnida; order Araneae; family Macrothelidae; genus Macrothele; species Macrothele yani. The sequence continues at coordinate 57,391,643 of CM076996.1, read as the reverse complement.
TACCCTTTTTCAAGGCTTTCAACATAGTTTTCGATACTACCCGTAGTTGCCTGTGAATGTTGCAGTGAGACCATGAGCTATTGGGATTCACATGAGTCGCAACGCTACCAATTCTGCCGCTTATTGACCGGATACTCTCAGTCCACATCGTAAAGGCTTTCATGGAATCTAGATTTCTGATTTATATAAATATCTCAGTTCTCGAAAAAGTCATCGTTAGTTCCTGGAATGATTGTTTAGCAGTACAACAAAAGTTCATGCAAATAGTTGTTCAATGTATAACTTATAAAGACAGGCAGATTTCTACATCCGTGGACTTCCCCAGTTCAAAAAAGAAAAATTTACTCGTACCAACTCCTTGTGTAGGTCATTTTCTGTACACTGGGACACCTCATCGTTTTTCCGTGCCACCATGTTATTAGAAAGATCATCATGTTATTAGCTATGATCATCGCAGATAACTGTATTGAGAAATAACGTAGGGAAAATCTAGGCTACGTATTAGTTGCTTCATGAGAATCTGAAAACGCATATGTCTTGTTCCAGTTAAGAATGTTTAATAAAGCAGGAAAACCTTCGATCTAAGAGATACAAGCTAACATACACCAAAATAGCTGAACTAAATTACCGTCTGGAATAATTGCAGCTTGGTATCATGCCTCTCTCTTTAATACGCAAAGCATCATGAGGTAGATAAAAGTCAAAATCATCAGACTTTTTTGCCCCAATCCAACGAAGTAACACATTATTTTTTGACTATTGCACACACTGTAAAACCTACAAAATATCCAGATAAATGATGAAAAGTCCTCTATTTGAGGGGATAATATAACTCGACTTTCACGGTAACAATTTGTTTTGCATGTCTGAATCACTTTGGAGCAACAATATCCCGAGTCCAATGGATTGAGATCTTGCTAACAATGTACGTTAACAATGTGCATCACCTATCCCAGTTCATGACAAAATACTTTATTGCGGCAGTACCTGAAAATTAGTTTTTTTAATATTTGTTTGAGCAATTCGTTTCGATCATGTGATATTTTAGTATAGTGGCGCAATCGAAATAACTCTCCACTTCAACGATGATCCATAGACAAATATTCATCAATAAGTTCGCCAGTAGCTGTAAGTTAAAAGTGTGTTTTCAGCAAAAATTTATAACACATATTCAGATAAACTGCAAAGTTTAAATTACATTTGCCTCCAAAAGACAGCACATGCACTGATTAATTAACTGAATAGATTTTTATATGTGCATTTCCTTAATCTCAATAAAGGTAATTTTGACACATACACTGGCGGAAAGTGAATAAAGAACACCAAGAAGGAATTGCCGCAGGATCATAAAATTTACATATGTTAATGAGTCGAGTTTGCATAGGTATGATGTTAATTTCGGGACCACCCGGTGAGCGCTTATGCCACAGCACGGCATATTATACAAATTATCGTCGGTGGTATTTAAGGAGTAAAGCGAAGTGAATGTAATCAGTCGTCGGCGTACGGACATGTGCAAAGATCCTGAAGAAGCTGCGAAGCCTGAACATGGAAGACGTGTACGATTTCAGCAGTTATCGGACTTTGAGCGAGGTCATCTAGACGGACTCCGCGAGGCCGGGTCGTCGTATCATCGTATTGCGGACCGAATTGAACGAGAAGTATCGGTGGCGGTACGATGGTGGCGTAGATGGTCCGAAGAACATTCCCACACGAGAAGACGTGGAACCGGGAGTCACTGACGGACTGAAGAGCGGACCGATCGACGCATAAGAAGAGCAGTGTTGTCAAGCAGAACATCCACTGCGACACAAATCCAAGCTGCCGTTGCACCAGAGGTGTCTGTGCGAAAAATCCACAACCGTCTACTGGATGCAGGGCTACGTGCACGTGTGCATCTGGCATGTGTACCTCTGACTCCAGCCCACCGTCAGGAATGGCTGCAGTGGTGTCGCCAACGTCTGCACTGGAGAACGAAATGGATATCTGTCGTGTTCAGCGATGAAAGCAGATTCTGCTTGGGAGCCTCCGATGGCCGTATGCCTGTTTGCAGACGCACAGGGGAGCGTCTCCACCCTTCTTGCATTCGACAGTGACACACAGGGCCTACACCTGGTCTCCTGGTGTGGGGAGCGATCAGCTATCACTCCCGTACACAAGTAGTGTTTGTACCGGGTACGTTAAACAGCACCTCCTACATTAACAACATCATTCACCCCGTTGTTGTCCCATTTGTAAGGTCGATCTATCGTGGTGTTTTACAGCACGATAACGCACGACCACACACGGCACGTGCAACGCAACATGCACTTCAGGGTGTAAGAAAACTTCCATCGCCTGCACGTTCACCGGATGTTTACCCCATTGAGCACGTGTGGGATTTTTTGGGACAACGACTTATCCGTTCTCCACGGCCAGCCACGACCATCCCCGATTTACGCGTCCAGGTTGAGGGTGCTTGGAACTCAACACCCCAAACTTACATCCAACATCTGTACGATAGACTCCATGCCAGATTTGCACAGTGTGACGCAGTTCATGGAGGTTCAACCTCGTACTAACCATGTTACATGGGAATGTTATTTTTTAGTTTACCAGCAATTACAGCTGTATTTTGCCATAATGTTTTGATCACGTTATCCTCTGTATTCCGTTATTGTGCTGTATAAATTTCGTTGGTATCAGACGTCTCCTTCTTGGTGTTATTTTTTACTTTTCGCCAGTGTATAAACATTCCTCGATGGTGATGAAAACATAATAAATTTTAAACAATTTTGCGGTTACTAATACAGAAACTTGCCACTTTGGTAATGAAAGCTTTCGGTAAATAATGCGAAATATTTAGTATGATAAGTAGTAAATAACAACAGGTTTCAATAGCAGCCGCGGATGGCTCAGTGGTTAGCAGTTCAGACTATCGATGCAAGGTCCTCAAGTTCAAGCCTGGGCTGATCTTTCTGAGATGGTATGATTTACTAACAATCGCCGAATATTCGCCGTGCATCGGACGAGCACATTAAGTGACGGCCCCCAGGCTGGACCCACTGGTTAAATGGGTAATCTTTCCTATGCCCCCTGAAATTCTCTCACCTTTCTATGTGCACTATCGTATTTGTACGGTGGCGCTATCTACTGTTCTGTCAAAGTCGCTAGACTTGCTCTCATTCATTCCGTTTCTGTGTCCTGCCCAAAAGGCGATCTCGCTGTAGGTGGCTGGGACCTTAAACTCTACTCACTGTGGACGGAAGTCCTACAAGAAAAAGACAAATGTAATTCTTCTGCTTTGGCACGTTTTAACAACAGTACAGTTCGTCTTTTTTCGTATGTGAATCTGAGCTCACTTGTTTGATAAAGTAATTATTTAGTGTATTTAAAATGCTTGTGAAGGTAATTTTTTTATTTGGGTTTAAGCATTTAGACAAATTTCAGAAAAGAAAAAGATAGGGGATCCTAATTTTCTTCGTTACAAAACTGAAACAGGGACATTCCTTCCACGTAATATGTAACACTATGAAACTCTGCACCGTCTGAAAAGGAAACTTATGCAAAGTAATTTTTAGAACTTTTATTTTATAATTTAATTTTTAATCGTTAATTCAGATACTTCTCAGAGATTCCAAGGGAAGTATCTTTAAACTGGATACCCCTGAATGTCATCTTCAGCAGTTTTCGCCTTAATTTTATATGATCAAGAGCAGCATTTCTTTAAAGCTTCGAAAACAAATAAATGTTTTAAGGAATCGAAGCTATACTTGCGAGATTCTGGCTAGAATTGAAAATACAATTTCTGTAATAATACAATAAAGGAATGTTTCATTGAAATTTTGTTGAAATACTTTTCAAAAGATATCCATGGAAATTTGAACTTAATAGATTATCAACTAATTTGACAGGGCCCTGCGAGTCATGGCGAATGATTACGAACGACATGTAGCGTTTTCATTGAAAACTTTGTAATTTGTCTTTCTGATTCTTCAGTTTCCGGTAGTTGTATTTTTCGAGCTTAGTGTACTTTGTTTCCTTGTGGATCATGACTGACTTTCTCTTGAAAGTTTATGGAAACAGAAGACCTAAATCTATTTTCTAATGAAACTTAACTTATAAGTAATCAAAAAGTCGTAGGTTAATGTTTCTCCAAAATTCATGAATCAAAACATATAATTCAGAGTTTAGGTATCCCTTTAGATAATTTTCAAGCTTTTCTGACAAGAAGTATTGCCGCCGAAATGTAGGCTTATCGGAATGGTCGTGCGAACCATCTTGATATCCAAAGAATGAAGATAAGGAAGATATGACGCATGACATATTATGGGAAAGTAATGCAGTAGAATAAAAATTTCGGTAGAATACACATATATTACCTAATTAACTCCATTTTGTTTTTCTTATGTTGGGCATCATCAGTGATGATTCTTAAGAATGATCACTTAAGAATGAATATATAGTGAAACGGAATAATTCAGAGATGATGAATTGCTCTACATAATTTTTTTGTATCAGACCTTTTGAAGCAATTCCAGGTAAACGGTTTGCGATTTACAGAGATACTTCTTTAAAACATTAATCGTTCATTCACCTTGGCTATACTTTAAAAGGAAAACACATTCATAAGTAAACATGAAATTTTCTTCGTAAAATAGTTATGGGGTACAAGAAATTTTTCTATCTGTCACAGTGTTAAACTTTAAATACAAAACATTTTTTTATATCTTCATAAGCTGCAAAACTTTGTGAACAGTATTGCAATATTATATACATTTTGGAATTACGCAATCCTGTTTCGGTTTTCGTGGGCTGATACCAAGAAGATTAATGCATCAAATTTGCCCTAGATTCACATACAATACGACCATTGCACTCGTTTTAAAATGTTTAGTATGAAAACGTTTTTTTTTCTTATTTCTTAAATACCTACATTGTATGTGACATATTTCAACTCAGGACTGTGTGGTTGAAAAATACCTAAGATACGCAATTACTTTTCAAATTCCCCATCTGATATCCTGCAGTAAAATATTCGACAAAATATGTATATATCATACTTAATATCTTTGATTAATTATTTGGGAAAAAATTTCTGTGTTTTTTTAACTACTGAAACAGAAATTCAGGCTTCCCTTAGAAGCGATTCATGAATCAAAATGGCCGCATTCCACATAAAATATTACAGCAACAATCAAATCATTGCAAGTACGCGGTATAAGGTGAAAGAACACTACACCCTCCTTTGGGAACTTTCAGCCTAAAATCATATAAATTAAGCTCACTAACTCCATATTCTTTGCAATACCACGTAAGCTTTGTTTTGCAGCAAGCAGAACATTTTAAGTTTATCTCATTCACTTTTACATATAACTCCTCAAAGTAATGCAGAAAGAAAAGCTTCTATACAGACCAAAACAGCTCCTTGAGAATCCCTCAGACCAAGCCCCTTGACAGGCTTGAAAAGTTAAAAAAACGTTTGTGACTCAATTGTCGCCTATCCCCTCAGCAAATACACTTAAGAAAGTGGACCATGCACGGTATGTGAGAATCACCTAAGGAAATTTGTTCACCCTTAAACAACACTTCAATATCCACGTAATGTTCAAAGGTACGAGAACACACTCTTACATGTTCTTCTCATCTAAAGCTTCGAAAACAATCATATAATATAGGTACTTGCTTTCAGCTTCCGGCATTTCATGCATCGCAAAATAATAATAATCCTCTATGAAGGAAATAAAAATGCATGGCCTTATGTTTATTCTTTCATAAATTTAAATAAACATATAGTCCTCAAACCCAAAAGGATTTGATTTCCTAGTCCCTTTCTGCATCACTGAACCCAAATTCAAACAAAACAAAATTTGGATGTCAATATTTCCTTTGTTCTTTTAGTAGCACTTTGCATATTGGCACTCGAAATTATGTATTCCTAAGTTGAAAATCGCCATCCAGTATGACGACTTTGTAGGGAATTCAGCTAAATTAAACAATTTCGCACCGTGAGATTTGGGTCTCCCATTTTCGAGAAAAAATTGCGAATGCGATGTGACTTTTCCTATTGATGTAAAAGTTCATTCTTGGTTTAAACCTGTTAGAACACCGCAGAGAAGTAATTTGTCTAGACATGCTGATGTGTTGTAGGACACGAGGTTACAGTAGCAACTCAGGTAATGCAGATCGCCAAGTCTCTACTCCTTAACAACTCCTGAAAACGGAGGCACGTTATTCTGCCAGAATATGTTACGGAACATCTGGATTTAAAGGGGCAAATCGGGAGATAGCGAAATATGTACGAAATCTTAAATCTTCCACCTGCACTTTTGTCGATAAGAAATGGACTGAATTTCAGATTCTTCATAATTTAGTTGAAAAATATGGCGATCATTGAGTTTCAAAAATTCAATTTCCTACATGACGCATCATTTGATATTTTCGTTATATCAGGAACATTTTTCACTGAATTTGTTGAACACGGCTTTCATACACACTTATTCTTTTTACCTTTCCATTCTTGCAGACTTATATATCTATCAATGTTTTGTCTTCTCCCGAGATCAAGGTACCTAATGAAATCTACCAGAGTGAATCTGGTATGGATTTTTCATTCAAAAGTGTTTGTTCCTTGGAGTATTTAAAGGGAAAATACCTAATTAAATAATTTTCAAATACGAGTCTTTTTATTTGAATTTTTCAAAAGATGTATTGAATACTTCATGCATTTTAGGACTAAGTATCAGAAGTGTTCATCCATACTCGTAAAAGATATCCCAGACCGAGGATAATTTCGTCAAACTAGGACTGAGAAGGTGTCAGCCTTAGTTCAGGGAACTATGGAATAAATGGAAATTGAAGTAAAAGAATATTCTTTTTTTCCATAAAATTATTGAAAACAGAAACAGAAATCCCTGGTGTTTTAGGTAACTTGCAATTACATGTATACAAATCTGCACTTACTTTGTCCAACATCTGCTTACACAGAAGCAGGTCTTGTCATAATAATTTTTGGTTCATGCTCTGAAATGTTATTGTTTATTACTAAAAAGTCAGCAAAGTTCAGGAAGTGGGATGCTTTGTTGAGGTATTAGTTTCTGAACCTTCCGCTCGGTGGTGTGGGAAATGGAACATAATAATGTCAAAAACGTTGTCATATTACGTCCGCGTCCTGAATTCATGTACGAAGACCACGTACTAAAAATATAATCCGTTGAACAATGTACACTCACACCGCGACAACGTCGACAACGTCCTTTTCCAATGAGAAAATACCGAGACTTGAGCGTTTCCTCTTTGCCACTTAACCCTTTTTCTCATTCTGATCTCCCTTGCCGGAGACAAAATGTTCCGCTAGATTTAGCGGAACCACTTAGGAATGTTCTAGCCTTTACTAGCTCACAATCTTGCGAAAAGTGTATTTCCACTCTGTCGAGAAACTCCCATTTTCTGAGAGGAGTTAACATCTTTTAGTATGCAGTTGTCATGAAGGCACTGAGACATTCTCGCATTTTCAACTGCCGCTTGTAAACCAGAATTTAAGTTTATAAAAGTTTATCACGGATTCAATGCACGTTGCCATTTTTTACCACAGAAGTGTTCCAATCTCCGATCAGGGAATTATATTTTAGTAACTCCAGAACTTTCACAAACAGACATTGATTTGAATAATATAACTTGTTTTCGTTCCGTATAATTTGGATAGCGAATTGCATCAATGCATCGAAGTTTACATGTTTTACGAGTAGGTAAGATTCTTAGACTAGCCTTACAAGACTTTTAGTAAAATTAATATCGTGTTTACTAGATGTGCCTGTTTAAAAACATCTGCACGAATTTTACAGATGTTTCCCTAAATCACCGAACATAATTAAGTTGTTTTAACATGTTCCTAAAGCTACACAAATTCCGTGACTATGCATCGTAATATACTGCTCTATATTTGAAAATCAGCTTCAATGTTCCATGTATATAAAAAAAATAAAAATGTCAAATAAAAAAAATTATAAAGTTTTTCTGGTATTTTTATCTAAGTTGTTTGGGTATATTTACTGTATTAAAGTAAAAAAAAGGTACATATATTTTACGCTTTCCAAACGTAGGTTGCAGAAGCGTATATGCTCCAGCTTTGTATGGCCGTCTGTCTGTCTGTCTGTCCGCACGATAACTTGCGTAAAAATGGTTCGATTTCGATGAAGTTTTACTATGTATCACGGGACCATCTGCGGACGTACCCTCTTGAAAATGGGACAAATTGGGTCAAAGGTCACAACATAGGAGCGGAATCCATTCCATTACCTATATGCGTCACAACTTGCGTAAATATGGTTCGGTGCCGATGAAATTAAAGTATGTGGTAGGGGACCACCTGGGGACAAACCCTATTGAAAATAGATGATGTGGGGCCAAAGGTCAGGACATAGGAGCGGGATGCATTCCATTGCCCTTATGCGTCATAACGTGCGTAAAAATGGTTCGATTTCGATGAACTTTTAGTGCGTGGTAGGGGACCACCTCGGGACGAACCCTACTAAAAATGGCGCGAAATGGTGTCAAAGTTATGGACATAGGATCGGGATCCATTCCATCGCCATTATCCTATACTATTAAAGCAGCAATTCTTGTATGTATGTAAATTTTATTTTGAAAACGGCTCTGAGGATTTTAATGAAAGTCGTTAACCTACCGTTTTCGGGTACTAGAAATCAATTTAGCTTGATCTCGACTTTGGGAAAATTCGTTTAGTGTGCTAAATAACCACTCCGAATTACCAGGTTTTAGTGTCATGGCGTCGTCCCATTAATGTAATACATGCATAGAAATCTTATGACGTCACACCCTCGCGACTGAGGTGTTGGCGCGCAGTTACGCCATCTGTCTCATTACGTCACGCGTTTTGTGTGGATCCTATTAAAGTTTTATGACGTCCCACTTTCGCGAGCAGATAGTCGCGAGTCCCATCTGCCTCATTAAGTCATGCGTTGTGTGCGTATTACGCATTACTTTTATTTTCTTTTAGAACAAAAAGTGAGTTGTTCCAGCTGCTTCGAGTTGATGCGTAGTACAGTATAAGCAGCGGAACGCTGATGTGTTTTTCCATTCAAAAAGTAAACTGTTAATACAGCATTTTTTTTAGTTTTTGAATAGTCACCTGATGACGAGCGCATCTGCTGTTCTAAGATATCATTCGTTCATTTTTATTAATTCCTATTAACAGAGTGTCACGTGGATAATAAAACAATATAAAAAAATATGGCTAGTTGATCCCCTACGAAACGTGGGCGTTTCAACTTTAATAAGACGAATAAGTAGAATACGGCACTGTTGGAACAAGAACAAGCGGAAGAAGTGAATACGGAACAGCTTGGACATTCAAGCGCTGATGGTTTCCGATCACTTTAAAGTATCGAAACATATGACCTTCCGTTGGAAGAAGATCAGCGTACAAAAAGACCATTCCGAGCAGCTAAGGCGAGGAGCATGGAAATAATGTCCGACGTTACTTTAACCTTCAATGAATCTATATCGAAAGAAAACCTCGAACAAATGCGGCGAATAAATAGACAGCGAATCGCAGCTGAATCATCCGAAGAACGTAAATAGCGCTTCGAAAAACTACGAACCCGTTCATCACAGTGAATCGCAACCGAAACCGCGTATGAACGAGTTCAGCGACTGGAACACTTAGGACAACGTGCAACTAAACGACGTAGCATTACAATTTTTGGAAATAACATATCAAAATAAAAAGAAGTTTCTGCCGTCATCCCCCCTTTAGCCGAGCGATGCTCGTTGTTCCTGATATCGCGTTATAACTTACGTATACATGCTTCGATTGAGACAAAGCTTTATCATGTTGTTCCGGAAATATACTTTACCGGTTCTGTTGAATATAATCAAAATGGGGTCAAAGGTCAGGTCATATGAGTGAGTTTTATTCTACAGCCATTATCCTCATAACTTGAGTAATAACTTGAGTAATGATTTCTGGTATGTTGGAAACCGTATCATAATCAATGCATTGCATGATTTTACTAACGTGTTTTTAGTACTGGTACATTACTTGACCGGATAATGTTATCTGAATAAACTCTTGCAACTAAAGTACAACTTCAGGATGACGTCATATCAGAAATTATTTTCTTATCACGTACATAAACGTTGATGGCTATCTTTGCAAAGCATCTCAATAAGTGGAAAACGTCAATGAAGATTGTCGTAATGTAAGATATGCTATGAATATTTCGCAGAAACAGATGACTAGCAGTTTGCAAGCTCATAATACCATGCTTCAAAGTTTGCATAATTTACTTAGGAGTTACAAATAAAATATTTTCCTAAAACTTCAAAGACAAGAGTCTGTCTCTGACAAAGAATTCCTAAAACTTTAAAGAAAATAGTTTGCGTCTGGCAGTGAAAATTCCTTAGTGTTTTATTTTATTTATTTATTATATTTTTTTTAAGTAAAGGTTTATTCGTGAAAATGAAAAAGAGATTTAAAAATAAATATAGTTCGTTTGCTCCACAATATGAATACATATACAGGGTGATTCATAAAGTAGTATATAGTTCATCGCACTATAAAATAAGAAAAATGTAAGATGTTTTATGTTACCTGTAGCAGAATTGTATGGGAATATTTCAGGTCTTTTTAGAAACAGTCACAGATGTTCTGTCTGTGCACCCTTAGTCACACGACACATATCGAACCGGTAATCCATTTCCGCACAAACGCGAGGTAAGTATGTGAATCAAGTGCAGTGATAGTGGCTGTGATACGCTGTTTCACCTCCGCAAGATCAACAGGAAGGGGAGGCGCGAATACCTTGTCCTTTACGTACACCACAGGAAAAGGTCATTTGATGTTAAGTCAGGACTTTTGGGTGGCTGTCGGGTCAGTGGCATGTTGTAGTCCGCGGCTCGTCCAATCCATCTGTGAGGAAGACGTTCATCGAGATAATCTCGTCACGTGACACGCGCCCTATCGCCTACGTCACTTCCTTCTGCTGCGGAACACAAACTTTATGAGTACATCTACCTAACGGTTCGTAGTTGTGGTCCGTGCCTTTAACTGTTACTTTTTTACAGCATCTGGAAACTGTATACTTCTTTATGAATCACCCTGTATAATTTTGACTGTATATCAAATATTATGTTGTTCGTAGAATCCTCAACATCTTCATTAGCCTTCTCAAACACATTTACCATGCTGCTAAGAATTGAATTTAGGTAAAAATATAATTTTCGAAAAGATATTTAGCACAAACTTTCAACATTTCAGTACTGCTTTTTTGCCTAATCTACAGTTAATTTCAGCCTTGCATTTCCAAGGAAAGTTTCTTATTGCATACACAGCTGAATAAAAAAATGACAGTAATATCCGGAACTTTCAAGTGTACCAATATTCTTTAGTTTACAATGTGTGCAGCCTCGCATTGACTCTTGTAGTACAAGACTGAAATGAAAAAGGTTCTTTTTTACCAGAAGAAAGCTACCGAAGACATTGGGAAATGCCGTTACCACGGAATTAGGGATATTAAAAGGAACAGGCATTGCAAATCTTTAATCTTGAGAATTGTGATTTCTGAAAGAACAGAACAACGGATCCTATTCCACAAAGAACAATTTCTGCTGCAACAGAGTGGAATAAGAACAAAACATGAACGATTGAAATATATTTCCATGGAAGATAAAAATCAGGGGATCAAGATGTTTCTAGAGCATATCACCTTGCATGATTAGATACACCAAAAGTTTGAGAGAATATAATGTTTCCGTAAAATGAATAATTTTTATTTTATTTAACTTAAAGTTAATTAATGTCATCAATGTATTATTTTTTTAATCTGTTCTGCCTCATTATTATTTAGTTATTCGTACATGCTGTGCGTAATCTGATAATGTCCTATTGAACGGTAATTCATGCTTATTTCTGATATATTTTTTTAGGACAACCGTTTTCCTTTGGTTAATTTCTGCGTTTTGTTTTTCTCACTGTGCCCGCTTATTTAAACTAGAACTACCCTTCTTTGTTATTTACGAAAAAATGTTTCGCGCAACCTGCGTTCCTGATGAGTGGCGAAAGCTGAAATCTTATAAATTTTCGTCATCTTTTAACAGTAAGGTATGTAATTACTAGGAATGATTTTGATATTTTGTAAAGTTAGTTACTGATTTCTCCATTTTCAAAATTTTAAAAGATATGCAAAGAAAATTTATATTCTCAGTTACACTGATTTCAAATGTCAATTCCGTGTTGTTATTTTTACCAATAGAAATTTGAGTATTCACAGGAAAAGTATCAGCGTAGGGAAAGAGTCAAATTGGGGCGAAAATTAAAAGATATAATTCGAAACTACGTTTGACTTATAGAATATATTTCACGGCTTATAGGTTAGTTCGTTTATTGATATGTATTTATTGCTCAAGTGCCCAAGATCTGTAGCTTAAGCGTGCAGCAAATACTATACATAAATTAAAGGCACATTCACTTGGGAATACATACTAATGTATTTATTTTCAGTATTCAATTCGTAACATGAAATATAAATAATTTTAAAAGTTTTTAAAGGTTGACATGAAACACTCTTCGAACTAATGTCATAGAGCAGAATTGCTCCTTCTTTGGAAATAGTATTAAATGTAAAATTCCCAAATTAGAAGGGAACGTATCCCGATGGAGGTGCCTAAACAAAGTACCATATTTCCAAATGTGTTCCTGATTTTGCATGCGAGGAAAGAAAGCAGATGAACACCACACAGCTGATCACGATGATGAAACTGTGAGATTGTATTCTTGTTCAGTGTTCAGGACGGTGTTTGTTACTGAAAATCATAACGAAGGCTGTAGTCTGACTAATAGAAGTTATTACCAAAACCATACGTGAAGAAGAGAAACGTGCTTTAAAGATATTTGTTTGTACCAATGCACAACGTTAAACTAACTGTACAATTCTTGATTATCATTTTCACGATTCGTACAAATCAATATATTTCAACGAAATATCAATATGCTGTTAACATTTGAAAGATTGTAATTAACTTTTTTATTCAGGATCGGGGCTAAGAAAAATTAGGCGGGCACAATAAGCCAGAAGTACGTCGTCTGGCTTTAACCATTATTTTGGTCATATGATTTGATTTTTACATAGTCGTATCAAAATAAAATGACCACCCCCGGAATCACAGTGTACTCGCCCAGGCACGTCACAAAGTGCACGTGAAAAGGTCCGCCTCCCAAAGATATAAGCTGTGGGCCAGGACAGATTAGCAGTAGAGCGTTACGTGACAACAACGGACGTTCAAGAAGCAATGATCATCTGTTTCAGCGGTAAGGATGAAAGCATCTTTGAAACAGCATATTTAGTGGCCTGTTCGCCAGGTGATGTAGTAAATGTTCACCAAGAGTGGACCGCTGACACACGAGTACCTTCCGGCATCATGACTGTGGAGCCCCAAAGGCTATTGACCACAAAGGGTAGCGTTTTCTTCGTCGACTAGTTAAGGGCACTCCATGCGAAATAATGCAGCAACTGACCACGCAAATGAACCCTGGAGCACCTAGGTACGTATCACCGATAACAGTAGGTCGAACCCTCCTACGAATGGGTGTCCAGAAACGACGATGCGTCAGGGCTCCCATGTTAACCCTGGTTCACCGGCAACGATGCCTGCAGTCTGCGTGGGACTACCGTCATTGAGCAGTGGAAGAGTCGGAAAATTTTACTTCTCCAACGCATCGAAGTTTCTGCTCCACAGAAGTGACTGGCAGTGGCTGATGTGGCGTCATACACACGAGACCGAGCACCTGGAAAAGCTTTTTGGTCATGTACTGGCTGGTGGTGGCAGTGTATGCATGTCCGGGGATCTTTTTCGGTTATGACCTGGGACCGCTGGCAGCACTGGATGCATTTATGAACGCCAACGGCTACGTATACATCCTCGCCGATCACATGCATCGCTTCATGTTGGACGTTTACCTTGGTGGTGATGGTGCCTACCAACAGGACAATGCACCTTGCCATGTGGCTAAGAGACTACGTGACTGTTTCCAGGAACACGACAGCGATATCTTTGTCCTCCCTTGGCCGGGGAAGTCGCCCGACCTCTATCGCATAGAGCACTTGTGTGACTTTTTGGATCGACACGTTCGGCTTGCTGACTCACAAACCATGTCATTTTCGGGACGTCCGTGTCCGAATGGGCACATTTCCCTAGAAAAATCTTCCAGGGTTTCATTGTGTCCGTGCCACGCCTTCTGGCAGCTGTCATCCGGGTCATGGGTGGTTATTCCGATTATTAGATATGTGGTAATATTGTTCCAATATGGTTGTGTAGATATATCTGTTGAATAAAAATAAATAAAGTTTGTTCATTTTAATGAATATTTATTCTTGTCATAAAAATTAAAAAGAACATTTACTTTTTTATAACTAAGAGCTAGAAAACATGGTCAAAACTTAAGAATGGTATTCAAGTTTTGAATACTAAGTTCGCGACAAGCTGAGATCCATTTGCAAAAATAAATACGTCATCAGCTCTCCTCTTTTAAATTTGCAGATTTTCAGGCGGCGTTATGTTTATGTTATACATGTATTTCATGACGATGGAAGATCCATTAATGAACGGTGAATTGATTTAGCTGAGTTCGTGCACTTTCGAGCAGTTGATAATTTCGGATCAGGGCGTAAAGAAGGATTCTTGCATGGGCTCATATGCTTAGTAAGAGTAGAGTGTTATCCAAGAGATGTGTAAATTGAATTTCATTCATTTAAATTAACATTCGCAAATGTACGAATAATGAATCGAAAAAATATGATCTCGAAAAAATATGATGAACTCGAAAAATATGATCCGTCCACCAGTACCGTCCAACGTTGAATAATACGCAAAACGAGAAAACGTGGATTTCAAAGGCACAGATCTGTTTATATCCCTTTACTGAATTGCAATATTTATTTAAAAGCATTATTATTATTATTATTATCCCTTTGGTGTTTTCGTCCTAATCGTCTTTACGAGCTCACTATATCAAAAAAGTATTTTGGTACGCATTTCGGAACATTGCACTGATAACACTTCACCTAAGTTGGAGCCAAACACGTGCGCGGGAGACACATGATATCCCACAGCAAAGCTTCCCTAGTTTAGTAGGTGAGCTGATTCTCACGGAAAACACAGCGAACAGGTCTCTGTACTCCACTTAAACAAATTATAAAGTGAAATCGATATTTATAATAACTATTTCGATTTATTACCGCTCAAATAGAGGTCGAAGCTGGCATTTTTTTCATATCTTCAAAGATATGAAAAAAAGGAAGCAAATGTGTTTATGAATTCAATTTAACGGAAAAATACGTATAAAATGCACTATGTTGATGAAAAACAAATGTGTGAAAGTCCGTGCGCACCATTGTTTTTTATTTCCGGAGAAGACGGAAACTTCCGTCACATTCTGTTCAAAATCCGACCCCGATCGCTCCACACACTGTTGCTCCCCTTCTTTCATCTTCTAAAACTTACACGGAGAACAGTGTAGTGGACAAAAATATTGAGTAAAACAGCTAACAGTGGCTTTTCTGAACATTTGGACACCTATGTGTTTCGGAAAAGGATGAGAAGCAGATAAATGGTCATTTTGATCTAAATAATTCACACGCGTAGATTTTAATTCGAGTCCACCACGTTCTTTAAAATACAAAACACGCCCGAAGCTTTCCAAGACTGACACAATAAAGAAATATAAACAAGTTAGTAAAATCATGCAATGTATTGATTATACAATGAAGCCCCTCATAGGATCAACTAATACGCTTTCTAACATACCAGAAATCATTACACAAGTTATCACTCAAGTTATGAGGATAATGGCTGTGGAATAAATCTCGGTCCTGTGCACTGACCTTTGATCCCATTTCGATGATATTCAACAGAACTGGTTCTGTATACCTCAGAAATAACATGATAACGTTTTGTCGCAAGCGAAGAAATTTTACGTAAGTTATGATGCATAAGGGCAATGGAATAGATCCCGCTACTGTGCCCTAACCTTTGACCCTATTTCGCCCATTTTCAATACAAGTCGTCCCCAGGCAAGCCCTTACAACATAGTAACATTTCATCCAAATCGAAGCATTTTTACGTAAGTTATGACGCATAATGGCGATGGAAGTGATTCCGCTCTTATGTCCTGACCTTTGACCCCATTTCGCCCATTTTCAATGGAGTTTGTCCGCAGGTAGTCCCCTACCACCTACTAAAATGTTATCGAAATCGAACCTTGCTTACGCTAGATATGATGCATAAGAACAGTGGAATGGATCTCGCTCCTATGTCCTGACCTTTGACCCCATTTCGTTCACCTTTAATAGGGTTCCTTCCCAGGTGTTCCCCTACAACATACTAAAATTTCATCGAAATCGAACGATTTTTACGCGAGTTATCATGCGGAAGGACATACGCACACAACGCGTGACGTAATGAGGCAGATGGAAATCGCAACCCTACTGCTGGCAAGAGTGTGACGTCATACAACATTAATAGGATCCACACACAACGCGTGACGTAATGAGACAGATGGCGTGACCGCGTACCAACATCTCTGTCGCGAGATTGTGTCGTCATACGATTTCTAAGCATGGGTAATATTAAAGGGACGACCACATGACACTAAAAACGTGGTAATTTGGGGTGGTTATTTAACGCACTGAACAAATTATCCTAAAATCGAGAACAAGCTAAATCAATTTTCAGTACCAGAAAACGGTAGGTTAACGACTTTCATCAAAATCCTTAGAGCCCTTTTCAAAAAAAAATTTACATAGATACAAGAATGACTTCTTTAAGGTGGATGTCAAGTAATTTTGCTTCCTATACTTCCAATGGAAAAACTTCTGTACACATTTTCTTCACAGTTAATGCGTTCCGAAGGATGAAAATTTGAACATCGATAAAAATAGCTTGATTTTATAACTTGGAATACTGAATATTTTCTAAAACATAACCATAATTTTGCAATACAACATTTATTTGTCTACTGACGTCATCAAAGTACATGTCGCGCTATCTTTTTTCTGGTTTCAACACCACCAAATAAAAGTTATTATTTTTTAATGTAATTATGGTTATGTTTTAGAAAACTTGCGATTTCTCCCGCTGTCTGCCGTCTGTCTCTTCTGGCTTGTAGGACAATACACCGGTCGTCCGTCGCCGTTGTTGCTCGTGGACGACCACTGCTAAACTCTCGGACAGCTGTTCCTGTCGTTTGAAATGCTCTCCAAGCTCGTGAAACGATGCTGTGAGCGATCCCGAACTCCTCGGCCACACTAGTCACACTTCGACCTTCTTCCAACTTCACAATGACGCGACCTCGGGTAAAATCATCCAGATGTCGTCTACTGGATTGCCTGTTGGCCATATCACACGGTGGCAGCAACTCGACGTCGTTCAAACCGATGTACACCGTGCAATAGCTTTCACCGAATTGCTTTATACCCTTCCGACACTACCCCCCCTACGTCATGCTGCATATATGCGCATGCCCTACCATATCGGACCCTAGTCTATTTCCTGAGTGGTCTTTCGGTCCGTTCTGCCTGCTCGTTTCGCTGTTATGTTAATTTCTCTTCTTTGTCCTTAATTTTTGCACACCAGTGTATGAAAGTCCCTCTTTCCTTCAGGAAGGCAAAATCGCTCAAGTGTTCCGACATATTTCACAAGAACCGTGATTCTGTGAAAAAGCACTTTCCTTGGTGATTTTGAAATATGGAATGTCATTGAAAACGCATCAGATCTGTAAAACAAACTATAAGAATCTACAATTCAAAACAATGTGCCAAATAGAGAATTTCTTGAAATTTAATTTCTTACGACTGGAAGTGCAGAAAGTTTTACATGAGAAATAGAGAGTTCAGCAGCAAAAAGTTTTTTGACGTGCGGAGTGACCACTTTAGATGTGTTGATTCCTGCTCTATGTGCTCCATTTCCATTTTAATGTACAGCTTATTACGTAAATGATAATGAGTAGTTTTATATGAGAGAATCAAAGAAAATAATTAATAAGCTACAGAGTTATAAATTGTGTTCACTTCCCGGACTTAGTTTTTCTTTCGCTTTAAGTTGGCTTGTTTCACTGTTTCGCAGCATTGGGCAGAATAAATACTGCAAACGGATACTTCTTCTCGTGTACAGAACTCTTCAAACCCTCATTTAGTCGTACATTGAACTAGGTTTTCAAAATAAATATTCTACCTTACACCATAATAACCAGTGAAAGGTGTTTTGCATAACTAATAAAATTAATTATATAGGACAAAGAGATAATAATTATTATTTATACATTTTTACTCAGAATAAATATTGAATGTTTTTCAAGGTTTTGGTTAAACTACTGTATATGTTCTCGGTAATATTTTAAGCTATGTACTTTGATTTGAGATTTGGTTAATATAATCCTTATTTACTGTCTAATGCAATTTGCGAATTTTACCCTGCTCACGAAACGTATTTTCCCGCTAGCTTGAAATTATGTACATGAGTATACCAAATTTATTGAAATGCAGCAACGTATCTCCAATATATTTTGAAAACTTTTAGCTGCTCATAATATGTATTTTACAGCAAGCGTGAAATTGTGAAATTCTGTATAAACGTAATCAAATCTCTTATTCTAAATAACAGTAACTGCCGCTTCAGCCACCGCCACTGCCACCACTGTTTTAGAAATTTCGCGCCACTCGCGCTTTTCTAGCTCGCAGTGCAAAAAGTATTAAAGAAATAAATATGAAATTTACATCGTTTATATAGAATTGTTCGGATAACAAGCTGAAGACGTTTTAAATGCTGAAGTAACCGTTTTTTAAATGCTTGCACCTCGTCGCTCTTTTTTGGAATTTCGATTTAGTTTACGAGAAATTAAATTATTAAATTTCACAAAATTCTATATTTCGCGATGGGATTCATTTTAAGAAACGAATCTTTGGCCAATTATAAATCACAATGCATTGCAATATTTACATCATAAACTTACAACTATCATCTATCTTTAAAAAACAAACTAAGAAGTCATTTTCTGATTTTAAGAATTTTTTAAAGACGCAAAGGAAAGGAACGAGTGGTTTACTCTGTCATTAACGTAAACCACACAGGAAAGTTCTGGTCCCGTGACTGCTGTATGGTGACGCGGGTATTTTTAGCACTATCTTTTCACTAGGTGAGAGGACAAGGTACAATCAAACTGGTAATGGCGCAATGCTTAATGACATACCGATGCTTTTAAAGTTCGGCGTTTTCCGTCGGCATACGTGAATACCTATATAAATATACGATTTCGCCTCGCATATAAAAACCAAAGAGGGTAACTGCTAGTACGTTCTTCCTCCAATTATCTGACACTTCCAAATGACCTAGAGATCTGAAAATTGGCATGCTGACAGGCCTTAAAGTCCGTATACATAAAAAAGTACGAAAACAAAAACAAAAAACAAAAAATAACAAAAGCAAATAGAGGCTTTGGAACATTGTCTGCTTGAATGTTTCGGAAATTCTTTGACCACTTCTATATAACCTAGAGATCTGAAAATGGGCATGCATGTAGGTCTTAAAGTCCTTATACCTAGAAATGTGCGAAGTCAAAAAACACAAAAACAGTCGGCTTTGGAACATTGTCTGCTTAAATTATTCTACCACTTTTATACACCTAGAAAATGGTCTCAGAACCAAAATATTCAAAAATTTACTGTTTCAAAATGCTGCTAGGTTTAAAGATAACTTTGACAATCACTGAAATGCTTTGAAAATTTCAAATTTTGATTTCAAATTAAGTGTCGCCAAAGCCTGCTCTGTTTTACGTCACATCGTATGCATTGACGTCACGATGCTGTTCTAAATCGTAAAACACTTACGGATTTTAAATTACTTTTATTTCCATTAATTACTTTTCCTTTTTTTTTTAATTTTATGTTCAAAAACCATTTCATAGATTCACGGTTAGGAGAACGGGCCTGATAGATAGTTCAATAAAATGCAGCAACATATCAACAATATAATTGGCAAATTTTTCTTTGCTCGCAAAACGAATGTTTCCAGAAATGTGGAATTATGTCCAAACATGGTGAAATTGAACAAAGTGCAGCAGCATATCTCCAATATAGTTTAGAAATTTTTCTCCGCTCACTAAACGATTTTTCCACAAATTTGAAATTTTAGATAAACGTGATGAAATTAAACAGATTGCAGCAACGTATCTCCAATATATTTCGCAAGTTTTATCTGCTCACTAAACTTATTTTTCGCTAAGCTTGAAATTATGTACAACTGTGAATAAATTCAATAAAATGCAGCAACGTATCACCTATATATTTTTCAAATATTTGGCTGCTCATGAAATGTATTTTTCCACAATCGTGAAATAATGTACAAATGTGATCAACTTAAACAAAATGCTGCAAAAAAATTAAGCAAAATAAATTTAATGGAATGTAATTTTTAAAAGACATCAATAGTATCGTATTTATAGTAAGTTTCTGTAAAATCAAGCAATCGGAAAAAAAATTATAGTTCTTTAAACTATACCAGCGGGAGCTCTAATATCAAAGTTGTAAGAGAAGGTAAAAAGAAAATTATTTTGAAAAAAGTTCATTACCATTTTGGGGAAATGAAGATCCCTAACTATATTTACTTTCTCGGTACCAATTGTACACTGGAATCCTTGGAATGATTCTAGGGAAACCTCTAAGGGCAAAGTCCGAACCACAATATCTGGTGAATGACCATCATATTCCGATCGGAGACAAAAACAAAAGACATCTAATCTGATTCAGATCCAAAAACCTATTTTTTAAATGTTTGTATCTAACAGATCCATATTTGAATCCAGACTTTATTTGCATTAGTTACTGCAAACTTTGTCTCAGGAACTGATTTAGAATTAATATTTCGTTTTCCTGCTTCCAGGAGATTTTGTAAAGGCGACCTTTAACGACTAAAGTAAAAGAAAAATTTAAAGTTTAACCACAAATAATGTCGCACGACATTTCTCTCTAGCTTCTTCAAATCCGTAACTTACAATTAGTGTTCATTCTCCGAAACTAAAACAGGTATATTCTGGAAATATTTATAATACATAATTTCTACTGTAAAACTGTATTCTTTTTATAACAATTCAATTTTTTAATGGGATGTCTGCGTTTAGAGCCATGAGTCATGAAATGAATACAATATGTCTTTAATTCGTAGATTGATTCGAAATTCACGTCTGTTTTTTTAAATTTTCAGGCTTGCTCTTGCAGTGACTTACCTACACCCGGGTAATGTTAGAAATCGTTAAGCTTCTTTAGTGATAACCAAATTTAAAATTATTTTATCGGAGCGCGATGAGAAAAATCAGAATTTCTGAATAAAGAGAGAACCAATGGAATCCTAACTTTATTTCTCCATTTCCTAACTTTTGGGTCACTGATAAAAAGGTTGTACTGGTATTATTTGTACTGATAACGGAGAAACGTTCCAGATAACATTGGTCTAATGTAAACACCGACCCATTCGTTATTAGTACTGATAACAGAGAACGTTCCAGATAACATTGGTCTAATGGAAACATCGGCCCATTTGTTATTAGTACTGATAACGGAGAAACGTTCCATATAACATTCGTCTAATGTAAACACCGACCCATTTGTTATTGGTACTGATAACGGAGAAACGTTCCAGATAACATTGGTCTAATGTAAACACCGACCCATTTGTTTACATGAACAGCAGAGGAGACGTGTCTATTTCTCTTAAAACCATTATAATTTCAATTTCTTAATACTTGCACCTAAGTATAATTTTATAAAACATATTCTACAAGGGATTGGATTAATTTTGAACGTTTGTGCAGATGATTTTCCAAAAAGACCCTGGAAAGCGCTGCAACAGCTCTTGCATATTGTAAAATAAAAAAAAAGACTATTTCTTTTGTTTTGACTGAAAAACCAAAAGCCAACAAACGTTCTTTACTTTTATTTGCCTTCATGCATACTGTAAATAAAGTTTCAAGTGGATGCGGTTTGATTTGTAAATTACATACTTTAAATGGAGAGCTTATTTGGAACGCTGCTAGCTCAAATTGGTTGCTCAAAAAAAATATTCACAGGAACTAGTAAACCTTGAAATTCAATGAAGAAAAACCTATACTTCATCATTTCTTAAGGACATTTATGCTAATAAAGTCCTACTAAACTAATATTGTATTATTCTTTTTAAAAGTTTATATTTAATAATGTTATAAATATAACGTGCGCTCTAGATTTTAAACAAAATTGATTGTTCTATTTTCGTACATTTTGCGAATTTTCTGAGGTGGAACTACAACCGTTTACAGTTTGGGTAAAAGATCAGTGCAGATTTTATGCTTCGAAGGAAATGAAACGCACATGTTAGCAACCACCTGAGCTACCAACGCGAACGTATTTGAAAACATGAGTTCTTATAAGCGTCCAAATAAGCGGTAATCTGGTGGTCATTCATATTTTTCACTTTCGGCTAAAGATCATATTTTCATTCAAAATATTTATACCTGTTCTTCTAGTTGAGAGTTTTGGTAACTGCTGCCATACACTTTATTCGTAACTCAACACACATTTAAACATCAGTTTTCCGCTTATTTGAACGCTTATGAGAACACGTGTTTTCAAATATGTTCGCGTTGGTACCTCAAGTGGTTGCTAACATGTGCGTTTCTTTTCCGTCGAACCATATAATGCTCACGAATTTTTTAATCAAACTATAAATTAGAACCCGGCGAAAACTTATAATTTTCTTCATAATTTCCCATTATACATCTTAGAGCCATGTGTACATATACAGATCACTCCACACGGCGGAGAATAAGAATTACGGTACCCACAGCAAGGTACCGGAGGTATTTGGAAAGAAAAACCATTATTAGTTCCCATCCGGTAGGAGTATTAAACAAAAAAACAGCTGTTGTCAAGAACACCATGTGTTACGAACGCTATAGAACGCTCTCATTACCTGTATTGTGGTGTTGTACAAACATTTCTTTTGAAATGATAACGAGAATGGAATATATTTGTGTACAGAATTTAACTCGAAAGCAACTAGGAGTTTTTAAATTATGGATAAGAACTACTATAGGGTTCCGTATTTTCTTAAAATAAGTATGGAGAATGGTGTAACCTATTGGAAATGTTCAAGATGTTGGAAACAGGGGTGCTGCAGTTCTTGTTACGCCAGACATTGGTTCAATCTAAGAGCGATTAGCAGATCTGGCTTGGCAGTCTACATGTATGTCGTTGGTCGTTTCGTGGATACGTTGAGCGTAATTGTACAAAAATTAATCAGAAGTTTACTTGGGTTCGTTCCCCGTTTCTGAAAATACACCTGATGAATGTCCAACACCTCTTACAAATCATGGCACTGCCGGTGTGGCAGTACGCCTAGTTTTTTAATATCGTGACTTGAATTGACCCTTTTATTGGTTTTCGCATCAAGCAAAACGATAAAAAAAATTACATTGCCGTAGAATAACTTCTTTACTTTCCTAAGGGATAGTGTGTCATTTACTGCTCTGTAGAACAAATTATTCTTGGTTTAAACTAATCTGTTACACCCAACTTTCATTTCTTTAGGTACTTTTCTCACCCAGCAAATATCATACACTTGTGTATTTTTCGAAAATAAAAATAGAGAATGATTTTTAATATTTTTGTCGAATATAATAAATAATTAAAATAGAAGATACTTGTGTAAGCACGTTGCACACATTTTGATAACATTAACTGTATATAAGTGAGGGTGTTCCAAATGGAGGCTTACTGGAATTTATTGTCCATTTTCATGTATTTTTCGTCAAGCAAGAGGAACGGTGTTCGCAAAAATCAAATCTAAGTCCTGTTCTGTTTTTCTGTTCATTTCCAAGACATTTAACAATCTTTGTTTATTTAGTAATACATGTGTTCCTATTATTATCATCATACAAGCTCTTTTACGCTTGCGTAAACAGACACGTTGGCGCTCACGCCCCTTTACGATAAGATGATTAGGTAGAAATTCAGGACAAATCTTTATCTCACAATAATCCAATGTCAGTAATTGTTCAACAGTGTCTCTTGTGACTTTCGTGTTGTCAGGAAATATGAATCCATCATCGGAAAAGTGATTCCTTAATACCGTGTATAGATGTGGTACATCAGCAAAAACCCAAACACGCTTTGTTGTAACTTCAGGATTGGGGAATCATGTACTCGTGTATGTATACTGTAATTCTTGCCGCACAGCACGATTTTTCTCTGCAAGATCTACCACAATAGCAACAACATTGCATTGCGCACCTTCAAGCTGTGATATGACCTCCTTTAGAATTGAAGTAGTAACAAGGACATCAAAATCATATATAACTGTTGCTTCCATCTTGTGAAGAGACCCCTTACCATAACAACTTGGAAATTACTATGGGAGCCCAGAATCCTGTCGTCTCCTACGACATATGAAATTCTGCTATCTAAATATCTCAACAAAAAAATGTAAAAAAACGTTGCTTGCTTTTGCTCTCTCAACGTCCCAAGAATTCTAGTCATAAAATATATTAAAACGTTTTAAGTTGTATGCATTTCTGTGCTGGAATGGAATTCCAGTATACTCTAATTGTACTTCTTGAGCACGGCTAATACCCCTAACACATCTGTATCACACAGTGCCAAAATTTGAAAATTTAATTTTTTTTACATTTGTTTTTTGAAAAAATAGTGCGAGATGTGGCGAATTTCCTTTTGAAAGCGTGTTTGAAGTGCCAAAATGTAATTTTATTGCTGTGAAAGCTGAAGTGGCAAAAACAGTTTCCTGGTAATCGCAGTCAAGGTAGTCTAGCGGATAATTATTGGCCATTGGCATGTAGTTTTCAGAACATTTTCACCGAATGATGAACATTCTTTAATCCTAACGGAATGCCGAAGTTTGTAGCGATTCAAGATTTAAAGAAAATCAAAATGAGAAAGAGACATCTTCTGAACTTCTCTTTATAAATTTAATGTGCTTTGTATTTTCGAATTATTTCTTTTTTCCTAAATTTAGTTCTTCAGAACTTTATGTTATCTATAGATTAATGTCCATTTACTGAGAATAAAATTTGCAGTAAAATACAGGAAAATTAATTATTATATATATAGTTTGTATTAAAAATTACTTCTTCAGCAGTAAGCAAAAATGTTTCAAAAGAGGGCTTTAACTCCCTGTTCTTAAAAGCTAATAGTTACTGAAGCTGTCTTGGTTCTCATTCCTACGATAAATTAGGAATATATTTTTAAATCGTGGTTAATGTGACATAAGTTCGAATCTGACAGAGTGTAAACCAGATCGGAATGCGATTAAAAATTAAATTATCACGCATCCATGAAATTGTTTAAATTGCTAACAATTCTCAGGTGTTTATCTTTTTGCTTCTTTTAAATACTTTCTGAAATGAAAGATCTGAGATGTGGAAGTTCATCAGTAAGCAATCCAAAAGTGACATGCAAGGTCACGAACGTTTTGAGAAGAATAGGGCGGAGAAGCAAATTATTCGTAGGTTGGATTATATTTTAGTTACCCAGATATAGATTATCTCGAATAATTCGTTAACTACCTCGCGGGGGAGGGGGTTGTTCTTCCTGATCGTAGTAATTCAGAGTTTTCCTCCGGGTATTGGAGACATTTAACGTAAGTTTTTCGATATCTTACACGGATGAGACATTACATTATGACCAATCCCCCGCCTAGAGAAATGAGATCACCTGGTGTTTGAACGGTGGCGCTGGTGAAGTTCACGTAGCAGTATATATACAACCGGAGGACCGTATTTCAGTTAGTAGAGTGTTCGGAGTCAGAATGGGAAAAGCTGCCTAGTTATCGGAGTTTGATAACGGACAAATTGTGATGGCACGGCTCCTAGGAACTGCGATCATAGAAAAATCGGCGGCGTATGGGCTGTTCACTTGCCATTAAAGTAAGTATGAATCAAACGTAGTGCATAGATGGACAACAGACTAACTGTCGTACAGCCGTGTGTCGTCCGCAGTTACAACTCTGGTGATCAGGGCAATGTGCCGCAGCAAACATTTCATCACAGCTTTCTGCGCATGTGCCTGTGTAGCTGAACGTCATCGCCAACAACGCATGAAGTGGGCCCAAGATCATCGAGGTTGGAACGCTGATGATTGAAGGAATATGGCCTAGTCTGAAGAATCAAGATTTCTGGTGCATGACATTGGCAACTGAAGGCGAGTACGCAGATTACCAACGGAGGCTATGGCACCAGGATGCAGTGTTGAGCGGAAACAGGCTGGCGGACGGGGCGGCGGCGTTATGCTGGGGGCGAAGTTTTCTTGGGGCACTTTAGGTTTCATCATCCCAATAGCAGAGTCCCAGACAGCTGTCAGGTTTTTGAACAACGTTGCAGAGTAAATTCAGCAATTCATGATAATTGTGCTCTCTCTTGGTGATGACCATTACGAACAGGATAATACGCAATGCCACACTGTTAGAATCGTGAAGGTGTCGTTCGAGGAATATGCTGGTGACTTTCTCCGAATGCCATGGCCTCCAAATTCACCTGAGATGAACGCAATCGAACATTTGTTGTTCGACTTTGCAAAACGTGTTCGCGTTAAATCAATACCACCCCGAAACGTACGGGAAGTGGAGGACCAGCTGTTGACATTATGGTACCCAATACAACATGATACCTATCGCCACCTCATCGAATCGATGTCTCGACAAGTGGCCGTAATTTTGCGGGCTAAATGGGGTTTTACAGATCATTAGGTAGGTGGTCATAATGTAATTGTTCACCGGCGTATTTTCTAACAATCAGATCTGAAGAATAACTTCTAATTTTTTGCTGTCTTTTGTTAGACAGCATTCATGTTAAAAACTATTTGCATATAATTCAAAGTTTGTTTTTGCACATAATCCTGCTACTAGAAGACGTGAGAATATATTGGTATTTGTAGCCATGTTTATTTGTGTAAACACCGATTAAAATAATGAGGTACCGGTTACTCAGGAAACATCTTAACGGAATGTGCTATTGACAATTTAGGAGCCGTGGTGGCAAAATAAACAAATGTTTTCCTTAATAACTCTTCTTAAATTCGAATCTGAGAGATAGCTTTACCGTCAGATACCATTCATATCGTAAATGATTTTCGATATAATTTTGGGGATTTGAAGATGCAAACGTCTTGCACTAGTTAGGGTTATACTGTATTATGTTTTTAAATAACATCTCATATTTTAAACATGGTATTAAATACATAATATTCTGTACTGTGGAACATTCAATGCGATGCAAATTATGAAAATCTTCATCTTAAAAAATTCCACAATTTCCGTGATGAGTGCCTACATGTAAAAACGTTATTCTTACTATCACAGTTTCCAGAAGTTACTTTTATGATTTTTACTCTCTATCCCATAGGTTTTTCCATAATGATAATTTCCCGTGCTCTCTACTTTTATATGATAAATAATTTTGCCGCGAGAGTTCTGTCAATACTTCTGTTACACAGAAAAACCACATCTCGCCTTCTAAAAATCCCTGGGATAATATTTTCTTGGCCTGATATCATTTTCTGTGAAGAAATCTTTATTGACGCTAACTTTTTTCAAATTCTGTGCAGTTATCATGAAGGCAAGAAATTTGTATAACGTTTCAGTCTATATCCGTTAATGTAATTGTTCGATCGTGAGCATTTCTTTAGTCTTAAATATATTCTATTGCGAGAAAAAGTTGGAGTACAATTATTGGATTTTCGTAGATCGTATTATTTCTTTTTTATCTGATGCCTTCCTGTGTGTTCTTTGTTTGAGAGATGGAAAAAGAAAATATTGTTTTAAATTATATACTTCTTCACCTGAAATTTTAACACAGATACAGGACGTAAATTTAGAGTATGGGTTTACACAGTTGTTCTTCGTTTTCCCTTATCTGTAGAAGTAATTTAAACGTTTGCTATTCATGCAGCGTAGAAACAAATTTTACTCCTGTAAATACAAGTACAATATCAATGTTTCCGGCCAGCGTAGTCTATTATTTATTTTTCGTAACATATACAGTTCAGTAACTTTCAACCTTTTGGTTTTAAAAGGGAAGAAAGCATTTAAAATCGTATGATATTGTAATTATTCTTATTTCTTTACTCAGCTGGAATTCCTTTTCAATGCGCTGCTGTGTCTTGACGCCAGAAAACCTCGATTTACTGATTGCAAATCCTCTGTTTTCACTTGCATCAATAATAAAAGATTTACATTTTACAAACTCTGTTTTGTTGATTTCGGTTTTAGAGACCACCCTGAACAACTCAAAGTGCTTCTACCAGACGTTCGTCTGTAATTTAAGACCACTGGTTTCAGGCATGGAGAGATCTACTGCCGTAGGAGAAATTTAATTCCCAAACCTATTTAGACTCGGTGCCGGTTCCACTCAGTCGAACGGTTAAAAGCCATCTCTTGGACCTGTGATCCATTATTGAAACTGCATATCAACCCTTCAGAGGTCTCAATATGCCACTGTTACACGACCTAGAGACAGGAGGATTTCCGAAAAGTTGTTATGTCTCACTGAATGGCAAACACCTAGTGCATTCCTTAGAAGGAAACGAATGGATAATCCGTTTAGTTAACGTGATTCTCAGAAATGATTGCTTTGCGTTATTTTGCAAATGTATCTTAATGTTTTAGAATTTATAACTGCTCCACGTGGTGGTTATCTTTTTCAAAATTGAAGTTGAAACCTATACTGCAGAACACAATGTAGTTAATTAGAGAGGGAAATGTATGGATATAATGTTTTTGATAAGGTAACCAAAGACAATGGAAATATTGTAAAGTTTTGAATGCCTTTTTCTTATAGAAATCTTTATTTGCGGTATCCCATGGTTATTCCATATTTATAGCGTACTATGGTCACATGACTACTGTTCTGAAAGATCATTATACTGAAAATCGCAGGGTCTGTTTGAATATCGACAAACACATAATATACAATTTGAACTGATAATGTATGCAAAATATATATGAGAGATAAGGAGAAAAGTCAGCGCTGTATACCAGTATTTTTTCTATATATACAGTTTTATTTAGACATCACAGTATGACAGAATGATATAAAAAGAGCGATCATCAAAGTAACTATAGGCTGAGATTTCGCTACATATGAAATACACTAATCTTAGTATGTCACAAACTGCATGTGGAGAAACAGCAATCTTACGAAATTATGTTTCATACACTGCCGGACAATTGCTAAGGACGGATGACAATAGCAACGATAGCAACCATAAAATGGAAGGCAGGAAAATGTGGAAATTAGCATAAGTGCGGGATACAGTAAGACGTGTTGTGCGTTTGCAAATTTTGGATTGCCGAACCTGTTCGTGACGTCATAGCGCTGATAAGAGATATAAAGGATTTGACGCGTATTGACCGTTGTTGTTCAAACGCAAAGTTGAAAGGGAAAGAATGAATTGACGAACTTGCAATTTTCAGTATGTCTTCCCGACGTCACCTAGATGATTTTACGCGTGGCCGTATTATTGGCAAGATTGAAGAAGGACAAAAAATAACAGATGTTGCCAGGGAGTTCGAGGTCAGCCACAGTGTTGTTTTAAGGCTTTGGAAATCATTTCAAACAAATGGAGAGTGTAGCAAACGTCACGGGGGAGGTCGTGTTTGCAGTACGACACCTGCAGAAGATCGGTACATAGTGCTATCAACAAAAAGACACTGGCGCAGCACAGCTAGTCAGGTAGCAAATCAGTTTATGGCTGCTACTGACAAGCGGATCTCCCGAAAAACTGTCGCCAGACGTTTGCATGAAGGAGGACTATACGCCCGCCGTCCTGTTGTGTGCATCCCATTGTCCAGACGTCACCGTACCGCCCGTTTGCAATGGTGCCATCAACATCGCAATTGGTCTGATAATGACTGGTCTGCTGTCCTCTTCTCAGATGAGAGTAGATACAGTCTATCATCTGATTGTCGACGACAACTGATCTGGCATGATAGTGGTACTGCATATTGTCCAGCAAACATACAGGAAAGGGACCGATATCCAACATGTAGTGTCATGGTATGGGCTGGCATCATGATCAATGGCCGTACATTCCTCTATGTGCTTTCAACTGGGACTATGAGTGGCCAACGATACATTAATGATGTTCTGCTACCTCATGTTCGCATGTTCCGTGGTGCTGTCGGTGATAGATTCATTTTCATGGACGACAACGCAACATGTCATCGAACAGTCGCTGTCCAGGAGTGTATTGAGAGCGAGGATATTTAGCACCTCGTATGGCCAGCACGTTCTCCAGATCTGAATCCCATTGAAAATGTGTGGGATGCTTTGGGGAGGAGTCTTTCTGGTCGCCAATGCCCTCCAATAAACAAGGACACCCTCATCCGTGCACTGACAGAGGAATGGGATAAATTGCCCCAACAGCTGCTTGATAATGTTGTGCAAAGCATGACACGATGTGTGGAATCTTGCATCGCCCTCCATGGTGGCCATATCCCGTATTGACATCTTACGCCGGAACGCCTGCGGACGGTAATTGCATTTTTTTCACGTTTACGTATTCTGCACAAAATGGCCTGTTTGTCCCTTGAACACGTTCCAAAGCCTTCTGGATTTCAGAGCACAATAAATTGTCTTTCTTGTTATGTCCTGGCATTTTGACATTATTTTATTTCACTTGGCATCCAACCACACTTACTTTTTTATGCGCTATATAGCCGTTTATGATCCGTCCTTAGCAATTGTCCAGCAGTGTATATAAGACTTACAACAATAACAGCAAAAATGGTCTAGATTTATGTGCACGTTCTGAATGATGTTTTCTCTTACCGCTTAAACCACACGGCAAAATTATATATCTTTCCCATACTACATGTTTGGAACTGTTTGGACCTGTGATCCAATGCAATTTGAACTGATAATGTTCAAATTGAAATGAAACCATCAGTACTTACGTAGGAGCAACAAAAAGACAAGTGGGCTTACGATTACAGGAGCATAAATACAATAAACATAAATAGAAACAAAAGGTGTGAATGAAACACGGAAATTTAATATAAAGGGAAATTTAGAATTTTTTTCATATGTGACGTTCTACGTATGAATAAAGGAAAATTCTAAGTGAGAAACGTATGAACGAGGTTCTACGATAATTATACTTTTCCATTTGTTCTCTGCTGTGAATTACAGTCCAGAGGCTCCTAGTCAACGCATTTTGTTGGCAGATTCTGCTGCCATACCTTCTACATAAAATATCAATGCCAAGCAGTTCTTGGTCATATTCATTAACTTTTTTCTAACACCGCTGTCGTGTCTGTGTTAGGAAAATATATGAATCCTTGGTTTCAGGAAATATATATTACCATGATCAGGAAAACTTGAAACTGAAGTAAATATTATAGTGATTATGATGCTCAAATTCACTGTCATATTCGTTTGAATAAGTGTGGTGTAGTTTTATCTTTTACAAAGGGCAAGCATATTTTATACACTGTATATGAAATACGCTCACTCTTTGAAAAAGATAAAACTAAACACTTGTGTTCTGTTCTTTCGCTGATAGTACAAATATTAAAATCTTGCAGTAATAGAAAGCATAAATTTATAGACATGATAGACTGTCTTCATTCAGTAAAATCTTTGAAAACCAAAATTAGTATAAAGTAAACTGTGCTTTTGTTTGTAACCCAAGCCGCGAATGACTGAGTGGTTAGCATTTCAGACTACCAATGCAGTGTCCTCAGGTTCGATCCTGGGCTGATCTTGCGGAGATTATGTGAAAAGCTAACAATCACTGAATATTCGCCGTGGATCGGACGAGCACGTTAAGTGACGGCCTCCAGGTTGGACCCACTGGTTAAATGGGTATCCTTTCCAATTCTCCCACCCCTGAAATTCCCTCACCCCTCTATGTGCAACAACGTATTTGTACGGTGGCGCCATCTAATGTACTCTAATCTCACTACAAACTGTTCTGTCAAAGTCGCTAGACTGGCCCTCATTCCTTCCGTTTCTGTGTCCTGCCCAAAAGGCGAACTCGCTGTAGGTGGCTGGGACCTAAAATCTACTCACTGTGGACTGAAGTCCTACAAGAAAATGACTCATACCTTTCTATGCGTTTGTAACCCAACAGAACTTTCAAATGTTGAAACGCAGTTTTCTATCTACACTAAGCAGACTGGTGGTTAGCATGGGTGGGGGTGATAATATTTCGTAAACTCACTGATCCACGCTTGGGTTCCGCAGACTAATGAGATGACTGATTATATTGTTTGTTACAGTGTTTGATGAGACTTCAGTAGCAGCAACAACAAACAATGCGATCATGTCTTATGCATAGCCCATAGTTTTATTATTTACGCTACCGAAAGGTTTGTATTGAACTACAAGGGATTTTGTACGAATTACGATGAGAATAATACGTGTTCAGTGTTAATGCTGCTAGCAAGTTTTAACCTCTTATGTTGTACGCCCGGAAAAATTCCGGGGTAAGCTCTGCTGCCCGCACTATTCTATCCAGGAAAATTTCCGTTGTCTGTTTAGTGCTCAATGTGTTCACGCAAGAAACATTTCCGGGCCCATTTTACTAATTTGAAAATAGTTCAAATGTTGGCCGAATCAAGGGGTTAATGGAACGGTTAATTAAAAAAATATGCAACGTTCCATTAAACATTAAATGGGTTAAATCTGAATCCTGGGTTTAAAGTTTAAGATGCAACATGTATGTTGTGGTTCTACTACAGTGAATGATTGTGTGATATTCACCACTGCCCGTTCCCCTTCAAACCCCTGAATCTTGAAAAAGGTTTCACTTCATTTGTACACTACGTACGGGCAAATGTTATTAGAAGTGCATTGTACTCAACGATAGTTTGTGCTTAACTGTGAAAACTCTGGACATCGTGTAACAGTCAGTGGCTCTTAGACACTTTTCTTGTTTCATACATACTTGCTCCCTCTACATATTTTGACCACATCATATGTTTCACATTTTAACAAGCTTCATCCATGATTATGATATATCTCATCGTCATGCAATAAATGAAATTTCAGCAACCCGATTATAATCTTCTACTGTTTCTTCTATGCCGTGCGTGTCAGCGACCGCAAACATTTTGAATTCTCCCGCACACAGAATGAAATAATCTTTGCAGGACAATAAAAAAATTAAAAGTTAACAATAGAAGATAAGTTGAAAAGAAACCTTCAAAATAAAATATATAAGAAAATGATAAAAGGTAATAAAATGTATAAAACAATGAAGACTACGTATTCGAACATTTTAATTATTCTTGTAAAAATAAAAATTTAATAAGATGGAGCTGAAATAATTTATCCTGCACTTACGGAGGACGATTACCCGGTGAGCTTGATATATTACTAGTGGGTGCCAGCAAGCTTTTTATTCTATAAGAAGTTGCTGCAGCCATACTGCACATGAGCAGTTTAGCATCACTAAGTAGTCGTTAGGAATTACCGACAATGTGTGATTTGGACCACTAAATTTCGGCGTTGAAGCAGGCAATGGATGATAAACAAAATATTGATTTTTTAAGCATAGAAGCAACGAATTTAAATTGCTCTGAGCTTGGATAAGCTTGTCATTTTGAGGGTTTGATGGATATATGACACCTGTTTCATCAGAGCACCTCGCCATTTCCAACTATCAAACAGGTAAGTTCTATTCTTTTAGCTTTTATATTTTAAAAAAATGGTATACTTTGGTGCCACCACACACAACATTGATTTTGCTCTTGAAGGCTTTTTCACAAAAAAAGAAAAAGAATCTGATGCACCGATTGCGCTGATACGTAAAACAGTCATAATTTTCCTTGAACTGTGCTGTTTTTATCTCAGAACTTACAGGAGCTAGATGTGATAATCGCCGGAGAGGAAAAAATGTGACACCAGCATGCTTGATTTTCTTAGGAGGCAGACTACTTTTTGTACGGAAGTGGGCAATTGAAAAGCAGCAGTGGCATCTTTTAACTAAAGTTATACTCAAAAATTTTCTAAAACTTTGGATGGAAAACACTTGATTCCAGGCTGCAGCGAGGTATGTTAACAAAATATTTAATCTGTGTTTCAAAACACGGGGTCGTATTGCGGGTATAGATATTTTTAAAACAGAACAACGTATCTGACCATTTTAGAGATCCATGCAAAACTATATTAGTTTAATAAGAGACATAAACCTTTGTAACAGATCCTTCAAGCAAAGGTGTATTTCAAGGCAAATGATTAAATAATCTACTGGGTAGATAAAAAAAGAAGCTCTTTTTTGTGGACTATATACTAATTAGTTATTACCGTTAACCATCTGACCCTTACATATGCATGATGTTTCCTCCTGGAGTGGGCTACGACCAGCAGAATAATTCGCCATGTGACATGGCTGGGATAATTGCCAGCAGTTTCAGTATGACGATAGGACTTCAAATCGTTAATATTGACCCTAAAGACCCCAGATCGTAACACTATTGAGTACCTGTGACAAGCGAATGAGTGCACGATTCCGAACAGATATCCTCCTCCAGAAAACGTTATCCAATTGACGGATGCTATGATATCTTCTTGGCTAAACATACGCGTAGAACGATAACAGACCTTCGTTAAATACATACCAAATCAAGGCACCCTTTCCAGTATAGTAGAATTCCGATTCCTGCAGTAATTCTGAACCTCACGTGCATGATTATTCAAACTGAGGCATTGAATATTCAAAAACCTTTTCCATGGGATCTAAACGAAGGATCTAGTGAATGACAACGACCTTGGTCAATAGCTTATACCAATGTACCAGAAACTGGAGGAAAGCAGACAAAAGGACCTGCAGAATGATAGTTAACAATTTTGTCAAAATGTAATTCCACCTTACGATAAAACCAAAATGACCAGACACACTGAAACCTACTGAACTGTTCAAAGAAAGACAGTTTCCCATTTCTGATTTTATATTATTTAGCGGCACGATATTTAAAACTGAAGAATGCATAAAGCCAAATTTCTTGTAGCAACGGCTATGTTAGTTAGCGTTAAAAACTGCCACGTGGTCCAAGATAGGAATTTAGGTCATGTTTGGGAGAGTACTCGTCGCTTGGAGGCACAACGATAAAGGGTGTGACTCCTTTATCTTCATCTATGATCGCGGTACAGCGAATGAATCCTAGCTGCTACGATGGAGCCTAGGACTAACAGGCTACAAGTCACATTTTCGAAGCGCAGACCTACTTGTTGTTTAATTCAGAACAGAAAGTTGGTGATTAAAACATAGGAAGCCATCGTTTCATAGAAATTAACAGATAATTTGTTAAATTCTGAAATCCTAACAATTAAGAATTGCGATCATTAGATCATGTCGCATTTTCCTTGCACTTATTTTCTTTCATCCGCCCGATTTCTTTACAAAGTATGAAGTAATAGACTTACTCAGATTCATAAGAAATTACATTTTCCAAAATGGTAATTTTAAGCGAAATGTGAAAAGTAAAAACCATCCATCTACATAATTTCATATTTTACGATTCAGGAATTTTGATTTAATAATTTTCCCTCATCAAATTTAAAATATTGGATGAATTTACTTTGCAGCTCAAGTAAGTGGCATTCTGAGATACTTTTATGACTCTTAAGAAATTTGGTTTATCGCTCGGTCTGAAGTTAAAAACCTAGTAATCTTAATAAAAGAAGAGTACTTCAGATAACAACGGCGATATATCTATGGAAAATAACGCAATCAAGCATGGTAGGCAAACTCACGTGAATGGGCTAGCGATTTATAAGTAAAAAACGATATATTTTGGAGCAACAAGGGATTTTGGGATTCGCGTGATCCAGAAAAAAATAAGTCGGTAATCACGTCTAAGAAGAGGTGTTCATAGTCTTGTACAGACCTGTCTGTACTAACATTTGGATCGAATGTAAATATACGCTGTATATATCAGCGAACATGCACTCTCTCTGACTACAGCAACGACCGTGCAAACCGACATTTTTCACCATCACCATAATAAATATCAACGGGAACCAGCTGCCTAACTTTCAGATGTCTCCTGAGTCATAGCAGATATCTGTATGGAGCTACAAAGTAATTTCTTTCTCAGAAACTTTGTACTTATATCAAGTAAAAACAAGTCCCGGTAATAAATAAGTGAATATGAATCAGTCCGAATAACGAACCGTTTAAAATGACGAAAAAATATAAACGTAAACTATCAATGATGGAGTCATGGCCCCAAAACAAACTAAGTAGTGGTAAATGTGTAGTTCACTTTAATCACTTCCGAAGCATCAGCCCATTTCCCCGTGGTATGACTTTTCCCAAGTACCAGGTCATCTCGCCCATTCCACAGAAGCAGATGACCAAAATGAGGTAAAAGTGCGGCACAACTAGAATGAACCATGTTAGGCTTTTTGAAAAATCCAGAAAAAGCCATGTCAAGCAGTTCACCTGTGTAGCCAGTTATAATTTGGGCTATATGATTATTCTTACATCTTACGAATGTGGAAAGGTTGCACGCAATCTAAAGAATTTTTTCGGTACAAAAACGAAAGGACCAAGATTTTTAGTACGTATGATTATTTAGTGAACAAAATACAAGAAGAGCTTGAGCCAACAATAATCTAGGGAACGTGGTTGTTTTCAAGTTGTCGCTCAACAGCTCGAACAACGACCACCTCCGATATGAAATCAAAAATGTCTTGTGATGCACATCAAGTATCCAGAATATTTATTGAGGTGCAAGAAGCTTGCGCAGAATTTGACTCCTCTTTGAGTTTCAGGTATCGAATATCAAATAGACATTTCTTTCGTCATATAACGATGTTCCTACAATGCTTTCTTGTATCCTTAGGTAACTGCAACAATATTACAAAATTTTCTATACTCAGATTTATGTAAAACACAGTGTAACAACGTTTGTATTAACATTAAATTTATGTTATCGAACTTTGGAACAGGTAATGAAATATGAGGACAACAGCTACCGGTAATTTCATTGGAAAAGAAATAGAAAATGATTACAGAGAACATGCCATGTTTTAGTGTAAGATTCGTGTGTTCTAATGATTGGAGAAGGCTTTCATTTGCTCCTTGTAGGCAAATTAGAACGCGCACGTTTAAGGAAACTATGTGCGATCTTCACGAATTCTAAACAGTAAGCTGCTATACCCATTCCGAACATCATAATAAGTTGTATAATAGGTGAATAATTTATACTTTCAAAAATATCCGGAGACCGCCATATAACACTTGTGAAGCGAATGGCCTTGTAATTGATTAGGTGAGCTGATTTTGTACCCTTTCACTAACTCCATTGAATACCATCCCTTACGACCAAAGGATTCTTAGTCTTTCCAAGTTTTCCACCGACACAGAGGCATTCGCTTTTGTTTTAAAATTAGGAGCTAAGGGTACTTTATCGATATGAAAAAGAAACGGAAGTGTGATCCTTTTACGTGGGATAATGGCATAGAATTTGCCTAAAGCACATTATGTTAACGCACTCTAAAAATAGCCCTCAAATTTCTACACAGGTACTTACACGCATCATTATGTGGCAGTATCGTGCATGTATCATGTACAATTACCGGCCACTGAATTGGAAACTTTTATGTCATGCCAAGGAGGATCTTCCTTCGCCCTAATTGCAACATTATGCGGTTTGGCATGTGTTTGACATGATGCTGGAATGCATTGATGTCTACAGTATCTACACCAGGCGATCACCAGACAGTCACTTAACTGGCTCATATCTGACGAAAGACGACTTTGCTCCCGGAT
Organism: Macrothele yani; assembly: GCA_039090855.1. Lineage (NCBI taxonomy): Eukaryota > Metazoa > Arthropoda > Arachnida > Araneae > Macrothelidae > Macrothele > Macrothele yani. The sequence goes on along the minus strand of CM076996.1, from coordinate 57,353,829 downwards.
TTATTTTTCATAATTGTCCGACACATTTCTAAGTGGGGTTCGCGGTTCAGATATGGGGTTTGTGGGGAGCCAACGAAGGTAGTGGAAATCGTTGTCATATTCGTTGAACCGCTGTTGAACACAATTTGTGTGAAGGACAGTTACATTGTCGTTCACGAAACAGCCGTACAATTTAAGTGAAAAAGAAAAGCAATGCAGATTCATCGAAAGATTTGAAGACTAAAGCTCACTGATTTATTCTCCAGAAACAAAGAGATTGTGTTTAAAGCAAATACTAAAATCGCGCAGAAGTACCACTAGAACTGGCACAGCCTAAAAATGCTACTAACACACAATAGAACCGAAACATAATTATACGGTGCTTAAAACCAGGAAATGACAGAAAATCCTTTGAATGTATAAAGTAAACGTTAACCGTGCCCAAAGGAGTTTTAAACAGTATAGACACTGACTTGGAGGCATGCACGAACGATGGCGCGAATTTGAAATCAGTGGTAATTTTGAAAAGGATCACATCTGAGAAAATTGTGGTATCAATGAGACTGTAGTAAACCTGTGGACAAAATTTCATATAATTATTTTCCGCGGGAATATATGAAAGAAATCTAGATTATTAATATTGTACATACTAAAAAAATCTTTGGGTAATTAATGGCACTAAAGTGTTTACCCCCAAAAAACACTGGCTTAGGTCTGATAGTGTGACGGATAACAAAAATACATTATGTACATGCGTTCCTAAAAAAATTATTTTAACGATCGTATTCGAACATAGTGAAATGATTGCATGATCAGTATTGAATAAAAGTATCAGGGTGAAATCGTGTTGCTGCCAACGATGCTTAATTTCATCGGTCTGTCGCGTCCTCTCAAGATGCTAATTTCAACCATGGTTCACGAAATTTAAGAAATGTGGAAATCCGCATTATATTGATGAAAACAAAGATGATTTTGTTTCGAAACTGAAAAAATATTTTAATTAAGGTTTAACGACCAAAATGAGCAACTCAATGAGCTGTATGCAGCCGCAGTCCCTCGTTTAGGGTCACTGGTTCCCAGGAAGGGAGTGAGCTAGTGCCGTAAGACAAACACAGTATCCATGCCTCACGGGATTCAAAGCCGGGCCATTTTTGGACGAATAATCAGAAGCAATCGCTTAAAGCACTTCACAACCGGGACGGCGAAGACGTTGCAGCAACTGATTGTGATATTGCATGAGACCCATGTGATGATATTATCGAAGTAAGTTGCACAGGATGACGAAAACGAAGTCTTTAAATGCCGATGATTTAAATAGAAGTACACATGTAAACTTCCTCAATATGATGTTCAAAACAAATTTTTTTTAAACTTTGGTCTGTACATTTGTTTGCAGCATTGTATTTTAATATATATTTAAAAATAAAATTGATTAATTAATTGCAAAACTGCTGAAACATATACTTTTTTTCAGATTCGTCTTATCAAACAATGTAATTATTAGATAGGTTTTTAAGTTGCCGAATTATACTCCACAAAATATTTCGTTCACAAGTGCAATACACAGAAAGTAGAACTGATAAATTTAATATTCCAGGAATAAGCGAATGTTCAGTGCTCCTCCATTTTAAAAAGCTAAAAACAATTAGGAAATTTAAATAATTTGTTTCTAGAAGGAGTTATGATATTCAACTAATACCTAACGGTGTTAAAATTTGTATTGCCAGTAAATTACTCTAAAAATTATTTATATATAAAATGTTTCTGAATTATTTGTTGTAATGAAAATTGCATAATTTTGTGCTCTGTTAAGCGATTTTTCAATCGCTTTTCCTAAAGTGTAATCATGTTGGAGTCTTTCGGAAATAACTGAAACACATTCCATTAATTTAGTATGAATAACAAATCAAGATTTCGAAGAGTATCAGCCGACCTGGTGGCCTAAGCGATGGAGTCTGATCATTCGTCGAGGTGCGTCAGGGTTCGAATACCGGTGAGTCATGGAATAGACGCTGTGTTTGGTTTACGGAACTGCCACTCCCTCCCTGCGCTATAACCAGTAGCCCTAAATTAGGGACGAGCGACTGCTCATAGTCCAATAAGTTGCTCATGGTGGTCGTTAAACCGCTAATCAAAAATAATAATAATAACAGTTGTGTTTGCTTACATCAAAGTTGCACATATGAATGGATTTATGATGGGTTATTTGCAAACACAAAAATTGAAAGGAATTTTTAATTTCATTTGGGCAAAATGTAACTCCTTTCTCAAGATATATTTCCTGCAGAAATAATACGTAGTTTTGATACCACTAATGTAATTTAAAGGAGCTCAAAATTTCTTAAATGTCATTTCAAAAACACTATCGATATGAAAATATTTTATTTCCTGAATTTACGTGTTATAATCAACTAGTCTTATCTTTTCTCGAGAAAAATATCTGGCTATTAGACAATTTCCTAGTGGAAAGTTAAATAACGTATATCTCCAGATGTTCTTATTTGACAGCGAAATAAATGCAAAGTCCACTTCAAATTTTATTGTTCGAAGTGTTCAGCATTTGTGAGTGAATTTATTAGAGTATATTTATTTGCTCTTTAAAACTGAAAAGTATATGCTTAAACGCAAAATAATTCCCCGCGCACCTACTTTCGCAAATTTAGATGTGTGTGTTTCTTTTCTATAAATATTCATTCATTATTAACGGTGGTGGGCCGCTCTGGTGCAGCAGTGGTCTAAGCGAAGGCTTCTGACTATTCGTCCGTGAAAGGTCCAGGTTCAAATCTCGGTGAGGCATGAATGTTGTGCTTGTTTTACGGTACTGGCTCTCTCCCTTCCCTGGAACCAATGTCCCTGAATTAGGGACCGGGGATTGCTTATAGCCCATTGAGGTATTCACGGTCGTCGTTAAACCTTCAATCAGAAAAAAAAATGAACGGTGGTGGTGGTTATCGAGGAAAATCTTTCTGGCCAGGGATTTTTTATCACCATCCAAAATAACGGGATATAGGCACATAATTTAAAGAGTTATGTCCATTTTTATAATACTTTCGAAACAACCCTCGTATTATCCTGTAAATTTATATTCTTAAATCTTGCGCATGACAGTATAAGTGTCATTGGTTGTTCTTCACTGACAATCTACCGTTTCGATATTCGAAATTTATCTTTTTGATAAAAGTAAATGGTTGTTACAATGGCATTGCCGATTTCATCAGAGTCTTGTCTTTTCTCTGATATATCAATAGATGGGAAGCCTGTAATATTTGCCCAGCTTGGCTTTGTAGGAGAAAGGCAAGTAATCAGGATGCTGCCATCCTTTCGTTTTCATGTAGCTGTACGACCAACTATTGATAGTTCGGAACCTCTGCAGAAGAATTTCACACAATCTGTCAGATGATTTCGTCTTCAAAATTTACGCGTGACATGCGTTCACCTACTATGCATGCGCTTCATAAAGTTGTTTGGTAAATCAAGGCTGAGCTGAATGAAGAACAGGCTATATACCATTAACGTTAAAGACAATAGACTTTTGGAGATTGGCCAGTGAGCTTTAGGGACGATTTTAGCCATTAGATGGCACTGCGTCCAAGGTATAAACAGTTTGGTTTCCGCGTTGTTTGAATTGCTGGATTAGGTAAGCTCGTTGTTTTTTCTTGTGTTTCGTTTTAATAAAACCTTACAGGGTTTAAAACGAAACTGTTGTTTTCACAACAAAATCTTGCCCGTTTTCAAAATGGTTTACTGCTGCGTGCCGATGTGCACATTTTCTAAGAAGAAAAACGTGGGATTGTCATTCCACAAGTTGCTCTCAGATCAAAACCTAAAGCAACTGTTGCTGAAAGCAATATCACATCAGCATTTTTGCCCCAAATGACAAGTCACCTTCAACTGATGTTTGTGGTAAACATTTTCATCCTGACAATCCTGTGCCTAATGTTAGGTACAAGCGACTGAAATGAGATGCTGTTCTATCAATATTTCCAGTTACCCATGTTACAAACTGCCTGCTGCTGAAATCATAAGTCGTGTTCTAAAGAGGAGTGATTCTGAAGACTGCTATACTAGCACAAAACGTAAAAGAACGAGTGTGGCAAATTTGGATGATGCTGAATTATTTGTTAATTTAATTATAATAATTTGTATGAATTATTATTTTTTAAATAATTTATGCAATTATTATTATTTATATCAATCGGAGATTGATGAATATCTAAAATGTTATGCCCACTTCCTCAAATGCCTTCTACAGGCATGTACTTACCTTAAATTAAAATCAATGCATAATCATGAACATAACAATGCATAATCATTATTAAATTAAGTTTTAGAAAAAAATCAGCTATATAAACTCATATTAAGTAAAATAGTGTTACAATCATTCATTGCGGTATATGCTTGTGGAAAAAAGAAAAGGGCCTCTCCTCTCGCACTTCTTTACCCCTATATTTGCGTGAAATTCTGGCACACCACAGTAGCCAAAATGTATGAATATCCGGCGGTAAGTAGTTGGTAGGCATAGAAATATCATGTAAAACTTCAGTATTCGTTTCTTGTAAGATTAAAAATTTGGTTAGAATACCTATAGAAATGTTTACTTGTCAAATGCTACGAGCGTGCATAGATCGTAATGAAAATGCATTCTATCCATTTGTACCGGCACTATTTCTGCCGTGGATGAATGTTACTTAAGAAAAAGAATTAAGAGCCTTCAGTGGTTTTTACTTCCTTATTTTCTTTAGATGAGTTTTGTTCTCTTCTTCAAATATAGTGTTTGTTGTAAGAAGCCTCCTTCTCTCCCCTGTAAATGTATAATCTGTGGTAAATAGATCGTATGCATGAAATTAAACATTGATTGCAGAAAATCTCGGCTCTAAAACGTTGAAGAATAAAGGACTGAGATTTACACATGACTTACACCGTTTCCTACAGAAAATTATCTTTCCCAAGTACTACGATTTCAAAATGTAAATATCCATCTGTTCACGTAAGAGTGAATGTAAATAAAATCTCAAATGCAAATAATGATACGGAATCAATGCTTGTTTATGCTAACAACGACAATATATGGCGCTGCGTCCAATCACAGTTTTCTGTCCTCACTTCGTTTGCTTAATTTTACAGCCTGGTAAGGTGCATTTCAGCCTTGGGTAAATCATGATTCAGAATTCTCGAAATGTTTCGGTCCATGAAGTGATTTGCTCCTATTTTCGTATCTAATCAACGAATGTAGCTGATTACATCTCGTCCTTGAGCAAACTTGTAATGCTTTTCTAAGAGTGAAAAATAACGTTGTCTTCAAAGAAGCTACGTAGTCTTTTCTCTAGGGCTTCCGAATCAGCGGCGGATTTAGCACTTATTCCACTAGGCCGCGGTCTAGAGGTCGCAGGCTCTAGAGGGCCACAGGTGTAGAAACCAGAAAAAACGGAGAGAACAGAATAGAAAAACTTAAAAACGGAGGTAACGTTTTTTAATTTACTTTAATAAAATAAAGTAGTGTAATTTTTTTTTATTTTATCTTGAATGATAACTAAAGAAATAAGAACGTAATAATAACTCTATTGCGAGCACACCCGTGTTTGTACGAGTGCAATAGATAGTCCATGCGACGTCTGACAGAGCGACAGGTTCAGGAGAGGAGTGGAGAACTAACGAGCAACAATCCTGCGCGTACCTTGATGGCGTCGTCACTCCCTCTCCCAGCCACGTGGCCGTGGCGCTACTGCCACAACAACAATGAAAATAACAGCGCTTGTCGTGTTGACAGTTCTTATCTGCGTAGTGAGTGTGAGCGTACAAGTGTAAAGAATCAAAACAAGAAATACTATTGTTTAGTATGAAAAGGAAATAAAATATCCGTTTATAGACGTAAAAATATTATTAATAAAGCGTAAGCTTTCAACACCAACTAGTGCCAGGGTCAGACTTGTTAGTGGTTAGGCAAGACAAGAGGAATAAACATAGAAAATTTTAAAATAAACATGAACAGGATTTGAGAACGTGATATGTTGCGTCGGGTGCATGCGACAACGAGAGATGTCAACAGAAGCGTGCTAAGCGTGAAGAAATGTGCGCCATATTTGGGGAAGCTCAAGTGAGACGTCGTCGTTGCAAATCTCGTGGTTAGTCAACATCTCCATGGTTTCCCTGATGGCAGTTCCCCTGGTAGTACTATAAGCAGCTATTTGCTTTATCTGGTCCCACTTCTGGATGATGGAATGGGTAACCACTTCCCTGGATAAGGCAGTTGTCAATCTTCCGTGCGAGACGTCCCGCTTGTGTTCGACTAGTCGAAGAGCAAAAGAGCGTTTTGTCATTCCGATGTTGTGCTTGGTGGTACTATCCATGTATTCCAATGGTATGTAGTACACTCCCGCATCAGTCAGAGAGGTATGGGTGTTCCGGGGTGATAGCAGGTGGCGTGATATCCATCTCGATGACCGTATCCCAAAGCTAAGCCCGAATTCACTTGCAGACTGTAGCCGGCGGATGAGGCCAGATCTCTTAGGTTGTCGACTTCTTCAAGTCTGAATGCAGTGCTCGAGGAGAGAATAAAGGCACTTTTAGCCTTATGTCGGAAAATGGCTAAGGTTTCAAAAAGTAAAAAGTTGTTCCTGGAAAAGCATGAAACTTTTTGTCTATGTTTACAAATACGCTTGTATAACCTTTAATTTAATAACAAATTAAATCCCAAGAATTTTTATTTAAATAATACGTGTTTAACAATAAAATCATAATATAAATTATTATATTCTTAACTTAAAGATAAGTTTTTAGAAAATCTTATAAGAGCAAATTTAAATATGGGTAGGCGGGTGTGGGTGAGGCCGCATAGAAAATTTGGTCTAGGGCCTAAAAAGCCTTAAATCCGGCACTGTTCCGAATTGTTGGAAGTCTAAGGTAACTTTCCAATTTACAAACAAAAGGGCAATAACAATGAAGGGACATCTGTTACTAGACCTGTCTCTTCCGCTTTATTTACACAGACCAAACACCGCTGCATCGACAGGGCGGAATTCACACTTCTTATAGTACATTCCTAATCGGTTTCCTTTGATAAAGAAAGGTCGCTTTTCCTGCGTAAATTTGCGCGCAGCTAACAGCCGTCGTTCCAAAAGTTGTAGCATGGCAGAGGCGGAAATAAAGTGGCAGCATTTATTTAACCACTGCGAAAGAAACTGTATATTTGGTGATATTAATTTCAATTCAGTTTCATTCCATTGAGTTTTACATTCGACGATAGGGAGCGACTACACTCAGATACTGTTCTGCTGAAGCTGAAGCTGGCATATTACTTTTCATTTTAAATGAATTCAGAAATTTCAGTGCCTCATTATTGCGTAAAAGATTGCCGTAAAGTTCAACTAGACGTACCATGCAGCAGTATTATTGGTCCATTTCATAGAAAAAAGGTTCCACTTTGACCTTTACGCCTTTCTGCTATGCGGCATCGTGATGTGTACATGATAGAAAAAATGTATTTAAAAACGCGAAGAATTAGTTTCTTGGGCAAATAAGAGCAAGAATTTTTAATTAGTAAAAAATAAATAATATATTTCGTCCAAACACTGCAGTAAATGCCGAAAATGTAAATAACAGGGCTTATCTAGAAGTGATAAAAATATTTCAACTACGATCGAATTTTTGCCTTCCTAACTTACATGAAGAACTATGAAATTGAGGATGATTTATTGACAGATCACTTCAAAGAATTCGGATATGTACGAGCTCTCAACAACAGAAGTTTGTGAAATAATCATGATTTAAGCGCCTCTGAAAGAAACATGATTGTGGCCATTAGGTGAGCAACAGGTGTACGCATTGAAGAAAGGGGCAACCTAAGCTATTCAACATCAACTGTACGGAAGAAACACAAATGGTTCCCAAAAAACAAGACAACCAGTCAGCGGTTTTCCTTCTCGGGAAAATGACAGGTCGAGGATTGATACAAGGGCAAGGCAAGGGCGGCTAGAAAAGATTGCAGATGTGGCACCATTACGTCATATAACGTCACAGTATAACTGTGATATTGATAGGAGCATATTACCACAAACTGCTTGTCGTGCATTGCGCAAATTGGCAATAACAGCAGCTATTATGTCGTGTACAACTTCTATTTGCTAAGAACAGGCAAATTTGTCTGCAAAAAGTAAAGCAGCACCGAAACTAAAATCGTTAAGATTGCAAAAATGTTCTCTAGTCTGATGATATTTGTTTTCGGTTAATACACGCCTCTAAAGGTGGATATTATGGCGTCAATAGCACCAAACCATGGATAACATGGATACTAGCGGTCTGCCTTTCAATATATCAACTGTTGGACGGGTATAACAATCTGGAGTCTACTTTCATGGCGGACTTTGGGTTCATTAATGCTTCTATAAGAACACCCGATTGGTGTTCTAAGAGCATTGAAACATAAAAGCTGGAATTTACCTTCTTCTGAAGAGTGAATTTTCCCACAACATATCTCTGTAATGCTGCCAAGCAGATTTCAAACTTCCGCACGATGCTGATGTTCGGGTTCCGAAACTTTCAACGTATTCCAAAACTTTTTCTCGCAAAGCTCTCCCAACGCATCAGCTTTGGGAGAGTGTCTCTGCAAATGAGACTAGCGGAAATCAAAACGTCATGTCTTCATTGTGTTGAAAACTTCATCTATTCAATTGAAAAAGAAAGTTTTTCCTTTGTTGAATTTTATTTCCTTTGCTAAATGATACGTGTCAATATTGAGACCTTATAGGAGATCTCAATCTCGACATTCTATGAAGTTCGCCTTTCCTAGTAGTGAGGAAATCTCAAACAAACAGTGCAACTGCTTAAGCATTCCTGCAGATCTTCAACGACCACATTTTGAGAAATAGAAAAGCAAATATATTTTTTTCAACGTTTTGTTTGTTAATACATTCCAGTAGCAGACCCATTATATTAGAAAACGTTTTGTTGGTTAATACATTCCAGTAGTAATTTTGTTTTTAAACGTTTTGTTTGTTAATCAGATCAAATCATATGTAGATGATTTTAGGAAAGGAGTGTCTGAACCCAGGTCTCAAAAAACCCTCTCAAACAGGAAGCCAGGAGATTTGATCTAGAGTGCCCAATATCCGTGTCACTTTTCCCAATAGGAAAGTGACACGGAAGCAAAGTAGAAAGTGGGAGGAATGCACCCTTATTTATTAGAGGGGGGCCAGTACCCGGAGCTGGACGGCTAAACGTGCCCATCCGACGCACGGCGGATAGTTAGCAGTTGGAGCCTTCGTACCTGCCTGGTTTCGAATCCGAGGTTTTCTCCGTGGCATACACCAACGCTGACCACTAGGCCACCCGCGTACCTTGTTTTTTAATACATTCCAGCATCAGACCGAATGTTTGATCTAGAAAAATTAATTTGCAATCAAGATGGCCAAGTGTTGCGGGACGCAGGCTTCTACCCATTCGTCAGAGATACGTTCGGACTTTAATACCTAATATTTCATGGATGATGTTTGCCTTACCGTATTGGCTTTGTACATCTCCTCGAAGAAACAGCCGCAAAGTAGAGACGGACCCAGAGAGTTGCTCGCTGTAGTCATTTAAGAACCAAACAAACAAATTCTGATTCACTAAAATAGCAAATATCAATTTCGTTCCTTTGCTTCGAAATTTGAGGAAGAACACAGGAGAACCAGAAAAATGGTCAAATCTATGCAGGCAGCTAGTGGACAAATTTGTGCAATGGTAATTGTTTGATACCACCTTTTAGACATGCAAAAAAGCTAAAGCTGGTAATTTAATCCATTACAGTATTACATTACCAGCAAAACGGTAAAACGAAACATCCCCGAATCAAACAAGATCAACGATCATTTGTTAATATTAAAAGTAATATTTTCGCATTTAATACTGGAAATAATACGCAGAAATATCACCAGACATTACAAATGATTATCCAATGCAATTTAAGTCCATCAGCGCAATATGTGCATCCTTTCTACGGCGGAAAGAAAGGAGAGCTAATTATTCAGCCAAATGACTCTTGATTGCAGCATAATTGATGTTAAATATCGGAAATGCAATAAATCGGCTTTGCATACGTCTATAACACTTGTCCACTTTTATACAACTGAGAAACTGGATTCGTAAGAAAAGAAAAAAACCCAGTAAATCTTGTGGGAAATGGATGGGTGAAATTTGCGGTGAAATGGGCTCAAGGCAAGAAATTGTGTAAACCTTGTGAGAAGATCTTCCAACAATGCTTAGTTTCTTTCTTTTGAACGTTAAAATTAAAGAACTGCGCCTTATGCACGTTATAAATCCAAAATAAATTCATGCAAAGTGAAGCTTTTAAGCTTTGTTTATTTATTTATTTTATATAATTTTATTTCTCGATTTACCCCGCGAAACTGTTTAGAGGTGTGAACAAGCTATTATTATTTAACGTAATTATTTAATATTTATGAGAACTCGTAGAAATGCAGCCACTAATATCTGTTGTATTTATGAAATTGTTTCGTACACACGCATGCAACAGAGGGCGATTATGTTTACTACCACTGTGATTTAAACCTCAATTTACTATCAAGCGATTGACGTTTGATCGAAAAACTCCTCTGATATGTTACTACATTGCTCAAAATAATCAGGATATGGATCATATGGATCCTATGTAGAGGATTTTAGGAAGGCAGTGTCTGACCCCAGGTCTTAAACAACCCTTAGAAATAGGAAGCTAGGAGATTTGGAGATTTGGGCTAGAGTGCCCAATAGGAAAGTGACACGGAAGCGAAGTAGAAAGGGGGAGGAATACGCCCCTTATTTATTACGGGGGGCAGTACCCGGGGTGCGACGGCTTAACGTGCCCATCCGACGTACGGCGGATATTTAGTGGATCGAGCGTTCGTAACTGCCTGGGATTGAACCTGAGGTCATTTCCGTGGCAGTCACGAACGTTGCCCACTAGGCCGCCCGCGAAATGTATAGGATAAGCCAGTTGTGTGGTATTTAACGGAAACGTGAGACATGCGATTAGAGTGTAAGCAGTCTAGAAGCATCATGCACGTCCTTATGCAAATTAGCAGCTATGACAATGAAATTCGTAATTCACAGATTGTAATAAAAACGAAGGTTTCCGGGGAGCAACCGTACTCAGCCGCTTTTATTGCGACATTTTTCCCTCGGTGTCTATGATGCGAACGATGTCTCAACAGCAAGATTTACTGGAATCAATGGCGTGGAGACCTTTTGTAAGGACTGAAGCAGTTCAGGCACAGCAGTTGTAGCAGTACCCATTGAAGTGTCACTAAATGGCATTTCCTGAATGTGGACACAGTTCCAGGATACTGAGAATGTTCTAAGAGCAAAGGCGAAGCCATCCGCGAGCAGCTACAGCAAAGGACAACCGTTATCCATAGTTCAGAGCAAGCCAGAGAAGAAGGTAAAATGCTGCTCAGGTGTAGGACATCATCACGTTTTAACAGGAATCAGGTTGTCTACTCAAACTATAGACAATCTCCTTCACCAAGACTGCGTATACGAAAGTAGATGAACGGCGTGTGGTTCTGTAAGCGCACGACACAGTACGCCCAGTAGAACCTGAGCTGAAAAACATCGTGTTTGGGAACACGACGAGCTGAGTAATGTTCCGTTCCCTGACGAAACGAGATTGTCTGGAGTTTGAAAATCAACGATCTCTGATGCAGAGGTCAACCGGAACACGAAATAACTCAGATTTTGTGCAAGAGAAGTCGCATTACGACTGACACAGATTGATGGTATGGACAGGCATAAGTATCGGTGGACGTACGAACCTGTAGGTTTCTCGAAAAGGTAGCGTGTAGGCCCAGTAGTATAGAGACGAAATTCTCAGACATATTTTCAAGCCCGTATCCTGGAGTCTCCGGTGATTCGTTCCTTCTCATAGAAGATAACACTCGACGTCCTGGAGCTGGACTAGTGAACAACATGATTCCAGAGGTGTGGCTTGAACGCATGCAGGGGCCAGCATTCTGCCGTGACGTAAATACAATTGAAGATGCCCAAAACACACTTCGCAGAAGTATTGCAATTGTGCCCCGTCCTCGTTAACTCGCGTGTACTGGAGACTGCCCTTATGGAGGACTAGTGGAAATACACCGGACCTCCTCGACGAACTTATCAATTCCGTTCAACCAAGGTGTGCAACTCTCTTGTTCTACAGAGAGGATCTCACACATTACTCCTAGACGATTACCACCTTCGAAAAGTCACTTTTTGTTATTGTGAAGATATGCATATCATTTTGAGGCATATTGCACTATCTGAAATAAACGACAATGCTGCATACAATTCGCTACTGTAGTTTTTTTACCCATATTGCATAATATTCTACTGTATGCTACATAAAAAATATTTCACGTTCAACAAAATCAGTCGAACATTATTTCTTTTTACCGTTTCACATGCTGCGCTAATTCTTTTAAGTCCAAACCAAAGAAAGAAGTCGTGCGAAGAAATAAATGTATAACGTAACAAATGCCGTCTTAGGCACGACATAAAACAATTTACTTTAAAATATGTACAAAGTTAAAATCGATCGCCTCTTAAATAGTATGATAATGAGTGACGTCAGTACTATGATAGTGATAGACGTAAATAAGAAGGACCAAACCATTAAGATGAGGGTAGATTGGTGGATGTAAGCGAAGTATTATAAAGAGAAAGGCTTAAAGTTGCAGATGACGCAAACAAGTGGAAATGTTTATGTTTAATAGTAAGAGTATTTAGCAAAGCCTTCGACTCTGAAGAAACGTTGCTGTTGGTTTACCTGAGGATGCGGGGATCGCCCTCGCGAAAGATCTTGTATCGATTTTAACGTTGTACATATTTTAAATTAAAGTTTTTTATATCGTGTCTAAGACAACATTTGCTATATCATCATTGTCAACCATTATCAATCCACTGCTGGACGAAGGTCTCCCCAAGTTTCCTCCACAACGATCTGTCTTGTGCCAGTCTCCTCCATGTCACTCCCGCATATTTACGAATTTCACCCACCCATCTCCCATGTGGTCTTTTTCTGGGTCTTTTCCTGTCCCTTGGAATCCAATCTAAAATTTCGGCTGTCCATCTATGGTCTGTCCTTCTGGCAGTATGTCCAGCCCATTGCCATTTCAGGGATTTAACTCTGATCATGATGTCTTCCACTCTCGTCATTTTTCGGATCCACGAGTTCCTCTTCTTATCTCTCCTGGTTATACCAAGCATGCACCTCTCCATGCCTCTTTGAGTTGTCTGCAGCCTTTGTATGTCTCTTTTAGTTAAGGTCCACGTCTCTGCACCATACGTAAACACTGGAAGGATGCATTGATCAAACACTTTTCTTTTAAGACATAATGGCATATTGCTCTTGAAAATTATGCTGTTTCTTCCAAAAGCTCTCCAGGCAAGTTTTGTACGCCGATTAATTTCTTCATCAATGTGACCCTCACTTGATATCTGCTGTCCAAGATAAACATACGTATCTGTTATCTCCAGTTTTTCTCCATCAATCGATAAATCTTCATTTCTTGTAAAAGCATTGAACATCACTTTTGTCTTCTGAAAGTTCATTTTTAATCCCACTTCTTTACTCTTGTCAGCAAGTTCCTGGATCATACTCTGCAGCTCTGATGGGGTAGTTGCAAAAATGACTACGTCATCAGCAAAACGAAGGTGGGTTAGATAATCTTCATTAATCTTTATCCCTTTGTTTTCCCAGTTCAGTGATTGAAATACATTTTCCAATGTGGCATTAAAGAGCTTCGGAGATATGGTGTCACCTTGTCTCACTCCCTTTCCAATTTTTATGTGTGTTGTATTTTCAAACAGCCGAATCTTTGCACTTGCATTTTCATAGATGTTATTAATAATATTAATGTATGCATCTTCAATACCGCAGGATTTCAGAGCCGTGGTAACTGCTGATGGTTTCACCGAATCAAAGGCTTTTTCATAATCGATAAAAGCCATGCACAATGGAAGTTCATATTCCCTCGCTCTTTCAATTAGTTCTCTCAGTACGTGGATATGATCTATTGTGCTGTAGCCACTCCTGAATCCAGCTTGTTCTCTCGGTTGAGCCATGTCCAGTGTTACCTTCAAGCGGTGTGAAAGAACTTTAGTGAAGATTTTATAAACCACTGATAGGAGGCTGATAGGTCTGTAGTTCCTGAGATCCTCAATGTCACCTTTTTTATGTAGCAGGCTCATTGTAGCATTGTTCCAATCCTCAGGAATCTTCCCTTCATTAAGGCATCGAGTGAAAATTTGGGCGAGTACTGTTTCAATTTCTCCACTTGCTTCTTGTATGATGTCTATAGTAATTCCATCTTCTCCTGGAGCTTTCCCCCGCTTCATGTTCTTGATTGCATGAGCAACTTCTGCTGGGAGGACTGGAAGAACTCTGGTACCTTTCATGATGTCTGGAGTACATGTATCATCCCTTTCATATAATTTGGAGTAGAAATCTTTCACTCTTGTCAAAATTTCGCCTCTATTTCTTGTTATAGAACCATCTTCTTTTCTCAGAGCCATAATCTGTTTTCTTCAATTACTGAGATGTCCCTTTGCTATCTTCAGGCTTTGGTTGTTTTCAATTGCTTTCCTCACTAGCTCACAGTTGAATTTCCTTACGTCTTCAGTGATACTTTTTCGTGTTGTCTTGCATAGCTCTATATATTCCACTTTGGAAGTCACATCTTCTTTAGTTGTCCTCATCTCTCTTCTTTTTTGCATCAACATTTTGGTTTTTCCTGATAATTTGTTCACATGCAACTTGTTCTTAGACCCAGCTAATTTTGTTGCTGTTTCCATTAGAGCTTTGGTTACTTTTCTGTTAACTTCCGAAATATCCACTTCTTCCGATGTTAGGCCTTCTAAAGCAGAGAATCTGTTCTTCAGTTCCAACTTGAAAGTATTATGGTGTTTTTTTAAGGTTGGTTATGTCAATACATTTTGTTTGTCTTATGAGCTTGCCACGTTCCAGTTTAGTGTTGAGGTGCATCTTACATCTCACCAATCTATGGTCACTACCTGTGTTGAACTTGTTCAGCACACTGCAGTCTTCGATGACGAATTTTTTGTTACACATAATAAAATCAATTTCACTTGTCGTCCCAATTGGATGTCTCCATGTCCATTTCCTGTGTGGCTTTTTCTTAAAAAAGGAGTTCAAGATGAAAAATCCTTCTGCCTCTGCAAACGCAACGAGAGTATTTCCACGCTGGTTTCTGTTGCCGTGACCGAATTTACCTACTGAAGTTTCATTCTGTTGCCGTCGCCCTATTTTTGCATTGAAATCTCCCATAATTATCTTCAAGTGCTGCTTACCTTTATTATTTAGATGACGAATTTCCTCATAAAATTCTTCAATTTCTTCTTCAGGATGACTTGTGGTGGGTGCATAAGTTTGAATAATCTGAGCCTGGTATCTTCTCGATAGTTGGATAACGAGTCGTGCAGCTCTGTCAGAGGAACTTTCAACTTCTACCACTTTATCCTTCAGTTTCTTGTTTATTATAAATCCAACACCACTAGTTCTGCCAGTATCTGTCCCACGATAATAGAAGAGATGTCCACTTTTTAGTTCAATGAGATCTTCTCCTTTTCTCCTTACCTCACTTAGCCCGACGATGTCCCACTTGATCCTTTGTAGTTCCTCTTCCAATTCAAGAAGCCTTGAATCAGAAGATAGGGAGCGTCCGTTATAGGTAGCCAAGGTCAGCATCAAATGGCAGCCTAGTCCGGTCCTCCGGGGATTCTTAGCACCCTCTGCCTTCATGTCGCACTGGCCGCTGCCTTGGCCAGGTACATTCCAGCTGCCGGAGACTGAGGGCCAAGATTTAAGTTGTAGAGTCATTTTGGAGGTGTTTGGCCATAACTCACCACGCTGGCCAAGCGGGTTGGTGAGTGTGGGATAGCATTTCCTCTGATCCCGATGGTATAGTTATACCGCTATTGGCGGTCGTCAGAGCCCCTTTAGTGGGAACAGGATGCACCACGAGAAGGCGGTATATATATATAATTTGCTTTGGTATACATTGGGTTGTGGGAAATGTCATGACGTATTTTGGCACCCGATGGTGGTTGGGCAATTTTGGAAGTACTAGAGGCATGCGCAGTTCTGTTACCGCTATTACATTCGACAGGTGCTAGCTCTAACTGCAGTCTAAAATAAAAAGGGAGCGAAATCGTTGATTTGCGGAGATTTGACATCAAGTTGAAGATGGAATACCAAACTGTGCACTTTCGCCATATTTTACTGTTTCACTTCCGTAAAGGGAAGAAAGCGCGCCAAGCTGGTGAAAAGTTGCATTAAGTGCACGGGGATAATGCTCTACAGGAATGTCTGTGTCAGCGGTGGTTCGCAAAATTCCGTGCTGGTGATTTTGACCTCAACGATGCAATCAGTCCGGGAGGCCAACCGAAGCTGATTACGACCAAATCAAGGAATTGATCGAATAAAACCCGGGTTACACGACACGAGATATTACAGACACATTGCACATCCATCATTAACACGTTCCCGATCACCTGAAGAAGCTAGAATACGTATTCAAGCTCGATGTTTTGGATTCCTTTTGAACTCAAAGAAGCTCAATTGACGGCGCGTATAAACATCTGCGATATGCTCATTAAACGGGAGAAAAACGGTCATTTTTTGAAGCGACTGATAACTGGTGAGGAAAGTGGATTGTGTTAAACAATGTGCTGCGCAAACGGTCTTGGTCCTGACTTGCTACTTCGCCTCAAACGACATCCAAACCAGGCATTCATCAGCGGAAGGTTCTGGTCTCAGTGTGGTGGGATGTTAAAGGTGTAGTGTATTTCGAGCTCCTACCACGGAACCAAACAAACATTTCGAATGTGTACTGTCGGCAATTGGAGAGTTTGAACGAATCCATCATCCAGAAACGTCCAGAGCTCGTTAATCGTAAATGTGTTCTGTTCTTTCACGACAACGCGAGACCACACACAAGTTTGATTACCTTCTAAATATTATTAAAACTTGTGTGGGATGTGTTGCCACGCCCAGCATACTCGTCAGACCTTGCGCCGTCAGACTTCCACTTGTTTTGCTCTCTTCAACAGTCCTTGCGTGGTATAACGTTCGATTCAGATGAGGCTGTAAATCAGCACCTTGTAAAGTTTTTCGCCACGAAAGACAGGGCCTTTTATGACCGAGGCAAGCTGCAGCTCACTGAAAGATGGCAAAAGGTTATCGAACAAAACGGCATTATATCATTGATTGATCTTTATTCTTTCAATCAATAAATGACCTTTGCAAAACATGGCTAAAATACGTAATGACGTTTCCAACAACACAATATTTAATTCCTTTAAGCACTGTAAGTATCAATGGGAGACGTCCCCTGGACGTGAAAAATTTATACAAAAAGCCGTTATCATTTTTAAACAAATTTTGATCCATTCAAATTTTTAGGGAATAGCCAAAAACAAAGGAAAGCTACTTTTTTGTGTCGCTGACTCCAAGTGGAAGAACTGCGACTACAGGAGAGAAAACGACCAAAAAGATACTGGTTCTTTAGGAGATCAAGTGTTACATTACATTTAACGGAAATTTATTCCCGTTGGATGGCGCTGTGAAGCGTGCAGTGAAGCAATGGATGTATGGACAACCGCCAAACTTTTATAGAAAATGTTTTGACACACGGATCTTCTGGTTTGACACGTGTCTCCACAGACAAGGTGACTACGTTGAGAAGTTGTGTACGGGTGGGCAAATCTCAGAGATGTACATACTTTTTTCGTACTAATAAATACAAAATACATGATGTGGGAATGTTACTTTCTGACTCAGATCAGATATTCCATCGTGTTTCCTTGTAGCTCAAACAGAGAATAAAAAACTGTCTTTTGGAAACAAAGTTTTCCTTGTTTTCGGGTGGGGGAGGGACTCGTTGAATTTAAATATTTGAATTATAAGATAGATTGTTCAGTGATCCGTTTTTACACTCTTAACTGAAACTTACAAGCATTTTTGTATTCCCAAGAGATAACGCCCTTTGAACAGTCCGAAACAATTGTTGCACAAGTAAAGAACATAACGGAAGTAATACATCAATATTATTTCGAACGGGTTGCGAATTGGTCGTACTCGAGGTTCTTTTACGGATACTGTAGGTGAGAAGACTAAATAAATGACTCAGGCTTGTCCAAAGAAAATTGTTAGCGTTAACGACAAGCATAGACTTTTTATACAGATAATTGTTAAAATAAACACATTGGTAGAAGGTAAAAAAATTAACATAAGCTAGGCCACTTTCTTCTTGGTTGTAAATTTGTAGTAACGTTGGGCTGGAATTTTGGGTATTTAACATTTCTAATAGGACTCATCAACCAATCGCTAACTCATGCAAATTAGAGTTCCTAATCTTCCGTCCCTGTATTCTAGAAAGTTCAAGATAACAAACAGTAATTACTCACTTGGAGTTTGTCGTGTTCCAGCGTTCTTCTTCAGCTTTACCCTGGTGAGAGCAGGCTTTTAATGCACCCTTTTCCGCCGCTCGCTCAGGTAACACAAACTTTGTGAGCACACCACTGATGATAATCGGCAATACGTGATGTTCGGCACATCGCTGACACTTCACCATAATCGGACCTTTCGGTTTCAACAACGCGTTTAGGTCGGGGGGGAGGGAGTCGGCCGCTCTGTGAAGAAAATACCGTCGGTATCCGACGCAATCGAGCAATCACGCTGAGTTCAGTTGACAGCTACTCTCTTAGCAAAGTCCAAGGAGGGGAGGTGAATCCTTCTTCCTTGGTTTCTCTTTCGACAGCATCAATGTCCAGGCGGGTCACGTGATGTTCCTAGAGCGTCTGCGAAGAAGTTGGGAGGCTCCGGCAGTAGTCGTCTGCATGCGTTCTATGGGTGTTGTCTCAGAGATTGGTTTCGGGCAAAAACCTTTCTGATTGCTGAACGTCCCTTGTCCGTTCTATATTCTTCTTTCTCTCTATAACTGTTGATCACCATCAGCTCAAATGCGTCTATAATCCCAGACTCGGCATGTTTCCTCTGTTATGCAGGGGAACCAATTCTTGTCCGAGTGGTTTCAATAATGGAGGGTCAGCAAGCTACCTCTCTTTTCTAAGTTGCCTGCTCTATCTGACGATACCCAGCAACTAACTCTTTTTCTTCTCTATTCTCACCCTCGCTGCCCTGACCCATCAAAACAAACCACTTGCGAAATTGTTTATTAGCGTCTATCCACATCACGTGTCGTCTAGGGACAGAGTTCCAGACGCCTTTTTGTCTGGGTAATGGTGCGAAACTTGGGAACTTTATTCGCAGGAAGCGCTTCCTTGCGTTAACTGGGCGCTCTTAAAAAGCGTCCCCAAAATACAGCTTTGGCAATATGAATTTCGTAACAATACAAATAAAGCTATTCATGTTATCATTTGCAGTAACTCAAAAAACGGTGTACAATATCTTGCGCCAGAAAGCGTTACGTGTTGATGAAAATTTTAGGGAAGAGATGACCGACAGTGAAACGGAAGCATGTTCCAGTTGACAGCAATGTCTTAGGCCAGAAAGCGTCACGCCTTGATGAAAACTTTATTGAAGACATGAACGACAGTCAACCCAAACCTTTCATTGCCAGTCGCGGTTGGTTACACTGGTTTAGACAGAGGTATAACCTGAAAAACATAAAAATTACTGGCGAAGCTGCTTCAGCCGGCAAAGAAGGTGAAGGTACATTTCCGGCGGAACTAAAAACATAATTGTGGGAAAGGGATACCTTCCCGAAGAAAGTTTTTAATTGCGATAAAACCGGTTTGTTTGGGAAGAAGATGCCCTAAAGGACTTACGTTCACAAAAGCGGAAAACGAGCATCGCGATTAAAGATATTTAAGTACAGAATTACACTTGTCCTTTGTAGCCACGCCTAATGTCGTGTTAAAACCTGGTGTTGTTTATATAGCAAATAAGCATGTGCTCCGAAGAACAAAGATGAGAAACATCTTCCCGTTTTCTGCCAACACAATAAAACAGCATGGGAAACAGCTCAATTGTTTCGAGAAGGGCAAAGAGAATCTTTTATAACTGAAGCAAAAAAATACTTGCTGCGTGAGGTACTGGAGTTTAAAATTATCTTTATAATAACAGACAATGCCGACACTCAGATGATACAATCGACGAAAGTGTGTAAACACTATTTCTTCCTCAGAATACAACATCGACCCTTCCGCCTCTCGACCAAAGCATTATTAGGTATATCAAGTCCTCTTACACGCCTCAGCTATTCGAATGGTCTCGTATTGCGATGGACACTGACAGTAACCTTGCCGTCATGGAGTGCTGAAAATGATTCAGATGCAACAACCTTTACAAGAGCTGCAATAGACTAAGTGAAACCTGAAATTGTTAACGCATTCTGAAAGCAGCTTTGGAAAGAATTGGTGAATAATAATAAGTGCTTTACGATTAAAGACAATGAATTGAGAAAACATTATTGACACAGCTCCACAAGTTGGAGGGGAAGGATTTACAGATCTGGTTCCTGAAGAAGTTATTGACCACCTCGAAGAGCAGCCAGAAGATTTAACTAATGAGGAATTACAAAAACTCATTAAGCTATCGTCTGAGGGCGAAGAGAAAAACACAAATTAAGAAGATCCAGTTATGCGGAAATTAGACAAAATTAGTTAAGTGTTGCGCCTCGCTCGGTCACTACAGGGAACAATAACCGATTACGACCCTATAATGGAACATAGCATCAAAGTAACATGCTCCATTTGGAAGCAATGGAACCAATTCGCCAAGTATTTGGAGATTTAAAAAAAGCCCCAGAGGAATCAGCTCTCTATTACAATGATTTTTTTTCCAAAGATGGTATAGAAAACGTCAGTTGATGAATCACAGATATCAACATCGACTGCAGCTCTCGACGCTAGAGATGATTAGGTGTGTAGGTGAGTTTAAATTACAGATACTCTATTGTAATGGGCTTAGTCACGTGTAAAGTATACATTCTAAACCATAAAGCGAAAATAATAGTATATACGTACATGTATTACATAGTACATACATACACATATTACATAGTACATACGTACATATATTACATAGTACATATATTACGTATTATGGATTGTCAGGTGTAAATAATGGATAGTACGGATAGTGTAATTATGGATGTGTTAAGTGTACAGTATACGTATAATCTAAATGCGTACGTACGTATGTGCTGTGCAAATGGAAGAAAAAGGCTGAATGCATAATAGCGAAATAAGTACGTAGTTAATGTACTTTTCTTCTGTCACTCTTTTTTTTTTATAAATTTCATTTTCGTCCATGTTATGTAAATACATGATATTTTTTTTAAGTTGAAATTAATTAGCCTAGATGTTTATTTATTATTTATGGTTGCTTGTAGTCTAAAAATTTGAAATTCATGAATATAGAGTTAACATGGTGTTATATCCCAAGTAATAACCAGTAGATTTGGCGTTCGCTATTATCCTAGGTTTCACGTATCCGCGATATACATTGGAACATATCCACAGCTAACACGGGGCTCTTACTGTAATTGCTTAACCTGCGTCTTTCTGAAATGTGGAAGGTATGTGATTTTTTCTGTTTCTTAATCGTGAACAGATATTAGAAAGTTTTTGGTTCAAGTACATCTGCCGCCTGAGGGTTTAAAAAAACTGTTTAGCTATTTAAATGTACAAGATTATTAGTGTTACATCTTTTATGTAACGTCATGCAGATTCTGTTTATCATTGTCGGGATCACTTTGTAAATCCCAAACGAAAAGTCGCAATCTTCATGAAGGAAATACCGTCTTATTTTAATTTCACTGGTGGGTGACTATCTGTCCTAATGGTTTCCTGTTGATATTTTTATTGTTCTTCTGACTTGTACTTGACGGCAACTATCAATTGTCTTTCCTAAAAGTAGCCCTTTACATTTGGAAACCTACATACACTTGTTCTTCTGGAAATTTTATCTGCTCACGAAAATAAAGCCTCTTTCTAATATTCCTCGACCTATGTGAATGATAGAAACATTTGAATCACGGATATTACAGAAGAAATGTTATTGCCATCCGCTTTGTTCTCGCAAAATGCGATAATGACCCTGACGACTAAATATTTATCGAAGCAATAGTTGCTGTTTTATAAGGGCGAGTCAAATAAAAGTGAGCACAGGAGATTATGTCCGAAAGCTTTACCATTTATCAAAACAAGTCACCACCAGCATTGAGGCATTCGTCACACATAACGAGCCCGGTACTTCCAGGCTCTCAGAAGTTTCATGCTGGCTTTAACAGAATTAATGTAACTGCCTCCTCCACTTTTGTGTCCGACGTAAAACTGCTATGATACCCTTTAGCTTCTTCTTCAGCTTACCGAGAATGCTAAAGTCATGTCCGAACTGCAGGTACGGTGTTCAAGAGTTTCTCAGTTGGCCTTTCCCACCGTTTCCTTCATAACATCAGATGTATGGTTTGAGCATGTTCGTGAAACAGTATGATACCCCTCGACAATAAGATATATCACTTCTCTTTTATTTCCCTGCACAGGCGTTGCAGCGTGGCGCAGTAGCGTGAAGAATTGATAGTCTTCTGATGTTCAGCATATTCTCTGAGTAATGGCCTCTCACAGTCAAAAAATTCAACATCACCTTTTCAGCGGATATATTCTTCTTGGTCTTCTTTTGGGTTGGCGATTGAGGACTTTTCAGCTGAAGGATTTGCCATTTTTTTCAGGCTCGTAGCGGTGACGCAACGATTCATGTGCAGCGACATTGCGATCCAAGAACCCATTCCTTTCTTGGTGATTCCGCAGTAGCTGTGTCAGAGGGGCGACAAGTTTCTCTTTCTTCTGGTTCTCGCGAAGAATCTACGGAATCCTATGAGAGCAAAGGCGCCGATAATTCAGAGGTTCATGAATATTAGTGTGCACCGACCCGTGACTGATTTTTATCGAATTTGCGACCGACTCATCAATATTACGGTGTCGATCTTCTCTGGTCAACACATCCACCAGGGCTTATGTGTTCGGCCTGGTGGCACGATGGCTTTGTCCCGGTCTCCGGTCGTCGGCGCAATATTTGCTATATCCTTGACTTCGCTGAAACGTGTAGCCCATTGCTTAACTTTGGTTAGTGAAACCCAATCCTCACCATCAACTGCGGACATGCGGCGACTAATATTGCCTAGTGAAACTCCTTAAGCGGCTCAAAATCTAGACACACCATGTTGTTCTTCATTTCGAGCTCCACTGTTGTGCAGGCTCGTTTTCAAACCAATGCATCTCGAATTTCATAGTACTTCTCCTCACAACCGTGCCTCCACTACTGACATAACAGCTGACTGCGTCCGACAAATATGTATCAAGGACAGTTGGCAGAAACATTCGGCCGAGGGAAGGCTGGCACACGTTCAGGTGACTTGCCCTTATGAATTAAATGCCACAGTCAATTTGGTTTAACACAGGCGTAAATTACGCCGAGTTGTTCGGCTGTTATTGTTGTTTAGGTGAAATAGTGGCGCGAATACCAATTCTTCAAAACACTTCCCTTCCTTTTTATGATAACTTTAGCAAACACCTTTTGTAGGTCAATGGGAAATAAGCATTAAGCCGTCCTATATTTAGGGCTACTTGTTCTAGAAGGGTGAGGACGCCAGTATCTCAACACAAACACATGCATGCCTCACCGAAGCTTCGAATCCAGACACAACTCCGGCAAATGGTCAGAAGCTAGCGGTGAAATCACTGCGTCACCTGTTCGGCTATGACTTTCGTGAAGAATATTAATATTCTTGGAAGGAACATTTTCAATTTCTGTTCTCTGAGACAGAACGTAATCAGCAAACGAAAATTAAAGACCTAGTAACTAAGAATTCAACTTATTAAACAGATGGACTGACCGCATTACATAAGAATATTTTAAATGTCAAGGATGAAACAATTGCCAGCAAGATTCAAATTTGAATCGAACATTGCAAGACTTTGGCTACATTTTACTGAGAAAGAATCGTTGATTTTCCCTTACATTCCATTTTCATCTTTAATTTTAGCAATTGGTTTTTCCTGAACACGGAAAATCACATTTTTTTGTTCCTTCGTTACCTTCGCTGTTTCAATTTATTCTTGTTCATGAGTTAATATACTCAACTTACGATTTCTACACGAAAACACAATTCAGACCTCTAAGTGGACGTATTAATAATAAGATATCCGGAAAACTGGTCCTCTAGAAAACCATAGTAGGTACAACACGAAATTAAAAGTTGCAAAATGTAATAGCAGAGTAGTAATTTCTATTAGTGTTGTAAAGACTTTAAAGAAATATGGAAGCATAATTACCTAAAGTTGCGATTGGTTTTGATAAAATCATTGCAACTAAACCTCAAGTAGCTGAGGCTTTAGAAAACTAAGTTTAAGAACTTGGGATATTTTGTCATTCCCTAAGCGAAGATCACCCCATTTAAGAAATATCTTAACCTTGATCAAAGAGAAAAGCTTATTCACGAAAACCAACATAGGAGTGCTAATATTTAGTAACGGTACTGAAAATTGTAGAGACCTAGAAAACTGAATAAGGATAAATGAAGGAAAACAAATCTTTCGCAGTGTTTTTCTTTTTTTACTTTAATGTATATCTATATTCATTACAGAAAAGGCTACATGATGTATGTATTCCAGGTTGGAGTTGATTAATGCATTTAAGGAAATGTTCTTTAACAACAAATATGATAGAATGGAGGATTTAGCAAGGATTGTGGAGTAGTCTGAGGTATTGTTTTCAGACAATTTTTAAAGTAGTCATAATTTACTTCACAAAATTAGTTACAGGTTATAATTTAAAACCCTGCGGTATTTATATTTGCACATCTAAATCTGACCGAAAGAAATTAGCGTAATGATACACATGTCATGTAGTATCTCCAACTAAAAATTTTGTCGTCGTAAATTGAGCAATTTTCGTTGTGCTAAACAGTTGCGATGAACCTAGGACTTGTCTAAACTATGATGGTAAAAAAGAGGCTTGCAATGTCACAGTATCAGAATTTATCAAGGACTGAATAAATAAATGTTAATGTCCACCATTTTGACAGCTTATAAGTTTACTGACACCAAACCTTACATTAATTAGATAATGCCCGTACAATTTAAACTGATATGAGATATACAAGTTATGAAAGCAAAATATAAATATTCTAACAAACAGAAATGTGCCGGTTTTTTACAAACTTACGCTTAGGCACTCACTTCTTTGTATATTTTAATGATAACTATTTCTCTAAAGATCCAATATCAACAGCATTAAGGTTACCTGAATCTAAAGAATAAGAATAACTGAATTTCCACTAACGAATAAAATAATATATCCTTATGGTTCTCAGAAATTCGAGCAAATTTGCTGGCTTTATTCATCAAATGTTCAGTTAATTCTCCAGCTGAACCCAATTCAAGACTTGAACACGTCGACCAGAAAACGTTTCGTTCCTGTTGCTCAATCTTTAAAAAGCTAAGATATATTTTGACAGAAGAACGTGTGATAGTGAAGGCTAGTATTCTTAAATTAAAAGGTGTTTGTTTTATTATTAACATCGGTCATATCCCATGATCTCAATCACAAGTGTCCTACAACGAAAGCTTCTCAAAACTCAGATGACTGTGCTTATCAACAGGCGTCACTTTAGGGATTGGGAGCTTTGAATTTCTTACCATGGGTTTTCTATATAAACGACACTGGTCTCACAATCTACATTATTGTTTCAGACTGGTGTTATAATAAATCTCCCATCACGCAAAATTTCATATCTAATTGTTCCCAACAATTAATCGAAGATCCATTTCATGGGTTACCACGAACCACGTTTTTCTTCTGAAAAAGCCTAATCGCCTATGTAATTCACAAATATATTAAAGTGTCAATATAAACTTCACGCGCAAATTAAAAGTCACAAAAATGTGGCAATAACAGCAAACCTAATTTTTACATTTAACGTGTTTGTGATAGATAAATATACACAAAATACAGTATACGTGTACAAATGCAGTTAACACGTTCGACACTGTAACATACCATTCTGAAATTGTAGTCATGATTTCCAGAGACGCTTATCTGCTGGGCCAGTACAGATGATAAATATTTTTCATTCGAAAAACGTACCTAAAGCTATTCTTAATTTGTAACTACTGTATCAGACTCTTTCTCTCGTTTGAACATCCAGTTGTATTTTTGTAAAAATACTTGGTAAGCATTAAAATGCTTGTTTTTCTGTCTGCAAGATTTTCCAAATACAGAAGGATGGGTAATGTCATTTGGATAAAATGTACGCTTAGTATTCTTTAAGGTATGCAGTATATCACGTGTAAAAAATCTCTTTTTAAACTTAACATTTCACAAAAAACATTTTTCATGAATAGTAACAATTTGGCAAATGACGTCGCCCAAGAGAATTCGAAAAGCATTCGAAACTATCCGAAATCTGGTCACAATTTCGACTTGTTGGAGAACGCGGTACAGCTTAATAACTAGTAAAACCATTTGTGAAGAGGAGTGCCAACATTACAATTCGCGCATCACCATATTCACAAACAAACATCTCTAGAAAATCACCAGCTTCAGGGGAGAAAACAATGAAATTTATTTAATCATCATAGAATTTTGAACATCTTATATTCTACACACGCACGCTCGCACACACACACACATGTAATGATAAATCAGCCAACCAAAATTTAAATAATCTCCTACCTTTTTAGAATCCTAAGAGAACAAGTAACACGTAGAATTACTTTCATAAAAATAATACCAATTCTTTTATGACAGTATCATGACTAGTATAAAAAAGCAACTGGAGCAACTTCAAAGTAGTCCGACAACACTTCCGTCGCCAACAGGCCACATTGAAATCGAACGTAGAGGCAACAATTAAACCGTAATTATTAGTACTTCATATATATTTTTAACTAAATCCCCCTGTACCACTGTACCATAACGATTTGAGAATGGCTTGTATATATACCGAAAACTAAATATTTCCGTTCTGATTAAGTGGGTCTACTGTTACAGTGTAAATCATAATCGCATGCAAAGTAAGAAAAAAGTGATCGACAGCCTGTGATTAGTTTTGTCTTTTCTTCTATCCTCTATTCATTTCGCTAAATGATTTCCATCA
This sequence comes from Macrothele yani, assembly GCA_039090855.1. Lineage (NCBI taxonomy): Eukaryota > Metazoa > Arthropoda > Arachnida > Araneae > Macrothelidae > Macrothele > Macrothele yani. Next base: position 57,326,692 of record CM076996.1, on the reverse strand, counting down.
TTCAGAAGTCGGAGTTTCGCAACTTCAAATATTTCTCCCACAAACCTTTCCGTTCTGATTTGAATATGATTGAATAGTACTCGACAGGTTTCATGAAAGTTCTGGAGCTTTCGTATTAACTTGAACTTCCCACAGGCTGTAAAATTCGGGAAAAGCAGCACAGAGTCAGTCAGTTTTAGCTGTGTAAAGTTCTTGTTGGGAGAAAAAAAGCGAAAAACGAGTGACGAGACATTTTTTGGAAATTGGTTGAATTTCGGGGAGAATTAGGTAGTGGAATGATTCGCGTCTTAAAACTGGAAGTCTGTAAAATGTACATTGCCAGAATCAAACGACTAGAATGTAAAATTCGTATATGCAATCATGTGTTATGAAGCTGGCAGACACTTGCGTCTGGAGTAATCCTTGTAAGCTTCTTGAATTTTGAAGTCGCAACTTGGAAGTGGCTGACTGATAATTCATATGTTGGGTTGCAATTGGCAAAAAGATATCTTCAGCAGACATATCATGGAATCTCCAGGTTTATCTCTAGATACGAAAGGATATCTCTAGGACTTACACATGTCGCTGAAGTGATAATTCCTCCCTCAGATGGAAATCGTAACCTCCAGAACTGATGATAAAATCACTAAATAATTTGTGAAATTTCACAGCCGAGCCAACTGTTTAGCTTGCCGGGAAGAATATCTGTTTCATTAGAAACTTGAAATTGTGATATGTAGCATAGTTATAAAACTTTATTTTAAAATTAAATCATCATCATCATCATTGTCAACCATTATCAATCCACTGCTGGACGAGGGTCTCCCCAAGTTTCCTCCACAACGGTCTGTCTTGTGCCAGTCTCCTCCATGTCACCCCTGCATACTTTCGAATTTCATCCACCCATCTCCCATGTGGTCTTCTTCTGGGTCTTTTCCTGTCCCTTGGAATCCAAATCTAAAATTTCGGCTGTCCATCGATGATCTGTCCTTCTGGTAGTATGTCCAGCCCATTGCCATTTCAGGGATTTAACTCTGGCCATGATGTCTTCCACTCTCGTCAATTTTCGGATCCACGAGTTCCTCTTCTTATCTCTCCTGGTTACACCAAGCATGCACCTCTCCATGCTTCTTTGAGTTGTCTGCAGCCTTTGTATGTCTCTTTTAGTTAAGGTCCACGTCTCTGCACCATACGTAAGCACTGGAAGGATGCATTGATCAAACACTTTTCTTTTAAGACATAATGGCATATTGCTCTTGAAAATTATGCTGTTTCTTCCAAAAGCTCTCCAGGCAAGTTTTGTACGCCGATTAATTTCTTCATCAATGTGACCCTCACTTGATATCTGCTGTCCAAGATAAACGTACGTGTCTGTTATCTCCAGCTTTTCTCCATCAATCGATAAATCTTCATTTCTTGTAAAAGCATTGAACATCACTTTTGTCTTCTGAAAGTTCATTTTTAATCCCACTTCTTTACTCTTGTCAGCAAGTTCCTGGATCATACTCTGCAGCTCTGATGGGGTAGTTGCAAAAATGACTACGTCATCAGCAAAACGAAGGTGGGTTAGATAATCTCCATTAATCTTTATCCCCTTGTTTTCCCAGCTCAGGGACTGAAAAACACCCTCCAATGTGGCATTAAAGAGCTTCGGAGATATGGTGTCACCTTGTCTCACTCCCTTTCCAATTTTTACGTGTGTTGTATTTTCAAACAGCCGAATCTTTGCACTTGCATTTTCATAGATGTTATTAATAATATTAATGTATGCATCTTCAATACCGTAGGTTTTCAGAGCCATTGTAACTGCTGATGGTTTCACCGAATCAAAGGCTTTTTCATAATCGATAAAAGCCATGCACAATGGAAGTTCATATTCCCTCGCTCTTTCAATTAGTTCTCTCAGCACGTGGATATGATCTATTGTGCTGTAGCCACTCCTGAATCCAGCTTGTTCTCTCGGTTGAGCCATGTCCAGTGTTACCTTCAAGCGGTGTGAAAGAACTTTAGTGAAGATTTTATAAACTACTGATAGGAGGCTGATAGGTCTGTAGTGTCCGAGATCCTCAATGTCACCTTTCTTATGTAGCAGGATCATTGTAGCGGTGTTCCAATCCTCAGGAATCTTTCCTTCATTAAGGCATCGAGTGAAAATTTGGGCGAGTACTGTTTCGATTTCTCCACTTGCTTCTTGTATGATGTCTACAGTAATTCCATCTTCTCCTGGAGCTTTTCCTCGCTTCATGTTCTTGATTGCATGTGCAACTTCTGCTGGAAGGACTGAAGGAACTCTGGTACTGGTACCTTTCATGATGTCTGGAGTGCATATATCATCCCTTTCATATAATTTGGAGTAGAAATCTTTCACTCTTGTCAAAATTTCGCCTCTATTTCTTGTTACAGAACCATCTTCTTTTCTCAGTGCCATAATCTGTTTTCTTCCCATACTGAGATGTCCCTTTGCTATCTTTAGGCTTTGGTTGTTTTCAATTGCTTTCCTCACTAGTTCACAGTTGAATTTCCTTACGTCTTCAGTGATACTTTTTCTTACTGTCTTGCATAGCTCTATATATTCCACTTTGGAAGTCACATCTTCTTTAGTTGTCCTCATCTCTCTTCTTTTTTGCATCAACATTTTGGTTTTTCCTGATAATTTGTTCACATGCAACTTGTTCTTAGACCCAGCTAATTTTGTTGCTGTTTCCATAAGAGTTTTGGTTACTTTTCTGTTAACTTCAGAGATGTCCACTTCTTCCGATGCTAGGCCTTCTAAAGCAGAGAACCTGTTCTTCAGTTCTAACTTGAAGGTATTATGGTGTTTTTTAAGGTTGGTTATGTCAATAGATTTTGTTTGTCTTATGAGCTTGCCACGTTCAAGTTTAGTGTTGAGGTGCATCTTACATCTCACCAATCTATGGTCACTACCTGTGTTGAACTTGTTTAGCACACTGCAGTCTTCTATGACGAATTTTTTGTTACACAAAATAAAATCAATTTCACTTGTCGTCCCATTTGGATGTCTCCATGTCCATTTCCTGTGTGGCTTTTTCTTGAAGAAGGAGTTCAAGATGAAAAACCCTTCTGCCTCTGCAAACTCAACGAGAGTATTTCCACGCTGGTTTCTGTTGCCATGACCGAATTTACCTACTGAAGTTTCATTCTGTTGCCGTTGCCCTATTTTTGCATTGAAATCTCCCATAATTATTTTCAAGTGCTGCTTACCTTTATTATTTAGATGACGAATTTCCTCATAAAATTCTTCAATTTCTTCTTCAGGATGACTTGTGGTGGGTGCATAAGTTTGAATAATCTGAGCCTGGTATCTTTTCGAGAGTTGGATAACAAGTCGTGCAGCTCTGTCAGAGGAACTTTCAACTTCTACAACTTTATCCTTCAGTTTCTTGTTTATTATAAATCCAACACCACTAGTTCTGCCAGTATCTATCCCACGATAGTAGAAGAGATGTCCACTTTTCAGTTCGATGAGATCTTCTCCTTTTCTCCTTACCTCACTTAGCCCCACGATGTCCCACTTGATCCTTTGTAGTTCCTCTTCCAATTCAAGAAGCCTTGATTCAGAAGATAGGGAGCGTCCATTGTAAGTAGCCAAGGTCAGCATCAGATGGCAGCCTAGTCCGGTCCTCCGGGGATTCTTAGCACCCTCTGCCTTCATGTCGCACTGGTCATCGTTAACGAGAAAAACAAAGGTTGGGTGAAACACAAACACAGTTAATAATAACTCAATTCCTTTGTATATGCATATTTGGGTGCTCCCCAAATTTTCTTTGAAATTTCAAATGGAAAAGAATAAAGACGTTTCACACAGTATTTCTGAAAATTATTTATCTTGAAATATTTTACGGCAGTATTTCATGCTATCAGGCAATACAATAATACTATGTACGTTTATATATTTCAGCAAGGATTGCCATTCCACGTTCAGCGATCTGTTTTGCTAGCAGTACGAAAAGGAGGAAGCCTGTTATTGTTTCGTCCACCGCTTCACCTGGAAGATATGTTTCCGTTAGGTACTTTTTCGAATTATCTTAATCTGTGTGGCCACACAGCCGGTAAGTTGTTCCAGTGCAGTTTGTTTTTCGAAAACACGCGTGCTATTTAATTGTCTCAAGGATTTTTAAAGGTGCAAATGTCTGAAAGTGAAAAAATAATACCGAGAATTTTACACGTAAAGTCCGGCAGCGTATAATTTTAAAACAACAGAGAACAGTTAACTCCGAGTCACGGATGATACTGCAAATCCTCAATTAATGAGTCTTCAGCCATTACAGGAATTTCATATTCAGCTTTAAAATAAAAAAATACTATTTTCGACTAACATAAAACTTTTCGAACACTATTACAGGTAACTTCTGCTTCGTAAAAACAAGGTTGTTCAGGTTTAAAAGGTCGTTAAGGGTGATTTCTTTGCAAAAATGTGGCAACAATACCGGAATGATCAGTGGGCAGATAAATTTCATAACAGCGGCAGAAACAACTGTATAGAAGCACTCGTCAAGCTCATGGAGGTGAAAATATTTTTTTGTAATGGACTAATATTTCTAGCAGCATCGAAAGAGATGGACTTGGAGTCACTTTAATCAGATGACAAGTAAAACTGAATTCACTATGTGAAGACAGAAAATTTTCACCGCACCTTTCAATGTTCATAACAGGTTCCACACAAGAAGTTAACATAGAATTATCAGTTGTGATACGAACTTAAACACACAATTTGAAAGACAAAAGTTAATAAATAAACTAAAAATATTGATATCGCGAATCGTAAAATAACATAATGAATCATAAAAGGTCCAACGGAGAAACCATGTTCCTGTAGCCGCAGTGTTTAAATCCGGATACGTTGGGAGCAGCTGGATGGTTCCAAACTCTGATGAGTGTTCCACCAGCCATGCATGGCTGCTTAAAGCCCGGTAGGTCGGTGCATGATCCTGTTGAAACAGAATGCCACATGTAGAATGCGAGAAGTACAGGATGATCTTAAGTAAGGCATCCCTAGTCAACACTCTGTGGAGAGATATCTAGCAGTCCAAACGCAACCAAATTTGATATGCTGATAATTCAGGACATGCGGAAGAAATATCCGAAAACAATTTTGTTTTCAAAAGTCACCACTAGGAGGCTTCTGGCACTGAAAGCTGCGATAATATAGACAATATTTGGCTCTTTGTTGGATACGACACAAAATCAAGCATAAATCAACATTGTCTCCGGTATTTAATTGAACAAGGGAGGGATTGTGCAATTAAATACCGGAGACACCTTAGTGGCGCAACCGGAACTGATCAATTTGGGCGCCATTATTCAATTGCTAAACAGGAAGTCTATGAGTAGGTGTTCAACGGCCGAACGTAACTGATTATTGCCTTTCATGTCAACAGTGGAATCTGTTAAATGCATGAGGAGTTTGCAATTAGCCTGCACACACCGTCATAATCATCAACCTATATTATAAACCACAAAAATATGGCAAATTTACTCTCAATTTCAAAATATCAAAAAGTTTTTTTACATAAAACGTATTTCTGATAACCATTAAAAAATCTTTGATATGCTGCATTACTCAGAATGATTTTCTGAAATAGATCAGAAAACAAGTCTCGGTGACCTCTCCAGAATGTTGAAGTTCTCAAATTTTACCATAGCCTTAGGAAGCATTCTATTCCTGTGGAAAACCTGACACCGCAAAATAAAAGAGAAACGAGAGAATGTAAATGCTTTTATTTTTAATTCATGGATATTTTCATGGAACACTGCACTATCGTTGCTTTGCTTTTACAGAATCCAGAGACGTAACTAAACATATCATTGACACGTATGAAATCGACGTTAAAATGTTATGCTTATCTGATAGGATTTGCATACATTTTTAAATTTGATAGTGGGGAAATGTGTTAGCTATCTTTACTATATTGGAAAACCAGTATATAATTTACACTATATTGACGAAGTCACCGGGCACCCCTTCAAAAGCAAATGAACGGATCCGCTGTGTAGTTTAGATGCGCTGTACAGCTGCAAACGGTATAAAAAGAAACCTGCAGCTGACTGCGATCATATCGCACTGTGAGGTTGAGTGAAAATGTTGCGGCGGGAGAGACCTGACTTTGAGAAAGGAACGTTTGTTGGGTTGCCCATAAGAGAAACCGAGAGGCATTTAAACATACCCAAGTCAACTGTTTTGGAGGTACTGAATAAGTGGAAGATACATGACGTGTCTGAAGCAGCAAAACGTACCTACAGACCAAAGGAAATCAGTGATAGAGGATGTCGAAGCCTCAGAATCGTCGTTATAGCTAATCGACGGAGTACTGCACAAGACCTCAGTGTACAGGTTAGTAAAAATGCAGGAACCTCGGTATGTACCCGTACCATTCGCATAGAACTTCATTTAACGGGTCACCGTGGGGCTGCTCATAAGCCATTCATCTTTACTCGGAATGCTACTCATCGGATAGCATGGTGTACAGAATACATATCGTGGACTATAGATCAATGTAAAAGGGTCCTATGGACTAATGAATCCAGATACACGATCCATCAGTCTAATGGCCGTGTGTGAGTACGGTGGCAGCCGGGGGAACGCTATTTACCAGAGTTTACTATTCCCACTGTCACGTTTGGAGGGACAGTGTACTCCTGTGGGGGGTGTTGTACGTGGTATGGTTCCGGCTCATTGGTTATCGTGGACAAACCTGTTAACCAGCACGTCTACCTCGGTATTCTGGACAATTATGCCCTACCAAGTCTGTCGCAATACTATGGAACCGAGACTTGTTGGTAACAGCAGGATAATGCACCGAGCCATAAAGCAAGGACTGTTACGGTGTGATTTGACGATAATCCTGTATCGTGTGTGGACTGGCCAGCCCAGAGCCCTGATTTTAATCCTATAGAGCACATATTGGTTGAATTAGAGTGCCGTATAAGTTTGGAAATGGCCTACTACTAAGCAACAGTTAGCGGCAGCATTTTGTACTGAATGGAAGCGCGTACCTTTTGCTGTGTTCCAAACCCTTGTCGAAAGGATGTCTCTAAGGGTCATAGCATGTATTAAGACCAAAGGTGGACGGACGCCGGGCTAATGTATGTCAATAAATGCTATGTTGTTTTGATCTTTTAGGTGTATGGTGAATTTTGTCAATATAGTGTACATTCAATGAAGTTCATAAATTTGTCAAGGATTTAAACGAAATTTTCTCCGTGCATAACCTTTTTAAGGATATATCCTTCACCTTAACAAATAAGATGAAGGCGTTTCACATTTGGAAAATTTAAATAATTGTTAACTAATGAAATCAAATTTATTCATAAATAACAATTTTATCGGATTTATTACTGAGAAATAAAGACGCGTAGGTTAAGGTAGAACATTATTCCAAAAATATTTACCTATTTTGAAAAGTGATTTCATAACAGTAAAAAAAATATCTGCACTCTAATAAGTACAAAAAGATTTAGGTGCTAGGAAAGCATGTTTTCACAAGTGTGAAATTTTATACATCTGTGATCAAATTTAGCAAAGCTCATCAGAGCAATTAATCAAAATATTGTCAGGATTCATGATTTGCAGGAATGCAATTTTGAACGAAAAAATTATATTCTGGAATTTATAGAATTATGGCAACTCAGGAGATGAGAAACAGAATAAGTCAAGAAATGAGAAGTGAAATGTAGTGCTATCAAGTATACACCGGTGGATGCTAGTGTTTAAAATTAAATAGACGATACCAAAAGAGAATTTGGAAATCAATTTCATTTGAACATTTTGTGAAATAATGATACTCCTTCATAACTACACTCACTCATGTGTTTCTCCTGAATTCTGCAAATTTCCACAGGTGATCGGTGACAATGCATGGTGGCGAAATTCAGAACCTTAAGCATCGCTTAGGAATAAGAGCAATATTTCGGGAAGAGGCACTTTAAAATACGCATAAGCCATCGAACTGATCCAAATTTAAAACATGGAGTTAGTTGCATGTGTTTGCGAAACTTCAACTTATAGGCAGGTGTTCAATAAATATTTCGTTTTAAGGAAATTTTATATGGATGCTGCTAAACGAATTACTTTAAAAAGTTTTTTTACATAAAACGTATTTCTGATAACCATTAAAAAATCTTTGATATGCTGCATTACTCAAAATGATTTTCTGAAATAGATCAGAAAACAAGTCTCGGTGACCTCTCCAGAATGTTGAAGTTCTCAAATTTTACCATAGCCTTAGGAAGCATTCTATTCCTGTGGAAAACCTGACACCGCAAAAAAAAGAGAAACGAGAGAATGTAAATGCTTTTATTTTTAATTCATGGATATTTTCATGGAACACTGCACTATCGTTGCTTTGCTTTTACAGAATCCAGAGACGTAACTAAACATATCATTGACACGTATGAAATCGACGTTAAAATGTTATGCTTATCTGATAGGATTTGCATACATTTTTAAATTTGATAGTGGGGAAATGTGTTAGCTATCTTTACTATATTGGAAAACCAGTATATAATTTACACTATATTGACAAAGTCACCGGGCACCCCTTCAAAAGCAAATGAACGGATCCGCTGTGTAGTTTAGATGCGCGGTACAGCTGCAAACGGTATAAAAAGAAACCTGCAGCTGACTGCGATCATATCGCACTGTGAGGTTGAGTGAAAATGTTGCGGCGGGAGAGACCTGACTTTGAGAAAGGAACGTTTGTTGGGTTGCCCATAAGAGAAACCGAGAGGCATTTAAACATACCCAAGTCAACTGTTTTGGAGGTACTGAATAAGTGGAAGATACATGACGTGTCTGAAGCAGCAAAACGTACCTACAGACCAAAGGAAATCAGTGATAGAGGATGTCGAAGCCTCAGAATCGTCGTTATAGCTAATCGACGGAGTACTGCACAAGACCTCAGTGTACAGGTTAGTAAAAATGCAGGAACCTCGGTATGTACCCGTACCATTCGCATAGAACTTCATTTAACGGGTCACCGTGGGGCTGCTCATAAGCCATTCATCTTTACTCGGAATGCTACTCATCGGATAGCATGGTGTACAGAATACATATCGTGGACTATAGATCAATGTAAAAGGGTCCTATGGACTAATGAATCCAGATACACGATCCATCAGTCTAATGGCCGTGTGTGAGTACGGTGGCAGCCGGGGGAACGCTATTTACCAGAGTTTACTATTCCCACTGTCACGTTTGGAGTGACAGTGTACTCCTGTGGGGGGTGTTGTACGTGGTATGGTTCCGGCTCATTGGTTATCGTGGACAAACCTGTTAACCAGCACGTCTACCTCGGTATTCTGGACAATTATGCCCTACCAAGTCTGTCGCAATACTATGGAACCGAGACTTGTTGGTAACAGCAGGATAATGCACCGAGCCATAAAGCAAGGACTGTTACGGTGTGATTTGACGATAATCCTGTATCGTGTGTGGACTGGCCAGCCCAGAGCCCTGATTTTAATCCTATAGAGCACATATTGGTTGAATTAGAGTGCCGTATAAGTTTGGAAATGGCCTACTACTAAGCAACAGTTAGCGGCAGCATTTTGTACTGAATGGAAGCGCGTACCTTTTGCTGTGTTCCAAACCCTTGTCGAAAGGATGTCTCTAAGGGTCAGCGCATGTATTAAGACCAAAGGTGGACGGACGCCGGGCTAATGTATGTCAATAAATGCTATGTTGTTTTGATCTTTTAGGTGTATGGTGAATTTTGTCAATATAGTGTACATTCAATGAAGTTCATAAATTTGTCAAGGATTTAAACGAAATTTTCTCCGTGCTTAACCTTTTTAAGGATATATCCTTCACCTTAACAAATAAGATGAAGGCGTTTTACATTTGGAAAATTTAAATAATTGTTAACTAATGAAATCAAATTTATTCATAAATAACAATTTTATCGGATTTATTACTGAGAAATAAAGACGCGTAGGTTAAGGTAGAACATTATTCCAAAAATATTTACCTATTTTGAAAAGTGATTTCATAACAGTAAAAAAAATATCTGCACTCTAATAAGTACAAAAAGATTTAGGTGCTAGGAAAGCATGTTTTCACAAGTGTGAAATTTTATACATCTGTGATCAAATTTAGCAAAGCTCATCAGAGCAATTAATCAAAATATTGTCAGGATTCATGATTTGCAGGAATGCAATTTTGAACGAAAAAATTATATTCTGGAATTTATAGAATTATGGCAACTCAGGAGATGAGAAACAGAATAAGTCAAGAAATGAGAAGTGAAATGTAGTGCTATCAAGTATACACTGGTGGATGCTAGTGTTTAAAATTAAATAGACGATACCAAAAGAGAATTTGGAAATCAATTTCATTTGAACATTTTGTGAAATAATGATACTCCTTCATAACTACACTCACTCATGTGTTTCTCCTGAATTCTGCGAATTTCCACAGGTGATCGGTGACAATGCATGGTGGCGAAATTCAGAACCTTAAGCATCGCTTAGGAATAAGAGCAATATTTCGGGAAGAGGCACTTTAAAATACGCATAAGCCATCGAACTGATCCAAATTTAAAACATGGAGTTAGTTGCATGTGTTTGCGAAACTTCAACTTATACGCAGGTGTTCAATAAATATTTCGTTTTAAGGAAATTTTATATGGATGCTGCTAAACGAATTACTTTAAAAATAACTAAAGCAGTTTTATCACTGATCTCGTGAAGCAAAGACGCTCTCTAATCACCACAAATTCATCAATTTTGAATTCATGTTTACTCGGCAAAAAAATTGCGTGTATATCTTGAAAATATCAATAAGGCAGCATTTCGTAAATGTATTTTCATGTAAAGAGATACTTTGGAAATCCTACGTTTGTTGGTAGAAATATGGATCGAGAAAATAATTCCATATGTATATATTTGTAGATTGTTTGAAAATTCATGCCAAACCACATAACATTCAGAATAAGTTAACCCTTTGGGCTGCAGTTGTATATAATCCAAATGGCATTCACAATGTTCACACTGCGGCCGTGTTTTATGAAACGTGCAGCAAAACAATTCCTTTCCCATTTCTTATCCAAGCAGTGCCGATTATAAATCTGTCGCAGGTTATAAAGCCTTGTTCTAGTCAGATTTCTTCACTTCTTTGTAACACAAGGCATTACACGAAATAAATAGCCTTCAGGTGACAGACAACACAGCACGCTACGTGGCAAAACATAAGTTTCGCAATTATTTACTCTGCCCTTTCTGAGGCTCGTTTCTTTTGTTACAGCCATTATAAGTTGGAAATCACTTAGAAAGCATTTATGTAGGTGCTCAAAAATTAAGGATTATTGTGAATCACAGGATAATGTTGCCTAACACCAAGTGATTTTTTCATGCTAACGACTGTATATCATTTCCGGAATGGCTAAGTTCACTTTTTGTTCCAAAAGTCCGATGGCGGCACTAGGAGCATGGCATACGTCACGTAAAATGCGGATGGTTATAAAAAGAGTAGTCACAGCAGCAGTATAGAACAAGTTTTGCACAATATAGCTGAGAGGACACATATTAATGACGTCATGATAGGTCGCAATCATTGGTCGACTTGAGACTGGCCAAACCCAGATGGTCAGCCTCGATTTGCAGGAGTTGCCTGTTCCACAAAATGTGATTGCCAGAACCTAGCGGTCATTCCAACAGGATGAAAATGTGTCTCGAAACATCGGCACAGGACGCTGGTGGATTTGAACTCCGTAACAAGACCGACGTTCGTCACTTACTTCCAAGCGGCACAGGGAGAGTAAAGTATGGTACCTTGCCCTGGACTTTTCAGCTGCCAAAATGTTCAGGTATACCATGTGCAGACAACTGAGTGAATACTGCCGGTATGCCTGCATGCCTAGCAGAATCGTCACGTGAGCTTCGGCCCATCGAAGGGTGTGTGCATTCTGCTGCGGAAAGCATTGTGCCTTGAGAGATGGCGAAAGGGCCTGTGTTTTATTTACTGAAGAATCCAGGTTTAGTTTGCACAAGTGTCTTAATCTGGAGCACACCAGGAACTCGTTACAACACCTCCAACATCCCTGAATATCATCGCTCGGCGGCGGTGGGATACTATTGTGGGACGAAATAATACTCTGTTCAAGTGAACACCTCCATATGTTCGAATGACGACCCTTCACAAGAACAAAAGTACAGCGCTGTCATTCTGCAACAGCATGTCCCATTATTCACGTAAACAGAATTTGTGTCTGTGGATAACGACGCAAATCCTGATCTAGTCGACGCAGTGGGGAAATTCCTACAAAGTGAAGAAATAATCCGCTTACAGTTTCCAGCTCGCTCTCACAATTTAAACCACATTGAGCATGCATAGGACGCTCTAGGGATACGTATTGCAGGACGTCATCCACCGTTTCGAACTCTTCTGGAAATTCGGACTGCATTTATGAAAGAGTGGGACTCTGTACCTCAGGTACAGCTTCATAATCTGGCGCTGTTCATGCCAACACGCTACAATGCATGTGTCGCTGTGGCACGCCAATGAACAGCATATTGAACATTTTGTTCAACATAAAATATTTGTACCCTATATTTAACACCATAAAACATCAGCCCCCTAGTGTTAGTTTGCAATGCACGAGATATTCATTGCAAATTAACTCCACGGGACTGTTTTTATCTTTATTTCACCACTATGGATGATTCTGCACGTGTTTTTTTCGTTTTTAATTTCGTTTAGTTTAGTACACTGGTCTGCAAAAATTAGGGAAGAAGAGGAGAAATTGGCATAACAGCGGAACGAGCAGACAGAACGGACCAAAAGACCACTCAGGAGATATCATAGGGTACGGTACGATACGGCTTGCGCATATATGCAGCATAACGCAGGGGTGTGGGTGTTGGAAAGGTATAAAGCACACGGACGGTGTACGCTCAGCAATTCGGTGAAAGCTACTACACGGTGTACATCGGTTTAAACGCCGTCGAGTTGCTGCCACCGTGTGATATAGCCAACAGGCAATCCAGTAGATGACATCTTGATGACTTTACCCGACATCGCGTCATTGGGAAGTTGGAAGAAGGTCGAAGTGTGACTAGTATGGCCGAGGAGTTCGGGATCGCTCACAGCATCGTTTCACGAGCTTGGAGAGCATTTTAAAACGACAAGAACAGCTGTCCGAGAGTTTAGCAGTGGTCGTCCACGAGCAACCACGTCTACGGACGCCCGTTATATTGTCCTACATGCGAGAAGAGACAGACGGCAGACAGTGGGAGAAATCGCAAGGCACATGCAACAGACAACTGGACGTCCGTTATCACGTTTTACCGTGGCCAGGAGGCTTCACAAAGGTGGTCTATTTGCACGGCGGCCAGTACGGTGTGTGCCATTAACGTCTGCTCATCGGAAACGGCGGTTTCTGTGGTGCCAGGGACACAAGAACTGGACACATCAGCAATGGGGTCGAGTTCTCTTTACGGATGAGAGCCGATTTAGACTGACGAACGATTCTGGACGTATACACATCTGGAGAGAACAGGGAACACGCAATCACAGCTCCAACATTATCGAAAGGGACCGGTTTGGATGTGGCGGAATCCTCTTTTGGGGCGGTATCATGCTTGGTAGCCGTACTGACCTTCACATCTTCCAAGGAGGTTCAGTCACTGGTGTCCGCTATTGTACCGAAATTCTCCTGCCTCTCGTGCGTCTGTTTAGAGGTACTGTGAGTCCTGAGTTCCTCTTAATGGACGACAACGCTACACCTCATCGTACAGTGGCTATCGCATATCTATTGGAGAGTGAAGATATTCAACGCCTGGATTGGCCGCAAGTTCTCCGGACCTAAATCCAATCGAACACGTGTGGGACTTCTCGGGAGACGATTGGCAGCATGTCACCAGCCACCAGCAGCGATTCCGCAGCTGCGATTGGCGCTACAAGAGGATTGGGCGGCGATGCCTCAACAGCTCCTCGACAACCTCGTCCTCAGCATGGACAAACGTTGTAAATCCTGCAACGCTGTCAGGGGTGATCATATCCCCTACTAAAGACTGGATTTTTCTTGGCAGCCGCCTGTCACATGGACGTTTCTGTCTTCTGTCCAGTTCTGCTCGAAGCTATCTTTTCAATAAAGTGCCTTTGTATCCTTTGCATTCCTTGTTTGGACGGTTTTGCTCACTTGTCCCATATTCGTACATCTTGGGGATCTTATGGTAGTATTTGGGTCGATGTGGAGCACTTTTGCACGACGTTACATTCGAAAAACCGTCTCGTCTTTAATTTTTGCACGCCAGTGTATATGTAGCTTTCTGGTGGCTGCCTTCAGGGTGGTACACTCGAAATTGAAATTATCCTTAATTTTGGGCATGAGTATATTTACCATAAATCATAACGTTGAGTAATAAAACTAAAGAGGAAGCAACCATTTCTGATTCGGAAGATTGCTTGCTCGAAGCATTTCGGAGAATGTATCCTTTTCAGTTGATTTCTGCCAATTATCCTTTTCAGTTGATTTCTGCCCCGTCTGAATCAATTTCAGGCGTTTAAATGGTTAATCATTTAACGACCGTGAAGCCCAAAAAAGCCATTATCTGCAGCAGACCACTGTCTGCTGAATTGCCTTTCAGGAGTGTGGGTAGAAATTTGTACCCCAAGTCGTTCCTTGAATAAAATAAAATCCCTATGATTTTAGCAGAAGCGAACTTCATTCATCATTATTTCTGCTAAGCACATAAGTAAAGAGGCAGTCGAATTATCCCTGGAAGGTGTCATTCGCTCTCGTGGCATCGCATCGCAACTCTGCGGTCGGATGCAGTTACATACCTGGAAAATGTCCGATAGACAATGTGTATGGAGTTATCAGACTAGATGTTTCGCTTGATCACTTAGCACTAACTCATTTTTTATAACCATTAAAAGGGAGTGCAAAACTGTAAAAAGTAATCATAGAAAATTTCTAACTCTATGTTATTATTGTCGACTAAAAATTTTCGGGTCCGATTAAAAAAATTATAAAATTAGTGCCACAAAAAATCAAGGTTGACTTAAAAGCTAATGTCAACTCACAACGTTTTCAAGAATGTGTTATCAATGTTTTTGATGCTTAATAATTGCTCTTTGTTATAGTTCACTTATTGTATAATTTATAACAATTACTACTCAATATTAAGTTCGATACATTCAGTAAATTAACTGAAAGATGGTATTTATTAATTAATATTCTATTTCAAATCATAATTGTATTTTGTCAAATACCATTTACCAGCGCCAGATGAAAGGTTCCTATGTATGTTCATAAATTTATCTTTGTGATTATTGTGAGCAGTGCATCAGAGGAGGAGTACTGCGCGCTGTTCAGATGGAAGTGAATTTTGTTTTCGATTATTCAAAAATCTACTGAAACGTTGTGCTACAGAAGTGTTTGCGATGCTTCAGAGTGTGTGCACTGTGCAGTGTGAAGTGATTGTTCAGTGTTTTAATTTTTGTCTTACTGTTCCATTAGATAGAAAAATGAGGCAAACTGTGTATATAATTAATTACATTATCTATAAATTATGGAATTGTTTAATTCGAGAAGGGTCACAGTGAAATACTGTGGACTTCCAGTTGAAAATTTGCTAGAGAAATTTTGTAAACTGATTTGAGATCATTTAGAGGGTTTGAAATTTACTTTGAGTTGTGAGTTCGCATCGCACAGTAGGATTAACTTTTCCTTTAAGACCGATGTGGCTAATGCTATCCCTCTTATGTATCTGCCATAGTTCATTTCGGAACAAGACTTACTTATCTTTTCACGTCCTTTCTCAAGGAAAATAATTCATGTCTGAAAGCTTTCTTCGAAATGAGCAAAGGGACACAGGGACTTCTGAACCTCTCGTTGGGCTTCACTTTTGCACTGTATTCTTCGATCTTCAAAGACAATGTAGAAGTAAGCAAGCGTTTTGTTACGTCAAGTTTTGAAACCATAAAAATTGACTTAAAAGTCATGCATCCGAGTTCTGTTGCTGCAAATAATTCAGTAAAAGATATCTTCCTGTTAATACCGATATGAATTTATAACATAAATAATTCGAAAAGAAGAAAATGGTGCCCTTATTGTCTTATCAGAACAAAGCCTTGCGTTCATTTAAATAAAAGCAAACTTATATACCGACTTAATTAATTTCTTTATTTCATGTCGATAAATTTTCTTGTATATATATGTATATATGTCTTTATTTAGGTTCTTCATCAGACTCCCTAGGAGTTATTTTTCAGTTTGGCAGGGTTTATCGTTTTTTCCGAGGGATAAACGATGTGCGTTTTTGTTTCTTTTGTTGCAAGCTGCTAGGGTATTGTTACAGGTACAACGCAAAATAGGCTTACAGCCTTCCTGCTGATATTGACCGATTGGAACAATACTTTGTAAATAGTTTAACGTATACCAGCAACACTCAGAATAACATGTTATATTGTATTATTTGGGTGTTGTCTACTATATTAGAAGTGGGGTGCATTTTAGGTAATTCTAGGTGTACCCTGAGCTTAACAATTTTATTAATTTTGTGTATTTTGGGCTTATCTCTTACATCTCTGGGTTTTGCACCTTCTGTATATAGATTCAATATCTCATTTTACCACAGTGATTTAATGCTCGAGCACAATTAACTGGTGTTTTAATATAAAACAGTAATTTTTCAGTATATCAAAGGTTCGGGACAAATGTCACTATATATGTTTAACTTTTCTTTAGGCTTAGCTCCTCTCCTTCCTTTTTTTTAAGTTTTTTTCTTCATTTGTTTGTATAATTTGGGGAGTTTGTCCCACTTCCATAGGTTGTTTGGTAAATTTTTCTTGGACTGGTTATTATGTGAATGTGTGAATTCTGTGATTTAATGCTCGTGCAACTAATGTTTTTACTAAAAATATATTTTTCAGAGTTTCTGTGTTTCAGGACATATGTTTCCGTATATGTTTACCTTTTCTTTACGCAAAGCTCTTCCCTTTATTTTAGTAACGTTTTTTTGTTTGATATTAATAGGGGTGTTTGTCCGCCATTCTTATGCATTGTGTTGGTAAAAATTCTCTAGGACTGGTTATTTTGCGGGTTTGTGAGTTCAGTGATTTAATACTCGTGCGCAATTAACTAGTGTTTTTTTAATATGTAATTCTCAGTTATTCAATATTTCAGGACTGTTACTGTATTTTTTTACCTTTGCTTTAGGCTAAACTCTTCAATATTTTTCAGTAAAAAATTTGTTCATTCCTTTTAGTACTATAAGGTGTGTTCGCCCTCCTTCTAAAGTGTTGTTTGCTATAATTTCCATGGGCTGGTTATTTTGTTTGTGTGTGAGTTGGGCAATGTAGTTTAGTTTTCTGTTTTCGATTATTTGCCCCTTTTAACGTCAGTTGAATTTTATCTAAAACTTAATTAGTTCTTAAACAAACTAAACTGGCAGAAACCCATACGTTTCTGGTCTTTGTAGATACGTAAGTGATTCTGGTCTTTGTAGATACGTAAGTGATTTTCTTTATGCTTGCCCTGACGAAGATATAAAGAAGATCAGTCATTGGTCTGCATCACTATGTTCTTCTGGTTGTCTTTTTTTTATTTATATTAGTTATTAATATTTTACTTGTTCCGAAGCTTGTTTGCTTAGGACGTTAGGATTTGTTTCGTTTTTCTGTTTTGTTCTCGGTTTTGATTTGTTTTATGTTTCCTCCTTATTTAAAAAAAATATATATATTTTCTTTCTTCAGTTTTGCATTAATTCTGTATTAAGGTTTGATCTTTCTTTTATGCTGCATTTGGCGCTTTAGAATTTGAAAGTTGTTTTTTGGTAGGTGCTTGTTGTTGATTGTTATTTATACACGTGCATATATAAAAAAACATCATTATCATTTTCAACCATTATCAATCCACTGCTAGATGAATGTCTCCCTAAGTTCCTTTCACAATTGTCTGTCTTGAGCCTGTCTCCTCTATGTCACTCCAGCAAACTTTCGAATTTCATCCATCCATCTCCCAAAGGATCTTCTTCTGGGTCTTTTTCTGCCCCTCGGAATCAAGTCTAAAATTTCGGTTGTCCATCGGTAATCCGTTCTTCTGGCAACATGTTCTGCCCTTTGCCATTTCAGTAATTTCACTCTGGTCATGATATCGTCCACTCCTGTTGTTTCTCTTATCCACAAGTTCATCTTCTTATCTGTTCTGGTTACACCAAGCATGCAACTCTCCATAATTCTTTGAGTTGTCTGCAGTCTTTGTATCGGTTTTTTATTTAAAGTCCATGTTTCTGCTCTATACGTAAACGCTGGCAGGATGCACTGATCAAACACTTTTCTGTCTTTTAAGATATAAGGGCATACTACTGTTAAATATTGTACTGTTTCTTCCGAAAGCGGTTTATCAGTCGGTATCTGACTACACAAATCCGTATTGATGGGCTCAGCAACTGATGTCTCGCCATCTAGTGGCATTCAACAAAGCAAGCTGTTTAATTACAGCTGATAAATCCAAAGGGCGATAGAAACGGTGAATATATTTCAAATACGTGGAGAGAATGTAAGTAGACGATGCCATCTTAAATTATTTTTAATCATTTTGCTATCTTACAATATTTATAATCTTTTGGAAATGTTCCGACTCCGAAATTTTGCACCATGTCATACACTCTCACTGAAATCAACACAGTGCTTCTTTTGCACGTTTGTTTAAGTATGGAAAGAGCACAATTGCAGTGGACATACAAGGATGGGGACACCCGGAAAAATTCTGGAAATTTTGAAACTTTGGAAATAATTTGCGATGTTTTATTGCTACTTTGCCCTGCAATATTCTATGTTTAATGTCTTTAATTTGTTTTTTTTTCACAACTGTATTATTACACTTACGAATTTTTTCATTGGTTTTGAAGTTTAAGATGGTGGATTTGACAGAAAACTGTTTCTACAGATTTATTAGTGATTCTTTTTTCCTGAACAAATTACTGCGGATTGAGATGTATAATCTGAAATAAGTAGACTTAGTTACGTAATTTTTATGTGTAGATGCCTTATTCTTGTGAAGTTAGGACAATCAAAATTTGTTTTCAAAAACTTTTGTTATTGAGACGAATTTTGAAAAATATATCTGGCCATTTCTTTGTTGCAATTTCTTTGTTTTCTTCTTGGACTTTTTCACTGTTTTCTTTTTAGACATTTTCTCTGTTGTTTGTCGATCACAACAGAGCAAAAATATCACCAATGATGTTAGATAGGTCAGAAATTTAGGTAATATCTTTATACACGTACATATATTTTACGGATGATTTGCATAACATTGAGAATGTGATTATAGAAAAATATCGTCTGCCTAAATTTTGATTTTCAATGCACGTAAGGTAAATAAAAATCAAAAATAAGCTTTTGATATTTTGCAGCTGTTGAAATTAACGAAACAAAATCTCTTCAGGATAAAATGTATGAAGAAGTATGCATATATTCTGTTAATGTTTCTGTTTTTCTTTCTCAAAATTTGCATTGATGACCTTTTAAAGAACTAATTTTTTTATTGGATCCTTTGACAGAATACACCACCGGAAAGTAAAAAAGGAACACCTATAAGGATTTGGCGGACGATCATGAAATTTACATATGTTACTGGGGTCGAGTTAACGTAGGTGTGATGTTAATTTCGGGACCAACTGAAGAGCGCTTACGCCACAGCACGGCAAAATATGCAAATTATCGTCGGTGGTATTTAAGGAGTACGGCGATGTGAATGCAATCAGTCGCCGGCGTACGGACACGTGCGAAGACCCTGAAGAAGCTGCAATGCCTGGACATGGAAGACGTGTAATATTTCAGCAGTTATCGGACTTTGAGCGAGGTCGTCTAGTCGGACTCCGCGAGGCCGGGTGGTCGTGTCGTCGTATTGCGGAGCAAATTGGACGGGAAGTATCGGTGGTGGTACGATGGTGGCGTAGATGGTCCGAGGAACATTCCCACACGAGAAGACGTAGAACTGGGAGTCACAGACGGACTGATGAGCGGACCGATCGACGCATAAGAAGAGCGGCGTTGTCAAGCAGAACATTCACTGCGACGCAAATCCAAGCTGCCGTTGCACCTAAGGTGACTGTGCGAACCATCCGCAACCGTCTACTGGATGCAGCACTACGTGCACGTGTGCCTCTGGCATGTGTACCTCTGACTCCAGCCCACCGTCAGGAATGGCTGCAGTGGTGTCGCCAACGTCTGCACTGGAGAAGGCAATGGCGATCTGTCGTGTTCAGCGATGAAATCAGATTCTACTTGGGACTCTCTGGTGGCCGTATGCGTGTTCGCAGACGCACAGGGGAGCGTCTCCACCCTTCTTGCAACCGCCAGCGACACACAGGGCCTACACCTGGTCTGCTGATGTGGTGAGCGATTAGCTGTCACTCCCGTACACAACTAGTGTTTGTACCAGGTACGTTATACAGCACCTCCTACATCAACAACATCATTCAGCTGTTGTTGTGCCATTTGTATAGTCGGTCCATCGGGGTTTTTTCCAGCAAGATAACGCACACCCACACACGGCACGTGCAACGTAACATGCACTTCAGGGTGTGAGAAAACTTCCATCGCATGCACGATCACCTGATATGTCCCCCATTGAGCACGTGTGGAATTTTATGGGACAACCACTTATCCGGTCTCCACGGCCAGCCACGACCATCCCCGATTTACGCGTCTAGGTTCAAGATGCTTGGAACTCAATACACAAAATTACACCCAACATCTGTACGAACGACTCCATGCCAGAATTGCACAGTGTGACGCAGTTCATGGCGGTTCAACCTCGTAGTAACCATGTTATATGGAAATGTTATTTTCGGTTTACCAGCAAATACAGCTGTATTTTTCCATAATGTTTTGATCACGTTATCCTCTGTATTCCGTTATTGGGATGAATAAATTTCGTTGGTATCAGACGTCTTCTTCTTGGTGTTCTTTTTTTACTTTCCGTCAGTGTATATGTGTGCAAAGATTTTGAAGATATGTGTTACTTCAAGAAAATCATAAAAAATAGTTAAAACGGAAAAGTTGCTTTAATACGTAAACAATTCGACATTTTACGCAATTTCAGACAATGAGGAAAGCAGAAGTATTGGGAAAGGGCAATATTGATGTCATAATTAGAAATAGTTTACCGATCTGGTGGCCGAGGGAACGAAGTACTCGATTCCGGCCAGTCATCGCAAATGGGACGGTCATAGAGCCTGAGTTGGATTGGCTAGCTGCTAGAGTGCATGTCATTCTGCGCTACCTTGTTTTCTAAGATAAAGCACCGATAGATGAACCTCAAAATACACCCGTAGTGATTTCAGAAGACTTCGATCCCTTCTCCCCAGAAGGAGGGACTTCTGGAGATTACTTGCATAGTAGTCTGGTCAGAATGTTTCCACCATTAAACAATAGGGAAAGCTTTCAAGAATCTGAGACTCTCATTCATACAAAACATACTTGGTCACCGGGTTCATACGACACCGAGTCAAACCACTGTCCCACTCATTTTCTCTCTGTTACTCCTTCAACATTATAACTACACATAAATAAAATTCCATTGCTTCATTAAAACAAGACCAAAAAATGTGTCTTAAAGGATACAAGAAAAGGTTTATTTCACTCTACTCGCCATTTGCTCCTACGGTGTTGATATAGGCTGCACCGAAATTCACCCTGGTAAATTCTTAATGAAATCACTATTATTGAAATCCTTCAACATATTGTTTCCATTTTCGCTTGAATTTCCACTGAAGTATTCTATGCATTTTTTTGGACATTCTAGGATAGACAAATAAATTTAGCTTTACAATATAATTTTTATTTAAACATTTAGTTTTCCAATAAAAATTGTATATATAAATTTACATTTCCAATACAAATTTTATTTACAATTTTTTTCTGTTCAAAGCAATTTATTATTATTCATTTTTTTAACGAAAATCTGCTACCTTTAAAATACCTCTCTGTCACTTTTTATCACTAATTTGCCAATATTTGACACCAGAAGAGTATTTTCTATCATTAAATGAAATGTACCAATTTCAGTACTATGAAGTATCTTTTGTCTCTTATTTTAGAGCCAATGAAAAACAACATAATTTTTGAATCCTTTTACAATTTTTGGCTAAATCAGACAGCTCATTTGAAAGTAGACAGAATTCAGTAATTTTGAGTCCGAATAAATACAGCTTCAGATCGCTCACTTAACTTTCCTTAACACAAGATTGTCATAAGTAGTTTCACCATTGATCATTCTGTTCCTTTCTAACCTATCTACTTACTAATTTCAGCAATTATGATTATCTATACAACAATGCTGTATATATAATCATTGTTGTATAGATAATCATAATTGCCTAGACAACGGGGTTCCTGGAAATAAATTTGGAAGCGCTCGGGGAAGTGAATCCCGCCAGTGACTGCATCCCTAGACAGACTCTCTTCGCAAAAACACTATTGACATACAAATGCAGAAAGTCTTCCATATAAATTCGACAATATTAGCAATGACAAGAATGGCAGGCAGCCTTGTGACGCATATAAGTCTGGTGAGGAACACACCACGAGCTGCTTTAAAAACAAAAGCACGTCTCATAGAATACAAGACAAGATTCGTTACATATTCACATTACTGTAATGGAGATCCGACAAAATTATTCATTGATGTTAAACTCCTGACATTTGCAACCAAATTCTGTCTGCCGATCTGGGGTTTTCACAATGTGACATACACCTTACTAAATAAGGTGATGGTGTTTAACATAGTAATTCAGGTATTGCCTTATTCAATGAAATTTAATACTTTACCTGATATAAAAATGTTTTCAGATATATTACTGAAAAATACAAAAGTTCATATGTTAATCAATTTTATTATCCAAAATATAATTAACTACATTGAATTGCGCTTTTATTACAATAAAAACTATGTGCTCCTTAATACGTACTACAAATTATTTGTGTGCTAAAGAATGCTATTTCCCGCAATTATACAATTATGTTCAAATTTAGCAAAATGAAGCAGCATCACAAATCCAAATAATACCATACTTTACAAGAATACAATTTTTTAATAAGTAAATTATATTCCGGAAATGACGGAATTAGCATTGGTCATAACATTAGAATCAGTTTAATTGAGGAGTTAAGAAGAAAAATGTAGTTCTTTGAAATATTTTATGGAGGGTGCTAATGTTGAAGAATAAACATAAAATATAGAACAGAGAATTTGGAAGATAAATTTCATTTCCAAATTTTACGACAAAATAAGTAATGTTTCTTCTACACAACTGTAATCACTCATGCATTGTACCCTTGAATTCTGGAAACACGTAAGAGATTGGTGAGGAACCATTGAGAACGAATTCGGAACGGTAAGCAACTTTGGTGATTAACAACAGTATTTCGAGTAAAGTTATTTTTAAATATCAGCTATAGGATTCTGGGCTATATTTCCATGCATGGCCCGCACTGCGTGACGCAGTAATCAGTACTAACGTCTTGTCATCTGTCGGCCGATGTGAAAAGCTGAAGCACATAACTTATCTGTTCTGTTTGTATTTCATATGTACACTGCTGGCCACCCAAAATGCAACACCAAGTAGGAAGCATCCGATTGGCCTGAAATTCGCAGCATGCGTCGCCCGCGAGAGGGCATGCAAACGATTAGCATTGCAGGGCATGTTCAAACCATGTGCGCCCGGCACGCCACCGAGAAGCACTATAAGAAGGTGCACAGAAGGCGGGGTGTAAATAGTGGAAGTGTGTTGTGCTGCCGGACCTGTGCGTGGGAAGCTTCCTGATGTCTGGTTGCAGAATACGGCAGTCATTCCAGCATGTTTCAGAGTTCGACAGAGGAAGAATAGGAGCTTATTGCGACAGCGGTTTATCGTACCGAGACATCGGCGCTCGTGTAGGACGAGATCTAGTCACAGTGAGGCGAGTATGGATTCTGTGGGTGCAGGAGGGACAAACGGACCGACGTGAGCGATTGCCACAGCCGCGGTACACCACCGGCCTAGATGACCGGCATGTTGTATGGCGATCATTGACGGCTCGCACCGCCACATCACGAACGTTAGCGCAGGAGTTAGGGTGTGTTGCGCAACAACCTTTTTCAGCACGTACCGTTCGACGTCGTCTGCAGGAGCGGGGACTTGTCGCACGGCGCCCATTGCCTCGATTACCATTGACGGTACACCACCGGCGAGTGCGGTGGCAGTGGGCCATTGAACACCGCACCTGGACTACGGAATGGCACTACATTGTCTTCGCCTACGAATCGCGCTTCTGCTTGCTACACCACGATGGTCGGAACCGCGTGTGGCGGCACATCGGCGAGAGACTCTATGACGCCTGCATTATGCATCGCCATACCGGTCCGTCGCGTGGCGCTATGGTTTGGGGCGCAATTGGATATGACACCCGCCCGTCTCTGGTACGCATCGCCGGTACAGTCAACAACCACCGCTACATCTCCGACATTTTGGAGCCTGTAGTCGTCCCTTATCCGCAGGACCTGCCAACTGCAACGTTTCAACAGGACAATGCGCGCCCGCACGTGGCACGCATCGTGCAACAAATCTTCACGGCCCACCAGGTGTCACTGATGCCGTGGCCGGCCTGTTCTCACGATATGTCGCACATCGATCACGTCTGGTTGCTAATCGGCAACCGAGTGGCCCGGCAAGCACCACCCGCGGTTACGACTGATGAACTGTGTCAACGTGTGGAAGCAGCCTGGACCAACATACCCCAAGCCCACATCCAAAGCCTTTTTCGTTCGATGCAGCGGCGTGCAGTGGCCGTTATTGCCAGCCATGGGGACTACACGAACTATTGATGTCTGCGTGTTTCGCAAGTCGCACGGGCCTGTAAGCTACATCGTTTCATCTTTGCATCTGTTGTTATGTATCTAGTAAATTTGGTTTTGCTATCTCGTGTCGTTCTTGGTGTTGCCTTTTGGGTGGCTAGCAGTTTATATGTTAAAGATGAACATAGCGTTACCTCTCGTTTGTTTGTAATTTGTGTGTTTTCTAGTGAGAGCTCTTAATTTGTTTTTAAGCCTTTTTAACAAGTGATCTGTGTATCAATAGCTTTCGTCATCTGTCCCTTACAAGAATATTTTGGACAGTTAACACTAATATCTGTTAGTTCCGGTTTGTTTGTTGTTCGTGTGGTTTTTAGTGGGATCATGTAATTTTCTTCGAAGCCGCTTTTACATGTCAGTCTGTTTCTATCACGTTACGTCATCTTGCCCTGAAAATGACTTTATACCTGTTAGCTCCGGTTTATTTGTAGTTCGTGTGTATTCTAGCGGGACCTCGTAAGAAGTTCCGATGCCTTTTTTTGCACAGTCTAGAGGTGAGTTTTTTTCATGTAACGTGTCGAACTGAAAGAGGTTTTTGATGAAATTGGTGGGAACAAGGATACGAGCATTTCTTTCTGTTAACGACAGGAACTGTTTGTGACGTCAAGACATTAAGCGTGCCACCCAATCGCAATCTGTGTGGGTTTGTCTTAATGTTTTGAACAATTCCAATTTCCGCTGAAGCACGCTGCGAAGAAGGATTATTTATGTTCCCGGACACTTCGGCCGTGGTTCCATAATACTCATATAACGGAACGGCTAGGAGTCCACTGAAACGTAAGCTAACAGAAGGAAGTAAAGATATGTCCTTTGGTAGACCACATTCTGCAATTCTATTCCATTGGAATTATTTTCCTCAGAACACTGCTTTTTTGTGTTGATTCTCATCAGCAGACAGTTCTTTCCCTGCAAGTATAATCAATGTACTTCCCTTATTCCTCTCGATAGAAAGATTGTGACTCATGAGGGAATCTATTTTTCCTTCAGAACAAATAATTTGGAGCATGGAAACAATTAACATTCTTAAACGTCCTTTTAAGGTACAGTAAAAAACGTAACGAAAAGCAATACAGACAGAAGTGTTTCCGTCGAAACGGGATACATGTAGAAATTTTATTTCACATCGGCCGAGAGGTGTAGCTTGTCAACCCAAATTCCTTTATCTAATACTGATGGCCTGGGATGGAAGTGTAATCATTTTCTGTATGGCCTCTCAATTCAAAGCACTAGCGTGCTGTTTGCGTTGTCGTGTTGCAGAATCATTGGCTTCCCCTTCGCAAGCAGTTTATCCTTTGTATTTAACACGTAGCTAACTGAATTCATAATCGTATCTCCGAGCATGTACTTCTGATTAAAAATGTCTCTTCTGTCCCAGAACACAGTGAGTATAAACTTACAGACAGGAGAATGTGTGTGCCGGGATTCTAACGATTTATTTCTCAGTTCCAGTTCGTAATGGTTAACCTAACACTCATCAAATGTCACAATGCTTCGGAGGAAATTACTTCCATTCCTTTTAGGGCGAGCAAGCAGCATTTCTCATGTTTCAGACGTTAGATAACGTGGTACGCAACTAACACGTACTTTGTAGTATTCTAAATCGTTAGCAATGTCAATGACACTATCTTAATTAATGTTCAGCTTATATGCTATGGTTCCATAAGTTATTCTTCAATTTTCCGTGATGCAGTTACGGGCCTTCCACTCAGTCGCTGATTTTTTACGATAAGCATACCTCCACTGTCCTTTGATTTTTTTACCCAATGATGAAGAGTGCGTATGCCCAAAGCTCCAGAACCAAAAACTGCCATTGATGTAGCGTGAATTTCTTTGGGAGGTACACCATCATGAGTTAAAAACTCTGTAACTGATCGTTGTTTGACACCCGTCGACACAGTTGAAAAAGAATTATCCATGTTAAACGTAATTAAATACGAACAAATGAGTGTGGATTGTTCTATTACACAGTAAAATAAAGCTATTGGTACAAAGAATCGCTTGCCGTCTGACCGGTTGCTAGACCAGAAGTCATGTGCGAGACACTTGGGCGGTGGCTTTACTTATTAAACACGTCTCGTAATAATACACTCTAGCACAGAGTAATGATCACTGGTGCAATTTCCCTTTATTCCTGGGTAAACAGACTATTGCATTTTGGCTTCTACCTCTCGCTCAATTACTTTTACACGGATTTGTTCACAATAAAATTAGCTGGAAAGTATACCAGCAGGAACATATCAAAAAATATGCTTTGAAAATAAAATGTTTATCCTTCTCAGATAATCGTGAACTTAAAACGTATTTGTGGTTCGAGAGTAACATGTTCAATAAATGCCCGAAAGCGTGTAATTTAATTATCATAGTGACTAAAAAAAGATTTTACACTGTGTCAGAAACGTGAGAAAAGCAAATGGGAATTTCTTTATTCTACAGAAAAGAAAACCTTTTCGGTAAACTTAGCAAAATATTGATTGCTTTTGAGTACTAACATAATTCAAAACTGTTTATGTGTGTGTATGTTTGTGTTTAAAGTTTATAAGTAATAAATTCTAACCACTCCATTGAAGAAATGCTTAAAATTCAATAAATTATTATGTATTTGAAATGATACAATTCCATCAAAGAATATAAACGCTTCTCGTGAAGAAGGTCAACTCTCGTAGAGATAACATAAAACTGGCGACAGCAGCGCCACCGCGCCATCAATGAAAACATGCAGGCCCAAAAACCGTACTGGACGACGGGACGCGAAGCCTATTCTTTGACAGAACGGAAGAGAAGCTTTGATCAGTGATCGTTTCCTGGAGTCTGAGACTAAAGCAGTTTTTTATTGTTGTTTTCTGAGTATCCCTCCTGTCCCTTCTTTCGGCGAAACAAATATATACAATAGTAATTAATATTATTTTAACGAAATGTTTGCAGTTTTATTCTTACTCTAAGCACCAAAGTTTTCAGTCTTGATATTGAATACGTAGGTAAATTTGGGAGGACGTTGACGAGGAAGGGCGGGAAGGGCTGGATAAAATTTTCTGGCAGATATGTATAAAATCATTGATTGGCCAAATTTTCTTATACCACATACACTATCTACCAACAAGTAATTAGACACCGCTGCAATCGACGATGTCTGCGGTCTTGACACACGTCACGGCTGCCGCCGTTAAATATCGTGTGGGAAACAACAACGCAAACAGTCGCATGCAAGATGCCACGCAGTTCGGAGCTCTCTCATTTCGAGAAAGGTATAATTGTCGGGTATCACAGAAATGGCCGATCTATACGTGACATATCCACCGACAGAGGTGCCCTGACCCGGCAGACCCACAAAACTGGGAGTTACAGACCGACAGGTGCTGGACAGGAAATTCGGAAGAACCGCACTAAATCAACGGGCCACATCCGCGAGGAGTTTCAGCAAGCATCCGGGAGTGTTCTTTCGATGAATACCATCCGTGAGGAAGCCCATCTGCTCGGTTATCATGGACGTGCTGCAGCCCACAAGCCTTTGATCAACAAGTCCAATCGCGCTGCTCGGCTAACGTGGTGCAAAGAACGCCGACAGTGGACCGTTGAACAGTGGAAATAGGTTCTCTGGAGCGACGAATCAAGGGTCACCCTCTACCGTTGGGATGGCAGGGTCTGGGTTTGGCGTTTGCCTGGAGAACGCCTCCTGCCGGGATGTATTGTGCCAATTGTGAAGTTAGACGGCAGTGAAATTATGCTATTGAGGTGTTTCTCCTGGTATGGCACGGTATCCTTGGTCGCAATTCCTGGTAGACTCAACGTCAAGACCTACTACACCATTTTGGATGACCATGCGCTTCCTACGTTGTGGCAGTTTTACGGGGTGGACTCATGTTACTTTCAGGATGACAATGCCACCTATCATGTTGCGAGGTCCACCATGGCTTGGTATGGTGACAATGGGGTTAATCGAATGGACTGGCCTGCGCAGAGCCCAGACCTTAACCCTATCGAGCACCTCTGGGACGAGTTGGAGCGTCGACTTAAGGGGTGCCCTTACTATCCGGAATCGGTGAAGGAACTGACCTGTCTTCTCTAAACCGAGTGGAAGACTAGCCGTCGTACAACGCCTGGTTGAAAGTATGCCCCGTAGGGTCGCTGCTGTAATCGCCGCTCGTGGAGGCTTCACCATCTATTGAAGGTAAATAAACTTCATTTTCCTTTGCTTTCACAGGTGTCCAATTACTTGTTTATAGATAGCGTATTACGAGAGTTTTAGATTTTAGTACCATATTCATTATAATGCGTAGATTCATCATTCATGAGTTTTGTCAATAGACTGGTCAACAGTTGGGTACGCTTAGCAAACGAAGTAAGCTTTCGAACAAAACAATAACACCGGCTTTAAACGGCGTTAAAAACTACCGTAAGTAATTCAGTGGACTGTCAGCAATCACCCGTACATTATTTCGGACTACTACGTATAGAAAATAGAAAGAAGCTGTATGGTAAGACAAATACTTCATACATGCTTTGCCGGGACTGGAACCCAGACCGATCACGAACGAGGAGTCAAAAGCCAGCACTTAGATCATTGCGTCACGTTATAGTTTCATATAACGAGTTAAAAAATTTAGCCTAACCAACATCACGAAGATATTGAAGTGATAAAGCTTTATGTGTAATGATGGTATGGAATTTCTGTGTGCATCTCTCGTTTCTAGTTATTTTAAGAAAACTATCAAACCCCCTCAAATTTTCGCAATGTAAATTCCACGTACTAGTTCTATGGAACAATCTGCCACGAAACACATTGGTGTGTATTATTCCGGAACTATATTTTAAACTATAAAGCTTTCAATAGTATTTCCAGATTCATAAATTCCAAACGGAATGAATGCGCTGCTTTTAAGTTCTTAATTCTTTAAAATAGCTCTAAGAACCTCATCTTAGCACCCGAAGCTCCTTGATGTGTACCAAAGAAACGAAAAAATGATCTGACTTAAGATATATAGTTTTTTTAATTGCCGTTTAATACCAACCCAAAACTACGGAAAAGAACGTGATGGTTCAGAAATGAAGCGAAAGTTTGCAAAATTTCATGTATAGCCGCAAATTCCCGATAGGTTATAAATTAAAGTGGAAGAACTTCCCTCGAAATTAATTTCAAACACAAACAACCAGAATAAACATGAGAAATATAGGAATATTTTTTTAAAGATTCTTAAACTCAAGTCGACAATTCTTTAAAAAAAATCAAAAAAAACAGGTGTCGCTTTTCTTGCAAATTTCCATTCAGATTTGTGGATGTTTATTAATAATTATTTGCGTCTGCTTTGGATAACGCTTGATTTTATTTAAAATGCCCCACTTTGATGACACTGCGTATTGTGAAATTGCGTGATTGCATGACACTTCGTATTATTAAATTAAGTAAACAAAACACGATTTTTTAAAATTTTCAAAGGGTAAGCAGACCTACGAGTGTCCGGCAAACTGGATCTTATCATAAATGATAGATTCGTTTCACCTGTTGGTGCGAGATGAACCATTAACAAATTAAAGCACTACACCTGACCAGTAAAATTGACACTACTGTCTGAGAAAATTGCGACACCGTTAAGGACTGCTTGTATTATCTTGAAACTTACAGGATATGTACAACAGGTTGGGACATGCAAATGATTAAAATGTCAGTAAAATGCTCATGCAGTTTAGGAGCAGCGCCCTCTGAACTCTCCGGTCGTAGGCACTCACACAAGAAACGACACTACGTTAAAAAGGTGTTTTTTAAGTGCCCCAATTTTTCGTGGCCGAACACGTTTACATTATGAACGCATAATAGACACTGAGTGAGAAAGGAGGATTGTTGAGATGGGAGAAGATGGGTCTTCCTGCCGCGAAATTACTTCTGGTATATTAGGAAACACCAGCACGGTAGTGCCAATGTAGTGTCAGTGGGCAGATGAGGACCAAACCCACAGAAATATGAGAAATAGACGGCCAAATCGCGCTGTGAAACCGAATGATACATCTCTATCGCTTGGCAATGACCGATCGCACAGCGACATACACGGTGTTAGTACAGCAGTGGAGCATTGTCACATGTCAGGCTTTGTCCCTTAGCAAAGCTCAACGTCGCCTGCTAAAGAGAGGACTGGTTGCTAGCAGCACTCACTTTGCTGAGCATTCCTTCTACCGTCAAACACAGACGTCCTGAACTGCAGCTGGGTCCCTGATATAGACACAGGCGCACTGATTGGCAACAGACGTGTTTTCTGACAAGTCGCGATTCAACTAAGTGCAATATGATGGTGGCATACGCGTTCGAAGGCGTAGTGGTGAACTGCACGCGGCAGAGCCATGCCAGCCCAAAGCCCTGTATTATAGTTTGGGAAATCCATTGATTCCAATTCGCGACCTCACGTGATACGAATTGAGGTCACCCTCATGCGCCCATCCATCAGGGAATTTTTACAGGCAGAAGTGATGCACGTTTTTCAAAGTTGTCCTGGCACTATGTTCCATATGGATGATGCATGTCCACATGTGACACGGAATGCCCAAGACTTTTTCCATTCACGGCAAACATCGTTTTTTGCCTGTCTTGCACGTTCGCCGGATATGTCCCCAATCGACCTTGTCTGGAACATGGTAGCTAAGTAACTGGCCAGTCCAGCGCATCCGCCACTCACTACAAATAACTCGGTGTCGCATAGATGCTGCCTGGAAGTCGGTTTCATAGGAAAAGATCAAAAACCTTTTCCATTAATGCCACTCGGCGTAGAGGCTCTTATTGTTGTTCGAGAAGGCATTGCACCATACTGAGATCTGAAACGAATAAATCGTTTATAACTACAAATGCAATCATTAATCTCCTGTAATATAAGGAATCTGTGATATAAATTTCTTTTCAGGAGCACGACCATTTCTTTTTTAACAAAAAAACACTGTACCCTCTGATTTTCTTAAAATATAAACTGACAGTTTTCCTTTCCGTTATCCACAGTACCCATATTTAAGGTGGATTGCCAATTACCGTCATATATACAGCTGAGTCCCCTTATTGTGACCACGTCCTACTTTAGACGTCAACAGCGCGTATCCAATGAAAGAAGGCACGTGTCGTGAGCTGCCTTGGAGGGTATATAAGGTGTGCTAAAAGCATTCTGAAAACACATCAATCGTTGCTGTCATGGATAAAAAGAGCGATTTATCAGATTTGCAAAAAGGGATGATTATCGGATTTCGGGACAAGGCTGGTTGTATTTCTGAAACAGCGCATTCTGTGAACTGTTCGCGTGCTGCTGTTGTTAAAGTGTATCGTGATTGGCGAAATGACACCATTGCGGATAAGCGATGTGGAAACTGTCGGGCACCACGTGCCATTGATGTGAGAGGTGAACGTCGGCCTCGAAGGTGCATGCGGATCAAACGCCACGCTATAGTGGAGCAACTCGCTTCCCGGATGAACCAGGTGGATAAAGGAAGTACGTATAAAACAACAATTAAGCAAACCTTGATTCGTATATGGCTCTGATGCAGACAGATGGTCACTGCACCTGTGGCAACGAAGGTGCACCGGCAAAAAAGGCTTACATTTTCACGGCACTATCGGAATTGGCAAAGGATTATCGGAATCCACTGATTGGCAAAGGATTACCTTGTCCAAAGAGTTCCGTTTTCTGATTCATCGAACGGATGGGCATTGCAATATAACGAGATAAACATCAGAGAACAAGCACTCTTCAACCATTGGTGGAAGAACAGAAGCTGGTAAGGGTAGCGTTATGGTCTGGGGAATGTTTTCGTGGCATTCTCTGGGACCACTCATTTCTGTTGAAGGCACTACGGACTCAATTCGTTATGAATTAATCCTTGTTGACCACCTATACACATACATTCTTATTGTCTTCCTTTGGGCGAATGGGATCTTCCAGCACGACAATGCGACGTGTCACGCAGCTAGAAATGTCCGAGAGAGGTTGTAAGAGCACGATGGAGATCTCAAAGTACTTTCCTGGTCCCCTAATTCCTCAGACTTAAACTAAATTGATCATCTGTGGGACAACCTCGATCGTGCTGTTTGATCTACAGATCATCCACCACGCACCCTCCAGCAGCTGTTAGATGCACTGCAGTCAGCATGGATCCACATACCTGTGAACACTTTCCAGCATCTTATTGAGTCATTCCCAGCCCGTCTTGCTGCTGTCCGCGATGCACACGGCGGTTACTCTAAATATTAACTCGTGGTCACAATAATGTGACTCGACCGTGTATATTTCCGTTTTGCTTGCTTTTCAACAGTTCGCGGGCCTAATTAAAACCTTGAATCCTTATACGCTGTAACAACCAGACGTCCCTCTGTCTTTGTACAAAACTAACCTGCGATTTTCTCTCAGGAAAGCGCAGTGAGTATGGAGATAAGGATTAAATACTTATCTGATTATGATTTCTTTCAGAAATTTATTTCATAAAATTTTATCGACTCAGTTTTGTTCATGTTAAAATCTTTAAAACAACAAGCGCCAGTGCACTGTAAAAATATTACTGTAGATTTTACGGTTTTAAACCGTTTTCCAGGGTGCCAACACAAAACCGTAAAATCTACAGTTTTATGCCGTGTTGGAGCAAAGCTATAGCTTTGCTCCAACTCAATCAACACATTCGTTCCAGCCAAATTTTTGTGTTTTCATGATTATTTGGACTGTGACTCGCCCCAGCCAAATTCTGTGCTGTTTTCTTCATTAAATGCGGTGTTGGAGCAAAGCTATAGCTTTGCTCCAACACGGCATAAAACTGTAGATTTTACGGTTTTGTTTTGGCACCCTGGAAAACGGTTTAAAACCGTAAAATCTACAATTTCTTTTACAGTAGGGTGGCGCAGTATTTTAGCGTTGGCTTATGAGCATTCGTTCGAGAAGTTACCAGGTTCGAATCACGGTGAGACATGGTTTATGTGTTTGTCTTGTGGGGCTGGCTCTTTCCCTACCATGGAACCAGCGGCCTTAAATTTGGGAGGTCGGCTGCATATAGCCTATTGAGTTGCTCACTGTGGTCATTATACTTTTAATAAAAAAAACACAGAAAACTTGTCAAAGAATTAACTGAGCTAATATTTAGAAGTTTTAAACATCAATATTCATCTGGTCGTTTTGTTACTTATTACAGAGTTATCACTATAAGGAAATTACAACTTGTTAATCATTGCCTTTTTATTGTTATGCACTTACTTCTATGACAATACACTATATAATGAATAACGCTTTTGCTACCAAGCTAATTATTGTGAATATAGCTTTCACTAATACTATAATGAATTCAATGCTTGTACTAAACTTCTAATAGTGAATTCAAATGGTTGTTGTTACTAGTTAATTAAGATCATGAATAAATTCTTGTGCTGGTTGTTACTAATAACACCAAATGAAATAAACCTAACAGCCAGACAGAGGTCTGACAGTAACTATGAACTGAGAAAAACGTACTTACAACAAATTCTTTATTATTGAGACTTCTCGCTCTCACATAAACGAACTCTCTTTATGGAGCACCAAACGCTCTTCCCGTACAACAACAAACGCTCTCCCTACACACATCAACAAAAAGCTCTCCTCAGGTATCGTTGAACGCGCCTATTTATACTGGCCACCACCACGTCATGACTTACACTCATTGCCAGATCTCATTCAGCAGGAGAAATAACATCTCGTTCAGTAAGAAGATAATTTACATAGAAAAATAAAATAACCAGAGATAGTAAAAATCAAAAGGAAAGTGAATCGAGAGTATACGTTACAACTAATTTTATATATTATGCAGTGTTGCATATTGCACAATTAGGGAAGAGGAAAATGTACTTTTGGGCATGCATTTCGCAAGTGAACGATTTTACAATCGGTTTTAACGCTAAATAATGTATCGTCCAGGAAGTATCAATTGAACTTAAATGAAATAGTATGAATATATTATTTTTTCTAAAATTTACTGAAAGATATCTTATGTAATTCGAAATCATGTTTGTCATGATCGATTTCTAACTATTATTACCGACTTAAAAAATGACTTAGTTTCCTTTGAAGGCCAATTACGTACAAAATTGATCTATTAAGGAAAAAATATTCCTCAAAATACATGGGAAATCGGTAGAATATTCAAAGCAAACATTATATGCATTCTGAATTTGCTTGTAAGACTTACTTGTCATTCATGTAACATCTCTCAGAAAACTTGGAAATTTCTTCGACCTAAAGCGGAAATCGAACCCGCAACTCCCGATTTCCGCTTCAGTTATCGTAATTAAACGGATTTCGCGAAATGCTGCTTTGACTTCCGCTCCAGGGAGAAGAAACTTTCGAGTTTTCTGAGAGCTGTTACACGGGTGACCATTAAGTGGTACAAGCAAATTCAGAATTTATATTATGTTTACATTGAATATTAATTCAAAAATGATCTATTTTGCTTTTAAAGGAATTTGGAGCATTAATAACTTGCAACCAAATTTGTTCAAACATGAATTTGTATTATTCAGAAGTTTAGGGTTCACGATTTGAATGTGAAGATATTAATATCATCATCATCATCATCATCATCATATCAACCATTATCAATCCACTGCTGGATGAAGGTCTCCCCAAGTTTCTTCTACAACGGTCTTTCTTGTGCCAGTATCCCCCAGGTTATTCCCGCATACTTTCGAATTTCTTCCATCCATCTCCCATGTGGTTTATTTCTGGTTCTTTCCCTGCCCCTTGAAATCCAGTCAAAAATTTCGGCTGTTCATCGATGGTCTGTCCTTCCAGGAATGTTGCCGAAGTCTGAGGGCCAAGATTTAAGTTGAGGAGTCATTTTGCAGGGGTTTGGCCATAACTCACCACGCTGGCCAAGCGGATTGGTGAGAGTGGGATAGAATTTCCTTTAATCCGAATGATATATTTATACCGCTACTGGCGGTCGTCAGAGCGCCTTTAGTGGGAACATGATGCACCATGAGAAGGCGGGGTGGACATTTGTGAAGGAGAGGGTGTGGTATGTTGCGCATCACCTGACCTTAGATATTAATATATTTATATGGATTTGTATATTATTCAGTGAAATATTTCAGGGAACATTTAGTTCGAATCTCTCTCTCCCTCTCTCTCTGTGTGCCCGTCTGTTTGTCTGTGTGATTGTCTATCTGTCTTTGCCCCCCCACTCTCTCTGTCTCTCTTGGAATTTTTACTTTTCTCTTCAGAATTGTAAGATTCACGTTTTGAATATGAAGATATTAATATAATTATATATATTTGTATATTATTGAATTAAATCTTTCTGAATATTTCTATATGATTGAATTAGGTTTTTCTGAATATTTGTATATTATCGAATTAAATCTTTCTAAATATATTTCGAAATATCGATCAATACACCCTCCTGGACGTGATAGAAAATTGCGTCATAGAACGAATCCTTGGATTCTGGCTATCTAGTGTTCACAGTACAAGATGTTGGAGATGGTGTAATGGTTTGGAGAAATATTTTCTTTATTTGACATTTTTTTCAAAATACTTTGCAACTGCAGCTGGATAACTTGAGGTATTTTAACATCGTTGCCGGCAAGGCACTTTCGTATATGTGCATGCTGTTTCCTAATAAGGGAGACCTACTTCCAGCAGTACGATGTTTAGTGCCAGCTGATCAGGGTCGTCACATTGTGGTTCAAAGATCACCAGACTGATTTCAAAATCTAAAAATGGCTCTCACAGTCGCCTAAGCTTAACTCTATAGACCACGTAGGTGATGATGAGATTGAGAAAGATATTCGTAACATCAATTCTCGTCCATCGAATATTTGGCAGTTGACGGACGCATTATTTTCTCTTAACCACATCCATAAAACGATAACAGCCCTTCATTAGGCGAATTCCACATCGAATTGCGTTTTCTATGAAGGCCACGTCAGGCAAAACACATTAATATCCAGATTTTCTTACGTACTTTGCTGTATGGTGTTTTGGAAGATCAAATCTGCCTAACATTCAGACCTTCTGTCATTTTAATTTTACCCGATAGTGACTTTATGCCCCTTAAGTAAAGCCATTGTGAAGTACATTATACCAGAAAACAATTGATGAAATAGATTTATTAATTCATTTTAGCGCATATTTTAGTTTAACCATCATTAAAGCACAGCATTACATATAACACAAAAATATTTCAGAAGCAGGATTAATAAACGATTAAACTACTTCACACACTTTAAAACTGTTACACTTGTGATCGCTCTTTGAGTACTCTTATTATTTTAAAACACGTTTAGTTATAGGGATACACAGTATTTCAATGAACTGATGACAAGGAAATTCTTAAGTTGGTCATACCTAAATGTTTTTCGGTAACAACAAAACTCTTCTACTTATTAGGATCAATCTGGATTGTACAATGAGATACTCTGTCTATTTCGAACATAACTGTGGATTGTAACTATGTGATAACAACTCTTACTAGTCAAAAATACTTTGGGCACCAACGCATAGCATAAAGTGATAAATACTTTATAAATAAATGAAAACGAGTTGGATAGCACAGGATATATTTTGCCTTCTTAATAAAAACTCCTTCTTTCTCATAGAAAAGAGAAATTTGCATTGCCAATGATGTGCCAATGAAAAGAGGCATGACTTACAACTCACTTGTACTTGGCACAAACAATAAACAAGTTTTACCTAATGCTGACAGAAAACTAGCTGTAGTCTGGTTTATCAAATGCGTCACAGTCAAACTATAACTCATCAGTTTTGTCCCAATTTCCTGTAATAGCACGTTTTCAAAGTTTGTAAGATTTCCTTCTTCTTCTACAAAAATGCAGAAGCTACTAGCAGTAAAATACTGTAAAAAATAAGAATTAGTATCTTTAAAGTTTCTTTTTTACACCTAATTACGCCAGATATCAGAGAAACAAATTACTTTCATAATCATCTTGCAGAAACACGAAGTAGAATTTTTATTGTACATTTATTATTTTTAACGTAACGGTGAAGAATATTTACGCTGTCATATTTTAAGTGCAGGGAATTGTAATCTGCCTTCGTAGGGAGTATTGAGCACATCACGTTCTGTCCCAGTCTCAGACTTAACAGTTCCCCCTTTGCTTACTGTAGTGCTCATATTGTGCTACGTATTGACATGCAGTTTTTAAAAAGTGTACCCTCCAATGTCCATCAAATTGCACGATTATGGCCAAAGAGGTTATGATTCTCTCAATTAAAAAATCAATTTTGAGCCGGTAATTCATACTAATAAAATACTATTTCTCCTTTTTAAAAATGTGTTATATACTCAGATGTATGTGTATTGTCGTCTTGCACTTCTATTATATTCTATACTTTGGCTGGGCCGGTCGCAGTGATAGCACCAATATGACATGAGCTAAATTTCACTCCCCCTACCCCTTTGATCTTATTTTATCACTGGGAAGCACCAAAATACATTAAGAAATAGCTCTAATCACAACATAGTATGCTCTGTAGATATGTTATTAACTCACTATTATATAATTCGCTACAAATAAATAGGTCAATATAATACTACTAATAATAATAATACAGTAATTTTACTCAAAAATTGACGAAATCATACATAGATGTCGTCGTTATTTACATGAAACTTTCACGTCAGCCTTTACTTTACCAAAACCTCTTCATTGCTTCGGAAAGATCAACTTTTGTGCCATATAGTTTTCAATAGAAATTATGGATAAAGCCGATTGCCGTTCCTGCGTCATAGCAGATCTCAAAAAAGGTTTTATCAACTTTAATTCACTAAAACTTGTTTCCCCGCTTGCTACCGATCGGAATTGTAAGTAACATTCGCAAGCAAATGCAACTGTTGGGAAAACAATCAACCATGCCAAGCTGGAATAGGAAGTTTAGAGCTTCAATTGGAGCAGCTAAATTGCAGTTGTTCATAACTGCCAGTGTGGTGATCGAATATCCACAGTAGCAGTGTGGGAAGGCGAAGAGTAAATTAAGGATAGCAAAATATTAATTCGCTTTGCATATGAGGATTTCAGTATACAAACCCAGAGTCGCTTCCACGAAATTAAAATTCCTCCCGTGCTTTGTTATCCTTTGCTAGGAGCTTGGGAGAATATTGCAGCAGGCTGGAATGGAAAAGATAAAACGGAGCGAGGCAATCTAAGATTTCCACTTGTCATTCTAGCCTTATATATATATCATCATCATCATCATCATTGTCCACCATTATCTATCCACTGCTGGACGAAGGTCTCCCCAAGTTTCCTCCACAACGGTCTGTCTTGTGCCAGTCTCCTCCATGTCACTCCAGCATACTTTCTAATTTCATCCACACATCTTCCATGTGGTCTTCTTCTGGGTCTTTTCCTGTCCCTTGCAATCCAATCTAAAATTTTGGCGGTCCATCGATGGTCTGTCCTTCCGGCAGAATGTCCAGCCCATTGCCATTTCAGGGATTTAACTCTGATCATGATGTCTTCCACTCTTGTCATTTTTCGGATCCACGAGTTCCAATTTAATCTCTCCTGGTTACACCAAGCATGCACCTCTCCATGCTTCTTTGAGTTACCTGCAGCCTTTGTATGTCTCTTTTAGTTAAGGTCCACGTCTCTGCACCATACGTAAGCACTGGAAGGATGCATTGATCAAACACTTTTCTTTTTAGACATAATGGCATATTGCTCTTGAAAATTAGGCTGTTTCTTCCAAAAGCTCTCCAGGCAAGTTTTATACGCCGATTAATTTCTTCATCAATGTGACCCTCACTTAATATCTGCTGTCCAAGCTAAAAGTACGTGTCTGTTATCTCCAGCTTTTTTCTATTAATCGATACATCTTCAATTCTTGTAAAAGCATTGAACATCACTTTTGTCTTCTGAAAGTTCATTTTCAATCCCACTTCTTTACTCTTGTCAGCAAGTCCCTTCATCATACTCTGCAGCTCTGATGGGGTAGTTGCAAAAATGACTATGTCAACAGCAAAACGAAGGTGGGTTAGATAATCTCCATTAATCTTTATCCCTTTGTTTTCCCAGGTCAGTGATTGAAAAACATTTTCCAATGTGACATTAAAGAGCTTCGGAGATATGGTGTCACCTTGTCTCACTCATTTTCCAATTTTTATGTGTGTTGTATTTTCAAACAGCCGAATCTTTTCACTTGCATTTTCATAGATGTTATTAATAATATTAAGGTACGCATCTTCAATACCGCAGAATTTTAGAGCCATTGTAACTGCTGATGGTTTCACCGAATCAAAGGCTTTTTCATAATCGATAAAAGCCATGCACAATGGAAGTTCATATTCCCTCGCTCTTTCAACTAATTCTCTCAGTACGTGGATATGACCTATTGTGCTGTAGCTACTCCTGAATCCAGCTTGTTCTCTCGGTTGAGCCATGTCCAGTGTCAACTTCAAGCGATGAGAAAGAATTTTAGTGAAGATTTTATAAACCAGTGATAGGAGGCTGATAGGTCTGTAGTTCCTAATATCTTCAATGTCACCATTTTTATGTAGAAAGATCATTGTAGCGTGGTTCCAATCCTCAGGAATCTTGCCTTCACTAAGACATCGAGTGAAAATTTCGGCGAGTACTGTTTCGATTTCTCCACTTGCTTCTTGTATGATGTCTACAGTAATTCCATCTTCTCTTGGAGCTTTTCCCTGCTTCATGTTCTTGATTGCATGTGCAATTTCTGCTGGGAGGACTGGAAGAACTCTGGTACTGGTACCTTTCATGATGTCTGGGGTACATGTATCATCCCTTTCATACAATTTGGAGTAGAAATCTTTCACTCTTGTCAAAATTTCGCCTCTATTTCTTGTTACAGAACCATCTTATTTTCTCAGTGCCATAATCTGTTTTCTTCCCTTACTGAGATGTCCCTTTGCTGTCGTTAGGCTTTGGTTGTTTTCAATTGCTTTCCTAACTGGTTCACAGTTGAATTTCCTTACGTCTTCAGTGATACCTTTTCGTACTGTCTTGCATAGATCTATGTATTCCACTTTGGAAGTCACATCTTCTTTAGTTGTCCTCATCTCTCTTCTTTTTGCATCAGCATTTTGGTTTTTCCTTATAATTTGTTCACATGCAATTTGTTCTTAGACCCAGCTAATTTTGTTGCTGTTTCCATAAGAGCTTTGGTTACTTTTCTGTTACCTTCAGAAATATCCACTTCTTCCGATGTTAGGCCTTCTAAAGCAGAAAATATGTTCTTCAGTTCCAATTTGAAGGTATTATGGTGTTTTTTAAGGTTGGTTATGTCAATACATTTTGTTTGTCTTATGAGCTTGCCACGTTCGAGTTTAGTGTTGAGGTGCATCTTACATCTCACCAATCTATGGTCACTACCTGTGTTGAACTTGTTTAGCACACTGCAGTCTTCTATGACGAATTTTTTGTTACACATAATAAAATCAATTTCACTTGTCGTCCCATTTGGATGTCTCCATGTCCATTTCCTGTGTGGTTTTATCTTGAAAAAGGAGTTCATGATGAAAAACCTTCTGCCTCTGCAAACTCTACGAAAGTATTTTTACGCTGGTTTCTGTTGCCGTGACCGAATTTACCTACTGAAATTTCATTCTGTTGCCGTTGCCCTATTTTTGCATTGAAATCTTACATAATTATCTTTAAGTGCTGCTTACCGTTATTATTTAAATGACGAATTTCCTAATAAAATTCTTCAATTTCTTCTTCAGGATTACTTGTGGTGGGTGTATAAGATTGAATAATCTGAGCCTGGTATCTTCTCGAGAATTGGATAACGAGTCGTGCAGCTCTGTCAGAGGAACTTTCAACTTCTACAACTTTATCCTTCAGTTTCTTGCTTATTATAAGTGCAACACCACTAGTTCTGCCAGTATCAGTCCCACGATGGTAGAGGACATGTCCACTTTTCTGTTCAATGAGATCTTCTCCTTTTCTCCTTACCTCACTTAGCCCGACGATGTCTCACTTCATCCTTTGTAGTTCCTCTTCCTTTTCAAGAAGCCTTGAATCAGAAGATAGGAAGCGTCCATTATACGTAGCCAAGGCCAGCATCAGATGGCAGCCTAATCCGGTCCTCCGGGGATTCTTAGCACCCTCTGACTTCATGTCGCACTGGCCACCACCTTGGCCAGGTACATTCCAGCTGCCGGAGACTGAGGGACAAGATTTAGGTTGTGAATTCATTTTGGAGGGGTTTGGCCATAAATCACCACGCTGGCCAAGCGGGTTGG
The DNA here is from genome assembly GCA_039090855.1 of Macrothele yani. Classification (NCBI taxonomy): domain Eukaryota; kingdom Metazoa; phylum Arthropoda; class Arachnida; order Araneae; family Macrothelidae; genus Macrothele; species Macrothele yani. Next base: position 57,284,648 of record CM076996.1, on the reverse strand, counting down.
TGAGTGTGGGATAGCATTTCCTCTAATCCCGATGGTATAGTTGCACCGCTATTGGCTGTCGTCAGAGCCCTTTTAGTGGGAACAGGATGCACCACAAGAAGGCGGGGTTGATATTTGGCAAGGAGAGGCTGTGATGTTACTCATCACCTGACCTTACATCCCTATATGTATATATATATATATACACCATCCCGATTGGCTAGCGTGGTTAGTTATGGCCAAACCCCTCCTAAATGAATCCACAACTTAAATCTTGGCCCTCAGTCTCCGGCAGCTGGAATGTACCAGGCCAAGGCAGCGGCCAGTGCGACATGAAGGCAGAGGGTGCTAAAAAATCCCCGGAGGACCGGACTAGGCTGCCATCTGATGCTGACCTTGGCTACGTATAATGTACGCTGCCTATCTTCTGATTCAAGGCTTCTTGAATTGGAAGAGGAAATACAAAGGATTAAGTGGGACATCGTCGGTCTAAGTGAGGTAAGGAGAAAAGGAGAAGATCACATTGAACAGAAAAGTGGAAATCTCTTCTACTATCGTGGGACATATACTGGCAGAACTAGCGGTGTTGGATTTATAATAAACAAGAAACTGAAGGATAAAGTTGTAGAAGTTGAAAGTTCCTCTGACAGAGCTGCACGACACGTAATCCAACTCTCGAGAAGATACCAGGCTCAGATTATTTAAACTTATGCACCCACCACAAGTCATCCTGAAGAAGAAATTGAAGAATTTTATTAGGAAATTCATCATCTAAATAATAAAGGTAAGCAACACTTGAAGATAATTATGGGAAATTTCAATGCAAAAATAGGGCAACGGCAACAGAATGAAACTTCAGTAGGTAAATTCGGTCACGGCAACAGAAACCAGTGTGGAAATACTCTCGTAGAGTTTGCACAGGCAGAAGGGTTTTTCATCATTAACTCCTTTTTCAAGATAAAGCCACACAGGAAATGGACATGGAGACCTCATAATGAGACGACAAGTGAAATTGATTTTATTATATGTAACAAAAAATTCGTCATAGAAGACTGCAGTGTGCTAAACAAGTTCAACACAGGTAGTGACCATAGATTGGTGAGATGTAAGATGCACCTCAACACTAAACTCGAACGTGGCAAGCTCATAAGACAAACAAAATGTATTGACATAACCAACCTTAAAAAGCTCCATAATACATTCAAGTTGGAAATGAAGAACAGATTCTCTGCTTTAGAAAGCCTAACATTGGAAGAAGTGGATATTTCTGAAGTTAACAGAAAAGTAACCAAAGCTCTTACAGAAACAGCAACAAACTTAACTGGGTCTAAGAACAAGTTGCATGTGAACAAATTATCAGGAAAAACAAAAATGTTGAGGCAAAAAGAAGAGAGATGAGGACAACTAAAGAAGACGGGACTTCCAAAGTGGAATACATAGAGCTATGCAAGACAGTACGAAAAGGTATCACTGAAGACGTAAGGAAATTTAACTGTGAAATAGTAAGGAAAGCAATTGAAAACAACCAAAGCCTAAAGATAGCATAGGGACATCTCAGTAAGGGAAGGAAACAGATTATGGCACTGAGAAAAGGAGATGGTTTTGTAACAAGAAATGGAGGCGAAATTTTAACAAGAGTGAAAGATTTCTACTCCAAGTTATATGAAAGGGATGATACATGTACTCCAGATATCATAGATGGTACCAGTACCAGAGTTCTTCCAGTCCTCCCAGCAGAAGTTGCACATGCAATCAGGAACATGAAGCGGGGAAAAGCTCCAGGAGAAGATGGAATTACTGTAGACATCATACAAGAAGCAAGTGGAGAAATCGAAACAGTACTCGCCCAAATTTTCACTCGATGCCTTAATAAAGGGAAGATTCCTGAGGATTGGAACAACGCTACAATGATCTTGCTACATAAAAAAGATGACATTAATTATCTCAGGAACAACAGACCTATCAGCCTCCTATCAGTGGTTTATCAAATCTTCACTAAAGTTCTTTCACACCGCTTGAAGGTGACACTGGACATGGCTCAACCGAGAGAACAAGCTGGATTCAGGAGTGGCTACAGCACAATAGATCATATCCACGTACTGAGAGAACTAATTGAAAGAGCGAGGGAATATGAACTTCCATTGTGCATGGCTTTTATCGGTTATGAAAAAGCCTTTGATTCGGTGAAACCATCAGCAGTTACAATGGCTCTAAAATCCTGCGGTATTGAAGATGCATACATTAATATTATTAATAACATCTATAAAATGCAAGTGCAAAGATTCAGCTGTTTGAAAATACAACACACATAAAAATTGGAAAGGGAGTGAGACAAGGTGACACCATATCTCCGCAGCTCTTTATCGCCACATTGGAAAATGTCTTTCAATCACTGAACTGGGAAAACAAATGAATAAAGATTAATGGAGATTATCTAACCCACCTTCGTTTTGCTGATGACGTTGTCATTTTTGCAACTACCCCATCAGAGCTGCAGTGTATGATCCAAGAACTTGCTAACAAGAGTAAAAATGTGGGATTAAAAATGAACTTTCAGAAGACAAAAGTGATGTTCAATGCTTTTACACGAAATGAAGATTTATCGATTGATAGAGAAAAGCTGGAGATAAAAGACACGTACGTTTATCTTGGACAGCAGATATCATGTGAGGGTCTCATTGATAAAGAAATTAATCGACGTACAAAACTTGCCTGGAGAGCTTTTGGAAGAAACAGCATAATTTTCAAGAGCAATGTGTCATTATGCCTTAAAAGAAAAGTGTTTGATCAATGCATCCTTCCAATGCTTACATATGGTGCAGAGACGTGGAATTTAACTAAAAGAGACATACAAAGGCTGCAGACAACTCAAAGAGGCATGGAGAGGTGCATGCTTGGTGTAACCAAGAGAGATAAGAAAAGGAACTCGTGGATCCGAAAAATGAAAAGAATGGAAGACATCATGGTCAGATTTAAATCCTTGAAATGGCAATGTGCTGGACATACTGCCAGAAGGACAGACCATCGCTGGACATCCGAAATTTTAGATTGGATCCCAAGGGACAGAAAAACACCCAGAAGAAGACCACATGGGAGATGGGTGGGGCAAATTCGAAAGTTTGCGGGAGTGACATGGAGGAGACTGGCACAAGGCAGACCGTTGTGGAGGAAAGTTGGGGAGACTTTCGTCTAGCAGTGGATTGATAATGGTTGACAATGATGATGATGAAATATATATAAGAGCAGAGACAAAAACAAAAGACATTACCTAAGAATTTACAACGAAATTTGCAAGAACACCTGAAGATCAAAACGCGCAACGCAGCTGTTAAGAAAATTCAGAATTCACATACTACACTGCCGGACAATTGCTAAGGACGGATAACAATAGCTACGATAGCAACCATGAAATGGAAGGCAGGGAAATGTGGAAATTAGCATAAGTGCGGGATACAGTAAGACGTGTTGTGCGTATGCAAATTTTGGATTGCCGAACTTGCTCGTGGCGTCATAGCGCTGCTAAGAGATATAAAGGATTTGACGCGTATTGACCGTTGTTGTTTAAACGCAAAGTTGAAAGGGAAAGAATCAATTGACGAACTGCCAATTTTCAGTATGTCTTTCCGACATCACCTAGATGATTTTCCGCGTGGCCGTTTTTATTGGCAAGATTGAAGAAGGGCGAAAAATATCTGATGTTGCCAGGGAGATCGACGTCAGCCACAGTGTTGTTTCAAGGCTTTGGAAATCATTTCAAATAAATGGAGAGTGTAGCAAACGTCACGGGGAGGTCGTGTTCGCAGTACGACACCTGCAGAAGATCGGTACATATTGCTATCAACAAAAAGACACCTGCGCAGCACAGCTAGTGATGTAGCAAATCAGTTTATGGCTGCTACAGGCAAGCGGATCTCCCGAAAAACTGTCGCCAGACGTTTGCATGAAGGAGCACTATACGCCCGCCGTCCTGTTGTGTGCATCCCATTGCCCAGACGTCACTGTGCCGCCCGTTTGCAATGGTGCCACCAACCTTGCAATTGGACTGATAACGACTGGTCTGCTGTCCTCTTCTCAGATGAGAGTAGATACAGTCTATCGTCTGATTGTCGACGACAACTGATCTGGCGTGATAGTGGTACTGCATATTGTCCAGCAAACATACAGGAAAGGGACCGATATCCGACATGTAGTGTCATGGTATGGGCTGGCATCATGATCAATGGCCGTACGTCCCTCTATGTGCTTCCAACTGGGACTATGACTGGCCAACGATACATTAATGATGTTCTGCTACCTCATGTTTGCATGTTCCGTGGTGCTGTCGGTGATAGATTCATTTTCATGGACGACAACGCAACATGTCATCGAACAGTCGCTGTCCAGGAGTGTCTTGAGAGCGAGGATATTCAACGCCTCGTATGGCCAGCGCGTTCTCCAGATCTGAATCCCATTGAAAATGTGTGGGATGCTTTGAGGAGGAGTCTTGCTGGTCTTCAATGCCCTCCAATAAACAAGGACACCCTCATCCGTGCACTGACAGAGGAATGGGAAAAATTACCCCAACAGCTGCTTGATAATGTTGTGCAAAGCATGACACGACGTGTGGAATCTTGCATCGCCCTCCATGGTGGCCATATCCCATATTGACAACTTACGCCGGAACGCCTGCGGACGGTAATTGCATTTTTTTCACGTTTACGTATTCTGCACAAAATGGCCTGTTTGTCCCTTGAACACGTTCCAAAGCTTTTTGGATTTCAGAGCACAATAAATTGTCTTTCTTGAAATGTCCTGGCATTCTGACATTATTTTATTTCACTTGGTATCCAACCACACTTACTTTTCTATGCTGTATATAGCCGTTTATGATCCGTCCTTAGCAATTGTCCAGCAGTGTATTAAGAAAAGACAGAAGCAAAAACCATTAAAAAAAATACTCATATCAAAAACAACAGAGAAAAAAACACATATCCTCACAGGTATTAGTAAAAAGAGGATAAACTAATAGCAAACCGAATGTACAAAGTGTCGAGAATGCCGAGCCTTGGCTTTATCAAGGACCAGCAAAACTCTGCAGAAATTGCAGAAATTTGCTGGTCATTCATAAAGCCAAGGCTTGGCATTCTCGACACTTTCTACATTCAGTTTGCTATTATTTTATGTGTTTTTTCTATGTTGTTTTTGGTATGAGTTTTTTTTTAATTGTTTTTGCTTTTGTTTCTTCTTAATAGTATATATATATATACTATCTACCAACAAGTAATTTGACACCTGTGATAGCAAAGGAAAACGAGGTTTATTCACCTTCAATAGTTGGAGCCTCCACGAGCGGCGATTACAGCTGCGACCCTCTGGCGCATGCTCGCTACCAGGCGTTGTTCGAAGGCTAGCGGTTTCTCTTGCACTCGGCTTGGAGAAGACAGGTCAGTTCCTTCACCGATTTCGTACGGTTGGGGAATCCCTTAAGTCGATGCTCCAACTCGTCACAGAGGTGCTCGATAGGGTTAAGGTCCGGGCTCTGCGCAGGCCAGTCCATTCAATTAACCCCATTGTCCCCATACCAAGCCATGGTGGACCTCGCAACATGACTGGTGGCATTGTCATCCTGAAAGTAACATGAGTCCACCCCGTAAAACTGCCACAACGTAGGAAGCGCATGGTCATCCAAAATGGTGCAGTAGGTCTCGGCGTTGAGTCTACCAGGAATTGCGACCAAGGGTTCCGTGCCATACCAGGAGAAGCACCCCCATAGCATATTTCCAACGCCGCCGAACTTCACAGTTGGAACAATACATTCTGGCAAATGGCGTTCTCCAGGCAGACGCCTAACCCAGACCCTGCCATTTGAACGGTAGAGGGTGAACCTTGACTCGTCGCTCCAGAGAACCTGTTTCCACTGTTCAACGGTCCACTGTCGACGTTCTTAACACCACGTTAGCCGAGCAACGCTATTGGACTTGGTGATCAAAGGCTTGTGGGCGGCAGCACGTCCATGATAACCGAGCAGATGGGCTTCCTTACGGATGGTATTCATCGGAAGAACACTCCCGGATGCCTGTTGAAACTCCTCGCGTATGTGGCCTCTCGATTTGGTGGGGTTCTTCCGAATTTCTCTGGCCAGCACCCGTTGGTCTCTAACTCCCAGTTTTGTGGGTCTGCCGGGTCGGGCACATTCCGACAGTCACCTCTCATCTTCAACTTGCCAATCACGTAGGCCTCTGTCGATTTTGGGTACTTCAACTCGCTGTATACGTATGGATCGGCCATTTCTGTGATACTTGACGATTACACCTTTCTCGAAATAGAGAGCTCCGAACTGCGTGGCATCTTGCATGCGACTGGTTGCGTTGTTGTTTCCCACACGATATTTACCGGGGGCGGCCGTGACGTGTATCAAGACCGCAGATATTGTCGATTGCAGCGGTGTCCAATTATTCGTTGGTAGATAGTGTATATACGTATATGAAATCTGCTCGCGCCAGAGAAACAACATTCGGCTTTCATTTTTATGGAAGGTACAGCCCAGCTTAGCAAAAAAACTTAGCAGATAATATTACTATGGAAGAAAATTTACAAACCCGTACGATAATTTCGAGTCCTTCCTTGGTAGCTCTCTAGACAGCTGCCTACCGGGTTAACACCTCTGACCGGGCCTGTACTTTGGCTTCAAAAACAGGAAACAACAATTTTGTAAATATTTAAGTATCTTAAGAGATATTTGCAAATCTTTATCTTTTCTAACAAAGTAAAGTGAAATTTTTAATGAGGTAAGATGTCAAGAGCACACTGTGGGGCTCTTTCTTGGTAAATATATCTTTGATGACTTCCAATTGTTAGGTTTATTATTTGTGACATATTTAGACCTAAATATCAAAGTAATACGACAAATTTGAGTAGCACACGTATCAATGTGGATTCACTACAATTACATTTACAAGCAGATCTTCCAAACATTCGTCACCCCTACCATAAGTTGCTATGTTGGCTTTATGCATCGGTACATGTGGAGATCATCGTGATGCAGCTCTCTATATTTACTCATATTGGAATTGATTTGTTACCTACTTCATCATTCCCATTGTAGTTTGGTTTACAATATTTTCCACCCGTGAACCACAGTCGAAGAAAAGGCTTGACCTATGGACAATGTACAGCTAGTGCTGCGATTTTACTGATTTTGACTTCTGTCTGCTAACCAACTGTTGCTTTTTCATAAATCACAGTAGTCTGCTTATTTTTTTTTCCTTTCTGGTTTTAAGGTAACTTTTGAATTTTCTACTGTTATGCCAAATTTTCTGACTTGTGGCGAAATATTTTGGCAGATGTTTTTTCTTATGAACTCCAAATTAATTCGTTTCCTGTACCTCTGACACTATTATGTGGTTTGTCAGGCAATTTATTATGGTTACTTATCTCGAACGCTTCAGAGAAGGCAAAAACTTTCAGAGTTATTTCTGTGGATTCCTGTTTCTTGCGAAAGTCGATTAAAAATGAGTTTTGGATGTATGCCGTTGGGGTACATTTTATTCCTTACTAATTCAGTTCGTAATCAATACTCAAACCTGCACTAGTATGAGGATAAAATGCAAACACTTCTTCAAATTTCTGATCATATATACAGTATTTTAGAAAAGGGGTTGTGCCTGACCCCATGTGTTAAATTTACCTTAGGGAAGTAACCTAGGATATTGAAGTATTTTGATTCTATATGCCGACATATATTATTCTCTTACACAACTCTCTAATTATTCTCTTACACAACTCTCTAATTATTCTCTTACACAACTCTCTGTTATACACTCAGGCATTTGTTAGCCTGTTATACACTTCTACAATCTGTCAAGCATTTCGCTAAACCCTAAATATTGCAAAAACATCTATAGGTATACATTTTAATTAATGATACTTTCTTAATTACGCAGTTCCTTCGCTTGTTGTGATAACTTCTGAGTTTTCAGAAAAAATGTTACTTTATAAATTATTTTTCGTTGAAGACAACAAATGCAACTGATACAACTGTGATTATGTTCAAATGCTAACCATTCTCAAACAAACAGACGTCTTTTCTATAAATTGTTCAATTAAAAAAAATGCAGGTTTCACTTTTTTTTTGCAATCAGTTCAATAATCTATTGAAACGGAAGATAATTTTTACATGGCGTCAGACCTAACACTTTTAGCAAATGAAGTCGAACACTTTTCAGACACCACTTTGAAATCATTATTTTAAAACAACTTTTTTGATAGGCGTTGCCCTTTTTTTCAAAATGGGTATTCGGTATCTTTATATCTTATCTATTCCCCATGTGTTATTTTGTTCTTACAGCTTTTTCAGCATTGAAAATAATGAGGGCATGTAATCGGTGGACACTTGATGACGTTATAATGGGATGCTCGTGGGACCATCTAACATTTACCCTTCAATTAATAAACGATGTGAATATCGCACCAGTATCTTGTCTTACATTGAATAATTCAATGTAAATGTATTTACTCTTCTAAATCGTAATTCATCTCTGAATTGTATGCGAGCAGTTTTTTCATAATTGTATGTTTAAGTTTGTAAACGCTCGTTTTTTTCTTATTCTGCAAAAGTTTCAGTTCTGTTTAAAAAAATAACTAAAAATCCCTGTACTATAGAAGTTCATAACTGATTGCTCTTTGATTCCAACGGTGAAAGCGTGAGTGAGTTTTTCAGCGATAATTACATGTTTGAAACAGATTACACAAAACACTGAGAACTCTTCTATATACCACAAACTACATCCGCACAATACATATTCATTTTTTTTCAAAGTAAATAAAAAAAACTTAGGTACATTTCAGTGTATATTTTTTGTTTAGCTATTGTTTTGAATTTGACAGTTAAAAATGAAAAATACTTTAAAACACTGTGTCCTAAATGCTTTTAATTCTGATAAATAAAAGTGAGGTACAAAATTAAGTTAACACTGCAGTTTCTGTTACTTTCAAAATCGTATATAAATTGTAATTGACTGAATCACAATGACAGTGATGCGTCACAACAAAGCCAACATATGTTTTTTAATGGATGCAGGAAATGAGCCTTCTGGTCTAAAATAACGTGTTTCGATATTTTAGCACCTTTTAATACAAATCCCATTTTGGCACCGAAAGCAAACTATTTGAAGTAGAGGACACTCTATTTTTAATTTATTAACATATGACTTACATTTGCTCAATAAATGTTTGTATGTATGAATAATGTACTTCAGAAATCCTTGGAAAATTTTCTGAGGTCATTAGAAAACGGTTCAGGTGCAACACCATTCTTATCGAATTTGCGGAAACTGGGAGTTTCGTCGGATTCATGGTAATATCGAAATACATAAAAGGTTGTACATAAAACATGAATTTTAACTGAGGAACTTATTCCGATTTATGTTAAGAAAATAACCCTCAGGACATGCAGTTTCTTTACTTGCCTATTAGTTAGCCAGATAATCTAAGGATAATTATTTGTAATCGGACAAGCATGAGACAGTTTTCGACTGGGCCCACGAAAGGTGTATGGAATATTAGAATTCGTAGATATGCGGAGAAAATATCGGCACCAGCATGGGATTCTGAAAAAAAATCTCTTTACCATTTTGTAATGGAATTGTAAAATTTCACGTAGCGGCGAACCATATTTGACGAAAGAGTAATACGTCCAATCAGTATTTTGAAGCGTAGATAGTGATGAAAATGCTGTGTGTTGGAGTTGGACAAATAAATTACGTTTTCAACCATGCTGGCGAAATTTCTTTTGCGAGAAATTGATAATTACATACAAATTATTCCTCATCATGACCATTATCTGACGCAAAAGGGATGTTTCCAGTTTTAATTTTTGCAGAAAATTAATCGGTACAACTGATCCTAATTTTGTTCTTTCTCACAGGAAAATTTTGAATGATTAGTATAAGAAACTGTGTACAAGCTCATTTGCATCCTAAACTTTACCTGTGGAAAAGAATATTTTGTAATGGGACTATAAGAAGTGATGCAGGGTTAAAATACAATTTGAATCACACCATGTTCAAATTTACACACCGCAGGGTAGAAGCTGAACGTTATGAAAGGCCCAAACGGCAAGCTTCCCCGCTTACTCAGACGAGCCTTCACCAAAAGTCAAAAATACTTTTCAGTTGAGACTAATAGTTGGAATTAAATGGCATCTGCGGGTGAACTGGAAGTATGTTACCCCACGAACTTCCCTTTTGTCAGAACATTTGGTAATAATTACTAAATTTACGTTCAGCATACGTTAACTATTTTTCATTTATGAAAGTCAGAAACGCTGCAAATCTTAATTCAAACTACTCTGAAACAGATCCTAGTAACTTTCTGGGTGGTCCAAATTTTATCCAGTTCAACTGCATTCAACAGATCTATGTTGCGCTTCGTCAAGTCTTTCTAATAGCTTAATTTTTGCCCTAGAAGGAATTTTACACAAAAAGATAATTTTTTTACACGACTGAGAATTCTACGACGTTTGGAATTTCCCCTGCCGAAAAGCTTTGTTCTCTTACTGAATCGTATTTTTGGAATCTTTCACATATTTGAACGAAATGAACAGGATTTTTGTGTCTTGCAGTTATAATTTTCATAACTCTATTCAGATAGCATTTTATGCGCCTATTTGTGCCAAGGGCATTTATCATCATTTTAGCCATTTGAAAAATAAATCAATTCTATTCGAAATTCATTTGAAAAATGAATTCTTTTCACGGCTAATAAATAGATAAAGAGAAATACTGCTTTTTTTCTTTTATGTAGATGTAAATTACACTTTCAGCGTAATTACAGCACGGCCCTTGAAAGAAAGCTTACGTACTTGCCCTTTACCTATCAACATGAAAGTTAAAGTGTAAGCACTTTATGCTGCACTATGAAACAACCTTAAGAAGCTGTAAATGCTTTCTTGTTAGGTTGGGCATCCTGAATACAACCCTATTACTAATGTATTTTGCAATTCACACTAATTACCGTATTTTGTTTACTAATAACATTTATAAATAAATTAATTATCAGTAACATAATTATTCCATTCATATCCTACAAATGTGCAAATGGCCACTTTTTCAATCAGTGAAACAAGTGACCTACAATCCTTTGCTTCTGAGATAGAAGAAATAGAGAAGTTCCATTCCAGGGTTTAACCTTATATTTTTATTGGTGTTTTTATTATGTTCATTTGCTCAGAAATCTGCTGGCTCTTTTGGGTTTTGCTTTTCAAATAGCGCGACAGTTCAAAGTCTTTAATTTCAAGCTTTCATACAAAGGCGCTTGTAAAGACGATGCAATATGTATCGCGTGAAATAAACAACTGCAGTTGAATTATGATACATGGTCTTTAAAATTAAACACGAGTTACAGCTCATGCAAGGTGTATGAGGATTCAGATATAAAAGGACTCATGTATCATCGATGATCGAGAGGACTGCTCGAGGTGCGTGAGGAATGTTTTGCAAAGCTTTATTTCCATTAGTATGGCGAGAAATCTGGTAAGTTGTAAGCTCCCTTAACGAATATCTCCGAGCAATGGTAACAGAACAGCTTCGGCAGGATATGCATTAGCGACAATCTACGAATAACGGGACTTCTTAAGGGCGGTAAACGGACGGCCCACTCAGAATGGAACGACATCCAATAGACACTTTCCCCTTAGGATTTCACTTACCTCCTTCGGTACTTCGGCATTGAGTATTATAGGAACGCCAAATGTTGCTAAATAAAGCAATTGTGCCTTTATCAAGACGGTTGCACTATGTTTGGTAAATGGTCGTGCTTCAGTGAAAAAGCAGTTAAATTTTATATTAACCATTGGCAGTAATTACTTCATGGGAAATGCAGGTTCTATGTATGTCGCAATACTCCTCCCAGGATGTCACGGGTGGGGATTGGTTCTTGTAATATTGCAGTGTCTCTCGGATCGGCCATTGATAATTCTGTACTAGTTTTCCTGCTCGCAGCCACTTTACTGCGGCGCAGTTAAACTTTACCGTCTCTACATTTTCCTGTTTCTCTTTCGTACTGGGTACGCTAATCCCAGTGTACAAGCATATTGTTTCAAAGGGCTATTTAATCAAAAATATAACTTTGCTTACCCCAGATCCTCTACATCATTACCGATTGCTAAATTTTGCGAAATGTCATTCAGTTCTTCTGAACCGTATTTGAAGATAACATAAAAAAACTCTTAGATTTCAACCATGTTCGTCATTCCTTTTGGAAGTCAAACAGTCATCTGCAAACAATCGGTTATTTTTTATTTTTCTGTTTTCCCTTTTTCTGAAATTAATGACCCAATTTGAGGAATTTTGAGTTTTTATACCCCAGTCATTTACATAATCTAAATATTTTCTCATCAATTCATTTCTTTCATGTGCTTACAAAGAATGGCAACCAGATATCGAAACCTATACATGAAAATCTTAACTGACATTTATCAAGAAAAACTTTTAATGAAATTAATAATAACTCAAAAATTTTCAAATTCAAAACTGAAAGCCAGTTTTAAATACACTATATTCAGATCACATAATTTTTTTACTGAGGCTGTTTTATACATATAACAGATTGCGTTATCTTAGTTTCAATCGAGTCTACATAATTTGAATGTTAGTGTGCATCTTATCATTTCAAATTTTCTGAAGATATCTAAAAAGAATTATATTCACCTCATTTTAACATTCAGCCTCTTCAGATTTTCACCAAACTTTCAAACAGTTTATCTCATTTTTATAGCGGTTTTTTTTAAGAAATATGTTTATATTTATAAAAAAAAACATTTATCTTTTAAAACGTATTTTATAATGTGTTGCAATGCAGAAATGAAATTTTGCGTCATTTTTAACGCTCATATTTCAGAAGAGAAATTATGAGCTCATAAATGCAACGAATTCTGAACATCGTAACAAAACGACTTAAATTTATTCTTGTAAAGAGACACAAGATATGAATTTATTGGTAAATGAGAATTTAGAAAAAAGCCACACTGAAAAACACTATTTGTATCGCAACTTCCTCTCAAAGTGCGTCAATATTTACCTTTGAAACATCTACGTATGCGACATTGTTTCTGTATTTCAATCGCGCCCAACAATATAGGTAGGTTTCTGGTTTGAACCTTTCAAATCATATTTCAGATTCTAATAGTTTTTATCTTTTTGGAAATATGGTTATTTTCGTTAATTTGGAATTTTCTCATATCTGTGTATCTGATGTCTACACAATATTTTGGGGAAATCAAATTACGTGAGTTACTCTTCAGCTGGCTTTAAAGAACAAATGTTTAGAGCAGTTTTATAAAGCAGAAGGTAAATTCAGATATTTTTGACTTTTTTTGTTAATGATAGAAATTCCGAAAAATAACGTTCACTATTTTTTTTCTGTTTTTTTTTCGGTGGAGGGTTTTGATACTCAAATGGGTTCTTCATCATTAGCTTCTCCATTTTCTTTCACGTTTTTCACACCCAAGTTACATTTTAGAACATTTACATGAAATCATTACAAATCACTGAAATTTATCTTTCGTTTTATTCAAATAGCGTTATTGCGAAGCGTTTCGCCCTTTTCTTTAAGTTTTGTGGAGCAGAAGAACAATATTTAGATTTCATGCGGTTTTCCATCTATTGCATGCTTACCTGTTTGTAGTAAATTATCCTCTTGTCTACCACAACATGGTTGAGCGTACGTGGCTTTTGACCTTGACTGCACAGAAAATATCCCGGAGTGGTTGGTGGCAACAAAGCTGATTACTGAAGCTGGTCGGTTTCCAAAGAAATCCCATGGTTGATGGGACTTCATAGAACCACGTGCCATTCAGCAAGAAATACCAAAACACGTTTGTTCAGAACCATTTGGCAGACGCAATCTGCGACTGAAGTCTGGATCACAATTCAGAAAGTGTGTGTTCTGTCGAAGTGGATTTCAGTCAAATACGCGTTAAAGCACGGAAGAGGATGATATTAGTGATTCGTATTTCATTCAAGAAGAAGGGAAAAGTGACTTCACTGATTCTGAATATTTATGTATATCTAATATTTAAGATGAGCCGAAATCTTTAGGACGACGGACATTCGTTTGCGTGAATGATATGTTCAGTGACGCACGTGAGAAGCCACGATATGAATTTGAAAATGGCTACAATTTTCATCCTGCAATTGTATTTGGAGAACTGACTCGAAGGTCCTTTGAAACATTTTTTTCGCGTGTGGTTGTAAATTTATATCCACGAAGTTACAATACAGCCTATGTGGGTTACACAAAATCGTATTATCCGATGTCCCATGTTTATGGCTTAAGATTTTCTACAGAAACTGTGGATGAAATGTATGTATCTTTTGCTTTGATGTTCCTTATGGAGCTAACCTATGGCTCTTAAAATGATGATTTTCGGTGCATGAGCGTGTTATGTAGTGGACGTAACTGGTTTAATTCTCAAGTTATTTGCAGAAACGCATTTCATTCTATTTTGAAGGTTTGAAAATTTCCGACCCTGACTTTGCAATACCCTCCTGAATCGGCTAGGTCAGTACTTGGCTTTGTTCTAACTCCCAACAATTTCACAACAGCCCGATAAAGAATGATCTAACGATGTATATTTATCAGACATTGAGATGGTATGCTGATAAATAAAGTAACCCTCTTTTGTGTATTTTCTGTTGGCTTTAACTAAACCCCCGTATGTATACATTGTTCGTTCTCTTTTTATTCACATAAAATAAGTAACAACTTCCTGTACGGCTACGAGTGTAATAGTGGTACAAGAGTAAAAACCCATTGTAAAATAAAACCATCTCTGTCAGACTATGTTAGCTTTTCCTTCTGTATGATGAAATGGTTAAAAATTGCTTGGTACCTTCAAATACAAGCTTATCTGGCAATTGAGATAGAAACAACTAACATAATATGTGTTATTTTTTACCTGCCCTTACAACCGTAAAGATTTTGTCTTCGGGGAACATGAAATCATGTATCGCAATTACACCAGGAAGAAGACTTACATAGCTTTCTGCGAATGTCAAGTCACATTTTCTAATAGCATGAACCTGTACAGATGTCATTAGGTTCCCGGTGGGTTTCTGGGAAACTGTCAACTTTTTCATCCCCCCTCAATATACCTGATTACTGTAGGCTGAAAAGCCGTTGTACTACCTTTTCTTTCTAACGGCATTGGGATTTTCAAGTCTTCCGAGAAATACTGCATTCAAAAGTTAATTGGTAAAACAGTACTTACTAAATTCCAGAGATGCTGAAAACCCACAATAAATCACTTCAAGATAAGTAATACAGATGTAATTTCTTACGTAACACTATTGAAACACTTTAAAATAGCATTTATTCCAAATTACACTACACACCAGAGAAACGAAATTCATGTTTCTGTAACTTGTAGGACAATTCTGGTAAACATCATGCACTACGTTGGAGACTCACGTGCTCTCAATTAAAAAGAAAAACGAGATATTCACTAAACGATGGCGATATGTTGAGCACTTGGTAAAATCGCACACGCTTTTTTGTGCATACGGCACCTTTCGCTCACTGGCGCAACCTTATTCTCCTTCTTTGATCACAGGGAAAGCAGCCGCAGATCACTATTTCCTTCATAATGCACAATAAACCCTATGTAGATATTTTCCGAAGACATTATATTTTAGAAGCACACACGAAAACCATGACGTACTTCAAAGCGCGGAATCACTGCATTGACGTCGAAGCACCAAACTAAAAGACAGCATTCCGACAAAAGTTCAGTTCTTCCGCACCCTGTTCAGAACTCCGGGTATGAGCCTCAAAGACAACCAGAAACACGATAAGTACTCACACCACGTGCAACACAGATCAAAACAGGGCAATTTCGACGAAAAACAATTTTCCGTCCCCTGCACAAATATTCTTTAGGGAGACTGGATGACAACCATCAACACGAGAGGATCTCACGTACCAGGAATAATGCACCACCTGTGGCGTGAGAACAAGCTTTCTGTCCCTTACACAAATCTTCGTGAGGGAGACCAGAAACAACCGGTAACAAAGGAGATTTCAAGCACCTTTGCAACAAACTAAGCAGCCACCTGAGCTGGGCACCCGGCTAGCCCCAAGAAATACTGTTTGATGCATGCCATGACATTCGAAAATCGAGCACCACACGATGAACTCATTCCTTTTGTTTCTTATTTATGTCTTAACGACGACCTCAGTTATCTTGTTTCTTTACTGTATGTCTCATTTCCGAATTTAATGAAAACCAACCACATGGGATTTTTTAACTGCGGTCTTTACCAAAATAATTGAATACAGGCGTTCAAAAATGCTAGATCTCAAATTAACAAATCACACTATCAAGATTATTAGATACATATAATTTATTATTTCAAATTATTACTGCATTTTTTAGAAACATTCTTAAAATTCATATTACAGTAAAATATTGTTAGTTACCATGAATTTCACTTATGTGATGATATTTCGTATTTATTATTCATTTAATGGTATACACGAAATTGCGTTTTTTAAAACCGGAGAAATTTTGCACAACATCGATCAAATTCATTAAACAGCACAGGCCCGGGTAAATAAAAGCAAAATACATGGATATCTTGCAGGAGCCATTCATTTTAATGATAATAAAAAATAAAACATAATTCATTGATGTAATTTAAAATCTGGTGGATGGTAGCAAAACAAGTGCTTTGCACCAACTACTAAATTACAGTTTGGAACCAAAGTGTATAGAGTCTTGAATGTATGAAGAAATTTATTTTTAATTTTACGGAAATTAAATTTCAAATATGGACATAAACTAAGGCGTTCTTCCATGTAACGTAACCACAGAAATTTGAAAATGTTTCGTCCTGAAATGGTAATCGAACCAGTATCTCTCAGTTTCAGCTCGAGTATGCTAACCATTACATTACCCACGACAATGAAGTCCAACAGCTGAGATTTATCTGAGACGCCAGACTTTAATTGCATTAGTCGAAAGAAACGAGTCCCATCGTAGCGCTAATTTAGGACGCTAAAATACACATTTATCAAAAATTACGCAAACGTATCAGTTTCCGTTGCGAATCAACTGCAGAAACGTCTTAGTAGGTTTACAAAAGACGCAGTGCTAAAATGTGAAATGTTGACCATTGAGAGAAAATCCTCAGAAATATCTTCCGGTGGCAGTGACATATTTTGTAACATATGTAGAGCGGGAAATCTGTTGTAATTAATAAAAATCAAAATTTTAAATTACTTTAGATTTCTTTTAAAAAGCGTACCATTTTTGCTTTATAATTCAATGTGGTTATCCAAACAAAACAATGGAAATTGAGGAAGTCTGAACAACACAACGGGAATTGATCTGTAATTCAATAACTGAATGGTTTTAATTTACGCAGCAGAAGGACCTCCGCAGTAATGCGTCTTGAAATGTGCGTCACCTCAGTGCGCGTGACAAGCTACTTCCAAAGCCCTTTTGTGATGTTGGATTAGCTTTCAAGATTTTCCGGATCGTTACTTTCGACACAAATACAGCCACATTATTTGAAAATCACGTACAAAACCGTCGCCTGAAGAAACTTAAATGCCTCTAAAACAGCACCTACGCTGAGAATGTTTACGTGGCACACTATTTTCAATCCCCACAGATATTTGTTAACAGTGCCGATGAAGGAATCTCGTACTCATAATCGTGCAATGGTGTGATCACATGTCTATGAACATATTTGTACTTAAATGTATTTACTGTGTAGGACCTAATTCACTGTCAGCCGTGGAAGAATAATTGATAAAGTTAGGGTAGTTTATTTCTATGCAAAATTTTGTCTTGGAAAATACAGATTTTCTTAAAAAGCTTATTAAATTCATATTATTTCGCACAAACCAGAGTCCTATAATATGGAAGATATCCTTCTTTTTATTTTAGTATTGTGAGTCTAATCATAAAGGATGTACACAAAATTAACAAGATGCATGATTTTATATGCCGACTGTCTCAGTAAACAGTTATTAAGAATCTTTGCGTCAAACAAAAAAAGCATAACACTTTGAAAAATGTCCGAAGAACAATATATTGGTCTGTTACGTAAGACATTACAAAGATATTGTTACTTAAGATTAATGTAATTTATGGCGAATTCTGGGATTAAAACATATGTTCAAGGAGTGGGCTCAAGAGTCTTCGTAAAATGTTTTTCAAGTGGGATTTCTAAGATATTGCCGTATTCGAAAAGTACTCTATTCAGAAAGTTTGGCATTTCGCTTGACTAAATGGTAATCCAACTGGCAGTTATAAAAGGCATACTCGCTTACATAACGATTCTTTCATTTCAAATATTAACAAATAGAAGGAGCTGTGTGTTTTAATAACGCTACATTTGAATTCCAAAAGCCATACAAACGAAATACTTATGAAATCAAAACATTTCATAAAAATTCTAAATCCGTAAAAGTAAAATAGCGTGTTATAGAACAAGAATAATTTGGTACGATAGAGAAATTTATTTTCAGGATTTACATTATAGTTTGCACTATTTTCCTTTAAAAATAAGATAAATATATATGTATATTTGTAGACAGTAATTTAGAGCATCTTATACAACCATTCTCAGTTCCAGAAAAGGGATTTTACTCCCTATAAGTATGATGTACAGTTTTTATCCAGGCCATCAGCAACACTAGGAGACAAATTGCCAAAAACAGTATGTAAAGAATTTTCTAATTGCAAAATATTAACAATAGTTTCAAGTGTACCTTTATTCGTTCTACGTGAACCACAGTTGCGCTTTTATGCTTTTTGAAACATGCCATAAAAATTAATTCTGTACATTTCTTAAATTTCAAACATATTTTTCGAACCGGAATTAAATATACTTTATGAGATATATTAAGCGACGTGTTGCAAAGCAATCTCATCGTTATTAAGTTATGTTTAACTAGTAATTACAATATGATTTTTCTAAATTCCCGCTACGTATTTTTTGGGTCAGATTAAAACGGCCTAATTTAAACTGCACAGACATTTAATAGACACTTGTCGTAATGTTATTTAAGCTATGCAGTGGAGCCTCTATTGCATTTTATGCCCGCTTTTGTTTACTGTATTTTGCAGCACGACGTCTGTGTGTAGATGAGAGCAAACAACATGGCTCGACACAAGGGAGCCAAGGAACATAACGAATTTCAGAGACAACGAACCGTGGGGCAAACGGATCTCGCTGCCAGCCAGGGTCAGATGTTTGAAGCCTGCAAATCTTTTGCCACAGTTAATCGATTGCTAGTGGAATTCAAGAAGGCAAGCATGGAAGCATCAGCATCACGTGCGGGTTGACCTGGGCCATCACAGGCGATTCTTTGAGCCGTCAAGATTTATGTAGAAACCCCAATCCTCGTAGCAAAACCATTGAGATTGGAGACCAGCTCCAAATGAGTTGCAGAACGGCTCTGCGGTAACTTCAGTGACTTTGCTGTCATGGAAAAGCGGCTCGACGTAAACATCTTTTGTGAGAAGCTAACATTCGTTACAGATTGGCATGGGCGACGGACATGATTGAAAGACCTTAGCACTTTGGCACACGGTCATATTATCTAATGAGTCCCGATATGAACAATGTTTAGCCAGCAACATAACATGGGTGTGGCGAGTGCCCAGCGAGGTATATAACTTGAAGCACCTACACCCAATTGTGAAATATGGTGGTTTATCAGTTATGTTATGGTGAGCCGTATGGATGACTCTTTTTTCAGTCCTCATAGAATGTGAACGCAACATCAATGCACAAAAATATATTATCATCCTTTGGAAGGTGTCTCTAACCAATATTCTCCAGTGGTTAGATGTCAAAGTCTACCTCCTTTTTCATGGAGGATGGTTCTCCATTTCATGGGGCAAAACATACCCAAACATGACACGAACAAAACGCCACGTACAAACTATTGTGGACATTGGCGAACCCATGATTTGGACAAGATGGTTGGGGGGAGGTGTCCAGAGGATATCTTGTACAAAAAAATATACATGTGCCCGCCCGTGTGTGTGTGTGTTGTGTATAGACCTCGCATAGATAAATACTGACACTAAAAATACAGTATTATCATGTATTGGACACTTACCTGATATTTCGAAGAACCGTCTTGCTAATATTTCGATGAACCTCCTTGTTCGGAAACTTGAAATTTACAGGATGACTTTAACGTCGGAATGCAACTCTTACACCTAATACCAACTTTGCACTTTTTTTGTCCGTCTGTCTGTTCGTCCGCCTGTTTTTGATAAATATGTTGCTAACCGTTAGACATAGAATTGAAAATTTGTGGGAGGTTTTTACGGATTGTACATAACCGTCACAACATATTTGTATTTTGTGTGTCCATCTTATGTTTTTTTTTTTTTTTTATTGGAGGTTTAACGACCACCGTGAGCAACTCGATGGGCTATAAGCAGTCGCCCGTCCCTAATTTAGGGTCACTGGTTCCAGGGAAGGGAGAGAGCCAGTGCGGTAAGACAAACACTACATCCATGCCTGACCGGGATTCCAACCCGGATCCCTTACGGGCGAATGATCAGAGGCCAACGCCTTGAACCACTGCGCCACCGGGGCGGCCTTATGTTTTCGATGAAAATCTGAGCAGCAGTTTTATATAAAAGCAAGAAATGTTCAGGATAGCCATTAGGTATCTGAAGTAACTGTGACCACATAAAAACATTTGTCAGTTCGTCTGTCTGTCCTTCCGCGTGAAGTGCTTAAAGAAGTGAAATAACCAAATGAGCTTTTTTACAGCGCAAAATTAAGTCTCTTTGGCTTTTTCCTCCTTTTATCCAACATTTCATCAACATGCAGTCTCCTGTGACAATGAATATTTAAAAATGCTAGTCCATTAAGTCTGTCATTCTCCATGGTACTCCAAAGATAGGTTTAAGACGTTTTATACTGGAAAATGACCTTCGCTTGTACAACTTGTTATATGTTACCAATATTTTTAACAGTCGTTTTATCCGTTGTTGAAAGGATTCATCACATATGACATAGGACTCAAAAGGGGAGATTTTCCTTTGCATTTTGCACCATAGTTTCAGTTGCATTAGCATTTGATTTTCGCTATCACAAAAAAAAAAGCGTTTCAGAAGACGAGTAAAATCGAGTTAAAATTAAAATGTTTTCCGTATCTTTGCCGGTTTCGGGACCCCTTGAACATGAGAAATTACTAAGGATATTATTTTGCTTTGGTAGTTACTCATTAATTTTACTTTGCATGTTTGAAAGGAAAGTTAAGATAACGGCTAGCCTGTAGTATTTTTCCGGATTTTTAGCGGGAACATTACTACGATGATTTGATCGTTTGCTTGACGATATGTTTGACATTTTTATTCTTTTTATATAGCGAAGTTAATATCTCCTATCATCATCATCATCATCATTGTCAACCATTATCAATCCACTGCTGGACGAAGGTCTCCCCAAATTTCCACCACAACGGTCTCTCTTGTGCCAGTCTCCTCCATGTCACTCCCACATATTTTCGAATTACATCCACCCATCTTCCATGTGGTCTTCTTCTGGGTCTTTTCCTGTCCTTTGGAATACAATTTAAAATTTCGACTGCCCATCGATGGTCTGTTCTTCTGGCAGTATGTCCAGCCGCCTATTGCCATTTCAGGGATTTAACTCTGATCATGATGTCTTCCACTCTTGTCATTTTTCGGATTTACGTGTTCCTCTTCTTATCTCTCCTGGTTACACCAAGCATGCACCTCTCCATGCTTCTTTGAGTTGTCTGCAGCCATTGTATGTCTCTTTTAGCTAAGGTCCACGTCTCTGCACCATACGTAACACTGGAAAGATGCATTGATCAAACTCTTTTCTTTTAAGACATAATGGCATATTGCTCTTGAAAATTATGCTGTTTCTTCCAAAAGCTCTCAAGGCAAGTTCTGTACGCCGATTAATGTCTTTACCAATATGACCCTCACTTGATATCTGCTGTCCAAGATAAACGTACGTGTCTGTTATCTCCAGCTTTTCTCCATCAATCGATAAATCTTCATTTCTTGTAAAAGCATTGAACATCACTTTTGTCTTCTGAAAGTTCCTTTTTTCCCACTTCTTTACTCTTGTCAGCAAGTTCCTGCATCATACTCTGTAGCTCTGATGGGGTAGTTCCAAAATAGACTATGTCATCAGCAAGACGAAGGTGGGTTAGATAATCTCCATTAATCTTTATCCATTTGTTTTCCCAGTTCAGTGGTTGAAATACATTTTCCAATGTGACATTAAAGAGCTTCGGAGATATGGTGTCACCCTGCCTCACTCCTTTTAAAATTTTTATGTGTGTTGTATTTTCAAACAGCCGAATCTTTGCACTTGCATTTTCATAGATGTTATTAATAATATTAATGTATACATCTTCAATACCGCACTATTTCAAAGCCATTGCAACTGCTGATGGTTTCACCGAATCAAAGGCTTTTTCATAATCGATAAAAGCCATGCACAATGGAATTTCATATTCCCTCGCTCTTTCAATTATTTCTCTCAGTACGTGGATATGATCTATTGTGCTGTAGCCACTCCTGAATCCAGCTTGTTCTCACGGTTGAGCCATGTCCAGTGTCACCTTCAAGCGGTGTGAAAGAACTTTAGTGAAGATTTGATAAACCACTGATAGGAGGCTGATAGGTCTGTTGTTCCTGAGATAATTAATGTCATCTTTTTTATGTAGCAAGATCATTGTAGCGTTGTTCCAATACTCAGGAATTTTCCCTTCATTAAGGCATCGAGTGAAAATTTGGGCGAGTACTGTTTCGATTTCTCCACTTGTTTCTTGCATGATGTCTACAGTAATTCCATCTTCTCCTGGAGCTTTTCCCCGCTTCATGTTCTTGATTGTATGTGCAACTTCTGCTGGAAGGACTGGAAGAACTCTGGTACTGGTACCTTTCATGATGTCTGGAGTACATGTATCATCGCTTTCATATAATTTGGAGTAGAAATCTTTCACTCTTGTCAAAATTTCGCCTCTATTTCTTGTTACAAAAACATCTTCTTTTCTCAGTGCCGTAATCTGATTTCTTCCCATACTGAGATGTCCCTTTGCTATCTTTAGGCTTTGGTTGTTTTCAATTGCTTTCCTTACTAGTTCACAGTTGAATTTCCTTACGTCTTCAGTGATACTTTTTCGTACTGTCTTGCATAGCTATATATATTCCACTTTGGAAGTCACATCTTCTTTAGTTGTCCTCATCTCTCTTCTCTTTTGCATCAACATTTTGGTTTTTCCTGATAATTTGTTCACATGCAATTTGTTCTTAGACCCAGCTAATTTTGTTGCTGTTTCCATAAGAGCTTTGGTTACTTTTCTGTTAACTTCAGAAATATCCATTTCTTCCGATGTTAGGCCTTCTAAATTAGAGAATCTGTTCTTCAGTTCCAATTTGAAGGTATTACGGTGTTTTTTAAGGTTGGTTATGTCAATACATTTTGTTTGTCTTATGAGCTTGCTATGTTCGAGTTTAGTGTTGAGGTGCATCTTACATCTCACCAATCTATCGTCACTGCCTGTGTTGAACTTGTTTAGCCCACTGCAGTCTTCTATGACGAATTTTTTGTTACACATAATAAAATCAATTTCACTTGTCGTCCCATTCTGATGTCTCCATGTCGATTTCCTGTGTGGCTTTTTCTTGAAAAAGGAGTTCAAGATGAAAAACCCTTCTGCCTCTGCAAACTCTACGAGAGTATTTCCACGCTGGTTTCTGTTGCCGTGACCGAATTTTCCTACTGAAGTTTTATTCTGTTGCGGTTGCCTTATTTTTGCATTGAAATCTCCCATAGTTATCTTCAAGTGCTGCTTACCTTTATTATTTAGATCACGAATTTCCTCATAAAATTCTTCAATTTCTTCTTCAGCATGACTTGTGGTATGTGCATAAGTTTGAATAATCTGAGCATGGTATCTTCTCGAGAGTTGGATAACGAGTCGTGCAGCTCTGTCAGAGGAACTTTCAACTTCTACAATTTTATCCTTCAGTTTCTTGTTTATTATTAATCCAACACCACTAGTTCTGCCAGTATCTGTCCCACGATAGTAGAAGAAATGTCCACTTTTCAGTTCAATGAGATCTTCTCCTTTTCTCCTTACCTCACTTAACCCGACGATGTCCCACTTGATCCTTTGTAGTTCCTCTTCCAATTCAAGAAGCCTTGAATCAGAAGATAGGGAGCGTCCGTTATACATAGCCAAGGTCAGCATCAGATGGCAGCCTAGTCCGGTCGTCAGGGGATTCTTAGCGCCCTCTGCCTTCATGTCGCACTGGCCGCTTCCTTGGCCAGGTACATTCCAGCTGCCGGAGACTGAGGGCCAAGATTTAAGTTGTGGAGTCATGTTGGAGGGGTTTGGCTATAACTCACCACGCTGGCCAAGCGGGTTGGTGAGTGTGGTATAGCATTTCCTCTAATCCCGATGGTATAGTTATACCGCTATTGGCGGTCGTCAGAGCCCCTTTAGTGGGAACTGGATGTACCACGAGAAGGCGGGGTTGATATTTGTCAATGAGAGGCTGTGATGTTACGCATCACCTTACCTTACATCCCATATCTCCTATACTTCTGTGTAAATCATATTGAAATGTGATTCAGCTTCACTAGATATATTAGTGATAACTTCCAATGCTAAATGTACATTGTTCATGGCTTTCTTTGGACCCATACCAATTGTCTGCAGGTATTCACTCAAACTTTCTGTTTTATTGAAATATTTGTTCAGTGCATACAATGTTTTTTAAAAATGCGCTTTGACGTTGTCTCAACCAATAGAGATGGTTCAACTGCTGGCTATCTGTCAAGCCATTCTGAAATTTGACCTAAAGGAGGAATTATTTATTACATCAACAACTTCCTCGAGCACGACAACAGGATTGGTATTTGATCCATCTCGTACCAAACATTTTGATTTAATTCGTTTTTTTTTTGTTGATGGTAAGACAATATTAAAAGAACATGTAATTTATTTTACAGATAAAATAGTAAAAACGGTTAAACCAAAATGGTTTGCCAAAAGTATAACAGATATAATATCATTTATTAGTGGAATTAAGTGAGTTCAGGTAATGCGTAACATCACAGCCTCTCCTTGACAAATTGCAACCCCGCCTTCTCCCGGTGCATCCTGTTCCCACTAAAAGGGCTCAGACGATCGCCAATAGCGGTATACCTGTACCATCGGGATTAGAGAAAATCCTGTCCCACACTCACCAACCCGCTTGGCCCGGTGGTGAGTTATGGCCAAACCCCTCCTACATGACTCCACAACTTAAATCTTGGCACTCACAGTCTCCGGCAGCTGGAATGTACCTGGCCAAGGCAGCGGCCAGTGCGACATGAAGGCAGAGGGTGCTAAGAAACCCCGGAGGACCGGACTAGGCTGCCATCTGATGCTGACCTTGGCTACGTATAAGGGACGCTCCCTATCTTCTGATTCAAGGCTTCTTGAATTGGAAGAAGAACTACAAAGGATCAAGTGGGACATCGTCGGGCTAAGTGAGGTAAGAAGAAAAGGAGAAGATCTCATTGAACAGGAAAGTGGACATCTCTTCTACTATCATGGGACAGGTACTGGCAGAACTAGTTGTGTTGGATTTATAATACCCAAGAAACTGAAGGATAAAGTTGTAGAAGTTGAAAGTTCCTCTGACAGAGCTGCACGACTCGTTATCCAACTCTCGAGAAGATACAAAGCTCAGATTATTCAAACTTATGCACCCACCCCAAGTCATTCTGAAGAAGAAATTGAAAAAATTTATGAGGAAATTCGTCATCTAAGTAATAAAGGTAAGCAGCACTTGAAGATAATTATGGGAGATTTCAATGCAAAAATAAGGCAACCGCAACAGAATAAAACTTCAGTAGGTAAATTTGGTCACGGCAACAGAAACCAGCGTGGAAATACTCTTGTTGAGTTTGCAGAGGCAGAAGGGTTCTTCATCTTGAACTCCTTTTTCAAGAAAAAGCCACACAGCAAATCGACATGGAGACATCAGAATGGGACGACAAGTGAAATTGATTTTATTATGTGTAACAAAAAATTCGTCATAGAAGACTGCAGTGGGCTAAACAAGTTCAACACAGGCAGTGACCATAGATTGGTGAGATGTAAGATGCACCTCAACACTAAACTCGAACGACGCAAGCTCATGAGGCAAACAAAATGTATTGACATAACCAAACTTAAAAAACACCGTAATACCTTCAAGTTGGAACTAAAGAACAGATTCTCTGCTTTAGAAGGCCTAACAACGGAAGAAGTGGATATTTCTGAAGTTAACAGAAAAGTAACAAAAGCTCTTATGGAAACAGCAACAAAAATAGCTGGGTTTAAGAACAAGATGCATGTGAACAAATTATTAGGCAAAACCAAAACGTTGATGCAAAAAAGAAGAGAGATGAGGACAACTAAAGAAGATGTGACTTCCAAAGTGGAATATGTAAAGCTATGCAAGACAGTACGAAAAAATATCACTGAAGACGTAAGGAAATTCAACTGTGAACTAGTGAGGAAAGCAATTAAAAACAACAGGAGCCTAAAGATAACAAAGGGACATCTCACTAAGGGAAGAAAACAGATTATGGCATTGAGAAAAAGAACATGGTTCTGTAACAAAAAATGGAAGCGAAATTTTGACAAGGGTGAAAGATTTCTACTCCAAATTGTATGAAAGGAATGATACCTGTACTCCATACATCATGAAATGTATCAGATTTCTTCGAGTCCTTCCAGCAGAAGTTGCACATGCAATCAAGAACATGAAGCGGGGAACAGCTCCAGGAGAAGATGGTTTACTGTAGACATCATACAAGAAGCAAGTGGAGAAATTGAAACAGTACGCGCCCAAATTTTTACTCGATGCCTTAATGAAGGGAAGATTCCTGAGGAATGGAACAGCGCTGCAATAATCCTGCTACATAAAAAAGGTGACATTGAGGATCACAGGAACTACACACCTATTAGCCTCATATCAGTGGTTTATAAAATCTTCACTAAAGATCTTTCACCCCCTTTGAAAGTAACACTGGACATGGCTCAACCGAGAGAACAACTGGATTCAGGAGTGGCTACAGCACAATAGATCATATCCACGTACTGAGAGAACTAATTGAAAGAGCGAGGGAATATGAACTTCCATTGTGCATGGCGTTTATCGATAATGAAAAAGCCTTTGATTCGGTGAAACCATCAGCAGTTACAATGGTTTGAAATCTTGCGGTATTGCAGATGCGTACATAAATATTATTAATAACATCTATGAAAATGGAAGTGCAAAGATTCGGCTGTTTGAAAATACAACACACATAAAAATTGGAAATGGAGTTAGACAAGATGACACCATATCCCAAATCTCCGAAGCTCTTTAATGCCCCATTGGAAAATGTCTTTCAATCACTGAACTGGGAAAACAAAGGGATAACGTTAATGGAGATTATCTAGCCCACCATTTGCTGATGACGCAGTCGTTTTAGCAGCTACCCCATCAGAACTGCAGAGTATGATCCAGGAACTTGCTGACAAGAGAGAAAAAGTGGGATTAAAAATGAACTTTTAGAAGACCAAAGTGATGTTCAATGCTTTTACAAGAAATGAAGATTTATCGATTGATTGAGGAAAGCTGGAGATAACAGACACGTACGTTTATCTTGGACAGCAGATATCAAGTGAGGGTCACATTGATGAAGAAATTAATCGGCGTACAAAACTTGCCTGGAGAGCTTTTGGAAGAAACAGCATAATTTTCAAGAGCAATATGCCATTATGTCTTAAAAGAAAAGTGTTTGATCAATGCATCCTTTCAGTGCTTACGTTTGGTGCAGAGAAGTGGACCTTAACTAAAAAAGACATACAAAAGCTGCAGTCAACTCAAAGCAGCATGGAGAGGTGCATGCTTCGTGTAACCAGGAGAGATAAGAATTGGAACTCGATGATCCGAAAAATGAAAAGAGTGGAAGACATCATGACCAGAGTTAAATCCCTGAAATGGCAATGTGCTGTATGTATTGCCAGAAGGACAGACGATCGATGGACAGCCGAAATTTTAGATTGGATTCAGAGGGACAGGAAAAGACCCAGAAGAAGACCACATGGGAGATGGGTGGATGAAATTCGAAAGTATGCGGGAGTGACATGGAAGAGACTAGCACAAGGCAGACCGTTGTGGAGGAAAATTGGGGAGACTTTCGTCCAGCAGTGGATTGATAATTGTTGACAATGATGATAATTATGGGGGAATTTAATTATGCATGTATCTCAGAACACAATAGCAAATTGAAGTACTTTTATTTTCACTTTTCGAAATACGAAAGCAATTATTAAATTAGTTTCTTGAAATAATGTCCTTTTGCTAGTTCAAGGAACCAAATTCATGGAAAATTTAGATTTGCTGTTACTGTAAATGGGCATTAACCTTTGAAATTTTGTGCAAAACTATGTTCTCTCTTTCGAACGCTATAAAAAAATATAATTTTATTATGTTTATGTTTTCCTTGCTATTTTATTTTAATAAGTATTTGAAACCTACTCATCTGTTTGCTGTTGGAGTATGTATTTTTTAAATAAACAACGTGAAATCAGTTTAACTTATAAACTGCCTGGCATTCCAAATCCGACAGAGGAAATATTGTTAGTATTTTGATATGGTGACCTAAAATAATTAGAATGATATTTTCTTTTCGTTATGAAATAAAGTAAATACTCATAAGACACAATTAACAGGTTCGTATCTATCACCTCTGTTGTAAAATAATTCCTTAACGTAGATCTTAGTAACTCAGGTTACTAAGATCTACGTTAAGGAAAAAACATTTTTCCATTCTTTGTGAAGTCGAAAACTTTCGAATTTTCCACTTAAAGGAAGTACTCAACGGCTTATCTTTGATATATCCGTGTTGCTTTCGTCACTGCTCTTGCACTTTGGGACCATTATGAAGCAAGAGTTAACTGAACACAGTCACTGTGATACCGCGATCGTCGGTCTGATAACCGAAACGGCAACTAAGTGACTAACGGGTTTGGTGGGAGCTTATACAGAATGAGTACGCTGGGCGAAAGGATGATTCACATACCAGGAGAAACAGGGTGGAAAGGGTGGTACGTTATGATATTAAATCACGCTACTGAGAACGACGAGCAAATTAAATATACACCACGATACCTATCGCTACTTTAACGAATTGATGCCTCGCCGAGTGACCGCTGTTTTGCTGGCTAAACGAGGTCCTACAGCTTATTAGGTAGGCCGTCATAATGCAATGACTCATGGGTGTAGAGTACTGAAAATAACTGAAAGAGCGAGAAAGAATTACATTTTTAGGAAATTTATGTATTGTAATGACAGCAGATGTGTCAGTAACTCACTTTCATAACCGAATGCATTAATTACACGCAGAAAATGAGATACATTTCTTAAAAATCGAAATATAAAAAAAATATGAAAGTTGCTAACTCCACGTTCCCCCCGAAGCTATGTTACTCAAGAGCAGAAGGGTTACCATGGGCGAACTGATAAATGAAAAACCCGCAGTGTAGCCCCCATAGATGGATTTTACAAACATTTATGCGGAAACTTCACATGAGACTGCTTAAAGAAATAGCTAGGAATTTTTGACCGCAGCTTTGAAAAAAAAATTAAAAAAAGAGAAATGTTTGGGGTTTTTTTTTCAATAAATAACTAACATTTTTGCGGTGTTAGTTTATGAAAACTGGGTGACTTTGAGAAGCAGCTATTCCAGAGGAACTGAAGTCCTTTTTTACAGCCATAACAATAGTTCCTAAGTACATATGTATATTTACAAAAGAATGTGATTGACAGATCAATTGCATAAATTTAATTTCATATCAATGACTATAATTCATTGTATGTTACACTTAGTTGGATAAAACTACTCATTCTTCAGAATATAACAATCTAAAAGGTGTTGTTCTTCGCGGGAACAAAAAATCAGACACCTGTGTCATTTTTTTTATAGCAGAGTCAAAAACAAAATACTTTTACAATGTGCAAAGCACTGTAATATTGTGTTAAGAAATTTCCTGAATTTAAATAATTTTACTCTTTGTGTGTCTCAATTCTTAATTGTTAGTTTTTTATTTGCATACTTATGTTCAGTAATTTCGTGTAAATCAGTAAAGGACTTTACACTTTGTTACGTCGCAGTCATTTTAATTAATAGGTGTACATTTGTCATTTGTGTTACACGTAATAAAGTGTAACAATTCTGTTTTTACGAAAAATACTTATAGGTTTCAAAGAATTGGAATTACAGAATACTTGTGAAACCTAGCGTATAACGAAATTTAAAAATTTCAGTATCTGAAAGCAAATTGATTTTCGCAAGAGGGCCTCAAAGACATATTTAGCTAGGGATGGGGGGGCGAAGTTTTCATGTATGCTACTATTTCTTGCCCAAGAAAGATTGAATGGTTCGTTTCCATGTGGATGAAATGCTGAGTTAACCTGTAAAACTGGTGCGTTCTCAACACAAAAGTATGTACTGTACCCACATCTATACAAAGTGAATTTCATTTGAAAGAACGTATATTATGTCGATAGGAGAAGCAACCTGTTGAGCACAAAACAGTGGTTAGAGATTGCGGAGAACCCTGTCCTACGGTTAGAAACGCGATGGGCGCGTTCAAACCTTTAATGCATAGGATAACAATTAATGCATCCCACGCGTACAAGCCGTTTCACGAAGGCTTCACGGAAGTCGCACGTGATGTCGTCAAACCGCTTCCACAGAAATAGGAACAGAGCGAGACACACGTATTCAAGCCCCGTTTTTAAATAGGGGAGAACGTGAGAGGGTTAAACCGAAGTTCCCCCTGTAAGGGAAATTCCTCATCACAAAGAACCCTTAATCATCCCTCGATACCTTTTCCTTCTCGAAAAGATACCAGTTTTGCACATCGAAGTGAATAACATTAATGCTTGTCATTTAAGGTTATCACTTTTCTCTAGATGGCATAAAGGTAACTAAAATTCAAAAAAATATATTTTATTGTCTACACAACTGCATCATTTGTTACCAAAAATGTCAGTGAATTCAAACGAAATGGTATTTCTATTAAATAGAGACACATGAAACAATTATAATTTCCTTTTGGAAATATATATTTTTTTATCCAGTTATTTTCCAAAATAACCCTCACACTAAAATCAGATATCCGTTCACTCTTGGAAGGTTGCACTTTCAAGTAATTTATTTGATTTTTAACAATGATTTAGTTTTGGTATTAATTTTGAAAAACAGATTATAAATATTTCATTTTAGTATGTAAATGTTTGTGGCAGCATTTCAAATTTTCTTACAATCAGATTAACGTCTGATCAGAAATAACACAGAGACCTGCGCTGCAGATTAATTTTCGAAAAGAAACCTACAAACACTAAAATATTTAATACTTCTTTAAATATTAAATGATTCAGACGTCATCCTAAAAATAAAATTAGGGAAGATGCAGTGCCACATATAAAAAAGTATAAATAACACGACATTGTTTTTTACTTTATGTATAAAATACCATGATGTTTACAAGGATACTCATACTGTTTCCTTTTTGAGGTGTCTAATTCATTTTCGGTGGACTTTGAAAATGCCTTTTATCATGATTTCAAGGAAAACGACACTGTATTTCAAAAAGAAAATTATAATTCTATCATGGTTGTAGTGATACATTGCAGCCAGATTTGAAATTTTAGTTTCAAGAAATATTCCTCAACCATACCTTTGAGGAATTTAGTTTACTACGTCAGACGTTCTGCGCTTTTGGACGGTAATCGAAACAGGATAATGACCTTGAGCAGCTTCTAAACATAGCTATTGAACAAACTCTAGTCCTGAAACAAACGGAATCTTTCCCGGAAGTGAGGAATGTATCTTCAAAGTAAGATTACAGTGCATCCTGGTAATGTGGACACATCGGGGCTAGAACACGTTGGTCCATTAAAGCGATGTTCCCAATTATGCTTTTTATCCAAACAGGGCCGAGGGGAGGGAGGGATTCTGGTACTCTAAGCCATCCCCGAAATGCCATACTTAAATTAAGAGAGGGTGGATAGATCTATATGATAGTGCAGTAGTATAGCACATAAGTTAGTATTTAAATACTGGGGATTACTTAATAGAAAAATTTTGTGGACAAATATAGTGCTACAGGAACAATTTAACATATGTATTTGAAAATAAAGTTCGTATGTTTGAGAAATTAATTTCGAGATTCAGAATCCCTCTTCGAAAATTCTTTCAGGCTGCGACTCTGATGCCAAACACTTATTTGGCATGTTGTAAAAGAATTCTTCCAAATAAAGATTGCACCGACTAAGAGATACACCCATCAGTTGGTATGTTGTATATTGTATTTTGGTATTAGAGATAAAATTTATATTTTTCGAGAGATTAAATTTATCTTAAAATAGCGGCTGACCACGGACGTTCCTTCTGGGCGTAAGAGAACAGATATTTGAAATGAAACTGTATTAACTAAAATATTAAATGCATGGTTACAATAAGTACACAGGAGTATTTATCATGAATCAACGTTTTCCGTCTCACGCTGATATAAACTTTTGATGAAAGGACATGTGTAAGCTTTGCAATGCTCTGACATTTTGCATTTTTTGAAGTACACTGTTTAAAACATTTATTTAGTTGCGAATTGTAAAGAGTTTTAGCCATTAACATTAAAATTTTGAACTCGGTTTCTGTGGTACTTTATGATGTCATTTTTCGAGTAGTGCGGGTAGTTATGCTACATGTACATCACCCATTTTTAAAACAAAAGGGCATAAATTCTAAGGCTCTTGCAACAGTACACTGTTTTGGGGGCA
Organism: Macrothele yani; assembly: GCA_039090855.1. Taxonomy (NCBI): domain Eukaryota; kingdom Metazoa; phylum Arthropoda; class Arachnida; order Araneae; family Macrothelidae; genus Macrothele; species Macrothele yani. The sequence goes on along the minus strand of CM076996.1, from coordinate 57,251,794 downwards.
ATATCATCGGCTAATGACCTAGGAAGAACAAAAACCTTCATGCTGTGCATGCTTTAATTTGTGGTCACTCTGAAAAGAAAAACAAAGCCGTGGTACATTCTGTTCACTCTTTCACCCACTGCAAAGATTTGTACGCTTAAAGTATTTTTCATGAGATATTTTTCGTTTTAATGATGCTGAGCTTTGAATATTGAATTTCAAATGAGCAAACTTAGGCTTAGGTTTTAAGATTACAATGTTCAGTTAATGTGTCCACAAATGGAAGTGTTGATGCACAAACTTAGTTCTTACAGTTTTTTAATATCATTTCAGAATGAAATATTTAAATAATATCTGAAATAAAAGATATTTTTCTACTAAGTCATTCAAAGAGATGACGCAGAAAAAACATGACGATACTAAAAATCTCTCCATTGCTTTTTACTGAAAATAGCGCCTGAATAAAGCAAGTATTATATGTACGTGGCCATTCTTTAAACCAATGGGATCAAATTTTCAACCCGCCGGGTAAAGTCCATAGTAAAAATAAAATTCCAGAACAGTGTTTCAAAATCCTCTTAACTTGTAACAAGAAATCTGTGTCTTTCGAAGATATCACGCTTGTGCATTTAATCCAAGACCAGTCAGCAACGTTGTCTTCACTGATTGAGAAGAAGCGAAAAAAATACTCAAAGTAGAAAAAGGCGATTCTGCTGTTTGCATTGGAAATAATGTTATTCTTTCATACACGTTTCAGTGCGTCATAAAGAAACAAACGTGAGTTGCCAACGTCAAGACTCATAGGAACCCGGAAGAAAATTTATGTGAAGATCTCAGAACCTTCATGCCCTGGAACAACAGACGTTGGAGACTTTTCAAATACTTTTAAAAGGAAATCTCCCGTAAAACAGTACACATTATCGAAAATTTCAGTGCAACACAATCTGCTGAGAAAAATGTGAAATGATATTGCAGGTGATGCGTACTTAAGGAGAAAATGAGAGATGATATCTTATGCATAAAGAAAGTTCACAAATGCCGAGAAACATTTCCTATTTTATATTTGTTCAATGAGTAATTGCACTAATATATTACCAAAGCACTTGCAAATTGTGGAATTGAACAGAAACTCGTGACGAAGTTTTGATTTTGATAAAAAAAGAAACTTCTAAATTGTCTATCTCACATAAAACAAAATGCACCTTAGGAAGTCCTATACTTTGAGTTGTTATCTTTATGTGACCTCAAATATTAGTACGATCTGTCTAACATATTTCAAAACTGTTTTTTTTTAACGCCAATTTTGTAGTAAAGTATATGTTCTTCTCAGATCCTCACGTCTCTCTGTTGATATGAACGCAAATAATTATTTGATATTTGTAAAATGCTTCAACATCTCACTCCATAAATTTAACTTTAAATCTCTTAATGATCAAACTCATATTATCACAATACTACTCTCATAAGGTGCTGGTTTATGTGGTTTAAAAATATGAAATTGTTCACTAGACAACCATGTAGAACATTTTGTATAGCGATGACATTTCCTTCATACAGCCTTTGGTTTGCACGCATAACGATCAGCCAAAATGAAGTTCTTAAACTTGCAAAATTTCAAGTAACATGCTGCAAATGTTGGCTAAATTAAAGTTATTTTTGCTGTAGGTTATTGATCTTATCAAGTTCTGAGGTTTTTAATGTATTTATCAGGTATAATCCGTTTATTCATATTGTCCATTCACATGAAGTAAAATGTAGAAATAAATACTATTATGAGTGTAAGGTATTAGGCTTTTGTGGTTCCTTATCCCAATTTCAAAATCATCCGTTGGAAGAGGGTTATGCTGCTTATGTTTTATTAAACGTTTAAGAGGCGGATTTATCTGAATTAAACGGTACCTAAATTTTTCTGTTCTCACCACATTAAAATGTTCTCATAGCGAATGTTTTTTGCAAATTCTAAGTCAAAACAATCCCTTCCATATCTCAGTATTACCGACAATAAGCCTTTTCCTTTAGGTAAACGCCCTGTTTTAGACCTTTATTCTTTGCTAAATGACTAAAGTCAGGATTTGGATATGTTAGTCCTCTTAACACGAACATCATACTACTGCGCAGAAACAAGTGACTCAAGCACATCTTCTCCCAGTTTGCTAAGCTCTGTCACCATATTTAAAGCTCTTTTAGCAAGCAATTAGTCAAAAATATTAGTGCCAATAATCTCTCAAAATGGCCACTTTGCATAACGAAGCTAAAGAGAAAGCAACAGTTTCTGATGCGTAGGTTCGTGTGTTGCTGCAGCGTTCGGCCCAGTTTTTAGACACCGAATACACTCGCTCGATCTGAATTCAGCCCATTTCCTTAACTGACTTCATATATTCCAGCCAGTTAAAGGTAAAACACAGCCAATGTATATTACGGTGTTTCCTAAGCGCTAAATGTCTTGTGCAATCTGTTACAATCTGAGTTTTAATTTCGTGAACAATTTTCTTTTTAGCGAAACACATGAATCTCCAAACTAAAAAATGGAACATATAGTAAAGATTATTGATAGTAGCAGCAGGATAATAATTTACCCTGTGTGACAAAAAAAGACGCCCACCATGAGTACTTACATGTGCGCAATTCATATTTGTGTGCATATATCTCAGTAGATTATACAAAATTTTGCAAATGCATTTCAGTGTGTATGTATACTCAACATGATTATATAGAATTTTGTAGATGTATATTACTGTGTATTTCTTCTCAGCCTGGTTATACAGAATTTTGCAGATGCATATTAGTGTGTATTAATTATCAGCATGATTATACATATTACTGGAAGAATGTATTGTAGGTCAGTGCTCAAATGAAAACTTACTTGGTGCTTCTTGAGGACGGTAAATGAGACACACAGATCTAGTGAATAAATCTGACGTGCATGTTCAAACTGCTGTAGAATACTATACATATACATTGGAAAAGTGTACTGTAGGTCACTGCTCAAATGAAAGCATTGGAAAAGTACATATACATTGGAAAAGTGTACTGTAGGTCACTGCTTAAATGAAAACTTACTTGATCCGTCTTGAGGACGGTAAATGAGACACCCAGATCTAGTGAATATGTCTGACGTGCATGTTCAAACTGCTGCAGCATCTTACATAAAATGTACACCCTCTCAAATTTTGGACAGAACTAAGAGCAATTTCGTGGTATCACAAATTACAAATTACAATAGCTATCATTTCTAATCGCGGCAATTTTGCAAATGTTATTTTACCTACATAAAATGAGAAATTACATATTTGATGTACTGGGAGTGTTATTTAAAACAAAGCTTCCAAATATTTAATTCTTTGGGTGTTAAAATCCTTTTAGTTCAAAGGATTTAGCAAAACCGAAATTTAAGTTCCCAGATCAGACCAGGGAGTTAATTTGAGACAAACACAGAAAACTTCCTGGTACTGTGTTTCAATGACCGTATTTGAAACAACTGCCTGGTTATACTTGGATGTTATAATTCCTGTACTTTTAAACAATTCTTTAGGAATATATTAGTGTATCGTTATTTTTTTTATTACTGCACTGCTTAATGTTTTAAGAACATAGCAATATTCAAGAAATGTTGTCCAGTATCCTTATATACTTCGATGTCTACGAAAATAGCAATACTCAACGCAAAAGCTTGGTGCTTAAACTTTATCAGAATATATTTCTTCAAATACAGCATGCTGAAAAACCAATAAGTCCACTGAAGCTGTATCTAAAATTGTAGGCGTCGCGCGTACCACAACACTTACTTCCAAACTTTAGACACACCAAATGACAACAATTTGCAGATGTGCAAACGAAAGCCACCTAATGTGCAATGGAATGACCTACTGCCATCTTTACACTGATATAAACTTTTAACGTGCTGTCCTGCCGTCGCCTGAGAAGTCACAATTTGGGCACCTTATGATTTCAAACAGAACTGTACAACCTGGGAGAGTGAACTTTCTTTTAAGAGACCTTTGGTACTGTAAAATTTTCGTTTGGAATACACTATAATTCACCTTTCAGTAGGATAAATTCAAGTTTTTTAAAACTCCCAGCGGCTTAAACGCATTCAGCTCGTTATCGATAATCTTTCCCACAGCAGCTTAGACGTGAGTCAGCTGCTGGAACGAACTCAGCTCATTCCTCCCAAAGGAGCATAAGGGTAGCTTGCATTTTTTAAAACGTTCATCGTTTGCCGGAATTGTAAGCTTCAGTTACCCCTACTTTTGTACTTATATCACTATTTTAACATGAATAGCCTTAAATTCTAAATGAACAAACAATACAAATTCTAAACTGTTGCCCTATTGCCCTTGGTTTTCTGCTAAACGCTATCTTAATGTTCCTTTACGTTTTCAAATCGCAGTGAACAAACAATCATTTTCCTCTAATTGTAATCTGCTGATTTCCTAATGTTTTTTTGGAAATATGATTTTGTGCTGCAGTCCCGACTCCGGGTATTGGCTAAGTAGGTTTCATATTAGTAAAAAAATCAAATTTCAACCAACTTGGAACCTAAAAACTTTTAAGGCAGGGTTTGTTTTTTCGTTGTGAAAGAATTTTCGTAATGTACGGGATTTCAGGATTTTGCCAGTTAACGTCAGTCCCTTGATCCCGAATCCGCCAAAGTCAAGATCATTATAAATAGTTTCTTTTAATTTTACCACCCTTTCTTTCCCAAATGAACCAATTCCGCTTTTTTTAGCTTTCGTAAATGTAAATTTGAGGTTCTCAAGTGATAGTAAAATTTGGAAATGTGCAGTGTGTTTATTATCTTTGCTTTGAAAAAAAACGAAATGATTTTTAATTTCAAAATCCGTTATTAAATTTCCTCATATTTACCGAAATATCCTTCCATTTCTCTGCTAGGTTATAACCATTAGAATCATAAGGCACCCCTAAAGTTTCAGCTTTCTGGTTTGTCATTTAAAAAAAAGAATTCTGTCGGAGATTTTTCCATTTTCCTAATAGATACTCTTTATTTTTCTCAAGGTAGAGTATTGATCTTAATAGCATACTAAAAGTTTATACGTCTGCTTTCGTTATTTAACGAAACTTCATCTTTCCGAAACAGCGCAATATTCGGGCCCTACGTTTGCTATTTAATGAGCTTTCACTCCAGCCATAAAATTAGAGTATCCCAGAAAACTACACTTAAGAAGTAAATCAGATTCTCTTTTCCATGGATTTGCTTTTTCTGATATTTTACTAAACATTTTTAAGGCAGACCACAAATAATACTAGAAACTACATAGAGATTTACGATTATTTTTGTTTGAATTTTAGAAAAACTTGGGGGACATAGAAAGTTCGAATTTGCACTTTTTTTTAGAATACAGGAAATTTAAATTTCCAGGAAAATATGCTAACTAGTGTAATATAATTATACTTTTCAGATCTTACATTGAACAAGAGTATCACATTAAAAACAACCTAACTTGGTTTTACCGTGCTTGGTAAAATGCCCTCTAGTTCCAAGCAGCATTTTATAAACTCGGTTCCACTTGTTCTCGTTGCGTTTCTGAAGAAAGTATTATCAGAATACAATGAAAGGGAAGCAAATAAATGCAATATTTGTCGCTGATATTTTTCTCAACATGCAGTGACGTACCCTTTGTTCGCCTGTAACTTTGAGTTTAAAATTTCCCTAATTATTACCATTTGTTTCATCGCAAAATAAATTTCTATGCTTTAGGGAGGACGTGCGGGTTTGTAAATGATATTTATTTATTTTGACGTACGTTATGGGCAAAAATAAAATAAAATAATTGCTCTTTTGTGTGATAAAGTTAAAACTAGGATACCCTATATTACTAAAGTTAAAAATTGTTAAGGATCCACCTCTGAATATCTGTATAAGGGAAAACATATACCATAAATACTGTCGAAATTCAATTTACATTCTGACTCATGGCATGAGCTGATAATTCATTACACATACCATAAAAGTATTAGAAAGAAACCTTGTGGTTATTGCGAGAGATCAGATAAAGCATTTAAACAGACAGTAAACAAATTAGCCCAAAACACTGAAAACGGATTATGTGTACAATTATTTGAAATGTGCAAATTATGTCATGACATCAATGAAATGTCTCGATGACGGACGTCTTCACGGAGGATGATACAACGCTTCAGCTGAAAGAAAAGCAAACTTAAATTCTTCGGTTATTAATGAAAGAATAAGAATAAAAAATGGAAGAATTTCTCACCGAATCCCTAAACAGATCTACTTGTTTTAAAATGATCTTCTGACAGTAACGCTAGTCATTTATTGGCCCTTTCTCCCAAACTAGGAGATCTGTAAGCCCATTGACCAAAATTCCATACTAGACCATTATTCCACCACTCCTGAAATGGTCAATTGTTACGATGTTTCTGGCTGAATACGCCGTGCTGGTTTCTCTCCAGATGTACTGCCTCCTAGAGTCAGACGACAAACGAAATCGGCTTTCGCCTGTGAACAGAACATTGGTTCATTTCTCCTCAGTCATGTGAAGTGTTCAGAATACCATCAACACCAAGTTGTTTTGCGCGCTAGGGTCAAGGGAACTCACTGTACAGGCTTATAGAGATACACTCCAAATTATTCAAAGATCTTGACATGATATGGCGTGCTATTTTCGTAGCCATGCTTGATTACAATTGTTTTGCTAACTTGCCAGCAGTTATTCGGCGCGACCTTTTAGTCCTTACAACAAGATGACGACTTTGTGGTGGAATAGGTTTCTTTTATTGGAAGTTTACGCCCACCGTGAGCACCTCTATGGGTTATAATCAGTCGTTCGTCCCAAATTTAGGGTCAGTGGTGCCAGGGAAATGACAGAGCCAGTTTCGGAAGACAAACACAGCATCCATGCCTCACCGGGTTTTGAACCCCGACCCCTTTGGGACGAACGATCACAAGCCATCGCTTAGACCGCTGCTCCACCGGGGAGGAGTTGACCACTACGGAACCTTCTGATTCCATGGTCAACCACTACTGAACCTTCTCATTGCATGGTCGACGACTACTGAACCTTCTGAAAGCTATTCCATATCCAGAATATTTTTTCTCGATTTATGAAATCTTCTTGTCGATTCCCAACTGCTTTTCTATGTCTTTGGTTGTCCACATGTCTTCCAGTTTACCAACAATTCGTCCATGAGTAAAGATCATGCGTTTAGTCCCGTTAGATGAACTTCGAGTAAATTAACCACAAAACACAGACTCACATTTCAACACCGACCTGACAAAGACTTTCGTCCCACTCATGCTTCAGCTTTTGTCACCCATGCGCAGTACACAGCTCTCACGTGATTCCTGACAATTTTCATTCTACCAAACACTCTCACATAGCTTGCTCTTAAGTGTTTCAATAACGTCAGTGTTTTTACCGCTAAACAACAACTTGCGCGAACGATATTTAGCCTTTCGTCGTTGATCCCTAATTTTTAGACATGAATGTATATAACATGTTAACGAAACATGTGATTGAAAAATTCTTAAATTCTCTAGCACGGAAAAAATAGACCATCATTTCCGATATATAATTTTCTGAGACACACTTCGCGTTAGTAATTTTCTAGATGCAGACAGGGCGTTGTATTTTTCTTTTGATTCTGTTGAAAATTAAAAAGAAAAATTGTCTTGTATTTTATTCGCAGAAGAAACGTGCTTGTTATCTGAGGGTCAACGTCAGCCCATCTCATACAAAAATTGCCAGAGAGTTTGTTGCAGCAGATGTACGTTTACGTCCTAACAAACTCAGAAAACTAATTTGAACCACGTTGAAGAAACGAGAAATATCATTAACACAGTTGTAAAACTTCTGAGATTAGCGGATGATTATCGCTGTAGAAAGTTACGCCGAACACTCACACACGATGAAATGTGTTCCGAATGGCGAATATGTTGAATATACTAAAGCAATCTCCATATAACTTTCTTAGGTGTCGCAACGACGGCAAATAAAAAGCAATTACCTTTACATAGCGTTTAGCACTACATCCGAAAAGATCACATTCATCAAACACAATATCCATAGCGTTGCTCCTAAACTTGTTCGCTCGCTTTCTAAGTTTCAAGACATGAGCATTCGATGTGATCTCACTCCTGAATGTCCACACTCAACTCATCCACACGCTTGAACTGAAACACTAAATTATTTGCAGCTAAAATTCGATAAATACTTAAGAAAATGCAGAATACTGCAGACTGACCTATTGTACACTGCAGTATTTACAACTGGTATTTATCAAATGCATCACTAAAAATAAAATAAAATCCATATCTGCATATTTTCTGTAACTCTCGAGTGGAATCCAGAAAAGGAAGTAAATAGTGTGGAGCAAAACTGATGCGTAATGTTTCTACCAGAATTAAAGATTAAGTCATCTTTGGGGTGAATTGTGAAATGTCCGAGAGCACAAAATATAATGCTTTCGACATATAAGATTTAGCAGGAAAGCATTTGTAAGAAACATTGAAATTTTGCAGAAAAATTTGCAATTATATCTTAAAAGAAACTTGTATAATCAGTGAGTTTCTCCTGTTGCTACCTACAAATCGCAGACATGCAACGTACCTTAAAAAGACAGGTAGACGATAGGCACTACTGAAATAAATATGGAACGGTGTCGCCTTCGCGTAACGAAAACTGATACGAAAGGGATCCCATTGAACACAAAGAGACACGACTTAATGACATCATGAACAACGCGGAAACCTCAATTCTCAAAGATTTCACATAATTCTTGAAAAACTGACCACGGCCAGAAAACTGCTTTTTTTAAACTGGGTAGTATGGGAAGGAAAGAAAGCAGAAGACCACGTGGGAGATGAGTGAATGAAATTCAAAAGCATACAATATATTATTTCAAGAGTGCGTCTTAAAACGGAGGGATGCTGAAGAGACTACAGGGTATCTTTATGCAACAGTGGACTGAGAAGGGTTAATTATAGGTATATACCCGTACATTGAAGAGCCAAAGTAAAATAATTATGCGCGATAAGCATTACACTTTCCTCCATATATTTGCACCTATAAATTTGGGAAACACAGCAGACTTCTTGAGTGAAGGGCGTTTATCTCCTTCCAAATGCGGAGCGGCAAAAGCCATTGGGTACAGGCGAAAAATATTTAACTAAGAAGAAGTTAAGTCTCGGCGAGACGTAACTAGCGACACCATATCTTACGAGTTAAAATGCAGTGCAGAGAAGGCAACATACAGGCTGACGCCGGAACATACTGTGCATACGTATTTCTGTTGGCTTTAATTCTTTGGGTAGAAAGCCGTCAGCCGAGCTGGTACCAGCACATGATTGTTACCTTCTCGGTAGCATAACCACTTCTCAATTCGGATATGTTAGTTTTATAAGCGAATCAGGTTAGTTAAGGCTATTAATTGTGTTTCAGTTTTTTAGAAATATTTTCAGTAACGCGAAATACCTGGGAATGTCTGCATTTAGTACGGATCCTTAGTCCTGACTATAATAATCGCTAAAATTTAATTTAAATAGTAACACTAATATTATTGCGTAATTTTCTCACCAAAATAAGGGATGGGCGGGATGTCAGAAAACAGCAACAACAACAACAAAAAACAACATCAGTGCTCTAAGTAAATACTCATCAGATCGAAGGAAACCATCGTGGTCCGCCCCGGTGGCGCAGTGGTCTAAGCGATGGCCTCTGATCATCCGTCCGAACGGGGTCCGGGTTCGAATCCCGGTGGGGCATGGATGTTGTGTTTGTCTTACGGCACTGTCTCTCTCCCTTCCCTGAAACCAGTGACCCTAAATTAGGGATGGGCGACTGCTTATAGCCCATTGAGTTGCTCACGGTGGTCGTTAAACCTCCAATCAAAAAAAAAAAAAAAAAAACCCCATCGTGGATTAAAGAAGAGCTTCACTGCCGTAGTCCCCATAACATGTTTTGCTTCTGAATGTTAACTTTACCGCAGAACATATTACCTCTTAAGATGTGGTGGCGCTATTGTCGTCTTTTTTACGTTATCTCTATTAGATTTGGCGTTCTCCACGCTTTATATTCTTTGCTACAGGGAAACGGCTTTTGCTTCTAAGGAGATAAGGAGATAAGGTGTAGCTCCATCTTTTGGTGTAAAAGTTAAGTCGAAACTCGAAATATGCACGACTAACGAGAAGATATCCACCGCATACTTTGCGTAAGCTACAATAGTAATGTTGCGGATATTATTTCCAAAATATTACATATTCCTCCCAAAAATAACCGTCCCTGACAATAGACTCCCTCTCTTGTGGTTACTTATTTTAATACTACCAAAACTGCTCCGTGCGAAACGATATTAGAAAAGAAATAATTACAAAAGGTTTTTCCTCTTTCTTTAACAGTTAAATAATTTCTAGTTTACTAATTAATACTTGTTGTAGTACGATCGATAATATTACCCAACTTGCGAATGTACCCCAAGAAAATCTTCGTGTTTAGTTGGTCTGCCATAAAATACAACGTTCCACTTACATCATGCGGTCAAAGCTGGTGTCATATTTCACATTCTGAAGAAGGAGGAATTAGGGATTACTTTAAGCATGCTCTCCATCCTCCAGATGCTCTTACTATGCTGAGTTCGTAGAGAGGAAGAGTTGTTTAATAGATTTCATAATTGAAAGTGAAATTTATCTGCCAGGTAAAGCCTTCTAAATGCTGTATGATACCATAAAAAATAGTGTCACGTTGAGCAGTAGCATAAAGCACAGAAATAAGAATTCTGAGAAATATATCCCATTGACTCTCTCACTTTGCTTAGATAAGTTGATGGCATTGAATATCTAACGTATGCCACTGGACTCGTGTTATTGGGAAAATTTTATCGTTAATACTTGGGGGCTGGGTTACATCCATTCTTTTTGTGACGCAATATTTTTGTTCTATTCATCGGAATGCGTTAATCGAAAATTGATCCGTCAAACCAGGCGACATCTATGCAGTAATCAATAGTCCAATTTTGATGTTCTCGAGTGAATGTAGGTGAATTTCTTGCTTTTCAGCAGCGAGCAGATATACATGAATAAGACGTCTGCTGTTGCAGTTTATTTGCGTGAATATATGGTGGTTTGTGTCTTCAAAATATTCCTCTCGCTACCACTTGCATTACCAGCACAGTTTTACTCTTCTAAATGAAATTTAGGAAACAAAAAAATGTCCGCTAACAAATTAAAACGCAGAATGTGAATTTTTCTCGAGCGATAGGTGGAATTCCGCGCATGAAACAAGTGAGGCTTAAAAACAATTGTTTCCCTTGCATTCCTTTCTTGTTTACATTAATTGAAAAAAATATATCCAATTCATATTTCTACGGATTTCATGTGTTTTACTTTTGGCAGCTGAAAATATGCAGGATATTATCAAATACGTGCGAAAATCAAAGAGGGGTAATAGTACACATTAAGACGAATAACTTTTGCAATGAAACGTATGGTGGCACCCCTTGAGGTCCTAGTATCCGAAAAAAGTTAAGTTACATTTCCACGTAGATCCTCCAAAATTGGGAAAAAACACAACTTACCTAAATTATGCACCTGCGTTAGTGAACGAAGAGGTAGAGAGGAATCAAAGTAGTTGCTCGGAGTAGCGCTCGAGGGCGTTGCTGCGCAGCTTGCACCGACGGATGAAGGGCTGTTGCACTGTCTCGTAGACTTCCGGTGTGATGTTGATCTGGTCCGCAGCAAAAACTAATTTCGCGACAAGATCTTCCAGTGACTCCACAGGCGTCTCTTACACCAGTGTATTCAATTGTCTCTAGAAGAAGAATTCCAGTGAATTCAGGTCTGGAGAGAATGAAGGACAAGCTACCGGTCATCTCCGTCCAATCCACCTGCTGGCATATGTCGTTTTCAGGATATCTAGGACCGCTGTGGAAAAATGCACAGGGTCCACACCATGCATGAACCACATGTCTCTTCGAGCATTGTGCGGAACACTCTACAACAAACCGGGAAGCACTTGCACGAGGAACACAAGGTTCATGGCGCCGGTTGTGGGAAGTTGTACGGTCCTACAAGCCAATCACTAAGGATACATGCCCAGATGTTGATGGCAAAACTCTGTTGGTGGTGATTGCGTGCAGATTATTATTAGTCCAAATATTCTGTTTGAGTTTGTTGAAAATGCCATCCAGCTTTAACATCGCCTCATCACTGAATAACACTAAAGCGGGAAATTATTATTAGCCCAAATATTCTGTTTGAGTTTGTTGAAAATGCCATCCCGCTTTAACATCGCCTCATCACTGAATAACACTAAGGCGGGAAAGTATGTATTAGCAGTGTTCATTAGGAGAGGCCACCTGATGAACTGTAGCCGCCGGGCATAGTCGCAACGAAAGTGTCTGACCCATAATTTAAGTAAGTTTTTTTCACTGTTGGAGGACATGGAACGTAACGTTTTCGGGCTTAACGTGGACATGGAACTTAACGTTTTTCGCACAGTAGGAGCGGAGTGCCGCCCTGTGTTCCATTGCAAAACTTATTCTTCTTTATGTGTACTATGAACCGTCTATTTTGCCGCATGAATTTGGGAACACTCTGTATAACTGTTTTCTCACAGTTCCTGTGAATATGCGGTTGTGCTAAGGAACTCAGGCATCTGTGAATTACATACCATGTTTGACACTGTACTATATCATCTTCTATGATGCATTGAGCTCCGAAATTTCCTGTCATAGCATCAGGTAAACAGAACTTCCAAAAGGTAAAAGAGCAAGCATTTCTGTCTAAATTCAATTCATTTTTAAGAGAAAATAGAGAAAGCCATGACAAAAACAGAAGACTTATGAAAATAAAAAAACAGATGAGAAGTAACTGAAGTAGTTATTTAAAATGTAACTTATATTGCAAAATAATGTACCAGAAATATAAGGAATTAGTATGTTTTTAATTCTGAGGAAAAGAAATCCCATCTCATTCTAATAGAGTTAATATCGTTTTTTCCCCAAACTAAACTAAAGAGTGTTGACTTTTATCATAGCCGGAAAGTATAACCAAGAAAATGACACAAAAGTAACGTTACGGTTATAATGAGGACGTCTTTTTAAATATTTCCGACATGAATTAAATTCTTTAAGGTTCATTCATATTCAATTGAATCTATTACAAATCGGAAGAAAAACTTAGTCGTTTTTCTACAATCGAGAAAAGGATTCTAGAAATAGAACAAGCTACTTTCTCTCAAATAACGGCGGGCAAGAATGTGGCAGAACTTAAAAAATTGAGCACAAAACCATTTTTTTAAATAAAGAAAGATATCAATGACAAAGGTATTTTTTTAATTTTTACTTAAAGAGTATTATATATTCCTAATTTGTCTTACTGTACAGGACGGCACGCAGTAAAACAAGTGAAATTATGCAATAGATTCTTAGAAGCAGAGATACAGGTGAAGAAAGTAATACACACAAGTGCTGAGAGGTGCCGAAGAAGAAAACCCGAATTTGAACTTGTGCCTGATGTCGACCAATGGCTCGGGCGAACTCGAGCTGCATGATATTTATTACGGTTCGGGCTGGGGCTCCGAGGGAGAGAAAATTGTATTATTTTCATTTTAAATACGATTTTGAATGGTTTAGCATATTCTTACACTCTCAAGTGAGTAAAGATTATTCTTTGGTTAGTGGGTCTGGGTGAAGTGTTGCGACTCGGAAATTTTGTTTATTCTGGGTTTGGATTACAAATGCAATAGCACCTGCATTAGTGTATTTTCTAGGCGTAGGAATAGCGTCTTCAAGAATTATAGTCACTAGATAGCAGATAGCACACCAATTAAATTTTGACTGCATACATGTGGGATCTCCCTCTTAATTCAATTAAGCAATGTGCGTAGATTGAAGAGCCGCTTGATATTTGCTGATGACTGGTTGCCCAAGTTCTACGAATTCCCGTAAACCGAAGCATTTCAGGATGGAATGGATTGGGCAAAGTAAATGCACGACTATACTATAGAAAACGACAGAGAATCCTTCTCAACACCCCAGTTGGGAAAATGCATCGGTTTCCAGGGAAAGACAATGAGGAATGTGGAAGAGACTTTTTGTTAATTAACGCCTAAACCTATACGTCATAGGGCTCGGGATGTCTAACACACGCTATAGCTCTTAAAATTGAGATGAACACAGGACTGATACACACTAACACTACCAAGCTCCACAGCACAACCCTCCTCTTATTAAAGGGGCAATCCGACAAAATGACACATTCCTCGTACCGTTCGGGAAATTGGAAAATATATAGTCTTAGGTATTCCAAAGATTCGCACCGCTGTGTTTTAAATCGTTTTATCTACACTTATGTCTGAAGGGAAAAGCAAAATCTAAATAAATAATGGTTTGACGCTCCAGAAACTCAGTGCCGACAAAATCCATAGTAAACTAGACATTGCTTTGCAGTGATGTACTTTTTTAAATTATTTTTGTAGAAATTTAAGGAAATTTATTTTCCATCGGAAGTGAAGCTTTTGAGTGGCCGGATTGAATTGCATTTTACGGCTTATAAAATTAGCTAAATTCGATTTTATCAGTTAATTCGTTCTTCTTTCCCTTAGCGCAATATTCTACCAATTAGGTTCTAGTCCTATTCTGGAGAATAGGATGCATGAAACAATGAAACGGAAAACAATATTTAGGGCAGAATAAATATTATTTGCAAATAAAACAGATTAGTCTGATTTCTAATGCTGGTTACTGAGAAGAAACGATACTGATATGGTACGATCTTCTTGGTGTCAATTCTTAAACTGGAACCTATGCCGGACATACTGAAGTACAAATGTACGGAATCAAAGAAGAAAATGATTCCTGTAACATGTTGCTTTCCTTAATAAAATGATAATCGAAAAATAAAAAAATAAAAAAAAGAGATGGAAATAGTTTTTTCGATTTGTTCTTACTTTACATTTTTTTCGATTTTATGACTATTCATACGTAAACATATACGTATACTATTTCAAAGCGGCATCCACTTTTATGCATAAATTCATGAGTATAGTGTTTTAAGTTTTCTCGTATAATTTTCTACTATGTCTTGTTTTTTTGCTGATTAAGATTCCTTTCGGATTCATCTTAAATTATGAATATCATAAGCAGCTTTATTTCCATAAATAATATTTTGTCACGAACTAATGACATATTCTGAAATTGGTACCATTGGTATCAGTCGCATGTGTGTCTGTCAGATGGCTAAAGGTATATTAAAGTCCGTATTTCTTCACGAAGAGTTTAGAATCGTAATATCATAAAAATTTGCATTATTTGTGACAATCCACAGGTTAATAAGACTTTAAAAACGTATAAGCGGAGAAATGCAGTTTCCATAAACTTCATTTTGCAACTTTCCTAACCGTTCAATACAGCATTCAACACTTATTTATCTTTTCAATACAATCCTTACTCGAAGCGCTTTACGTGGATGTATTTTAGTAATAAGCCAAAGCGGAGCTAAAAAGTAAATCAGATGATAGGCATAATAAAAATAACAAGAAGACCTGAAAACTTGCGTGAATGGTATACACGAGAAGATCTATATTTTCAGTTCTGCTCGTTCATAATAACAAGAATGATATTTAAAATAATTCTTTCAAAGTGATTTTTCAAAGCAATTCTGTATTCATTTAGCACAAAAAGTAATTTTATAGCATCACAATCATAACACTTTCCTTTGCGGTCTTTACTTTACAAAATGGCCCATAAGTTGTTTAAAGAAATTGTTAAAATATCAAAGTCCTGGAGGACAATTATTGTACACGAGCCTAAGGAACTTCTAGCAAAATGTCAATCTTTAAAAGGTTGAATGTAAGTAACATTGCGCAGCTAGCCTGTTGGTTTTCACAAAAGTTGAAGTATTATGCGCAGAACAGAGGAAGGTTTACCATCTAAACAAACACATTTAAAATAAATGTTAATATTTACTAGTATCCAACGTTTCTCACTGTAATTCGCCGATTTTCATAGGCAAATGAACCACGTTTTAGGGAAAGATTGTAATGTATAATACCTTCGCTTGACAAGGTAAAATGCTCGACATAACAAATTTAAAGACATTTTTAAAATTAGAATCGTAGCCAAGTGATATACCACATGTTAAAGTAACTACCGTACAAGCCAAAGAAATATGTGTCAAAGGTAGTTAATTTATAGCAGTTAAAGTGAATTAATGACTTATGCCCTTGAAGAAATTTCCTCAAACTATATGGGCTTTTAACTGTATTTATTCATTGTACACAAAATTGGCCAACAGAAAGAACTTAGCATATATTTATACTTCAGAAATACAGGAGCGTACAGAGTATGAGAATGCATTTTTCAAGAAACAAGTCATTGAATTTGGAGGAACAAAATCCGAATCTTACCAGCTATGTAAAATTTGACAAGTCATTGAATTCGGAGGAACAAAATCCGTATCTATACCAGCTATGTAAAATTTTGAGTACTTTTATCCTTTATTGAGACCTATTGACGGAAATATAGTAAAAATTCTACAAGGGTTATATATTTTCCTTATCTTGACGAAGAAAAATAAATTAAGACGAATTTACCCTTTTTCATTCTAGCTTCTGATTCGTGTAATGTTCCGCCGAAACACAGCACTAAATGCTTCACCAAATGTTTTGAGTGAAACTTTTCTTTTAGAGATATACGTTTTGCAAAAATTGCACCGTATCAAATAAGAAAATGACAGTAGATATCACTCTAATTAAGCTTAAATATATATATGAGCTGAAATTGGCTACCTTTGGTGAAGTTATGTTTACGCAGATCTAGATAAAATATAACACCACATGTAAACGAAATTGAAAGATAAATCATCTTTTACTTTTAGTAGTTTATTTTTATAATAAAATATAATTACTTAACAAAAATTACTTTTGTTGTATTTCTAGATTGGTGGGAAAATGGAAAAAGCTTACGGCATGCTTTTGGCAGTAAGTGGAAACTAAAGAAAATAGTAACCTGTACTTTTCAGGGGACGACGTGTGCAGCTGCACTGTAGTGCTTTATAAGTGCTCCCGAAATGGGATTACAACATTGAATTATGAAATTATATCATATCAATTTTCACCAATATCCCAATTATAAGAGAAGTGATGCATCGATTATAATCCACAGTCGAATGTTCTCAATTTGGCGGAGTTTATTTAACTCTTTATACGATTTTCATTTTTTTCTAATGGAACAGAAGTTTTCACCTCATATTTTTTTAACAGCTTAAAGCATGTAGAATTTCTTAGTATATTTAAAATGTTAATAATATTTTGTTTGATTGTTTTCTTTCATGTTTTAAGGGATTTAATGGAGTGGATGCTTACGAACATGACGTCCCTTACAAGACGTAAATGATAACGTCTGGCCAAATTGAAGTTTTTCCACCTAACATTTAAGAGAAGAAATCGCTGAAACAAATGTACCGATCTGAGGTGGTTCACGTTCGGTGCTTTTGTCCCAGAAAATTCCCTTTTGATCTACTAATGAATATTTTCATCGAGTGTAATCTAAGCTATATACCTAAATGGAGAACCTTCCTGTATAACTCAAGTAATGTCAACGGTTTAAACAGAAGGTAATGTATTGATATCCTTTTACAATTACCATTTAATAACATTCCAAAGATTTTCTGCAAAAAATGAAAATAGGCCGTAAAACTGATTCTGTTTTCAAAATACCGATGTTGTAACAATGCAAATCTGGGCATCACTGATTGATCAGAAGGAAAAGAAAATTCGTACACTTTCTCTTCCAGAGAGAAAGAAATTGTAAAAATTTCTTCCAGTTCTGCCTCCAGATAATCAGGCACTTCTTTTTATAAAGTAAAATTGAGCCGTTTTTTTTCAGTTTTTTACTTGATCGTCAGTTTGAATTGCGATTATTTCCAGTAGTATGGTGATAAGCATGTACAAATTTTAAGTTTGCAGATACTTATTGAGAAACTTTAAATGTATAAAGGGGTGTAATTATGTAAGATATATCAAAATCATTTTCATCTTGCACGGGCGTCTGAATTTCAATCTAAAAATGTGTTTTACTCTCGGATAATTAAAAAACCTCTGCTGGGGGTGCTAGAATTTTCCGCCAATATTTCTGTAGCAGCATAGATGTTGTAGGCCGGGTTGTAATATAAATGGCAATATGCCAAATAAAAATATCACGACAAATAAAATAAAGTATTGGTCCAATCACTTTTACCAGTATCTGTGGTGGCTCAGAATTGGAGTGTTTGATGGTAGTATAATTTTATATAAACAAAAAATGCGACGAATTTTGAGAAAGTATTTCTAGCAATAATTCGTTATGTTACGGTAAAAAGACAAAATGGAAATTTAAGGATTTTAAAAATATCATGAAAATGATCCATTTCTTGAACTCGTCTGAAAATTAAGACTGCCATTTCCAACAGGTTTTAATTTTACTAATCATCATCTGCTTTAGCATTCTTGCTAGATCTCAAATGGCGATATAAGGTTTTAACAAATATTTTCAAATTCGACTAGTTTTGACCAATGGAAAATCGGTAAAAAGTTTAAAAAAAATTGCTTGACATTTTTGAAATATTGTATGTTAAAGTGGTTCAACAAAATCCTCGGCAAATCTATCAAGCATAATTTGCATTCACGCCAGAAAAAGATAGAACTAATGTAAATGAATATCAATAACTGTGAAAATTTTAAAAAGCAACGGTTTTTGCAATCATTTGGTGAACATGCGTATACATATTTCAGATACTGTTTGCCCACAATAATATAAAATTTAGGTCATTGTGCTGCTTGATAAAAGGTACAACAAAATAGAAAGATTTGCACATATACAATTTAGATGAACAACAATTTCTGTTTATGTAAACCGATCTACTGTAGCTTTGAAATGCATACACTAATTCATCATTTGTTTTATAACATAAACCGACTGCGACTGGAGTACACACGATAGGTCGTATAAAAAAATCACCAGTGACGACGTAACCAACAATATGAGCTGTATAAAGGGGTGTGATTCGGTGTCGGTTATCGCGTAACTGTGACATGTTGGCAGGTACAACAGATACTGTAGATCAATTGGCGACCATGTCAGATCTCAGTGACCCTCAAAAAATCACGGTAATTGGTATGGATCTTGACAGATCTTCAGGAACTAGATATAGCAGTTGTCACGTGAAAAACTGAATGCAAGATTATGACCACCTGGGAAAAAGGACTCGGAGTTGTCTCCAAATGTGCAAATTGTGGACGTCATAGGAACATATGTGGTAAGGATATACGAACTTTGTCGCAGACTGTACAACAAAAGCACAAGATCATAAAACCGCAGATAGCAAGCAGCGTAGTTCAACACCATTCGGAATGATTCCATTTCCGACATTGCAGTTCTTGAGGAACTCCATCATACCGGTGCTTATGGCCGTGCTGCAAACCAAAGAATTCTGATTATCAACATCAGTGCAACAAAACAAGTAAGGTAGTGTAAATCACATACAAACTGCCATGCTAAAAACTGGCAAGGTCTCACCTTGTCTAATGAATCTCTCTTGACATTGTTTCCCACCACTGGTAGTGAATACGAATTACAAAAACTTGCATAATCTTACCGCTCCTATGCCCACCAGCACCAACGTCTGCTTGGTACCAACTAAGCATCGAGGT
Organism: Macrothele yani; assembly: GCA_039090855.1. NCBI lineage: Eukaryota > Metazoa > Arthropoda > Arachnida > Araneae > Macrothelidae > Macrothele > Macrothele yani. The sequence goes on along the minus strand of CM076996.1, from coordinate 57,232,148 downwards.
GATCTGTGTTGTGTCATATCATAGCATTCCTTAAGGCCATTGTTTATTCTTGAGATTTGCGTCACGCCTGCAACGTACGAATCCGTTCTTGGCTACCACCTGCATCAAATGTTGCAAGGATTTTTCGCTAATGATCCTACCCCGTTTCAAGCAGTTAATGAACCCTGGCATTGTGTGACACGTGTCACGTTGTGATTTGTAATGTATCGCATAAGGTACAAAAGTTACTCTGGCAACCTCACTCTGCAGATCTGAATATTATTGAACTTCTGCTGGAATATTTGCATCGAAACGTCAGATCACAGTCTCCTCTCCAACAGTCGTTGACATATTAGGATATGTTTCACAAGAACAATGGTCACAAATTCCAGTACCGTACGCGCATGACTAACATAAGCTTATTTGACGATGAACTGCTCCTGTTAACGAAGATCCAGATCGCCCTAAAATTTATTAAAAAGAAGTTCTACATAAATCGTTAACTTTTCCATTATTTTGATATACTTCAACATTTCTGTACCACTTGGAATTAACAGAAGAGGCTAGGAATGAATTCTGAAAAATCTTTAGGTTTAAGCTGGAACCGTCATAATGCAGTTAGAATTATAAACTATTGAATCATGCTGCAAATTAAAACTCAAAGATTCACTGCCATGTGTTATACCTGACTAAATCTCACACTATGAATTTCAATAGTTTTTACTATTACATCATTCTGTCGGAACTATGATGAAGAATACTTAGTTACCAATTTTTTTAAAATTGGAGAATTTTAGTGCTAACTTTAAATATAAAAAAAATCTTATAAAACAAACACTGCATATTGTTGTACTACAAAAAAAAATAAGAAACATATTTGTAAAGTTACATATAGGCACCAAACTAACAATAAAGGTAAATTCCTCCTCTGTATTTCGAAGTTGTAATATAGGATAAGAATACTACACTAAAAGTCTATTTTTAGTAGTCTGGAATTGCGGCATAAATGCGATACGTTAGAAAATAATATAGTAATGAAAGAACAGCATTTGAAACTTTGGACAACTGGTCAAACATTTATATTTCTGCTGCTACAGTTCCTCGAACAAATTTCCTGTTTACATACTACATAAGAGGAAATATTTCCTGATGCCCTCAGTTATATTAATGTACTTATGTTTATTCGGAGTTTGTGTAAAAAATTATATTGTGTAATCTTATTAAAACTTTAAGTTTATGAATAAACTACTGTTTAAACTAAGAGTTAGAAGTATTTCAGAGAAGAACCTTTTTCTTACCTTCCTGTTATTTTACACGGAAAGTCCAGGGTATGCTTTCTTTGTTTTTTCAAAGTGCGTATAGTTAATATTTTTAGGCTCACATTCAACTAAATATTTTCAGTAATACCTAATTTACTTATTTGACTTTTACAATTTAGTGAAATACAGTAGAGAGACAAAATAATACAAATTGGCTCATCACGGTTTGTGCCTATGTAATAGTTACAATTCATTCACAGACCTCCGCTTTTGCTTCCACTTCTTACTAATGGCTCAATTTTTGGCGATTACTTATTATTAATTGCTCAATACAAACACTGCACCCGAGGTCAAGGCCATACAATTTAGTGGTAGTTGAAGATATATGAAACAAGTTTTTTTAAACAATTTCGTGAATAAATTGTGAAAAATACGATTTATATTAATTAACATCTTATTAACAAAATAATCGAAATAACATCTGCAGAGAACATTCAATAACACTTAAAGAACATTTTGCATTATGTAACTTCATCTTTCTCTTAAAAGGAAATCGAAGTGAAAAATTCGTTTCAAATTTATTAGTCCAAAAACTATTTTTATTTGCAAATGAATTACTGTTCTTCCTTTTAGAAAACAAAGCACAGTTACTCGCTCACGTATCGTCTATAAATGAAAATCTTAAGAGCATCCTCATTATAGCTTAATAATATTTTATAACACCATCAGTCAGGAATTCTTCAACTGACGATGATGAATATCAGGAAATATATTCCACCACATTTTGAATGATTGCTTTCATAATATTGAAGAAATTTTCTATTGTAATTTTACCAAATACTCATTACGGAGGGTGCGGTGGTTAAGCTGAAATGTTAAAAATATCGTTGCAAAAATAAAATATTTTATCGCATATCTCATCAGTTTTTAATATTTCTGGGATATATCATCGAGATAATGATCGTCATCATGAACCATTATAAGTCCATTGCTGGATGAATGCCTCGACAAGCCTGTTCTTCCGAATGCAATCTTCCCCGAGTGCCAGGCATGCTATCGGGTTTCATCCAAGCATCTCTCACGGGGCTTCATCCTTCTATTCTCCTGTACTTATGAGTAATGCGGTTAGCGAACGGTTGTCAGCTCCTCAGGCTACTACTATTTCAGTTAATTTACCATTATCATGATGCTATCAACATTTTTATAGTCCTGATTATGAGTTCGTCTTCCTGTCTTTCCTGAATGTACGAATCAGGCAACCCTTCATTCTTATTTTAGTCGTTTGCAACCTATGGGCTAATTATTCTGTTAACGTCCATGTCTCTTATGCATATGTGAGGTCACGTAGGGTACATAGATCAAACAGTTGTAGTTTCAGACGTAATAGAAAATTCCATTGAAAAATGTACAGCTTCATTCAAATGCTCCTCAACCAAGATTTATAACCCTATTAATTTCTACTTCGACGTAGCTCTCGCTTGATACTGTCCCACGCAAATGTAATCATTGGTTACTTTTGCTATGGTTTCCACAACTGTAACAAATTCGTAAAATCATGCAATGCATTGATTATAATATGCTTCCCAACATACCAGAAACCATTACTCAAGTTATGAGGATAATGGCTGTGGAATAAATCTCGCTCCTATGCCCTGACCTTTGACCCTATTTCGATTATATTAAACAGCATTGGTTTAATATACCCCTGTAACAACATACTAAAGCTTTGTCGCGATTGAAGCATTTTATTCAAGTTATGAGGATCTAGCACCTATGCACTGACTTTGGACCCTATTTCAATCATATTCAACAAAACTGGTTCAGTACAACTCCGGAACAACATGATAAAGTTTTGTCGCAATCGAAGCAACTTTAAGTAAATTATGACGTATCAGGGCGATGTAATGGATCCCACACCTATGTCCTGACCTTTGACCCCACTTCGTCTATTTTTAATAGGGTTCGTCTCCAGATTGTTCCCTACTACATACTATAATTTCGTCCAAATCGAAGAATTGTTACGCGAGTTATCGTTCTGACAGGCAGATAGACAGAGAGACAGACAGAAGGACAAAGCTGGAGCGTATACGTTTCTTAAACCTACGGTTGGAAAGCGTAAAAAACATCGTTATTGTAAAAACCCCTTACACATGTTCGGTTTTGTGTAAATACATTTTTAATCCCATTTCTTTACCCTTTTCAACAGGTTGCAGAATCGATCATATTCTGCAGATCTGTGGGAATACTGGGAAAATCCTATTTAATCAGCTAAACGATCGTAAATTAAATAAGATCCATTAATTTTTATTGCGTTATCTTCCTAAGTAAGTAATTGGTTTATTTTATGCAATGCTTGGAAAATATGAAATCTCTCTGTCTCATTTCCTTTCCAAATTTTTTGCCTGCTGTTCTGTGTAATATTAGAGCATTTGTTCTTGCATTTTTTATTTTTTATTAAGGGTTTAAAAACCAACTTGAGTAACTCAGTGGGCTATAAGCAGACGCCCGTGTCTAATTTATAGACACTTGTTCCAGGGAATGAAGAGAGTCAGTGCCGTAAAACATGCACAAGATCCATGCGTCACTTGGGATTCGAACCCGGACCCATCACGGACAAATGGTCAGAAGCCCGCACTTGAACAACTGCGCCTTCGGAGCGGCACTCTCATTTTCATAGTTGTAGTTGGTAACATAATATTAATATCTGCATAACCCATACCGCAGAGTTTCCATGACATTAGACAACTGAGCTATCGGAACGGCACTTTCATTTTCATAGTTGTAGTTGGTAACATAATATTAATATCTGCATAACCCATACCTCAGAGTTTCCATGACATTAGACAACTGCGCTATCGGAACGGCACTTTCATTTTCATAGTTGTAGTTGATAACATAATATTAATATCTGCATAACCCATACCTCAGAGTTTCCATGACATTGTATACGCTGATGGTTACGAAGAATTCAAAGATCTTTCATACTCTATAAATGCATTGTAGGTATTCAACTTTATACTCAATCGCGCTTTCGATTTTCTATCTCAGTACATATATATGATCTATAGTAATGTCGTCATTGTTCAGATAGAGCAAATATTACAAAATAATAAAAGCAATTCAACTCGTATTTAACGGTGGAGACTTATGTGAAAATTCTGAGAATACAATTTGTTGTGAATTTCCTAATATTTCCTTGGTGACATTCATGGAATAGAAGTGTTTTGTATTGCTTTGGTTGAAGACAGCTAATATAGTAAGTTAAACTATTAAATTTTACATTAACAATTAATGAGAATTCACTTCTACAGGTCAGTAAAAAGGAAACCTTAGTGAAAAAGAAAGGTTTATTTTCTAGCTTTTCAACATTTGTCTTGGTTTAAGGAAGGTCTCATTGCTGGCGAAACAGTCATATGAAATATAGATCAAACACCAAAACTCAGGTATAAAGTATCATTTGAAAATTTTCTGACAACTATGCAGTCAAAAACAGTGTTTTAGCCCTTCAGCAGTGTTTCACATGAGAACATATACGGAAATTAAATTAAATTAACGGATTGTACTAAGTATTATCGTTTAGTAATAAAGCACTTTTTAAAAATTAAATATTAATAAATATATATATTATATTATTACTTTTATATTATTAATTTAAATTTTATTAAATTTCCTTTTTTTAATGAAAAGGCGTTGTACTTTTTAAAAAATATATGAGATTTTTGATGACAAATACGTTTACAAGCCTGCTTCTTATTTGAATACTGCATCCTGTCTCACGATGATTTGAGGAATTACCAGAATTAAATTCATTAAGGAAAAATAAATTATTAGGGTTCCGACTGCCATGGCATGTACTAGCATCTGTGATATCATGAGCAAACATTTTACTCCATGTTTGTAGCAAACGTAGCAAATTTTCTACCTTTGTGTATGTAATTCGATACGTTTGGATTTGAAGGAAGTGGGGCATTCGTGTGATTATCCCTTATTCATTACGAAAAACATAGCACCGGAATAATTATTCTCTTACATATACTCACATCAATGGCGCTCTTTGGCCGTTCGAGGCCCTTGCACCACTAAACTGTAACCAACCAACCAATCACTCATATCAAGTATTCTGTTAGTTCTGTTCCGCCAGTATTGCAACAATAAGGGGAAAATATCTACCTCTGAAATTTTATACTACGCTGAAAAGAAAAAAAATGCTTTGCGTAAATTTCTGCGTTAACTGAATTTCTATTCTACGTAAATTATTTCCGAAAAAAGTATCCTACAAACTACTGTAAGTTGATGATATATGGGAAAAAATGACTTCGAAGTGCATAAAGGGAATGCAGTTTGCTAAGAACACATATGACCATCAGATGCTGTACGCGTTAAACACACCTTGATTACGTCACATGAATCATTCCAAAAGCACCCCCTTTGTCATCATAACAAATTATAAGAAGCACTTCTCCTTCAGCTGCGAGTTACAAATTATAAGAAGCACTTCTTGCGTTAGAACGTGATGCATTTTTCAGATTATTATTATTATGATCTACATGAAAAAAACCATTTCAAACATCTTCTGAATGGTAGCAAAGAGAATAAGAATGTGCATTTAAACAAATCTTTCGTAAACAAAATGTTATTTCCTGATTGTTCTTTTTTCCTGGAATATTAAACACACTCATCGCATAAAAATAGTTTCACTCCGAAGGAAGTAACCGAAAGGAATGAAACTTTATGGGTATGTTTCATAGAAAGGAGGGGTCAGGGTGCTGTGCCTCACCGGCTATATGAGGTCGCGCGTTGTGCGCGCTTGCCATTGTGACTCGTTGTTTCATCATTTGCAAGTGAAGTATGCCTCCGAGCAAAGTTCGGATGCAATTCAAGCAATTAGAGGAGTTCGAACGGTGCCGCGTTGTCGTGCTACGGGAAGCGGGATGGTCTTATCGCGGTACTGCGCACCATACCGGTCGTGCGGATATCACCATACCATGCTGTTGGCGGCAGTGGATAGAACAAGGCGCGCAGGAGCGACAGGAAGGGTCTGTGAGACATAGCCGAACCACAGAGAGGAAGGACCGACGGGTTGTCCGACGTTCTTGGAGTGACCCAACAGCCACGTTTAAGAATGTTCCATGAGTAGTTGTGCCCTCCATGCATCGTCCGATTACTGCCAGCACCATTGACAGACGGCTGCACGACGTAGGACTACACGCACCCACACCGTTACGACGACTGCCGTTAACAGCATTGCATCGTCTCCAAAGACTGCAATGGTGTCGTGCCAGACTGTCATGAAGCTATTCAGAACGTCAACGGGTGATCTTCAATAATGAGTCCCGCTTTTCTCTTGGTGGAAACGACCAGCGAATCCGTGTGTGGAAGCACCGTGGTCAGTGCCGAGATGAAAGGTTTATTGTTGAGCGTCACACGTCCAGAATGCCTGGTGTCAGTGTGTGGGTTTAAATTGCCTACGATGTCTGATCATCTTTGGTGTTCATTACAGGCACTCTGACAGGCCAAACGGTACGTTAATTAGGACTTTCAACCAGTGGCCCTACCTTTTCTGAACGTTCACTCCAGTGCGATTTTCCAACAGGACAATAATCGTCCGCGTATTGCTGCTGTCTCGAGAGCTTGCCTTAATGGCACTAACACTCTGCCATTGCCAGCCGCATTGCCAGCCCTATCGGCGATTTAAAATCTGTGGGATGCTATTGGACGCGCTATCAACACTCCACCCCTACCGCACAATCTGCAGGACTGCGTGAGAAGATTCAAGCTGCATGGAATGGCTTAAGGCAGGACACCATTAGGAATGAGTACAACATCATGCTGAGACGTCTGGCATGCTGTGTGAGCAAAAATGGCTGGCCGACACCATACGGAGAGACACTATTAATTATTGGCGTGTAGCTTAATAAATATTGTCGCATGTCAGTCTCGATGTTTAATCATTTATTGTTCCTGGTAACTTTTTCCTTCCAACCGAATAGCATTACAATCCGACACGCCAGCCTGCGTGCAACTATTTTATTGACGTTGAGTGTAGGAATTCTACTGAACATCGTATATTTTTCTGTACAAATATTAGACCAACACTCTAGAAAGGCATGTTTCCAAAGAAAAGCCTTAAAGTTTTGGAAGTCCTGCGGTAATTTATTTTTTATAAATTTCGAAAAAAGGTTATTTTTATTTTGTTTATTTTTTTAATAGAGCATTGGTAATCCATGGCTTATGGATTTTTTTGAGTTTATGTTGTTTCATAATTTTTGAAAAGATTGATTATGAAGCTGTGATGAATGACTCGTAATTTTTATTTGCAGAGCCATGATCCAAAATAATGCTCCAGTTAAGCTGAGCTAGTTGAGTTCCATATTGTATCACTACTTTGTCTAAAAATGTAGTAGTCGTCAGGTGTAGCAGTTTGTTGTTTAAGAGGGTAAATTGTGAATATAGGGAGATGATCACTAAAATCGTACTCTAAGGCAACTGAAACAGTGGTCTCAGTTAATACATTTGTGATAGACAGATCTATCAATATTTGTGAGGTAGGGGTTATACGAGTTGGGACTGAAATCATGTTTTTGTGTCCAGACGCATTCAAAGATTTTAAAAATTGAAAAGAGTGATTGATGTATTGTAATAAGTCCACATTCATATTCCCCATTTGAAACATTTTTTTCTTTGATAGGTTAGAGTAGTTAAATAATTCAGTAAGTAATGATGGAAAAGCTCTAAGGCTTGAGTTAGACAGCCTATATCAAACAATAATTATATAAGATCGACTATGAATAGTTAGTATTTCGGCATTTCGATTCGATACTGTGAAATTTGGAAAAATGGAAATATCATTAGAAATATATTTTACGTAATATGCGATCCCTCCATTGGTTGAGTACGTTCTGTTTAAGTGAACATTTTTGGAGTTAGTAATTTGTAATGAGTAATGATGTAAAGGAAACCAAGTTTTAGATAGGCTGGTACATTAGGTTATTGAAACAGAAAAAAATCGATTCCGTCACGACTTCTATTGCATAGGAGATGCCCAGTAGCGACTCCCGTGGGAACATTGATGATTCAGCAAGTGTTCGTTTCAAAGTGTTTATTGCCTTAAATTTTAAAAACAAATTCACAGAGCAAAACATTAAACACCCATACTTGAGCCAAAATGTTGGTCAACTCGTAATTTTCTTTATTCCGTACCCTCTAATGTACGACACATTGGGGCAGCGTGTGATACTTTCAGACTCTTACTTTTATGTCCGAAATTTTTACGGCGTTTTACATATATTTATTCATAAAATTGTACTTAGGAGGTAAGTATAAGGGTAAGAATTGTTTTAAATATTTTACATAAACCAGATCATTAAAAGGGACTTACTAAAATCTCTGCAGAAATACTGTTCTACTACCCGTATTTGGTCATTGTTTAGGCATCAATCAAAGTTGAATGATATACAGGAATTTTTTAAAAATAATGTAAACACTTTTTGTGGAGGATATTTCGATAATCTGTCAGCCAATGTCGGACATTTAGAACTAAAGCAATCTGACGTGAAAGAGTCAAATTCCACGTCAAATTGTCCTGCTCATGTGATAAAGGAACTTGTGACCATTCTCCTAGTAGAACATGTATAAATAGTACCAGCTATTTTGGAAGTTTGATCTGATAATTCCTTATAGATATTTTCACAAAAATGCAGTAGTACTGAGATCTGAAAATAGAGTTCTGCAGGGTAACTTCAGGTGAAGATCGCGACGGAAAGGCAACAATGTGCATGAGGTACACCTCTGTTTTATGCTCTGCAAACCACATGCATGACACGTTTCGCATAATGCATAGGTAATATCGTCCAAAATAACAGCTTTTCTGAAATATCTTTCTTTTTCTTTCCGTTCCATACAAAATGAAACAGAAGGAAAAAGTAATATATTTCACAGAAAACGTTAATACGTCCTCTCAACAGAGAAATAATAGAGGCTTAAGACATAATATTATGGTGTAAAAGCTGAGATTCATGCCAATCCTAAACATTCTGTCACTTAAAGTCAGCCATAGGCCGTGTGTGCAACGTTCTAATGAATCAAGGTTCTTAATTCTGCGTCTGGTAGGATGATTGGTTCGCCAGCGCGATGGAAATTGGGTCTGAGGTCATTTATTGCTGTCTAGGCTAAATAGTTATATTCACATTACTCCCACCGAGGGTATCATGCATTGGGAAGTTAATCCTTTATTTTCATGAGCCGTCTTACAGAGATGAAAGTATCAAAATGCTATTTACACTATCTTACAAAGTTCATAGCACATAGGTGGGTGTTCAAGCTGATGACTCTGTGCCGGAGTAATCATTCTCCACTTCGTGTCTTCTTACATCCGTGTTTAGTAGTTCTTCGTGCCTCGCGACGAAGTCTTTGACCAATTATATCAGTCCTTGCCTCGCTCTGTGATGACGGAGCAGGTTCAAGAGGTTCCTTATTTTTTCCATGTCTCGACCGATAACTTTTTTTCTTCCTGAAAGTTAAACACTTTTAAGGCACGCGTCCGCGGACTGGGCTTACCATCCGCATGGCCATTACTTCACCGCAAAACGGCGGAAATATTCCGGAGTTACGCCATTGCCGGTGAGTATCGTATTCGGGAACCCATCTGATTTTATTCTCCTGTTAGAGACTTTGGGAAAGATACGGTTCCTTGTTTTTCTAGTTTCCTCTTCGTCCCACCTACTCTGCTAATCCACCATCGTGGCGTTTTTCGTTCACTTTCTCCAACCCACGTCGTCTCCCCCGACTCCATGTAAAAACATGAGCTCGGTTCAACTGGTATTTCACTCAACCCCCCCGAAAGCACACACTACGTTTCCTCTAACACAAACACACCAAACCGCAACTTCCAGTTCTCTCAGAACTTTTAAAGAGTATCTTTCATTCCGCCCGCGGGGTTACCTTGGCGGACGATAATGTCCCAAAAATGTGCTCGAAACGGACAAGTAGGAAGAAACCACTCTTGTAGACATCAGTAAAAACATGAGCTCGGTTCAACTGGTGTTTCACTCAAACCCCCGGAATCACACAGTACGTTTCCTCTAACACAAACACACCAAACCGCAACTTCCAGTTCTCTCAGACGATCTTTTAAGGAATCTCTTCCATTCCTTGGCGGACCAGAATGTCCCAAAAATGTGCTCGAAACGAACACGTAGGAAGACGCCACTCTTGTAGAGATGAGTTGATGGCTGTGTCACAATCTCGGCGAGCTTGCCGTGAGACGCGCTCGGAAGAAAGTACGAACAATGAAGCGACAGTACAACGGGGACGTCCGAAAGACGTAGGACATAACAAATGATACCCCTTTTAGATACCACCACACTGTTCTAAACACACGGAACTGGTACACCACAATACATTAAGAACCCCTTCGAACATCCACACCATGCAAAATAAATAAGGCCTTGCACCAAAGCAAAGATCACCCACGAAACACACTCCCAGGGCGCAGAGACAGAACTCTATTTCAGAGAGCTAGCAAGCTCCCGGAACTAGTCGATCATTCTCACTCCCTCCGGCAACGGGAGACCCAAAAACGAAACACCAGAAGTTCTTTCCGAAAGCGACGAGGATAATCTACTCGATCAATGTTGCAATGCACGATTTAAGCATAATAAAAAACTTTCACTAAACGAACGGCGGGGCAACAAGCGTTGGAGTTCCCAAGTCGAAATTAATGGAGAACAGTGGACTTCACGGAATGAGGTTGCTATAGCAACAAATGACGTTATAATATTCAGTTTAAATGATGGTAGCCGACACTTTCCCGCAGTGAGATTTTGTGTTTAGATGGTCCTGCTGGTTTCAGCCTTTGGGTTTAAATAGTAACGGCGAGTGAGAACTTCAGTTTCAATGCTGTATGCTGTTTCTTAATAATAATTGCTGTCCGTTGTTTACGGATCTATGTTTTTGCAGATATACATATAATGCGCATAAGGATGTATCCCAAGAAGTGTGTAAAGTGCTTCGTCTAGGTCTCACCGTGTCATCAAACACTGTGCCAATAGAAATAAGTTATTTTTTATTAGAGGTTTAGCGACCCCCATGAACACCTCAGTGGGCTGTAAGCAGTTGCCCGTCCCTAATTTAAGGCCACTGGCTTCAAGGAAGGGAGAAAGCTATGCCTCACAGCGATTCGAACCCGGACTCACCTCGGACGAATGATCAGAAGCCATCGCTTAAACCACTGTGTCACCAGGGAGATAAAGAAAGTTTCCTCCTGTTTAAAACAATAAAAATAATACTTAGCAAACAGTATTTCACTGCAAAGACGCTCGTTAACTATAATCGCGATAAGTTTATTTTCTTTCCGAAATTTTATTCAAGCAGACGTTTTACGAAGACATCATTGACCATTATGCTTCCCTGAAAAATAGAAGAATTGACGTTCCTTGTGAAAAAACAGATTACATTGTTTTCTGAACTCTCATTTTGTAACATATTAACTGCTTCCTCTGTCACGCGCCGCCACTGAAAGAATATTGTACAGAAAGGTTTTTCGTTCAAAAATCAATGAAAAGTTAGCCTCTTCAGAGGTATCATATTTCAGAAGGTCAGCCTCTTCAGAGGTATTCGTTTAATAGGTCAGTCTTTTGAGATGTATCGCATCTGTTTGTAACTTTTAAATAAAATAAAAAATTGACCCTGAGGTCATCTATTTGTCCGACTTTGCAGTGGTGCTTTGGGTACGCTCGTAGCAGCCTGAGTTTACATCCCAGTTACCATTTCACATCAAATTACATAATTACATACTTTAAAGTATGTATATAAATTTTCCTGGAAAACGTCAGCATAATAATTTAGGACGCTATACTAAATCTTTACAAATTATGTATCCACACCTGTGTGACGTGTTGTGAAAAATGCGAATCATACGTTGCTCTTTGTCGGGAGAGCTTAAACCCCACCATGAGTGCGCCAATGGTATTATACGCATATTAATTTATTTCTTAAAAGTTGTACGCTTCCCATCTCTCAGAAGTTGCCGCAGAGGAACATAACTGTCTTACTCTGAATATTAAAACACTATCGTTTTCGTTGGTGTTCCTGCAAAGTAGTTACTGCATTATATCGAACTCCTGCAGGCATTTCCACAAACCGGCCCACAGAAACCAATGTAGTTATCCACGGTTAAAGACAAGTCTGGCAAACATCAAGCGGTAGCCAATTTCAAACAATGCAAAACCTAGGGAAATCAATCCTTCAACTACCAAAGTCATTAAAAGGCGTTTTTTATAATAACATATTTACGAAGTACGTCCAATTAAACCAATGGATTTTAAATATAGATACATATTCTTTCAAATAAAATAGACTAAGCAACTTTTATCATTTAACTTCTTGTTTTTTCGTTATAAGTCAATTTTTTTAAGATGAACGCCAGGACACTGAATTTACTCTTGTAGTGGAATTATCCTAACAGGAATCATCGAACCTTCACACTGATTCTACTGGATGATGACATTCCAACTTCTTAGTTTTAAATATATTATTTCTAATGGCACATATTTGTCTTATACTGACATTAAGGCTTTGCATTTCCAAAGTTCTTGTTACAAATACGAACATGCTCAATTGTGCATTGACTCTTCCATAATAAAAGATTACCTTTAATACGGTGCGAAAACCAAGTAGTTTCTGCGGAAGCGGAAAGTTCCACACCAAAAAGGAAAGCAAAGCTGTTGACCCCGAAATGTTCTTCCCTAATTTGTAAAAGATGTATATCTGAGGCAAAAAATGTCCAAATGCAAGCACAATTAAAACTTTATATACATTACCAAACGAAGAAATTAACTTAAAACACAGATGTAGGGTGAACATAACTTCCACAGAAGGAATGTTTTGCTCCCGACACAAGAAGTAAAATATTTATTTGGTAATTCGTAAGGGATTGCTGATTTAAGTATAACATAAACGACGTACATGGGTTTGAACTACAGTGATAAACGGAAGATGGAAGTTTGATATGGTATATATTCACCAGAAGGCGCTACTGTAGTGAGTGGCCATTTGTTCTAACCACGATCAGAATTGGCAATGAATAAGATATGATATTTGACTTAAAATAATTTGTAACAGAAGCAGATTTCTCACGTACGGGTGTTTTTTAGGCGAATTTGCCTCAAAATCATAGCACTAATTAATGTGTATCAGTCATACTGAGAAAAATTTAAAACGGCCAAAATAATGAAGCTTAAAACTTTCAGCAGACATTTCTCTGATTTAAGAAAGGGATTCTTATTGCACCTGAAAATGTTTGTCACACTTCAAGTTAATTTGTCTTAAAACTGTGAGGATTAAAGCAAAACGCAAATTGTGCGTATGTTGTGTTATAATAAATTTCACCATCTTGTGTGTGTTGAGTAAATTTTTACTTTGTGAAAGTATTTGATAGCCTTAATCCAAATTTTTTGTAAAAACATAACATATTTTCAGATAATTCTAGAAATTCTAGAAAAAGAAGGATGAGAAATTTTACATTTAAACTGAGTTCGGTGTTCTTTGATCCAAATCTGCTGAAATATACGAGTTCTACATTTAAACATACTAATCGATTTCATTGCTTGTGTGACCATCTGATGATGGCATGGATTTTTCTTCTCAGTTTAAAAAAATTCAACCTTTACTTTGGGTTTTTTAAGGATTAAAAATGACTCTGTGTGTCGCTTTGGCAACGAAAGACACTTAGAACATCACTAAATACCTTTTTTAGGAAGAGCGAAATTTAATCCTTCTTTTTACCTAAAATTTTATCTTTCAACATATAATTTCTCTATATTTATGAAGAATAAATGCAGTTTCTAAAAGAGGTGCTAAATTTATATTCATACAAAGAAATGAGAATTGTTGCAGCATTTTAATTATTAACTTAATTATTTTAATTAATAAAAAGCTGTTCTAAATTAGATCGAATTTCAAAATATCATAGGTTTTAATACAAAACCCATTGGTTTCCATTATCTTCTTGCATGCTGTTCATCGATCATACCCATCAGAACTGTTTCAAACATTTATGTGGAGACAATAGAGGGTGGGTGGGTCTTATAGTTATACATGCATTTCATAATGAATAATTTTGAAAACTTCTGGAGGGTAAATGCTATGTTTTAACAGGTATTTGAGTTTTTCAGTTCTTGAGTGTTAGAAAAACAAATTTAAGAGCATGCTGGCAAAATATCCAATTAAAAAAGGATTTTCGTATTTTTCTCTTGAACACTTTGTTTGAAAGATTTGATTCCAGCATTCGGAAGCGTATTTATGGATTCCTGCGCCCAAGTCAAGCGACAAAGTATTGCACCCCCACTTTATTTTCTAACTTATATGCACGGCGTTTATTGATTACGAAAAGACCTTTGATTTCGTGAAACCATCAGCAGTTACAATGGCTTTGAAATCCTGAGGTATTTAAGATGCATACATCTCAATTATTATTAGCATCTACGAAGATATAATAAATGAATAGCATCTCTGTTTTAGTTTCGTTTATTTGAAGACACAACAACAATAAAAATTTGGAAGGGAAGGAGACAGGATTACATCATATCTCCCAAACTCTTTAATGCCATATGTCAAATTGTCTTTCAATCGCAGAACTGGGAAAACAAAGACATAACGATTAATTGAAATTATTTAACTCAACTCCGTTTCTCTGAGGAGGCAGATATTTTTGCAACTGCACCTTTAACACTGCAGGGTATGATGCAGGAACTTACTGACAAGACTAAAGAAGTGGGATTAAAAATGAAGTTTCAGGAGACAAAACTGGTTTAGAATGCGTTTAAAATAAATGAAGATTTATCGACTGATGGAAAAAAGCTGCAGGTCATAGATACCTACATTAACCTTCAACATGATACCAAGTGAATTTTCTTTTAAGACGTCATAGCATATTGCTCTTTAAAATTGCGCAGTTTTTTCCCAAAAGTTCTCGAACCAACTTTTATACGCCGATACATTTCTTCACCAATGTGACCTTTGTTTGATATCTGTTGTCCGAGTTAAATACCAGTGTTGCTTATCCCAACTTTCCCCCATTAATCCCTAAATATTGATTTATTGAGAAACATTGTACGTCAGTTTTGTTTTCTGAAAGTTCAGTTTTAATCCAGCATTATTTATTTATATTTTTTTATTTATTTATTTACTGATTTTAGACCTGCGGCATTATATACGATTTTTAGCACGTAATTTGTGGTAACTGATAATATCAACAATTTTGCTGGATATGGCTCATGAATTTAGTTTGGATGTTTGAAAACGTAAGAAAGATCGTTTCAAGAGAGAAAAGAAACGAAATATCTTCAAGAAACGAATTATCACGACACACGCAGCAGAGTAAAGAAACTCTCGAAGAACTTTTATTTTTATCCCAATCTGTGTATAATGCAATCGGAGGTCACACCCACGAATTTCATAAGGATATGCACGATTTGCCATTATACGTCTCACGCGACACCCGTTTTCCACGTTCCCGAAAGATATCAGATAATTAGCTTGCATAATGTTGCCTAAGTCATATACTCCTCTAGTTATGTTGACCAGTATAACACAATTATCTGTATATGTTGTACATTTCGATAAAGAGAGTGTGCTCAATCAACGCATAACCGACATATTTTTCCATTTTGAATTTTAATACAGTATTGTCTTAAGAAAATAAATTATTTAAACTTAAGTTTACTTTTCCTTTGTTGTATTACATTTAGGTGCAAGTGATTATTTAAACACAAGAACTGAAGTTGATCTTTTCTCTAGCAGAGGACAGGTACGTTACCCCAAACGGAGGCATATCCGCTTAGTGTTTGTTGATGGGGGAGGGGTAAGCGCGCTCAGGACTTCGCTTCCCTATCATTAATATCCGGACCAGCATTTATACAGAGAGAACTCGATTCACTCAAGCTCCACGTAATAGATTTCAATATTCTCGTACGGCTATGATCAGAAAATTGCAGTTGTGAATGCAAAATACTTCAGTTGAAAGTCTTAAATGATATCAAACGCGTATTAATAAATGGGTGCCACATGAGCTATCGCACCGTACTTGCTTTGAGAACCAGTGAATATCCATAATTCAAATGTACGCCTTATATCCGAAGTTATAAGGACATGACAAAACAGCTCATCACAAGAGATTTTTCTGCTAAGAGCGGAAATCAACTTTCTCTCAAATCTCTGAAATTATATGTGAATACTGTTGAAATTATGTTACCGCTAGAACTTTGCGCATGATATTGCCAGATATTTAACACATTCGAGAAACCATCAATACAGAATAGAAAGAAAGATATAGATTTTTAAAATTATTATTCTAATCGGAATTATCTATTTCGCGTAATACTTTAGGAGCGGCACATAAAGGAATTTCAAAATTATGAGTATTTGTAGAGAGCCCAAAGCGCTTCTTGTACCACTCTATAGACTGAGTGTACTTAACTTCTCAGGGCATGGAAGAAAATGAAGAATTTCAACCATTGAAACATATCACTTTGCTAAACGTTACGTGGGGTCTCACGGCTGAGGAATTCTAGTAAATGATCGAAAGGAAATACAAAGCACATGATCCAATGGCATCTATGACATTTGCAACAACTTATCTGTTCACATACATACATACATACATATCATTAAGCTGTTCTCTGAGATTCAGAGGTTAGCTCCAAAAAGAAATGCAAGCTTCCAGATATTTTTACCCATTGTTATCGCATCAAACTTCGCCATTTACAGCGATCTTGACATACAACTCGTGCTTCACTGATATCCATTACACGCCGTACACAAGATCTTTTATACTTCATACTCATAATCTTTTTCTCATGCAGACACTCCTGAATCTGATCCAACCATGTCTTCCTTGGCCTTCCTCTGCCTTTCCTTCCTTCCACTTGGGCTGAAAATATTTTCTTAGTAAGCATTTCATCACTCATTCTTTCAACATGGCCAAACCACCGAAGCATATTGGTCTCCACCTTGCTAACAACATTTTGCTTTACATCACACAACTGCAATACATCTTCATTCCTCACACAATCAGATCGTGTCTTGCCACAAACAACACGTAAGTAACGCATTTCTCCAGCACACAATCTGCACACACGGATATCATCAAGACATAAACCACTATTATATATTTTGGCCTCACGCATGCACGCGTCCATGAATACTCTGCAACTCACTTTTGCTCTCTGCCAACAGGACAGTGTCATCAGCATACAGCAATCTCCACACACGGATATCACCAAGACATAAACCACTATTATCTATTTTGGCCGCACGCATGCATGCGTCCATAAATATATTAAACAGCCATGATGACATTACACAACCTTGTCTAACTCCTGCACAAATGGAAAACCATTTTGATAAAACATCATTCACTCGCACACAAGCTCTACTACCAGCATACACGGCTTTTACACTATTAAGTAGATTCCCAGTAACACCCTATTCATTCAATACCTTCCACAAAAGTGCCCTATTGACTCGGTCGTAAGGTTTCTCTAAATCTATGAAGGCAGTAAAAACTTTCTTCCCAACAGCCAGATACTTTTCAATCATCATGCGTAATGCAAAAATCTGGTTAGTGCAGCCTTTACCAAGCATAAAACCACTCTGAACATCCCACACTTTCTCTGATGTAAGACCACGTACTTTTTCAATAACAACCTCACTAAACAATTTCCCTGGCACACTCAGTAGGCTAATACCACGATAGTTCTTGCATTCAGTCTGATCACCTTTTCCCTTGTACAAGGGAACAATGATAGCATCCTTCCAATCCCGAGGGACCATTCCTAACTCCCAGTACAACTGGCAAATTTCAGTTAACCAGTCTATTATATAGTCACCGCCATATTTCAACATCTCTGCAGTTATGCCATCAACTCCTGGAGCCTTACCATTCTGAAGAGATTTTAGAGCTTTACACATTTCTTCTCTTGAGATCCCTCCTGTGCTTTCATCTTTCATTGTGACATCATCTGCATCTGTGTCAGAATCATTTTTGCTCTCCTGATCTAATAACTCACAGAAGTATTCGCCCCATCTGTCACTTAACTCATTGGGCTCCCATATCATTTCCCCAATCTCATTCTTCACACAACTTACAACTTTGTTTCCCCTATTTTTCCTGAGTCTCATGTACTTCCAGAAGGACTTTCCATCTTTCCAAAAAGCCAGTTCATGCCTTTCCACTTTCTCTTTCCTATCTTTTGCTTTACTGTGGAGAACCAGCTTAGCAGCTTCACGCTTCTTACAGCGATATTCATCCACAGAGACTCTACCTTGTAACATCCCCAAGTAGGCTTCCTTCTTTTTCTTTACTGCCTCATCAATCTCACTATTCCACCAAGCATCACCTCTATTGTTACCCACTATTGTGGTGCCACAGACCTCTTTAGCATCAGTAACAACACAGTTCTTAAAACATTGCCACTTCTTTTCTACATCCCTCTCACAAGATTTCAGATCCTTCAGCCGTTCTCTGAGTAAGTCAGAATACCGCTGATGATCTTCAAGGAGCCTATCAACCTTTATTCTTTCTATCCTTGGTCTTTTCCTATTCCTTTTCCTCCAAATCTGGGTCTTTTCCTATTTATTTTCCTCCAACCAACATTACGTTTCACTCGTGACACTACCAAGTAATGATCAGAACCAACATCCGCACCTCTCATCACACGGGTGTCAACAACTAAGTGTTTCAAACGCTGATCGTAAACAACAAAATCTATTACACTGTTTTGACCAAGAGTACGATTTTCCCAAGTATATGTGTGTATATACTTGTGGTTGAAAAATGTATTAGATACACACAAATCATTTTCAATGCAGAGTTCAATTAATCTTTCACCATTATCATTCACACAAGGATCATTAAAATTACCCAGAACATTGTCAGAAATTGCATTCTGCACACCTACTCTAGCAGTAAAATCCCCTGCTATTATAACTTTTCCTTTAGCACCAAACTGGCTCAAAAGAGCTTTCAGCTCATTCCAGAAATCTTCTTTCTTATCAGAAGGTTCCGAGTCACAAGGAGCATACACTACAACAATTACAATTCTCTGACGTTTCACTTTCAAACGAATCCAGAGAATTCTCTCATTTATGCAACTATAGTGAATAAAGTTGCTCTTCATCTTTTCACTTAAAATCACACCTACACCAGCCTGTCCTCTCATATTATCCAATACTCCAGACTACACACTCACCGTGCCATTCACTACTTCTACCCCAATATCCTTCTTTTTGGTTTCATTTAAAAACAGCACATCCAGTCTATACTTATTCATCTCCTCAATCACCTCACTCATCTTGCCATTTATACCTCTAGTATTCCATACACCAATCTTAGATTCACTCAGCCGATATCGCTTTCTCATACGCCGTTTAGAAAGTCCAGGTCGATTCCGTGGTGGACCGTCCTTCTCAAGTGTGGTAGGTCCACCATATCCCACACTTGAGTCATTCTTAATATTTCTTTTTGTCTTTTTAATCAGGTAAGTACATCAGTGTGGGGGATTAGCCCACAGCTGAGGGTTCCGGTTGGTCATTCAATCTAAGGATTCTGGAACAAAACCCAGTGAGTTGGGGTCTTTTCGCCGATGTCACACAGAACTAGCTTGCACCTCTTCAAGATTCACAGTGGCCCTAGTTGCTGTTGTGTGTGCCATTGTTACCACGGTTCACGAAAATAGTAACATTTGTTATTACCAGATCTGCGGTTTTCATAGTTTGCACTTAAATAGTTCTTGAAACCGTAATGTGTTATCTTACGAAAATATAACAGAAAATAAATTTTCAAGATATCTCATGGAGTCGCTTTGAGATGTAGAAGTTCAACAATCAGTCAAATAGAAAAATTAAAGCCGATCTCGTTTTGAACTGAAAGATTTGCAGCCAGGTGTTCTTTTTTTCAAAATTTTTCGAATAAAACTACAACTTAAATTGCATTATTTAGCAGGTTTTCCAGAGAACAATTGCGAAACATTTGTACTGATGCAGAATGCTAATCAAACTACACTGCTGGCTACCAAAAATACAACACCAAGAAGGACACGAGAGAGCAAAGCCAGATTTACTGGACACATAGCAACAGATACAAAGATGAAACCATTAAGCTTACAGGCCCGTGCGACTTGAGGAACACGCAGATGTCAATAGTTCGTGTGGCCCCCATGACTGGCAATAACGGCCGCTAAACGCCGCGGCATCGAACGAATGAGGCTTTGGATGTGGGCTTGGGGTATGTCGGTCCAGGCTGCTTCCACACGTTGCCACAGTTCATCAGGCGTAGCCGCGGGTGGTGCTTTCCGGGCCACTCGGTTGCCGATCAGTGACCACACGTGTTCGATGGGCGATATATCGGGAGAACAGGTGGGCCACGGCAGCACTGACACCTGCTGGGCCGTGAAGAATTGTGGCACGATGCGTGCCACGTTCGGGTGCGCATTGTGCTGTTGAAACATGGCCGCTGTCGGGTCCTGCAGGTAAGAGAGGACTACAGGCTCCAAAACGTCGGAGATGTAGCGGTGGCTGCTTAGCGTACCGGCGATGCGTACTAGAGGGGTGCGGGTGTCATATCCAATTGCGCGCCAAACCATAACGCCAGGCGACGGACCGGCATGGCGATGAATAATGAATGCGTCATACAGTCTCTCGTCGTGGTGCCGTAACACGCGGATCCGATCATCCTGGTGTTGCAGGCAAAAGCGGGATTCGTCGGAGAAGACAATGTCGTGCCATTCCGTAGTCCAAGTGCGGCGTTCAACAGCCCACTGCCGCCGCACTCGCCGGTGGTGTAACGTCAATGGTAATCGGAGCAATGGGCGCCGTGCGACAAGTCACCGCTCCTGCAGACAACGTCGAACGGTACGTGCTGAAACAGGTTGTTGCGCAACACACCCTTATTCTTGCGCTAACGTTCGTGATGTGGCGGTGCGAGCCGTCAATGCCCACCGCACAACATGCCAGCCCTCTCGTTCGGTTGTACGCCGCGGTTGCGGCAATCGGTCATGTCGGTTCGTCCGTCCCACCTGCACATACCGAATCCATACTCGCCTCACCTTTGGCCGGATGTCGTCACACACGGGCGCCGATGTCTCGGTACGATAAACCCCTGTCGCAATAAGCCACTATTCGTCCTGTGTCGAACTCCGAAACGTGCTGGGATGACTGCCGTATTCTGCGACGAGTCATCAGGAAGCTTCCCACTCACAGGTCAGGCACCCCACACACTTCCACTACTTACACCCCGCTTTTTGTGCACCGTTCTTATATTGCTTCTCGGTGGCGTGCCGGGCGCCCATGATTTGCAAATGCCCTGAAATGCTAATCGTTTGCATGTCCTCTCGCGAGCAACGCATACTGCGAATTTCAGGCCAATCGGATGCTTCCTTCGTGGTGTTGCATTTTGGGTGGCCAGCAGTGTATGTACGCGATGCTATTAACATTCAATTAAATACTACTTTCTTATATAATAATATTTTTTTATTTCAGTGCAATATATGATCTACAGATTCAAATATTGCTTAAAATTTGTGTGTGTGAAGCATTCCAAAGGATAATTTATATTTTTAGTTGGGTGTCATGTCTGATGAGGAGTCTTTTTGTTACAGTCCATTACATTCCATGATCGCAGTCCATTGCGCTGGCGTTGCATGATGACAATGAGCTTATGCACATGGTTTGAAAGGGTAAACAAGCAGCGTTGACCATTCAAACATGCGTCTAAGCGTACCGAAGATTTCAACATATGCTATCTGATTACGTCCAACACCCGAATCGAGACTCCCTAACCTGAACAATTACTTCTTGAAATACTGTGTTCATCGCTTCGTGCTGTTTCCGCCAAATCGGTACTTTTCCCTCTAGTCGACATATCTGAAAATGGGACTCATTATACCAGGATACCTGTCCTTAGTCATCTCCGTTCCTGTACAGATATATTTTCACACAGATGAGGCATATAGTCTGGTGGCGTGAATTTGGTTGGTTGAGGGATCCGATAACCTATTTGGATTCATGATCACTGAATGGTCTTGGGGAAAGGTTTGTGGAGCATTCCTCATTGTGGACGTCGTTGATATGCGCTATTGTCGCTCTCCAGTTGACTGCAAATAAGAGAGACGGACGTCGAGGCCACGTTCGACTACTAAATTTCTCCTCCCACAGCGCTGTCTGCGATGCCATGTCATTACTGAAAGGTGTATTTCAGATACACCCTTGATATTGCCGAACGGATGTACTGCAATATTTGTACGACCTCCACGACAGATAGACCCATATATCGGGTATCCGACTGCCATCCTTTTTTCAAACCCTATTAATAAACTCATAACTCCTGTTCATACTGACATTGAATTACCGTCTACATGAAAAAATCTGTAACTTACGTAAATGATTTACAAGTAAAGAAGACAGCCAAATATTTTCAAAAGATTTTGGGCAAATGCACATGAAAAAAAAGAACTCATGTACGTTTCTACAAGTTTCAGAAACTGTTTTTGAAGTAGTATTGACAGTTATAAAAAAAGTATTCCTTTTTTTATTACTTCAGGCTAGTAATGGTTACCACTCCCTCTTAAGTCTCCACAACAACCCCTGTCGAAAATTGAAGCAAAGTGTTTGAGAGATCCTAGAATGTCTCCTAAATTTGGATAGAATTGCGTCTCATAATAAATTTTTACATGCATACATACATATCACTACGCTGTTCTCTGATATTCAGATGTTAGCTCCAAAAAGAAATACAAACTACCAGATATTTTTACTTAATGTTGTCGTATGAAACTTCTCCATTTACAGCAATCTTGACATACAACTCAAGCTTCACTGATATCCATTACGCCGTATGAAGTTATTTTATACTTCATACTCATAATCTTTTTTAATGCAGACACTCCTGAATCTGACCCACCCATGTCTTTCTTGAATTGCTCTGCCTTTCCTTCCTGCCACTTGGGCTAAAAAGATTTTCTTAGCAAGCATTTTGGTCTCCACCTTGCTAACAACATTTTGCTTTACATCACACAACTGCAACACATCTTCATTATTCACACAATCAGACCGTGTCTTGCCACAAACCCCCGTAAGTAACGCATTTCTCCAGCACACAAACTACTCCTATGTTTCTTCTGCAGTACCCAGATTTCACTGCCATACATCAGAGTAGGAACAATTACAGTTTTATGCACAGCCATGCGGGATTTTCTAGAGAACCCATCATTCCTGTGAAAACCTCCTAGAGCAGCTATGACTTTCAAAGAAGAATTCACTCGCCTACTGATTTCACCATACAATTTGTTCTCTTTGTCAAACATGCTTCCTAAATACACAAACTCCCTTATTTGGTCAATCACAGTGCCATGTCTACTTACATTTCATTCAGTGCTACCCGCTCCTCTCTCAAACACCAGAACTTTGGTTTTCCCTTATTTATACTCAGTTTGAATTTCATGGAAACGTCATGCATCCGAGAAAACATACTGTGCAAATCACTTTTGCTCTCTGCCCACAGGACAGTGTCATCAGCATACAGCAATATGCACACACGGATATCATCAAGATATAAACCACGATTATCTATTGTGTCATCATGCATGCATGCGTCCATAAATATATTAAACAGCCATGGTGACATTACACAACCTTGTCTAACTCCTGCACCAATAGAAACCCAATTTGATAAAGCACAATTTACACGTACACAAGCTCTACTACCAGCATACATGGCTTTCGCACTATTAAGTAGATTCCCAGTAACACCATATTCATTCAATATCTTCAACAAATGTCTCCTATTCTCTTGGTCCTAAGCTTTCTCTAAATCTGAGAAGGCAGCAAAAACTTTCTTACCAACAGAAGATACTTTTCAATCATCATGCGTAATGCAAAAATCTGGTTTGTACAGCCTTTACGAGGCATAAAACCACTCTGAACATCCCACACTTTCTCTGATGTAAGACCACGTACTTTTTTAATAACAACCTTATCAAACACGTTCCATGGCACACTTAGTAGGCTAATACCACGATAGTTCTTGCATTCAGTCTCATCACCTTTTCCCTTATACAAGGGAACAATAATAGCATTCTTTCAATCCCGAGGTACCATTCGTAACTCCCAGCACAACTGGCAAATTTCAGTTAACCAATCAATAAGAGAGACACCATCATATTTCAACATCTCGGCAGTTATGCCATCAACTCCCGGAGCCTTACCATTCTGAAGAGATTTTAGAGCTTTACACACTTATTCACTTGAGATACCTCCTGTGCTTCCACCACTCATTGTGACATCATCTGCGTCTGTCTCAGAATCATCTTTGCTTTCCTGATCTAATAAATCACAGAAGTATTTCCCGTTCTATTAAAATACTTTAGTTTCTCTTCGGAAATAGCTATCAACAAAATTCAGTATATTTGTGCTTCCAGGAATACCGTCCTCTGATTTCACAGTATATATGGATAAGTCATGGGTGTAAAGAACAATGCCTTTTAAAAAGAATTGGATGAAAACTAGAAAAGAATATGAAGTAAATTATAGGACAGAAAGAAACACTTACTGCACTTTCAGAAAAAAAAATTCTGGGATATCCCGACTTAAATTTTCAGTACAAAATTCAGAAAAAAATTTATATAAATATGTACTTAAAATTTCATTTTGATTGTCATAGCACTTTTGCAGTAGTTTGTTCAAGCGAATTTTCATTCGTGATTATCTGGAAAAAGTGTATTAGTATGAAAGTATTAGGTGCAATAACGTTGATTGTTTGATCGTACTATAGCTCTGTATCGCGCTGTAATCGTACTTACAGCTAATGTTTAATCATGTCTCATTATTGCGTTACCTTATAATAATTCCTTTTCGGGATTTTTTAACAGCAAAATAAGTATTTTCACCCAAGATTACAAATAGTAAATTGTTAACTTGCCACAAAACGCCAGGGTTGGTCACGAATCAAGCAGGTAATAGTGGGTGTAATTTCTACTTGAAATATTACTTTGCGCACCCGCTAAATAAATTTAGAAAGCGCACAACGTTAAAAGCCTGTTCATTTTACTTAAAGATCAACTGTAATTTTTTGGATGTCAAACATCATCATAAATTACTCATCGCGTGATGAAAGTATGCTTACTTCACAAACTGATCCTGTGAGATGCTATACTTTTCACAGGGTGAGGGTGGTCTAAGGAAAACACCTTTTAATTACACTGAAGTGAAGCACTAAGCCAAGGGATGCTTATTGGCTCTTTATAAAAGACTTAGTAGTTCAGCAACATTTCTTATGCTTCAGGGTTTTAAATCAGCAACGTTCGTAAAATGTGCATGCCTAAAACATGTAATTTTCTATAGCTCAGTTGGCGCACACTCACATGAATACTGATTCTGTCTTTCGAAAAATGGCATTTGTAAACCAAGTAGGCCTTTACTTCAGAGGGAAAACAATATTCGCTTCGGCATCACAAATTTCCATAATTCATCATTAAGTCTATACCTATTTATTCTTCAGTGGAGCTGCTGCAAGAAGTAATGATGACATAAAGTATAATTTAATTGCCCAGTATCTGTCTCTTTTTTAACAATTTTACAGAAAACATTTGGTTGTGATAAATATAAAAGCTCTAACTCAGAACAATAGCTAGTGAAGAAGCAAATGCCTGAGTGAAAGTAAACTGTGGGCCTCTACTTCTGGTAAATAAATGTTTCTTTCTCTTCAAAATAACGATGGTTTTTTTCTTTAAATACCATAACTTTTTAAAGAAGTATAATAGTTCACTAAACTTTCATTCTTTCTAAACAATAATATTTTGAAATAGACAAAAATCTTAGATACTAAACAGGCTGGTGAACATAATTTTATGTACACTGGCGGCAAGTGAAAAAAGAACACCAAGAAGGAATAGCGGACGATCATGAAATTTACATATGTTAATGGGGTCGAGTTTACGTAGGTGTGATGTTAACTTCGGGACCAACAGGTGAGCGCTTACGACACAGCACCGAATAATATGCACATTAACGTCGGTGGTATTTAAGGTGTACGGCAAAGTGAATGTAATCAGTCGTCGGCGTAGGGACACGTGCGAAGACACTGAAGAAGCTGCAATGCATGGATATGGAAGACGTGTACGATTTCAGCAGTTATAGGACTTTGAGCGAGGCCATCTAGTCGGACTCCGCGAGGCCGGGTGGTCATATCGCCGTATTGCGGATCGAATTGGACGGGAAGTATCGGTGGTGGTAAGATGGTGGCGTAGATGGTCCGAGGAACATTCCCACACGAGAAGACGTTTAACCGGGAATCACAGACGGACTGATGAGTGGACCGATCGACGCATAAGAAGAGCGGTGTTGTCAAGCAGAACATCCACTGCGACGCAAATCCGAGCTGCCGTTGCCTCTGAGGTGACTGTGCAAACAATCAGCAACCGTCTACTGGATGCAGGACTACGTGCAGGTGTGCCTCTGGCATGTGTACCTCTGACTCCAGCCCACCGTCAGGAACGGCTGCAGTGGTGTCGCAAACGTCTGCACTGGAGAACGCAATGGCGATCTGTCGTGTTCAGCGATGAAAGCAGATTCTACTTGGGAGACTCCGATGGCCGTATGCGTGTTCTCAGACGCCCAGGGTAGCGTCTCCACCCTTCTTGCATCCGCCAGCGACACACAGGGCTTACATCTGGTCTCTTGGTGTGAGGAGCGATCAGCTATCACTCCCGTACACAACTAGTGTTTGTACCGGGTACGTTAAACAGCGGCTCCTACATCAACAACATCATTCAGCCCGTTGTTGTGTCATTTGTAAGGTCAGTCCGTCGTGGTGTTTTCCAGCAAGATAACGCACGCCCACACACGGCACGTGCAACGCAACATGCACTTCAGGGTGTGAGATAACTTCCATGGCATGCACGTTCACCAGATTTGTCCCCCATTGAGCACGTGTGGGATTTTATGGGACAACGACTTATCTGGTCTCCACGGCCAGCCACGACCATCCCCGATTTACGCGTCCAGGTTGAGGATGCTTGGAACTCAATACCCCAAACTTACTTACAACATCTGCACGACAGACTCCATGCGAGAATTGCACAGTGTGATGCAGTTCATGGCGGTTCAAACTCGTACTAACCATGTTACATGGTAATGTTATTTTTCAGTTTACCAGCAAATACAGCTGTATTTTGCCCTAATGTTTTGATCACCTGTATTCCGTTATTATGCTGTATAAATTTCGTTGGTATCAGACGTCTCCTTCTTGGTGTTCTTTTTTCACTTTCCGGCAGTGTAAATTACTTATAAGGAAACAGATAACACTTGAGTAACATGAGTGTGTGAGTCAAATGCACTGCACATACCCGTAAGGTTGTGCGAAATGGCACACTGAAGATTTATTTATGAAGGCGACGCAAAATATTGAAGATTAAAATGGAAATTCACAGAAAAAAACACCTTCGAAAATAATAGGAGGCAACAAAAATATCTCTGCCATATTTGGGTATGTTTCCAATGGTTCATAAAATTCATATTATAAAACATATTCAACTATCTTTAAAAATAAGCAGCCAATAACAAAGAATAAAGGGACCATGAAATGACCCTTAGAGAGGTTCCCAGTGTCTGAGCCACTGAGCCCTGAATGCTCCGCTGAATGTGAGGTCCGTGTGCGCACATTGAATCTCAACTTTTGATTAATAAAGTACTGCAGAATGATTGTTTTGTTTTACACAAAATGTAGGGCAATGTACATGATTGATGTTTTTTTTGTCCATATTTACTATGCTATGGAAAGAGTAACAAATCTAGACATTCTGCATAACACTATCAGATACAACACCGTGGTATCGCAGATATTTCGATCAACAAAACGGAAAGCATAAATTAGAACTCGAACAATTAAGGATAATGGAGGGTAATTTGGTTTCAGTATCTGCTTATACAGTGTAGTAAACTTAGTTAATAGTCCAAAAGATAATGTTCACATAACTTAAAATTCACATTAATAGTTTCTTTGATCTCAACAAAATGAAAAACATGCTGTCTAGAACACGAAGGTGTCGGCTACTAAAATATGACATTTATTTACAATTAAAAAAGATATATACAACACCAAGAAGTTAAAAAACAGTGACAAGATCTTTAGGGGCTTCTGAAGCAACCATCTTCAGGTCAAGTGACAAGGAATGAAACGCGGTACATGAACATTTATACACATGTTAAAAGTAAACCATCATGCCTTGATAAGAAGCTAGTAACGTGTTGCCAACGGATGATCTATAATCATGCAATAAAAATAAATAAATGACAAAGGTGAAACTATACTGTTTATACAACATTAGTAAAATGGCCGAACTCAGTCATTAAGTTTAACCAAGGTTGGGGAATGAGTACAACGGGATCATCATTACAGAAGTTTGAGGAGAATTTGTAGATATATAATCTTTCTGCAAACAATAAGGCATGGGTGCTTCAGAAGCACCGAAAACTCTTGTCACTGGTTTTCAACATCTTGGTGTTGTTTGTATCTTTTAAATTGTAAATAAATGTCATCTTTTACTAGCCGACATCTTGGTGTTCTTGATCATAATTTTCATCGTGCTTAGATGGCCTGTTTTACATTGTGTTATCATCCAGCAAGAATTTTGTTTTGGTTTCTAATATTCCTTTCATGTCGTTTGAAAAGATACGTCTGCCCCATTGGCGCAGGGGTCTAAGCGCTGGTTTGTGACCTTTCGTCAGAGATGGGTCCGGTGGAGAAACCTGGTTAGTCATAGATGTTGTGTTTGTCTTACGGCACTTATTCTCTACCTTCCCTGGAACCAGTGGCCCTACATTAAGGACGGGTGACTGCTTATACACCATTGAGTTGCAAACGGTGGTCGTTGAACACCCAATCGAAAAAAAATTTAAAAAATGATAAGGAGAAAGAAAACATATTTAGACATGAAGAAATAGTAGAAAGCCAGGCTATGAAAATTCAATCAATTTTCTTTTTTGACTTTTTCATCGCACTAACGTATGAAAAAATCCATGATCTTGAATATAATCACTTTAAAATTTTGTATTAAAACTGAAATCTATCCTCTCAGAACGCAAGGACTCCGAAAACACTTAGGAGATATTGAAACTAGCAGAGTTAGGATTTTATAATTATTATTATTATTACTATTTCGCGCAGGACTTTCCACTCACAAGGGGTTTCTTCTACAATCGCAGCTGTGTCAACCCATTTGAGCCGGAAGTGAGGAAAATTGAGTCGTGATACGGACGGTACATTATAAGATGCTAGGAAAGGTAGAGATCACGAGGACTTCCGCCGTAAATGCACAGTCACCAAACGCCAATTTTCTGGCCTGTATCAACGTAATTTGCTTGTGTGTGAGAAGGGATGGCAATGATTTTGAATTTGACCCGCGGAGTGCAAATTCGTGCACACCACTGTTTGTTACCACACAAACATAAGGCAAGCAATAAGCGGAATTCAGCCATGCCAATGGACATTTAATTAATTTACCTACTTGAATTATGTGCAGGAGCATAAAACATCAATTCGTGTACTTTTTGAACTGTTTGCTTACTACCGTTAGTTTTACTTAGTATTATATGGTAAAAATGAAATTAATTCAAATACAAATAATATGAATTTTATACTTACCCGGCACTGGGGATACGTTGTTCAGCATGGACGTTCTCCAGCACTGAATCCAACCATTGTGCTTCGGTTGGTTGACGTTTGCTACACCCGCATGTTGCGGGTGATTGGAGTGCATAAGTATTGTTTACGGGGTGTGCGTTCGCGCAACCTAATTAGACAAAGTTAAGACTTGTTTCAAATATCCGCAAGAACCTCATGTGTATATACATTAAGAGTATATAGATCTTATTTACGTACAAAGAAAATCGCAAATACTTATTTTGTTATTATTATTTTTGT
This sequence comes from Macrothele yani, assembly GCA_039090855.1. NCBI lineage: Eukaryota > Metazoa > Arthropoda > Arachnida > Araneae > Macrothelidae > Macrothele > Macrothele yani. The sequence goes on along the minus strand of CM076996.1, from coordinate 57,201,938 downwards.
TTACGTGCCATTCGTCCTGATGAAGCTGGGTTAATACCCAGCGAAACCATGGTCCTGAAAAACTAAACATTTCTGACAAACTACGTTGTATTCTCTTAATATACGTATATAATCGTCACGAGTCTGTAGTCTTTGCGATCTAGAATCTGATGTGTACATGTTTTGTTCTCCCCTGCATTTGATTATGTGGCAGTGATTTCTGTTATTTATTGGCCATACATTACGTTGCGTTTTAATTATTTGTTCAATGTCTGCCCCTTTCTAGGAAGGCGGCACTAAAGAGGATGTAACAAGTAAAAGCTTGCTCAATGAAATCCAGTTCATTCCAATTTAATGGAAAACAGTACAAGCTAACTAATGCTGTGCTTCCTTCTAAATCCCAGAAAGTTCACAAAGTCAGTCCAAGTGCGTACTGAAATTCCATCAAACAAACGATGAACACTATTTTAGGTTCAGAACGGTATGCCGCTCTGTCCTCAAGCAAGTACGCATTCCTTTGCATTTCGTTGTGGATGAATTTATATTGCTTACCGACACGTAGCAATTCGGGAGCGTAGCCATTATTTATGTAATGGAGTAGACGGTTTTATCCGAAAACACATCTATATTAATTTTGTAAGTTTGCAATGGTATGTGTGTAACCACAGTACTGTTTGTAATTAATCTTATCATACACAAAAGGCTAATCGTCATTTTTTCAGGTTTGCACTGTGCAAAGAATGTGTTTCCCTGAGCTACCTTATGTAGCTTTCAGAATTTGTTCCAATGAAATAGTCCTGTTTACGGGGTTCTGTCAAAAATAAGTTCAATGCTATCTTTCCAATCATTACTTAATTTATACAAAACAAGTATTGTTATTTCTTACAAAATTTTCCTACTTAGCTTTGTAATTCGAACAAAATTCAAAGGAAATGAAAGAAAATTATCAGCCTATCAAATAGTTCCTTTAACGGGGAGACAAAAACAATAAATAAATATGGTATTTTTATTCAGGAGTTCCTTTCTAGAAAACCAAATATGATTACCTTTTCCCAGAACAGATCTTATTTACGTACAAAGAAAATCAGAAATCCCCATTGAAAGGTACGCAACTGCTTGATGTACTGACAACCGCAAATCTTCGGCGAGCTTTTTACCTTCTGCGTGAAATTCGCATTTGGCAAAGCAAAATTAAGGTGAAGAGTTAACTCTTTTCATTCTTGGCGTTTATTCTCCTTAGAGTGAATATCAAAGATAGATGTATCAAGTACAGCGTCTGAATCTCTTGATACTCTTCAAAGCATTTAGCACAATTTATTAATATCACTTTTTAAATATTTCGTTCCTTGCTGTTCAACTTGGCCCATCTCAGTAAGGTCATTTTTTGTCATGTCAAGCGCAAAGATTGGTTTCAATAGTTTCACAGTGAATTTCGTTGCCATCTAGCGGTGGTAATTTCGAAAGTAGACAACTATTAATATTAGACTTCTGAATTTGAAATGATAGGCATTCAAAGGATCTCCTTTTTTTACGCTTTCCAACCGTAGGTTGAAGAAGCGTATATGCTCCAGCTTTGTCCGTCCGTCCGCACGATAACTGGAGTAAAAATGGTTCGATTTCGATGAAATTTTAGTATGTGGTAGAGGACCACCCTGGAACGAACCCTATTAAAAATGGGACAAATGGGGTCAAAGGTCACGACGTAGGAGCGGGATCCTTCCATTGTCCTTATGCGTCATAAGTTGCGTAAATATATTTCGATTTCAATGAAAGTTTACTATGCGGTCGGGGATCACCTGGGGACAAACCCTATTGAAAATGGGATGGATGGGGTCAAAGGTCACGACGTAGGAGCGGGATCATTCCATTGACCCTATGCGTCATAACTTGCGTTATTATGGTTCGATTTCAATAAAATTTTAGTATGTTGTAGGGGACCGTCTGGGGACGAATCTTATTCAAAATAGGTGAAGTGGGCTCAAACGTTAGGACATAAGAGCGGGATGCATTCCATTGCCCTTATGCGTCATAACGTGCGTAAAAATGGTTTGATTTCGATGAAATTTCAGTATGTGGTAGAGGACCACCTGGAGACAAACCGTATTGAATGTGGACGAAATGGGGTTAAAGGTCAGGACATAGGAATGCGATCCATTAAATCGCTCTTATCCCATATTATTAAGGTGAACGTAAAGTAATTTTGCTTACTATACTTCCAATAGAAAAACTTTTGTACACATTTCCTTCACAATTAATGTGTTCCCAAGGATGAAAATTTGAACACCGATTAAAATAACTTTATTACAACTTGGAATACTTAATATTTTCTAAAACATAACCATAATTACATTAAAAATCAATAACTTTTCCTTTGGTGGTGTTGAAACCGGAAAGAAGATGGCGCGACCTGTACTTTGATGACATTAGTAGACAAACAAATATTGGATTGCATAATTATGGTTATGTTTAAGAAAATATTAGGTATTCCAAGTTATAAAATGAAGCTATTTTAATTGATGTTCAAATTTTCATCCTTGTGAATGCATAAATTGTCCAGAAAAAAGACGGCGCGACCTGTATTTTCATGACGTCAGTAGACAAACAAGTGTTGGATTGCATAATTATGGTTATGTTTTAAAAAATATTAAGTATTGCAAGTTATAAAATGAAGCTATTTTAATCGATGTTAAAATTTTCATCCTTGTGAACGCATTAATTGTCCAGAAAAAAGATGGCGCGACCTGTATTTTCATGACATCAGCAGACAAAAAAATGTTTGATTGCATAAGTATGGTTATGTTTTAGAAAATATTAAGTATTCCAAGTTATAAAATGAAGATATGTTAATCGATGTTCAAATTTTCATCGTTGGGAACGCATTAATTGGGAAGAAAATGTGTACAGAAATTTTTCCATTCGAAGTATAGAAAGCAAAATTACTTGACGTTCACCTTAAAGGAGCAATTCTTATATGTATGTAAATTTTATTTTGAAAACGGCTCTGAGGATTTTGATGAAAGTCGTTAACCTACCGTTTTCTGGTACTAGAATTCGATTTAGCTTGATCTCCACTTTAAGAAAATTTGTTTAGTGGGTTAAATAACCACCCCGAATTACGAAGTTTGGAGTGTGGTGTCATGTCGTCGCCCCTTTAGATATTGGCGCGCGGTCATGCCATCTATCTCATTACGTCACGCGTTGTTTCGGGATCCTATTAAAGTTTTATGACGTCACACCTTACTAGCAGATGGTCGCGATTCCCATCTGCCTCATTACGTCACGCGTTGTGTGCGTATGTTCGTCCGCACGATAACTTGCGTAAAAATCGTTCGATTTCGATGAAATTTTAGTATGTAATAGGGGAACACCTGGGAAGGAACCCTACTGAAAGTGAACGAAATGGGGTCAAAGGTCAGGACATAAGAGCGGGATGCATTCCATTGCTCTTATGCGTCATAACTAACGTAAAAAAGGTTCGATTTCGATTAAATTTTAGTATGTGATAGGGGACGACTTGGGGACAAACCCTGTAGAAAATTGGCGAAATGGGGGTCAAAAGTCAGGACTTAGGAGCGGAATCAACTCCATCGCCATTATGAGTCATAACTTACGTAAACATGTTTAGATTTGGATAAAATGTTTGTATTTTGTAGGGACCTTCCTGGGGACGAATCCTATTGAAAATGGGCGAAATGGGGTGAAAGGTTAGGACACAGGAGCGGGATGTATTCCATAGCGCTTATGCATCAAAACTTACATAAAATTGCTTCGATTGCGACAAAACTTTATCATGTTATTTCGGAGATATACTGAACCAGTTCTGTTGAATATCATCCAAATTGATCAAAGGTCAGGGCACAGGAGTAAGATTTATTCCACAGCCATTTTCCTCATAACTTGAGTAATAGCTTGAGTAATGATTTCTAGTATATTGGAAAGCGTATCATAATCAATGCATTGCATGATTTTACTAACTTGTTTAATTTGTGTCTGAACCATTTTACATACGAAATTTTGGATATACTTACGAAGTGCAACAGGACAATTATCATGTTTACGTTTCTTATCACAACTTTCAGTATAAAACTATGCGATATAATATAAACTGTTACGCACAGAACTCCGAACGTACTCGTACTAGATTGCTGCTGGAATAATAAACAGCTTTCCTGTAATCAAAGAATATTTTTCGCTTGTTTGGAAGGCCTTTAACACGTAATTTGGATTGATTCTTTAAACTTGCTTGAGTTTAGGAGGAGATATAGCATTACACCTTGGTGTTCTTTCTTGGATAGGATGGATTTGTGGCTGATATAATAATATTGCCGGTTTCCTAGGTAAATCCTCAGTTCTGTGGCTCTCCGGAAGAGCACAGGGGCGACAGATCTGAAGACATAGCTTATCTCAAAATTTACAATACGTGGTTAAAATTCAAAAGACGCGATCTAAATCATGCGGAAGGATACCAGCTGCACTTCAGAAACTTCATGCACCTGTCAATTTAACAAATAATCTATGAAACCCTACACTTATCAAAATGTTACGGTGTAGTGGGAAAATCAGGAGTACGTTCGTAAGCATACCCGACAAAACATTAGACACCCCTCTCAGAACTTACCTAATAACGGATAACGGCGCCTCTTTCCTTGATAGCAGAATACATCCGGTGGGGTTGAGACTCCACGATGTCGTGGATGTATTGAATATCGATTCGCAGCGACTCGTGAGTCAGTTGGTCCCGACGTTCAGCTTGAGTACGTGGTCATGTGCTCCGGCGTTTCACATTTTGCTCCAAATGATCCCACCGATTTTCAATAGGATTTATATCTGAGGATTCGGTGGACCAGTCGAGGTGATACAGTGTTGCTGATCGCTCGTCGTGCCACACAGACACAGTGCTAGCCCTGTGAAACCGGCAACTGTCGTCTGGGAAGACAGGAGTGGCAATGTGATGCTGCTTCTGGATATGTAGGGCAAAGAGCAACACTTCCTCATTCAGAATGCGAAGGTATGCATACTGGTTTTAATTCATCCTCACAGCAACCGGAGGGCCCATTTTGTGGTAAGAAAAACATCCCCAAGACATCGCACTACTCCCTCCAGCTTGAACAACAGCTTTGACACAATCAGGATTAAAGGCTTCATTAGTATTGTGATGCACTTATCGCCTCCCATCTTTGCAGTATAAACAAAAACGAGACTCATCAGACTAAATAACTCATTTCCAATTCTCCACAGTAAAAGCTTAGGCGCCTCAGTGGCCATTGATAACGTGCGACTTCGTGACTTTCTCTTAAAAGAGTCCTCTTCGTGGCACTCTACTCCAGATGTCCATCGCATGCAGCTCTTGTCGCAATGTCCTATCTTCAACAAAAATTTGAGCGCAAAGAAGATTCATTGCTATTTTTCGCTCTAATGCAAGTTAATTTACCTTGCTTTCGTAGTTAGGTTGTAAAGTTTGATTGTATCTGCAAGAACTTTTTTTAGTGTGTACCTTTAGTGAACCACATGTCCTGTTTTCAATACATAAACATATTTATCATACGATAGTGACAAATTTATATTCACGGTTTGGGAGATTCTCCGTTGCACAAAAGTTCGACTGCAAAAAAGTTCTTTGATAATTGGTGTTGCAAATTATTTAAATTTGACTCGTATCTATATTAACCTTCTGCAGAATACAATTTTGTTCCCAGTGTAAGCAAAAACAAATAAATTATCGTGATTGTACTTAAGCTGTATAAGAAGGAAACTTTACGCAACAGCAAAAGCTGTCCGATACAACAGTTTGCTCCGATCATCAGGTTTACGCTTAGCGCACGCGTGCATGATGTCAAAACTGGTTGGCAGGCCTGTTTAGTACGCATTTCATTGAAAATTCAGCAAATGTTGAGATACTCCATTTTGCTATGAATAATATCTATTTGCTCAAATTTTCTTCAGTTGTACTGCTTCAGTGGATAGTTTTATTATTTATGCTGTAACAATGCCGAAACACGGATATTTGAGAGTTCGCACGGAAAATCGTTATTACTCCTATTATTTCAATACATTGAGCCAAGTAACAAAAATTAAATGTATTAGGTAATTTCAATTATTTTCTTAAATTTATTACGAAAGTTTTGTTACATATACAAAGAACACATGCATGACCTTTCCTCCCACATAGAAAACAAATATACGGTGCTGTCTTCCTCAAACATTATACGTCAAACCATTTATCCCATAACACTTAATATTATTTGTTTCGTCTTCAGTTTCATCTCAGTTTCATGCATAAGGTCCTTCTAATTGTGTTCAGTTAATGATGTGTAAATAATTCAAGTTCGAAGTGGTTAAGTTCTATGTAAACATGGTAAATCCAGTTGGAAAATTTTGTAAGACATTAATCTGTGGTTAAACGTGCTTCTTTCGTTAAACTGTAATAGTAATAGAATAGAGGATTTCTAAAATCAGTGTTCGAATTACTTTCCAAACATATTTCGTTACAGTGTATGTTTCCATTTTCGAGAGATTTTTGTGTATTAAAATACTATCTATACAAAATCTAGGTAATTTAAACTTTCATTTGTTAACAGTGGATAAACATAATTGCTGACCATTTTAGCGATTCTGGACATTTCAAATTAATTGTAAAATCGTTCTGAATGGTACTTTGAATATTACACTGAGTCTTCCTTCGTCTTAAATAACATAAAGCTACTAAACTATGTGATGTTTAAACCTACAAGGAACGCAATGTATCTGACAAGCAATATCAAGGTAATGAGCGTTCAGTACTGTGTTTTTTTACATAAAGGAAATGTGTTATGATGTGAAGATATTAAACAGAAAACTTGTATTTTCATATAAGTGTTGGATTCTGTAAGGGTGTTGCAATTACATACGTGTTTAAAATTAGCCACTGCGGCAATAAATAAGACTAATGATCGTGAACAAATTCTGAATCCTACTGTGTGCTTCATAAAAATCTGGTGTTAACAATCTCCTGCACATTTTATTTCGGGAAAAATGCCAGATGAATGCACGAAGAAGTTTTGGTAACAAATATTTTTGACCGAAAAAAAAGTTGCGAGCTCGATTCGTGTTCATAAAAATACGTACCTTAAAATTCAGTGATACTTGAAAAAATGTAATGCTCAAGTACTACCTGTCTGCAGATCCACACTTAATATAGCAAAGGAAATACGTTCTTTTTCTTGAATTGCCTTTGCATTCCCTCCTAGTTCGGTTACTGTTCTAGGTAACATTGAAAAGAACTTATGATCCATATTTCATATGTCTCTTTATTAATGTTTATGTCTCGAGAGCCTGATTTGTTTCTCAAATCTCATCTCACTTTGCATTAAAGCATAGGGGAAACATATTTAATAATGCTTCTCGTATTTGTACTCTGACAGATAAATAAAACACAAATAAAAAAAACGTAACGTCCTCTGCACTTCGGAATTTAATCTATGCAAAGACGTTCGAATGGAACGAAAGAAAAGAAAATCCGTTGAACTGTAACGTTAAGGCCATTGATTTCGGAACGTTTCGGTCATCTAAAGGTGGCTGTCTGCAAATAACAACCTAATAACAAATGAACAAATAATAAAAGGCTTCAGACCCTAATAACAAATCATAAAAAATTTTAGACACAGAAATATAAAATTTCCAAACTATACTTGGAGTACCTCTTTAAGAAATGGAATGAGGTCTCATCCATTAAGAATGACTTTGAATTCTCAAGTTTTTCTTAAACAAAATTACTTGTCTATGCAATAAACAACGAAAATTGCATTAGAATATACACTGAAGTGCCAGAAAAACTGGTACACCAGTCGAATACTTGCTTCTGGAAATATGCTGTAGGCAATGCACACCACACTTAATGCAGAGCGTTCCAGAATTCGGGTGTATTCCGAGGTATCGGATTCCTGTGTTCGATAGCGCATTGCATGGCATCCCGAATGTGTTTTATCACGTTCAGATCTGGAGACTTGGGTGGGGATGGCAACACCCCAAATTGAGATGAATGCTCCTCTAACCATAATGTGGCTTCCCGAAACTTGTGTGGAGGTACATTGTTCTGTTGGTACAGTCCCAACCCATCAGCATGAATGCAGGGCATGAACTACCTAGTCAAAAGGGATGCGCACATAGCGTTGGCCGGTCACAGACGTTTGTAGACGTACCAGGGGTCCCAGTGAAGTCCAGCTAACCACACCCTATACCATTACGGACCCTTCACCAGCCGGTACAGTTTCTTGTTGACAGGTGAGATCAATGGCTTCATGGGGTTTGCGCCACACACCAATCATTCCATCTGCCCGATACAGTTCGAAACGAGACTCATCAGACCAGGCTTCTTATTTCGAGTCATCAAGTGTCCAGTGGCAGTGTTGCCGTGCCAAGGGAGGCTCATAGTTCTGTGTCGTGCACCCATCAAGGGGACTCAAGTTTGGCTTCGGCTCCCAAAGACCATATCGTGCAGGGTACGTTGCACAGCGCGGCCGCTGATGCTTGTTGAGGCTCTAGAATTGAATTCCGATTATACCTGCGATTGTGTTGCACGCCTATCGCGTGAAATGATTTTTACGCAGTGGTTCAGTCTCTGCCGCAACCCGTGCAGCCCTTTGTTCCGCGCCCTGTAGCTCTCGCCGCACTTGCCAAGCGATCTACAGTTGAACAAGCGACACAGGTGGATTTCACCGAGCTCCAGCTTATTCGACCAGCTGAGTCTGCGCCTTCTCTTTTGAAGACGACCGACTCTTCCGGTTCCCAGCAGACAGCCTGCACGTGCTGGAGACCCGGCCCTCAATCCGCAAAGGTGTGCAGTGTCCATCCAACTGTCGCGGTCCACCTGACCAACATTGCAACTGTCTCGGACTCAGCGAGGTCCCCACCCTCAACCAACATTATAGAGGAACATCGGGGGGAGGAGAGTGACAGTTCGTCCCCAGCCTCAACTAACATTGCAGAGGAACATGAGGGGGAGGATAGTGACAGTTCGTCCTCGCCCTCGGCCAGCATTACATTGGAGTGTGTGGGGGAGGAGAGTGACTCATCCTATGTGTAGTTGTGTTCGATTTCGTAATGTGTTTTATCATTCTCATTCCTCAGTTTTACTTAATCGGCTTGTTTCTCACCATTGTACCATGTTTTTCATACTGTTTGTTTCATTGTCTTTTTAGGCCCTTCCTTTGTACTCATGGTTCGGTTTTACTTTGTCAGCCAGATTTTGCGATTTATGCCCCGTTTTTTAATTTTGTCTGTTTGTCTTGTGTCTGGCGCTCTTTGGCCAACCATGGCCCTTGCGCCAATAAAATCTAATAACCAACCAACCAACCAACCAAATGATTTTTAACAGCCGACGATGATCACGTTCACCCAATGCCTTTTTACGGCCAAACTGGTATCGTAGGTTGGAGTTTTTGCCGGAATTCTTGTAGTCACGGTACACCCTTGCAATGGTCGTCCGTGAAAATCTGAACTTCTTTTCAACCTCCGAAATAATATGGCCCATCTCACTAGCACCAACTATGACACAGCATTGAAAATCGCTTAAATCGTTATTACTTGTCATTCTCATGCCGAAAACAGCTCTGACAGCTGGCAAGGAGGTCTATCGCTTTTTATACGCACTGCCCGATGCAACCGTGTACGCGCATAGGGGACGTTGCTATGTATTTTTCATAAGCTCGTCTGTACGAGTTTCTGGCACTTCAGTGTAAGTCAATATATTGAAATTATACAATACAATACAATACAATTATTTATTGCACACATTTAAAACTTACAGTTATATGAAAATGCAATACACCAGGAGGAATCTGAACACATTGGTTGTAAGGCGATTCCCCCTATCAGATGTAAGAAAAAGAATAAAACATATGGCATACATGAAAGCAAGTAAGATGGGCATAACAGAAGCACCACTGTTAGCAGCATGCTTGGAACTACAATTTAATGATAGGGTTGAGATTCGTTATGGAGATCAGGGTGATTTACAATGTAATTTCGCAGAGACAAGGGATACTTTTTGATATTTTCCAGGGATCTGATGCTCTTTGGGTGATTATTCCATAGGATAATGGCTTTATACAGTATGCTATTTAAACCATAAATAAGTCTAACACACGGCTGACATAATTTGTTGTTAGCAACAGGTCTGGTGAAGATAGAATAATCCAGATATTTGATGTCAAATTGAAAGATAAGCAGTTTAAGACGCATTATTTTAAAAAACCATGATAGCTAGTTTCAAGGTACAATTTTCATGAATTATTAGAATATTTAGTTTAAGAAATAATGGTTTTGAATGAGACATGTAATCTGTGTTCAGCATATAGCGAACAGATTTCTTCGGTAATTTGAGCAAGCATAACTTATTGTTTGCACTTATATTTGAATACCAAGATTCCAGACAATAGGAGAGATGGGTATAAATAAAAGCATAGTAAAATGTTTTTAGGACATTGATAGGGAAGATATGCTTAATTTTACGAAGCAGGCCAACCTGTAAGGAAACTTAAATTCTATATAGAGCATTTCTACCTTTTCGTTTAAGTCTTCGAAATGAAATGGAGTTTATAACGAAGTAAATTTCTCCGTCATTTTTATCCGCGCCAGGATTCGAACCCGGATCCCCTCATTCCGGAATAAGTCACTCTACCAATTGAGCTAAGCGGACGTTTTATTCTGATTCCTATCTGCCTTTATGTCGTGTGCGTCCTTCGGGCAGGTACGTCACATCTCCTGGTACGTTACAAGTTGTTTAGGTACCTTTCTATAAGAAAGGAAAACGTTTTAATGTCTTGTTTCTGCACCTCTGCAGCATCAATTTACGAGAGATCGTGCCATGAATCCAGGAGCCGTGTTTCATGCGTTTTAGGAAGCAACACTGCCAGATACATGTAGGGGATATGAAAAATAGGTACGGAATTTTTTATATTATTTAAAATCTAAAAATGGCGCATATGATTCCTATACGTTAACACTGACGCAATGATCTCCAGTAACCTTTCTATACCATTTCTAGGAACTGGAATAAGTAGCATTAATCACTAGCATTTACCCAAAATATTGTAAATATTGATATTTTAAAATCTTGAAAATGAATGTACGATTATTATGTAAATTAAGACAGGTCTTTCTAGATATTTACTTCATATGTTCCGAGGGCGCATTCATTTCCATCATACAGTTACGAATCCTGTAAATGTAACAACGATTTCAGTAAACTGAAAAGAAAGCTTTTCGGATGCTTCATAGGTTTGGACGAAGCATTTACTTTTCCATAAAGCGGCATATTTTAATTAGACATATGAGCGTGAATCCATTTCACTGTTACTTGCAAACACTTCACCCAAGAGACTTGAAATGTTAATTTCTATTTCTCTATTGTGTGAACCCAGTTTTTCAAACTCTGTGTTTATTCTGATTCAATATTTTGCCATCTTCTTTGACAGATGATCGGAAAGTTTACAGAAGAAAATGTCATTTTTCGCCTCACCTTCGGAAAACCACTCAAACAATTAGAATCGATACAAAAGCAACGGCAGGTTAGCTTTTACATTACCCGCGGCTTTCATGTCGCAGTCTGTGGAAACATGGAATTTCACATGCGTACTTCTAGGCTGTTTACGATATCAATAGCGGGTTTTTTCTGATATTTCCGTTAGCTATCTTTAGAGTTGTACCTTACCATTGATGAGAGGGGGAGTGATTGATGGATCATAATATGCACTTATGATTGATCATAACATGCACTTATGATTGATGGATCATAACATGTAATGATTGATTTTCGTAGGATTTTGTTTTGCTGAATAAACGGAGGACCATGCCATAGTATTTTGTTCTTTTCGGAAGCTGTGAGACAGAAACCCTATCCTTCCCATCAGCCAAATGAGACGGGCTGCGCAGGAAACAATAATATCACATGTTTGATCAACCAATAACCTTTTTGTTAGCTGGGATGTGAATTATGTATACCATGCTGACTTGAGGCCATCTGTTGAAATTCCATGACGCAATTCGTGCACCTGGATATTATGTAAGTTTTACACAATGACATTCCTTAACGCTTTAAAATGACCCGTTCTATATTGTATGTGCAAGATGCGTCAAATAGAATGTTTATTTTGAGAAGCTTTATTCACATACAGATCTTTCTTACATAAAATGTACTACCCATACTGGACACTTCTTTTTAACATTTTCATACACATTAACAGATTTTCCGAGCTTAACAAAAAATAAATCATCTTGAGAATTCATGTGCTACATTGTAGAAATTTCGAAACGATTATAATTGTAAATCCCGTGAAATGATATTTATAGAAATGCTCTCTTTGGGAAGAATTGCGATTTGATTGAGAAGCTGTGCTGTCTCGCACGTGAAAGCTTATTATTTCTAAATAGTGGAAACCTGTCATCGAAGATCATTCTTCATGATGATAAAGTTAGCAGTTTGGACATTATAACTTTAATATAAAAAATGTAACATTATTAGGGCTTAATTTAAAGAAAAACACAACTATTGCTGGTAGTAATGAGTTCGGAAACATGTATTCTATAACTAGTTTTAAACACGAATTTCGGGCATGTAGCCCTTTACATTAAGGAGGTTTTGTCTGAAGAGTTTTTCGGCATTTCGGTTGAACTTGCATTTTGCAGCCGATATGGAATGTGTTTGGAAGTATTTCCAACTTTCATTTTCCTCAAGGTGATACAAGTAATGCTTGGTTCATGGGTTTAGTTGGAAAATCTGCATTTATGAAAAGAATTACTAATACTAGATATAATTTGTGAGAGATGAAACGCACTGCACACACCTGGTGCGGACAATATTGATTATTAATTAATTAAAAAATACAGTAGTGTTCGGTTCATTCTGGTCTTGCCTTTTTGTAAAAAAATTTCATCCAGATGATCATGCATATTTTATGTTCCCTCACTTTCTGTTGTATTCGCTTATGATCCTTCTCTTTCATTACCTCGGTAAGAATACACAAATTAGTGGTGCTCACACTAACATCTTCATTTCTTCCCTGCGTTTAAATTGTTTAGCACGCTTTGTGTAGATTTAGAATTCGCTCAGTGTTCAATTGAGAGGCCTCTCTTTCAGATGTAGATTTCTTCTTCTTTTTCTAAAATTTGATGGAAACATCAAAGCGTAGTTTTATTCAGATAAATGCCTCTGTCAGAGTATGAAGAGACGATATTCCAAATTACAAAAGTTTAATAACTCTGAAAAAGAATGACTCAGTATCACTTTCTCTGTCTAGAAACGTAACCCATATACACTGCTGGCCACCAAAAAGCAACACCAAGAAGGACATGAGATAGCAAAGCCAGATTTACTGGACACATAACAACAGATACAAAGATGAAACGATAGAGCTTACAGGCCCGTACGACCTGCGGAACACGCAGACATCAACAGTTCGTGTGGCCCCCGTGGCTGGCAATAACGGCAGCTACACGCCGCGGCATCGAACGAAAGTGGCTTTGGATGTGGGCTTGGGGTATTTCGGTCCAGGCTAATTCCACACGTTGCCACATTCGGTAGGCGTAGCGGCGGGTGGTGCTTGCCGGGCTACTCGGTTGCCGATCAGCAACCAGACGTGCACGATGCGTCCCACGTGCGGGCGCGCATTGTCCTTTTTAAACGTAGCCACTGGCAGGTCCTGCAGGTAAGGGAGGACTACATGCTTCAAAACGTTAGAGATGTAGCGGTGGCTGTTGAGTGTACCGGCGATACATACCAGAGGGGTGCGGGTGTCATATCCAATTGCGCGCCAAATCATAACACCAGGTGGCGGACCGGTGTTGCGATGCTTAATGCATGCGTGTCACACTCTCTCGCCGCGGTGCCGCCACACGCGGATACGACCATCGTGGTGTTGAAGGCAGTAGCATGATTCGTCGGAGAAGACAATATCTTGCCATTCCGTAGTCCAGGTACGGCGTTGAACGGCCCACTGCCGTCGCACTCGCCGGTGGTGTAGCGTCAATGGTAATCGGAGCAATGGGTGCCGTGCGACAAGTCCCCGCTCCTGCAGACGACGTCGAACGGTACCTGCTGACACAGGTTGTTGCGCAACACACCCAAATTCCTGCACTAATGTTCGTGATGCGTCGGCGCGAGCCATCAAAGCCCCCTGCACAACATGCCGGTCCTCTCGTTCGGCGGTGTGCCGCGGCTGCCTCAATCGCTCACGTCAGTCCGTCCGTCCCTCCTGCACCCACCAAATCCATACTTGCCTCACTGTGACTGGATGTCGTCCCACACGACCGCTGATGTCTCGGTACGATAAACCGCTGTCGCAAAAGCCACTATTTGTCCACTTTCGAACTCCGAAACGTGCTGGAATGACTGCCGTATTCTGCGACGAGGCATCAGGAAGCTTACCACGCACAGTTCCGGCAGCACAACACACTTACACTACTTACACCCCGCCTTCTGTGCACCCTTCTCATAGGGCTTCTCGGTGGCGTACCTGGCGCACATGATTTGCATATGCCCTGCAATGCTAATCGTTTGTATGTCCTCTCGCGGGCGACGCATTCTGCGAATTTCAGGCCAATCGGATGCTTCCTTCTTGGTGTTGCATTTTGGGTGGCCGGCAGTGTACATTGATTATTCCTATGAGTGACGATGTGTCTGTTGATGCGAATCAGCGTCTCAAAGTAGTGTTCTTAGAAAAAAACACATTTAAAGGAATTGTCTTTAAGTATTTTTAGAAAATATTTGTGTTTAAAACTGTTCATTTGGTAGGTGTATCCTTATCCTACCAAAATAATATTTTTTAATTTCCTTCATTAGGTTAAGTTTGAGTTGAAGCCTATTGATTCCATTATATGAGGATAATAATCATCATATCATAGAACCACGGAACCAGATCATAGAACAATTACAGAACCACGTCCCAGGTGTACGGGAACGCATATAATGCCTCTTTGTATCGGGCTTCTTCTTACCTTGGAATTCTTCAAAACATTGACACAAATCCAATCAGAGAAATACTGGTGGCGCTCGGAACATCTTGACGTCATAAACAACCCCTGTTGTTCACACAACAAAATGGAAGTATCCTGGTCCATGCCAATTTTATCAAAAAGCACCTCTTCCAGTTCTTCCCGTTACAGCAAAGGAACGCAAGTAAACAAAAGGCGTGGAAACACCTTATGGGGCCTACTAGGATTCACATGATGCACAAACAAACCGCGGAGCTAGAAGGTTTTAGTATTAACTTTCCGAAGGGTCGTTTTCAGGACTAGCCAAATCAGTATTGAATAGCAATCGATACAGAGTTCACACGTTAAAGAAGTCGTCAAAACCAATTTCAGATTCCCAATAGAAAACACACGATCTACAAACATACTGGATCTAAAAGCTTGGAAACTTAATATAACAAAACGCAATCAATACTGAAGGAAAGTGCTTTTTTTTTTTTTGCCGCCCCAGTGGCGCAGTGGTCTAAGGCGTTGGCCTCTGATCATTCGTCCGTAAGGGGTCCGGGTTCGAATACCGGTCAGGCATGGATGTTGTGTTTGTCTTACGGCACTGGCTCTCTCCCTTCCCTGGAACCAGTGACCCTAAATTAGGGACGGGCGACTGCTTATAGCCCATTTGAGTTGCTCACGGTAGTCGTTAAACCTCCAAAAAAAAAAAAGTGCTTTTTACTTCGGCCAACAGATGTCAGAACTGATACCTCATTGTTGAGGAGCCTGCCAGAACTTGAATAGCATCTTGTACTGTGTTCTCTCTGTATCACATGTATTTATTCACACATTTTCATTGCAACTGCCATTCCTCTCCTTTGAAAAATGGGACAAATTGCCAGCTATTGTGACATCTTCCCTGCTTTCGGAGTAGTTAGCCGTACTTCTTCAGATTTAGATTTACCTGCTACGTCCACACTAAGTGAACGTAGCAGGTTTCACCACCTCGAAGTGCAATGTGTAGCCTTAGCCCGGAGGAGCAACATTCTTGAGCGAAGCATCCTCAACACATAGAATAAATGTCTTCTCATGTTTTCCTTAGTATTATTAATTTTTCATTTAAGGTATTGCATACTAATTTTGATTTAAAATCAGTTTCAATTTAATAGCGGTTAAGCTATACAACGTTCTTAACATTATTATTTACATTTCATTATGCAATTTTCAAAAAATTAACCAATTTCCGTATGAGCAAAACAACCGTCGATACAGAAAGAAATAGTGTATCTAACGGTTCACCTTGCAATCTAATGAGGACAAAATGTGCACTAACAGGAATTGCGTTGCACTATTTTTGGTTGATCCCAATTTCAATTTACCATGGCATTTGAAATACCCATATTCCGCCTGAGATATTATCTTTTAATTTAACGTTATGATGATTGAATTATGAAACAAAATAAATGGAACGTTGATACCCATTATTTGAATCGAAACGGGCACAAGACTGCAAGCTTAAAGGTCAAGTAACTTCTCATTGAGTATACATTTATAATTACAACTTACTGCCATAATCCTTTCTAAAGATGACCTGAAATTTATATGAATTTATTTTTGCATTGCTTTCCACGTCACCCAAGAGGTACAATGCTTGAAACGCGTTGCCCATTTTTGCATTGCAGCAAGGGGAGTTCCCCAGGAGTTCCTTCTACATAATACAAAGTTTCGTATTACTTGCGTTTAAATATTCCAACGAAAAGTGTCCTGGTCTTGTGACAATAAGTTCATGAGAATTAATTCGTTCCATATCACGATTTGGATTACAGATTAGAGGAATGGTACCTGATCTAATTAACCTCGCGCGTTTCCAATCAGCATGGGTTTGTAAGGATTTATTTCACAAAATTTTATTGTACTTCAAATTCATGATAATTTAAGTACTAGTGAATTTTCATTAATTTAATTTTGAATACATTTGAATTGCCTGAAGTCCTCATTCATATGGCATATACAGAACGATGTATTACTAGCAAACTATGTTAACTGAAGGGTTAAAATACTTTTTTACTATTTCAACTGATTAACAGATGGATGCAGCATTTAGGAAACTGATAAGTTACTTTTGTAATTACAAAATGAAATTTAAATCTAAAGAAATCGCAAAGCAAGTGTATAAAACAGATACAAGCAGCGTTCATATGTTTAGAGTTAGAACATCAGCTGTAGGAGACCCACCTTGTAACAGTTTACATAGGAAAAGTATATTTAGCTTTGCAAGATCTTAGGCTAATAAAGGTGTTTTATTTAAAAGTTATAGAAAATGTTTTGAATTATAATTATCAAAAGTTCTTCGATGTAATTCAACTATTCATTTCATCGAAAGCAATTGTTTCGCGTTAAATATCAGTAGGATAAAATGAAGTTCACACACCTAAAAAATTAATATTTTTCTTTAGTATTTCAGATCAACTAGGTAAACTACATGTTAAGGTAGCATTGTTTCTTTTACAGTTTTCTTATTTCTTTCATTTTTTTAAACATAATGCAACGAAAATTAGTTAACAACAGAACTAATAAAAATGTTATACCTCTGTAGGTATTAAGTAAAGTTTAAAAGAAGCAAACAAGTGTTAAATGAGAAACAATATAAATTTTGATACGTTCTCTTTATATTTAATTTTATTGTTTATTGTGGTATTTCATTACCCGGTATTTGAATTATACGTTTGAACCTATGAAGCTCTATTGGAACATTTGCCTGAAATAAAAATTTCAAGCAATGTCACTAAGACAGTCTCTAAATGAGAGTTCTAAAGGCCATATTGGAAGCTAGTACATATTTTAAATCATGTAATCATACGGTACCACAACAACCTTGTGTTAAGCTACAGAATTGTTAAAAACAGCATAGGGTGAGAAATATGACACAGAAATGACAAATTTTATTCGGCCTAACACTGTTTATCCAGATATATCATGCCGAAATTAGCAATTCGCGCTGAAAACATTTGTAATTCCAATTATACTGATTGCATTTCTAAATTACCAAACATTATCTACACCACAACTCAAGCTAACTGTTTTACGTCCTCACATCTTTCAAAGCACTTTTAACGATTTCTTATTAAGGAATGCTGCTTATGGGAAGAACTTTAAAATATGTACCTATATGAGACAGACTTACTTGTTAATTTACAGAACTTACACATTAATAATTTTAACTTAAGGTGGGCGTCAAGTAATTTTGATTCCTATACTTCCAATGAAAAAACTTTTGTACACATTTCCTTCACAGTTAGTGTGTTCCCAAGAATAAAAATTTTTACATCGATTAAAATAACTTGATATCATAACTTGGAATACTTAATATTTTCTAAACCATAACTATAATTATATTAAAAATCAACAACTTTTCCTTTGGTGGTGCTGAAACTAGAAAAATGATGGCGTGACCTTTACTTTGATGACTTCAGTAGACAAACAAATGTTGGATTGCATAATTATGGTTATGTTTTAGAAAATATTAAGTATTGCAAGTTATAAAATGAAGCTATTTTAATCGATGTTCAAATGTTCATCCTTCGGAAAGCATTAATTGTGCAGAAAATGTGTACAGAAGTTTGTTCTTTGAAAGTATAGGAAGCAAAATTACTTGACGTCCACTTTAAGTTAAAGAAATAAAGCAAAAAAATCTGTACATTACTTAATATATTTTGTCGGGTAAATCCATTGCTTTCGAAGTGCTGTATTCTTTCTAAATGAAAATAATAAGACTTTTCGACCGTTTAAATAGTTGCAGTTACACTTTGACACACTGCGTAACAAAATACAATAATAATGGAAACACTTTCTACGGCAATGTGTCCTTCTTCTGCCGGCGTGCACGAGCGTACTCGCTTATCACTTAAATTCTAAGGTCACGTCCGAGCCGCTCCCTACCAAGATGTACCTGGGGGTGATGACGTCAGAGGTGGAACCGGAGTTTGCCTCAGGCTTGTCTTCGAGGGTCACGCCATACCACGGCTTCTGGCTGCTGTCATTCGGGTCTATATTGGTTATTCTGATTATTCGGTAGGTTGCATATTAATCTGATACGATTCTGTAGGTATTTCTGTTGAATAAAAATAAACGAAGTTTGTTCATTTTTACGATTATTTATTCTGGTCATAAGAATTAAAAAGAACATTCGTATTTTTTTATAACTAACAGCTGGAAAATATGGTTAAACTTAAGAATTGTATTTAAATTTAGAATAGTAACTTTGCTACCAGCTGTGATCCATTTGCAAAGATAAATACGTACTTAGCTCGCCTCTTTTAGGAGTTTGTAGATCTTCACATGGGCATAAGTGTGGATGATACATGAATGTTCATCACGATGGAAGATATTTTCGTGAACGGTGAATTGGTTACAACTAATCTCCTGCACTTTTTAGCAGTTGACAATTTCCGAATAGGACGTAAAGACTTATACCTGCAGGGGATAATATACTTAGTAAGTATAGAGGAACATCCGAGAGAGGTGGAAATTGAATGGCCATTCATTTGAATTATCGTTCGCGAATGCATGAATAATGAATTAACTTCCAAGAAAGTATGATCCGCTCATCACTAACTTCCATCGTTAAATAATGCGCAAAACGTAAATACGTGGATTTCAACTGGGCAGATCTAATTGTAGACTTATCGAATTCCAATATTTATTTAAATCCTCTGTTATTATCGCGTTGCTGTTTTCACTTTAAATCTTTTATCGAGCTCTTTGGCAGCAATAGAAACACTAATCATAAATTTCAAAATAATTATTATAATTAATTATTTTTATTTATTACTGCTCGTAAAAAGTCGAAAACAGAAATTAATTTCATTGCTTCACAAAAATAAGAAAGAAGGAAGTGAATATTTTCTAAGAATTCATGTTAACGGAAAAGAACGTATAAAATGCAGTATGTTGATTTAAAGTCAAAACTTGAGTAAATCTTGTAATACTTCAACGATATTCCTTGTCCATTTGTTTCAATACCAAATCTGATATAACTGGTAGCGAAATCAAACTTGTCATGGACGTCTTGAAATATCTGAAACCACACATTGTTATTTAGATTTTACTTTAAAATTTACGAAAAGCTGTTAGAGAGTACGTTGTCAAAAATATTCATGAATCATTGCAAATTAAAATACCTTACCTATCTTATTTATGTTCAGGATCCCCTAAATCCCATTAAAGTATCAGTTCAACAAACCCTCAATCATATGGTCATGCGTAAATTTAAAAGTATTTATTGCTTTACGTTTTATCATTATTTTGACAAAACAGCTGTAATAAGGCTAGTTTATTACCGACGAGAGACGTGCTTATTACCCACGCAGGTCATGTTCTCTTGTTCCATGGCGCAGTGGATCCTAGCTTCATCTTCATGGATGATAATTCCATACCTTACAGAACGACAAACGTACCTGAAATACTGCAGAGCGAGGATATTTCCTGAATGAACTGGCTTGCCTACTTGCCAGACGTAAACCCGATAGAGAACGCATAGGATGCTTTTTGGAAGCCGTATTGCTATGATCACCTCAGAGTCTCCAGAAGCGGAAGATGGCATGGAAAGAGGAGTGGCGAAAAAGTCCCAACAGAACATTTAAGTAATCTCCTTCTAAGCATCCAAGTGTGTAATATGTGCATTCAGGTATGAGGAGGTCATACCGCCTGCTGACAATACATTGTTGATAGCCAATATCGATTAATGATTTTGTTTTGGTCATCGAGTTAAACATTTCAAAAGCTCACATTGTATATATATTGCATTTGTTATATTTGTGTTTGTTGAATTATCTGTTCTTCAGCGGGAATAAAAAATACATGGTTTCTTTATTGTTTCTATTTGGATTTTTGCCACAAGAGGTGCACTCATATGTTGTTTTACTCTAAAATGAGACTTTCCTCAGCAATTGAGTGGCCCAGTGGAAAAGAGGCACGTGCCACATACGAGTCAAATTTGAGTTAAGGTACGTATCTGATAGTTGCTGCTATTTAGAGTCTATTTCACTAAACATTGGTCATGTGAGCTATGCGCACGCACATCCACAGCCGATTAAAAGATCGTGTTTTCAGTAACGTGTAAAATTTCTAGTGGAAGAAGGAAACATGCCACGCCGCTCACTAGCAGTATAGTGCGTAGTCTCTGAGTGGCTGTGACGTACACAAAAAAATCACAGCTGTTGTGTGAGACGAAGCTGTGTTATGTCAGTGTTTTCCAGATATAAATACAGGTAGTTGATGCAAATGTGAGTAGTAAAGAAAGTGCAAACATTTCGGGGAAGAAACGTTCTAGGAATGTTGATACACGGAAACCTAACGAAAGAAAGCGGTTACGAAACTGTGGACAAGAATATGTTGGACGAAATAAGACTGTTGCACCTGCTAAATGCTCGAAAACGTAGATCAGTATTGTAAACGAAGTTGTAAATATTCGACACTTGTAATACAGAGTGTAATACAGAGAAGACATATGCATGGAGTTTTACAGCCTTGGAGAGTACAACAAGCAAAATGCTTATTTATTCGGACTAGTAAGGCCGTAAAAGCGCAAGCGTGCTTGCATTAATAAAAGAAAAGTTGCAACAGAAAGCCAGAGGAATGTTTCGTTCTAGTACTTCATTCCTTGCATTAAACATAGTGAAATCGACGTGTGCATAATGGAATATTTATTACTTCGTGGTGTTACTGTACAACGTTTACGAACGGTCCAGAGAGGGGTTAATAAAGACAGTGAGGACTGTATTATCAGAAGACACACCACATGATTCCTGTCCTCTTCTGTACGAACGCATGTCTCCACATGATCTAGTTCATACACCACCTTAGGACAAAAGAGGTATGCATTTCAACAGAACCCAAACAATCGCTTCTGATAGGAAGGATGAAGTACGAAAACATATTCGAATGTTTACAAGATACAATTCACACTACAATCGAAGGTATAACTGGAACAGGACATACATGATTTAGGTACATTCACTTGCAGAAATGAAGCGTTTGTACCGTGATACTCTGATTACTAGCGAAGTCCTAGTGAAATAGCATGTTTGACAAAATACATATAACAGCGAATTTAATATTGGCTTTAAACTCCCATCAAGTGACACATATAATAATTGTGATTTCACAAATAAAGTATATTATCTTCAATTAGCAGATTTTAAACTGCATTTGCGTAAAGCTGAGTCTGCTTACAACAGCCTGAAGGAAGCAACGTACGATTCAAAACAGAATGGTAGTGAACCACTGGTTTTGTGTATGGATTTGCAAAAGTCTCTTGCAACTCCTTATATTTCTACTGAAAATGAATTTTATAAGAGGCAACTCTGGACGTATATCTTCGGTGTTCACTGTTGCAATGATGAGAGCGCAGTAATGTGTGTACGGTCAGAAGACGAATCTTCAAGGTTAGCTGATGACGTTGGAAGTTGTGTCTTGAAGGCACTGCAGCTTCTCAAACAATTTCATAACCGTACCCTAATCGTATACTCTGATTCGTGTGTTGGATACAACCAAAATTACATCATCCTGGGACTTTGGTTGTACCTCTTGGACTATTTGCTACAATAGAACACCGATTTGTTGTACCTGGACATACACTCATGCTTTTAGACCGAAATTTGGGCTCGTAGAGAAACGCAGAAGATGTACCCAAGCAGTGTACACTCCTTGGAAATGGGCGGAACTGATACGAGAAAGCAAACAAAAGAAACCATTCACTTTAGTGGAAATGAAAACCGCACATTTCATTTCACTGGCTCCAATAGTGACAATTCTTGTGAAGAGAAGTGTGACTGTTGATAAAGAACGTTGTAATCTTAGAAAAGCTATGGTTCTAAAGCAATTCTGTTTACTTATGACCTCATTTCCTAGTCCGTCACGCTCTTAATGGCTTCAAGAACGGTTCTGAAGGACTGCGTAATCATACCGTTACCGCAAAAGTCGAAGCCCTTGCTTCTGACGTTTTGTCGGAGATGGGACGAATGACAAACTTTAGAAAAACAGAATATCTATATCGGTGACTCATTGATATTGTGTTTTAATACGGCATTGATGCATTGACATTGTGTTTTAATACGCTCCATCATTTAAGGTCACTGCTTCGCTGAAAGCAGTGACCCTAAATGATGGATCGAAGAGCGCTGCTTATATTCCATGAAGTTGATCGTTGAGGTCATTAAACACCCCCTCAAAAAACAGACTCTTGTAGACTTTCTGAAATTTCTTTAGTCAGTACCACTACCGGCATCATTCGGAATTTTTAAGAGAAGAAACTTAGATCTCATTGAAGTCGGTACATCTCATTAGGATTTGTTTAATCCTATTGGAAAATAATCTGATTAAATTATACTGATTGGAAATGTTTAAATGCAGTGCTTATGTAATGAACTCGTAATGTTGCCGGAATTATTATGAAACACCAGCTTCCTATTTCGAATGTATTTTGTTTAAACCTTTCCAGATACATTTCTGTCGTTGTTCTCGCTACCGCTTTCTTCTTCCATACATTTAGTAGTGCATGTTTTTCAGTTTGCCATATCAATCATATTGAGGTTACTTCCATTACTTCCACTTGTAGGGAGAGTGGCACAACATCGTATGTCCGAAAGAGAAGGAAATTTACAGCATTAAAAATAAAAAAAGTTGCGTTGGATATTCGTTCAGAATACTTCATATTCCGTTAGGGCATGTAATACTCTGAAATAATGAATGTGTTAAGGCTGCGGAAATTTACACATTACTTCTATTTGAAGCATTTCAGTGTAAATACATGTAGAAAAATGAAATATATATGAACCTGTACAATGTACATAAATTCAAATTTATGTGCATTGTACATAAATTCTACACTGCCGATGTTGTCATAAATTTTAAATGAACGGAAGCCTGCACAGGAGTACAAGGAAAATAATAATTTCAGAGAATGGGGATCAAATATAGGTTTATGGAAAATATATCATTAAAATTTCTACATATGGTAATATGCGATTATTAAGATCAGAATCATTGACCCGTATTCAACGTACAGAGCGTATGATTTGATGATTTATATTTTCCAGAATTAGATATTCCCTGAGAGGAAATCGATTGATTTCAACTTAAATGAGACCGTGATTATGAGACTAAGATCGGAATCCAATATCCATGTCCTCGTTATTGCATTCCTTTCCTGCATGCTGTGATTTCCCAACGGTTTGTTGAGCGTGCGTGCATGAGATTCAGCACGTCATTATGATGACATGGTCCACTGTAATATTTAAGCCCGTGCACAGGCATTGCTAGATATTTCATCTGAAGATGAGCCCATTGTGAAACATGAAAGAGCTCATGTCGTTTTTGACCTGTATCTATTTTTAATCTTTCAGTAAAGTTATTTCAACTCGTTAGGAATGTACTTCTATTCTGTTTTTTATCGTGTGCAAACAGTACGGTATAACTATTTGATATTGGTAATTGATATCGGAATCCAATATGATTTACTAAAATTAAAAGAAACGAGAAGAAATGTGCAGACAAATAACGAATCTGGAAAAGCGTGACAGGAGTCACTCTCCACGAACCCTACCATAATAACTTCAAGATACATGTCGTTTGAATACAACATGTAATTAAATGTAGCATGTATGTAGTAACCAGTAGATACATATTATACAGTATGTATGTAGTAGCTTTTAGGATTTCTTTCTACTGTTAAACAAGTTGACCCCAAAACGTTGTGAGAAACAGCGTCACATTGGTTTAAATACCGAAGATTTCCTTTAAAATGCAGGCGTTTTCCAAAGCTTTTAACGCCGTCGTTCATTATACCGAGGGCAGTAGCCATGCAGGAGTTAGGGGATTTAGGCCCTTCCAGAAACGCTATAAACAGAGGGTAGATGAATCTATGTATTTGTTGTGTAAATTGCATAACATGTAACTCAGTATTTGAAGAATGGGGAGTATGAAATAGAAAAAAAATTATATGCAAGTAAAATGTTGCAGAGAAGAAATTTAACAAACACTTCGTATACTGAGTGGCCACTTTATTATGACCACCTGACAGTTTTAAGCAAATGAGCTATGGCTGCACGCTGTTGCCATCAGAGGGCAAGGCTAGTATAAAAAGTGAAATCTCAGTGCTTGCGACAGTAGTAGAAGTGATTTTAGGGTGACGAGATGGGTAAAAATTGCGATTTGACGGATTTTCAAACTTGAATGATTGTAAGAGATCGGAGCCATGGTGCGAGTATCACCAAAACCCGCCGCATTCGTGAAGTGTTTCAGAGCAGCTGTTGTTAAAGTGTTTAAAGGCTGGACTGTCAGCCAAAACACTGGGTCTCTACGTGCAACGTGTTGTTATCATCGACTAGCGAATACTCGGACGGAACGGAGAGTGTCCAGACTGGTAGTAGACAACAGAAGGGCAACAGTGCAGCAAATCACAGACCATCTTAATCAAAGACCCCCTCAAATGATCTCTGCACGCACTGTTTCACGTCCACTGCGTCGGATGGTATATGGCAGCGAACGGCCTGTTAGAACACCTTTACTCTTTTGCTGTCTGCAGTTAACAAGAGAAAACGTCTCCAGTTCGCACAGGATCACAAGTATTGGACAGTCGATAATTGGAAGCAAATTATGTGGTCCGATAAATCACGTTTTCAGATGCACCATGCCGATGGCCGAGTGAGAATTTGGCGGAAACAGCATGAAAGCATGGTCACCAAATGCATTGCTACAACCCTTCAAGCTGGTGGAGACAACGTTATGGTTTGAGGAATGTTATCCTGGTATGCTTTGGGCCCTTTAATTCGTGATGATCAATTTCTGACTGGCACATCATGTCTAAACATTGCTACGGACCAAGTGCATCCTGTCATGTGGATGGTTTATCCCAATGGCGATGGCTACTTTCAACAAGATAATGCGACCTGCCATAGTACTTGTATTGTATAGGGTTGATTTCAGGAACATGCCGGTAAGTTTACTTTGCTTAAGTGATCCACACAATCTCCAGATCTCAACCCCATTGATAATTTGTGGGATGAAGTTGAACGAGCCATCAGACAGTTGGATCCACAATCCTGCAATCTCACACTCCTGGAAAGTGCTATTTATCAAGCATAGTCTCAGATTCCACAAACCACCTATCAACATTTCCTGGAGTCCATGGCACGAATAATCGATGCAGTATTAAAGGCAAAAGGTGGTCCAACGAAGTACTGAGGGGGTGGTCATAATAAAGTGGCCACTCATTGTATATATTGCGTGCAGTAAAAATTAATTTTCAAAATCAGAAACCCTCGTGAAAATTTCGTTCTGACTAGGGTCCTAATTATAACGATTTTGCTTATTTATGCACGAAGATTGTTTTTTACTATAATGTACTACTCGAGCTCCTGATTCAGATATACGAATTTGTATATCCTCAAGTGTGCGAAGCACGCAAAACGAAGCTCTTTCATGTATACAAACTGTCTAGCAGTGCTGCGCGTGCTGTTATTCCGTAGCTTGCTTTTGAAGGACAGAAGATCATGGGAGAAAGTTCCCTATTATATCGTGTTTCCCTCCAAGGTTACATATAAGGTAAACTTCTACTCTTGAGTTCAGGTTTACCGTGATTCGGAGTTTTTTTAACATTACCAGCATAGCGTTTCACAAAATTTCCTGGAAAACAGTTTTGCGTGGAACAAAGACAAAAGTAAAGTATTACGTTGTCATAGATCAAAGTTTCAACTGCAAAGTAATAAATACGTAGTCTACAGAAGAACTGTATTTTTTAAATGTTCGTTTGTAAAGAAAATTTTGTTTGATGAGAGAATGTCCGAAGCCGAAGCTCTGACCACGACACATATTAGTCATTTAGATTACGAGCATACATTCATGTGGCTCAACCCAGTGGCTGTTAGCCTTCAGAAAGCGAAAAGCGTAATCACGTGCCAACATGGAAGTTGACAAGGAGCATATCCGCCATTGCATTCTGTATGAGTTTCGTTGCCTTAGCTTCCCAGCAAGTGCTGTAAAGAACATTCCGAGTGTGGGCCCTAATGCCATATCACATCGTCAGTGCTGTAGTTCGTTCCAACGGCTTTGAAAGGGACATTTTTACCTGTCAGACCGTCCTGAAACTAGAGGACCCACAAAAGTTGATATGGACATTCTGAGGACCTTAGTGGAGACCAACACATACGTGTGACCTCGCGTGAGTTGGTCGACTAGAGTTGGACTATCCATACGAGCAATATCATGTAACTGCGTCAACTTTGGGAAACGCACAAGAGAGGAATTTGTGCACCCTATCACCTCACATTTGAGCAGAAAGCAAATCGATAGAGTGAATGCGTTTACCTGCTTGCATGTGACCAAGTTGAGCCATTACTGGGCAGGTGATGAGAAATGGGTACTGTATGACAATGTCAACTCGGGACTACTGTGACTGGACCCAAAACAGAAGAGCATGCAGACTCCCAAAGACAGCTAGCACCTACATGATGCCCAGCTGTTTGTTTAGGGGGATATGCAAGGTGTCAGCATTTATTTTTGCCGCCGGACAATACCAATCTCACCGCCAGTGTGTACTGCCTTCAGCTCAACGATTCGCACGCTTAGCTCACGTCGTAACGACAAGCACTGCTAAAGCACAAAAGCGTACTCCTACAGCAGAATGAAGTGACACCGCGCACCACACGTGTAACCTGTCACAAGATTAGGAACCTGTAAAGAGGACTGATGAATGGCCAAGACTATTGCTCGGACATTACCCGAAGTGATCAGCATCCTTCCCGGTCGTTGTAGCACTTCCTGGACCGACACTGGTTCACAAACGTGTGACCTCTTACACATTAGGGACCTGGTTTGGGAGCTCGTGTCACAATCGGTCTATTCCCCGGATATTGCCCCAAGCTACCACAACGTTTTGCGATCGTTGCTACATTTTCTGGTCGGGAAGCAGTTCACAAACCGGGACGATGTTCAATGAACTCAATTAGCTGCATTCAAGTAGCCACATATTCTCAGCGACGGTATCCAACACCTGCATAGATGATGGGAGCAGGTCGTTGTAAACGATGATGACTATATTTTGGTCTGATTAGTACTTGTATGTACGGTAATGGTCACTTTTCTGTTTCGTTGCCTTTGCAAACATCACTTAATTTTCAACCCAATACCTCTCTAATTGGTATGCAGTACTGCTAAGATAGCTCATGGCATCAGTGTGCTGTTTTGGACCTGCAAAGAGACCTAATTCGCTGAATGAAAACAAAACCCAGATAATTATAGTGCTTCCATAATCTTGTTCTGTAACGCTTACAATTCTTATACGTAGATCAGTACAGTTTTACGCCGCATTCTAGGATAACATAAGAATGTATAAACTGAACGTTTGCCATCAAATCAGACGGCCGTTACCCAGTCCTCAAGGGTCCAGGTTTTCTTCTCTGAATCCATAGCAGACAAAAGTGTCGGATTCCAGCTGAAGATAGTTGATCACAAATTGTGCATCTGATGTCATAATCCAAAAGTGGGGAACCTTTTCATGATTAAATGCTGCATTAATTTAGCTGTAATCTAACAAGGCAAAATTCAAGAAACTTCAATTTTCAATTAAATATACTTCCAAATGAACATTATTTTGCAAAAATCTTACCATCTACTGCCTAACTTTAAAAAATAAAACAAATGTTAATCCTAAATTTCACTCAACTTATAATAACTTTGTCTTGACTGCTTTTTGTTGGAAAGCATTTGCACATTTGGTTGCAACATGGGAGGTCCACCCGTTTAGCTGATCCTCTAGACAGGTATCCATATTTGTGACCTTAAGAGCATATTGATTTAGGTTGACTAAGGAAAATCAGATTCGCAGAAAAAGTGGTTGAAAAGCGAGAAAGTATTTTCCGCGCATGTTGCCGAATACGTGAGTATTCCATTGTAATTTTCCCTATCTGAATCGGATCTTTCTTAGCTTCAAATGAGGACTTTAAAATTTCGTTTTCTGAGATCTCAATCAATTCCATCTGTCGTTATTTAGAGGCCGCAGAAAGAAATCATAAGCGTAGCATTTGGCAAAATATATTCCTTATGACTTACTAATATTTTACTTGTGGTCCCCAACCACTGAACATTATTTCTTTGAACCTTATTTTACCCTTTTGTATTTTAAATACGGTGATTTTAAGATTAAAATGAAAACAAGAAAATAACAAAGGTATTAACAAAAATTAAAGGATTGGTGCTAAAAATTTGGATTCACCTGAAAGGCTGCATTTAATGGCATATAAGACCACGGGTTCCCCACCCCTGTCATATCCCATTCTAACACATGCACGCCGTGCTGTTTAAAATGAATTTCTTCTCTCTAAGCTGCTGTGTCATTGTGTGCTTACTTGACGAAAGGGAACCCTCCTGCCATATTATATAAAACTTTCAAACTGCCGTTGTCCGCTAGCAGCATCCAATTCCTTCATCCCACAGAAAGACCTCGATCTACCTGTGTTGTCGTTCTTTATTCACATATTCTACACTCTGAACGTTTTGGTACATCCAAGAATGTTCTGTATTTTTGAGATTAGTGTATGTTCCAGACTAGCGCCGACTATCAAGAATTTTTCTGAGTCAGTCAAACCACTATTATTTCTCATATTAACACTCTTCATGCTTCTGAATTATTTTCAGTGAGTTGTCTATACAGATATTTGACCGTGATCGTTATATTTATAAGTGTGGATGGCGCATTCAGATCACCACTGGGTGGTCACAGTGATGCATCATGAGTGTTTCTCAATGGCAAATCAGGTGTGCCATCCACAGAAAAAATATTTGAATAGAAACTTCTCAGTAATTTAATATATATTTAACTTATTCATGTAAAAGACACGCTATGAATTTGTTTTCAGAGCCCACTTTTATGCAACACGTTTCAAGAATCACGTTACGCAATTTTGAAAAGCAACTAACACTACTTAAAGGATTATTAATGTATAGCAGAAAAAATTATATCCAGCAGAGTACTTTATAGTAAATATTCAGATGTAATTGAGTATATTACTGAAAACAATATTTCTTCACATTAAATGTAATAGCATTTGCTCAAAATAACATTAATTCATTAAGGTAATGTGGATCATGTGCTGATTTGCGAAGAAAATAAACACGTATTTCAGATTTTCATAATTAAGTCTAATGAACCAGGAACTAATGTGTATTTGCATATTGTTTTATACGTTTGCGCACATATACTCGGATGCATAATATTGGGTTTTCCGTAGATGAAAATTCTCTTCAGACTTTTTTGGCGAAATATATTTGAAATTCAATGAGTGATATATTTTTTCGAATGCAATTATCATGACCACGAGTACACATAGAGCAATGAATGAGATTTATGTTCTTCATAATATACTTTAATTTGATACTCGACTAGATAGATTTTATTGAAGACCAAAATTTTAGATGATTTATTTGCAGTAATATTTTATAAACTTCCTGTTAACAAACGGTTGGAATATCAAGCTGTTCTATTCTTTTTCCATTAGCAATGGTGCAAGGAATATCGATCCCATTATTTGGACTAGAGCATTCCTTGCGGCGAATTCTTAAAGTTAGCTCATCGAATGTGACAGACACTGAAACAAATAATAATTGCAGCGGTACAGAGTATCATTCGTTTGAGACAAATTTTCAAAAATATGTGCATAAGCTTGTAAATGTACTCTGGAATATGAAGAGACAAAAGCATCCAAGGTTTTTCTTATTGGTGCAATATCACTGGAATCTTGTCTGAAGACGAGCGGATCCCTAAACGTATGGGAAGATCATGTCGTTAGAATTCACACCTCATCTTTCGGGATAATCGGCCGTCTTGCTTCCTTTATTTGTAATATCGTCGACTCGCGTTTCGAAATCTAGGTTATGGGGAAATGTAGAATACCTTTGTAACTGTCGACAGCAATTTAAAAAAATTATGTTTTGTTTATGTAATTCCTGTATCATTTTATTGCGTTGGCGTGCACAATGTGCAGCCGAAGTTGGCCTATTGCATCAAACTTTTAATGACTGATTAGTTGCAAAGCACGATACTCCCCGACATTTTAATTGAATTTTTACACTATATGATTTTTTTTCATTCGAATTTGCCGCTATAAGCGCTGACGTTGGGATAATGAGTTTGACCTCGTGCCACCCAATAAATAAAAAAATCCAGTTTTCTCTCCTAAGTAACAAGCCTCTGTTCGCCAGTGATGACGCTAGACCATGATTTTATCGTAAACACTTAATATCACTTTAGGAAACAGGTTTGCGTCTTATAATTGTGTGACGGTTTTTTATTTGAATCTTCGGTAGACGAAGTTCTACATGTTTGATCAAACAGAATTATAAGATCCCGTTTAACCTTTATTTTAGACGTATCGAAGCCGACATTCAGCTAAAGGAATACCGAATCCCAAGTTACGATATTATTAAATGTGGCTGGCGTTCGTGGCAAATAAACGAATACTGAAATTCTTGGAAAACATGGAATCGAACATTCCTTCTCCTAAACATTTTCATTCTGTTTTATGTGAAACAATTCGACGAAAGCCTTGGGATCACCTATTCACTTGCACAATGGTTTGCTGTCTTCTATTCACAAAACCTCAGGTTTATAGTGAGTTCGTTGATCCCTATGCCAGTCCTTAAACCGTGTATTATTTTACACTGACGGAAAAAAAAATCCCAACACCAAGAAGGGGTAATGTTAGATAAGCGACAGTTGGTAGGCGGTGAGAGTACATCTGTAAGATGACGTCTATGCAAATTTCGCGCTCGGCGCATACGTGTGGCGCTAGTAGCGCCCCTCTGAACATGCAAAGCAGTTTTGCTGTAAATACGTGCTGTAACGTTCGTGAGCGTTAGTTATCGTTGAGATTCGACGTAGTGTGTTGATGCTAGTCAAGAATGCCTTTAAGAAGACGAAGAAGCCATTATCAACAGCTCACGGAGTTTGAACGAGGTCGTGTAATAGGGCTAAGAGAAGGTGGATTTTCTTTCCGCAATATTGCAGAACGACTTGGCAGGAATGTAGCCACTGCGCTTGATTGTTGGCACGGTGGTCAAGGGAAGGTACTGCCTCAAGAAGACCGGGTTCCGACCGGCCACGTGGCACTACTGAGAGGGAAGACCGCCGTGTACGGCGTATGGCCGTGGCGCATCGTACTGCAGCCTGCGGCAGCAATTCAAGCTGCAGTTGCCATCACATTGACACAAAGAACTGTTACAAATCGGTTACTTGAAGGACATCTCAGAGCCAGACGCCCTGCAGCATGCATTCCAATTACTCCACACCACTGCCGTTTGCGACGTCAGTGGTGTCAAGCTAGAGCTTATTGGAGAACGGAGTGGAGATCTGTTGTGTTTTCTGATGAAAGCCGGTTCTGCCTGGGTGCCAGTGATGGCCGTGTGTTGGTTATAAGGGGCCAGGTGAGCGCCTACAACCAACCTGTCTGCGGCCGAGACACACTGGACCTACACCTGGAGTTATGGTCTAGGGAGCAATTTCCTATGACAGCAGGAGCACTCTCGTGGTTATCCCACGCACCCTGACGGCACAGTTGTACGTCGGTATGGTGATTTAACCTGTTGTGCTAACATTCATAAACAGCATCCCAGGGGGTGTTTTCCAACAAGATAAAGTTCGCCCGCATACCGCTGTTGTAACCCAATATGCTCTACAGAGTTTCGACATGTTGCCGTGGCCTGCTACATCACCAGACCTTTCTCCAATCGAGCACGTATGGGACATCATTGGACGACAACTCCAGCGTCACCCCCAACCAGCATTAACCGTCCCTGTATTTACCGACCAAATGTAACAGGCATGGAACTCCATCCCACAAACTGACATCCAGCGCCTGTTAGACACAATGCATGAACGTTTGCATGCTTGCATTCAACATTCTGGCGGTTACACCGGTTATTAATGTACCAGCATTTCACATTTAAAAGGGCTCTGGTCGCGCTTACATTAAGCTGTGATCTTGAAACTTTAATCGATTCAATGTGTTACCTATACAAATGTATTGCCACCATTTCATTCCTCTACAACTATTTTGTTGTGGGGTAGGAATTTTTTTTTTCCTTCAGTGTATAATAAAATATCACGTGACACAGGCGAACGAATTTTCGATTTCAGTCTAAAGGTTATTAAGTGGGAAATACAGTTCACTGGACAAAAGCAGTCTTCGTTTTATGCGTTTCGGAAAAATCTGGGTAAAAGGCGTTCCTGAGAGAGTTTCTGGCACTTTCGTTCAGTATGCAAGAATTACGTTAAAAGAAAATCTTAAATGAATAATACTTAATCTCATTATTGGTGAGTGTCCAATAGCTGGATCTGACATCCGTCAGATCGTACTACTTTTAATGGATAGAATAACTATTTAGGTCTTGCAATCTCTGTGCATACCCCATCAAAATTGTTCAACTGTGCCTTTTCACAAATTTTATGTTTTACACAAAAATGTGATTCTTAAGATCCAGCTTATTCTATAAATTTTAGCAAAATAATAAATGATACAAATTACGATATGCTGAAATGAACTGTCTTTCTACTGACAGTTCCAACGGAATGCGCATAGAACATCTGGTGATATTTTTGAAATAACGGTATCCAGTATTTCTGGGATCCAATGTTTTAGACAGTGACAAACTGCTCTAAAATAATAGCATGAATGAATCCCCGGTAGACAAAAATGTTTAGCTTTTCCTCGTGATACATTTAAAATGTATGTTATTGTGCAGATTTTTCTCTATCTGCTCTTTCACGGCTTCGTCAGTTATATAACGGGAATACTCAAACTTCAAAATGGCATTCTTGTGTACAATGATTGCTTATGTTGTACTTTCATTGGAATTGTAGGGATAGAATGTTCTTTTAGTTTATGCATGTCATCTTGAGACATCCGGCAATAAGTGAAGTCGTCGTTTCAAAATAATGGAAGGCAGCAAATGTTATTAATTGTGTAATGTCACGTGCAGCTGATTATATATATGTCAGACTTAGAACTTATCTGATTTTCTGAACTAAAAGAAGGGAGAACGAAAATTATAATATATTAAACAATAAATATTTCTAGCGATATTGAATTTCCCTTCCCAAATGAACGCTCTTTGCATCGGTCCAACCTGCCTAGCTCTTCCACCCAGCCCAACTAGCTCAACCCCGCAGGAAGGACTGTCTAAAGATAAGTTGACATGTTCAAATTTAAGTTACTGACAGTGCACAAAACTTTAACAAGCACAAATTTTGAACTGAGCTTTTTAATATACATCTAAGACGTTAGCACTTTGTCCAAAAACAATATTATTGAACAATGTCATCAGTACTTGATCAGAGAACAATCGTTTTCCTTATAAAGATATCTCTCGTTCATCTTGACAATACGAAACCTTGCACAGAAGAATTAAGAAAAAAACACAAAACAGGTAACACTCCTTTCCATCAAAGAGAATTGGCGAAAACACTGCAGAAATGACTTGTCATCTCATCGCCCTCAGCCGGTAGGTATTCACACGAAGCCACATTGTGCTGTATTTCACTACTTGACAGACACGATGTCAGTAGAAACGAGTGAGAACAACAGTTCAGCGAACATTCAACTCGGCCTGAACGTCCTTCCTCGATAGACACGGGTTTAGAAGAAACGATGAGAAAAACAACTCAGACTGCAGCATCGCGCCCAACACATAATCACGTTAAAGTTGGCCAGCAAGGACGGCTGACCCCAACTTTACTATTCAATGGACTTTTTCACCATGAACGGAAAGCCGAAAGCACAACCGGCAAAAGGCGATAAAATCTTCGTTACATGCTCTTCTATCTCATCTCAAACAATCGCCAAGAGACTTGTATCCAAGGTTGTGAAAATGGTTTGCTTTGTCGGTGCAAGTGAAAGCTGCCAAGAGAAGAAGAACTGCTCTGAGGCCTATAGATATCCTTAAATGACTCATGAATACAGTTTTCTGATAGTACCATTCCTCTCCTACCCCCGTAACGTGACTCCATACCTGTGATAGCAGAATAACAATGCAACACTAAACTTTCTCTATGCTTTTCGATTACCACAACGCAGAGCAACACAAAATGTTTCCAAAAAAGGCTAATATGTTATAACTTTCAGGTACTTTTTATTCATTTGTGTTAAGCACTTCAAAAGAACTGTTTCTCACGAAGGAAGCGCATCAGTATCACGAAAGGTTACTCCATATTTACAAATTTAAAACCAAATGTCTAAAAAACTGTCATTGCAATATATGGCGTTTATCTTTCACATTTTTCGCGCAATTTCAGGATGAGCCATGTGGTAATGCTAAGAAGATTAAAAAATGAAGCACAGAAACGATGATTGCGCGTTTATCGAATTTTCGGGACTTTCTGCCGGCATTCTATAATTGTGGAACCTTTATTTGGATGTTGACGTAAGAGTATGATATCCATTCATCCATTCGGACACATAAATGTAAATCTTTCTCCCTACTGCACCGCCGGAATTCAAACCATACTGCTTATCTCTTGAAATCGAAGCACTATGCTATTACACAGTGTACTAATTTTTTGTAAAGTTCAATGTGTTAACGAACACAATGGAGCTCAAATCTTTATATTTTTGTATTTTATAAACGCAAATACTATAAAACAGTGCATTACTGAGACGAGAAAGCGATATGAATTGCGCCCTTTATCATAATGTTTGTCCAACAATCATTAGAATTCTTTGAAACCCTTACAACTCGGATTCTACATTTCTTTTTCATAAAAAGGGTTACGTATATATATTTCTTGATTTACGATATTTTACTGAAAGTTGTTTTAGAAATTAATAAATGGGAAGTTAAAATCGTCTACCGTGTTCCATATGAACGCAACCGCAAACTCCATAAGTTTAGAGCATAATATTACATTAAACTCGACGACAATCAAATATGATATTACGCGTTACCGTTTAACAACCACAAAAAACTAGAAAGAAACCGAGAAGAAATATCTGCTGCAGTTCGATATAATTCTGCGCTTCAGAAACTGCAAAAATGTGCATGTTTCAATAACTTTGCTCACGTTCTGGATGTTAACCTGTGATACACAGCAGAACTTCTCACCTGCACTACGTAGAAGGATTTAGTGGATATCTTTATTCTATTTCCGTAGGAACTCTCATGAATCACTGTCAGCGGAAATAAATTTTGTCTTCTACCTATCAAACTATGATAGGTGAATGAACGTCAAATTTGTGGACATCATATATATATATATATGGTTAACCCAAATGTAAATTTTTGCTATTATAGTCTGTCATGAGAGCAAATGACCTGTTACCTTTCACACAAGTGTTTTTTCTTGTTTTTTTCAAACCGTTTTTTTTGTTTTTCATATTCATTTAATAACATTAGAAATCTAAGTTTAGCACGATCAGTAGTCATGAAATCTGAGAAAAAGCGAAAAGTAAAACGACAAATTTGTAAGTCAGACATGACAAAAAAATATCGAGGGATTGACGTCGTATTCTCGGCTACAGGTAGCTACTTGATAATATTTCTCATACCAACGTTCATCATATTACAGGTAAGTGATATGTCAGCTAAAGTATCTGCTATTGCCTTTGAAATGATATTAATAGACATTTGTTTCCGGGATTTAAATTCCGTTGTATGATTATTTTTTTATTTGGTGGAATAATAACCACCGTGAGAAACGCCATTTGCTATAAACAGTCATTTGTCACTAATTTAGGGCGGTTGTTTCCCGGAAAGGAAGACAGATGATGTGTTATGCGACAAACACCGTATCCATGCCTTACCGGGATCCGAAAACAGATACATCCCGTGTGAATGGTCACAAGCCATAACTTAGAGCATTGCACACCAGCAGCGGCTTTACTCTTATGAAAGGACTTACCAATGATATTTGAGGAGTACCTGTGCTATGACAATAAGTACACTGTTCGCTAATAAATAAATAAATAAATAAATATATAAATAAATAAATGAATAAACAAGTAATAATCAAAGAACAGAGAAAGTATGATCCAATCCAGGTGGAAATTGTTTTTGCAATGTACATGTGCTGAAAAGAAATCATTTCAATTACAGAGCAGTTGAGCAATTTATACGGATCAAACAGCTTCAGAACTGGAACAAGTCATTAAGTGGCAGCGCCACCTCAGGCTCGGATACAAGCAGTTAAACGGCGTGACATAAACGCATGCATTTCCTGGGTATTTTCCTGAAAAGTCGGGCTGGTAGTGGAATGGTTTCTACATTACAATAGCAAGTCTGGAAAATCTGTGTCGTAACCGATTATCCTGTTTAAAAGTTGCGCGGTGATGCTGCGATAGGAATGCAATCCAATACGTCGTTAAATGTCGACATACCGTTGAGCCGTGAGTATCATATGGTAGACTACCAAGGATATCCGCTGTCTTCCGAAACTTACTAAATCTTTGCAAAGGTTTCACAAAGGCAGTTTAGGTTTATTACAATCCTACGGGCACGATGATTTAGTCATTACTATTATACAAAATTTGCTACCAAAACTTGAGAACGAAATGATCACATGTAGAATAGTTGGGCAACAAAATGAGCGTGCAAAACCTTTTTTCTCTTTCAAACAGCCTTATTGAATTTTTCTACAAGATCTTCTGGTTACTGCTGACACAGACATTTTACTAGGCAAGCTAAGGATGAAAGAATTAAAAAGTAATTCTGTCATCCTTAGCTATATTGTAGACTATAGTTTATATTTTATATTGCATACGTGTGTGCATCTCAATTCACAGAATAGAGGTTAATAAGCCCCTGCCGAATCCAGATTTTGGTTGTGTACAATGGTTGTGGTTTGTAGGCCGCTGCAGTTTAATTACGAGAATGAACAGTGGGGTGCGTACGGCATTTTATTATTTTACAATCAACAAATGTGCGCCGACAGGTCAACGGTTTATGACAACTTTGGAAGTCGTGCTTACTACGCTCAGATATCCTACTGAATTGTCATTCTAGCATCACACCGAAAAACAGTACAAGTTCGTGAGTTATTTTTTCCTTTGAGATTCTCATACAGCTTTCGAAAAGGAACTAATTATCTTCCAGTTCCATATCTTTTTTCATTTGCAGTTTATGTTACTCAGCAACTGAAAAGGAAAATCTCAAATAAAATTACACCCCGCTTTCGCAAGAAAACTGTTCCCACTTAACTCTCCAATGACTTGTGACACAGTACGTAACAAAAGTAAATGCTGTGTTCTATGATGTGAACAGCTTGATACCACACGTCGTGTAACATCGGAAGTTCAGCAAATATTTACAGTAAGTAATGCAAATTTTACTTCCGTGGGCTTTCTCGTATGAATTAACCATGGAAATATCGCCAACGTACAAGATACAACATTTGAAACATCGATGAAAAAATATTTTTTTTATCATATGTAGAGGATTGTAGGAAGGGAGTGTCTGACCCTACATCTTAAACAATTCTTAGAAATAGGAAGCTAGGAGATTTGGGCAAGAGTGGCCGTTGGAAAAGTGACACGGAAGCGAAGTGGAAAGGGGTATGAAGACGCCCTTATTTATTACCGGGGAGGACCAGTACCATGGATCCGACGGCTTAACGTGTCCATCCGACGCACGGTGGACATTCAGTGGATCGAACCTTAGGCAGTCACGAACGTTGCCCACTAGGCCACTTGCGGCCGATGAAAAAATAAAGCTGAGATATACAGTATATGTATATATTTAATTTAATTTTTAAGTGAAATACTGAAAGTCTTTTGAAAATCATGTAATATTATAAGAATTTTTTCATTTACTGGCACATTTCATTAACGATAAAAAAATGAGCTAAAAACTAGAAACCACTTTACGTGGGCATCAAAACCCATTGGTTCCTTAAAACAGAATTTCGTGTTACTCTGATAAATTCATGTAGGTTATCCTAAACACTCGATATATAACGATCAGTATTTTTAGTATAGAAGTGTCTAACCCAAGTTCAAATCTGCCCTTAAACATTTAGAGGATAAAAGATGTAAGTGAGATCGTTAGGACATAAAAGCACATGTGAGGGAAAAAGAGGTAAAGAAACTAGTCATTTGAAGCAACCGTGGAGCCAGGTCGGCAGGAATGGAAGCAAATCACCAATCCGAATGGGAAGCCACCACATTCGGGGCACAACAAGGATTATTCGGAATCCCCTTAGGCGTGTGAATCTCCCGAAAACCCCATTCGGTTTTCACCATCATCATCTAGGTGAAGAAAACATGTTAACCCAGTCTAAACTCGATAGTCTGTCTAAAACCATAAATACATCTTCCCATGACTTATCACTATTCCCAATACTTTCTCCATCTGATCCATCTATTGCAGCATAAGAACTAGAACTCAACAGTGTTGAAATCTTTTTGTTCGTTTCGGGGTAGGGTTAGAAAATGACCGCAGACATAATTTTCGGAAACCTAAGGACAAAGATGGGGTCATAATCAACCGCACTCCTAAGAAGTTCATCGGGATGAGCTCCGCGTTCCGGAAGAACATTTGGGGAGTGTGATGACAAACTCATGTACCTTCTCAACACCAAATCAGTGCTTCACGTTTCAAAGTAGAGATCACGATTGAGCCTGGGTTATCATTCGGAGAGCTTGGCTGAGCATCTTCTCGAACCTGCCCCGCTGCAACTTACTTGTACCTTCCCGAATCGAAGCACCGTAAGTGTGAAATGGCATGATGCCGTCTTTTACAGAAGAATTTGTGCCGTATTGTAAAGGTTCGCTACCGGTGGGGTATTCAAGCTAGCTGACCAAGGCATTGTCTATCTTTTTCCGTGAGGCAGCTGGTGTTGGCAACTCACAAAAGTCGGCAATCTGTTTGCTGCCCCAGATACTTAGCAGAGGTAACCGAGAGGACTGTTTCACAGAGCAATAGTACTTACGCCGCAATTTTACTATAACATCTAAAGAGCCTGATAATATATCAGATTTCGCTCCAGTGGCGGAATCCTACGAGAAGTAGGATTCTCATCACCGTCTGAAACTCTTCCGTGTTCGAAAGTCGAGAGCTCAATGGGTGTTGCCGTTGCATAACGTACGCATATATATTTTCGGTTTATTCTCAGTTCAAACTCGAATACAAGCTTCTGTTACGAACTGTATTTTTGAGAGGAAGTGCATACTCCGTGCCGTTTATAACGTTTGGTGCACTGAATTTCTTGCGTTTTATTTGTGTTTATTTTAACGTTCAGTTGTTGAGATAATTCTGAAATAAAGGTGGGACATTTTGTATCTTATGTATGACTAGACTTCCGTTCTAGGATGTGTTGTGTTGCGCTGTGTTATCAGCGTGCAGTTCCACCACATTTGTATGATTTTCATCTTCTACGAAGTCAGCAGCTTTGATATTTTCGAAATTTAGTCCAATTACTGATCCTTCAGGTACTCCTATTTGTATGTCTTTAGTGTCTGAAAATACGTCTCTAATTTCGACTTTGAATTTCCTTTTTGCTAAGTAAGATTGAATAATGGTGATGTGTGAGGTAGAGAATTTTATTTCAATTAATTTATAGGTAAGTGATTCGTAGCATACACCATCAAATGCTTTGGGGACATCCAGAAAAAGTGCTGCAGTTCATTGCTGTAGATTATTGCTCTTACGATTTCGTTCTGGAACTCTGATAGGTGCATGATCGAGTGTGCTTCCATGAAATCACGCTGAGTTTCTGTTATTATGTTGCACCTTATACAGTGTTGCACACTATATGAATGTTTAGTAATCTGTCAAATAGTTTTCCAAGTGCTTGCAGGAGGTGGCATACTGATATTTCTTTTCCTCTATGGAGCAGCGGATGGCTTAGTAATTAACGGAAGTGACTACTAAAGGAAAGGACCTTAGTTAAAGATTCCTAATGGTGACGAATGTTAAACATCATCAGAAAATCCACCGAGCACATGACGACAAAGTCAAGCTGACGGACCCCAGGAGGTCTTCTGCCAGGTACACGCACTAGACCCCAGTTACCTATCTCGATTTGTATTTTCTGCCTCA
Organism: Macrothele yani; assembly: GCA_039090855.1. Classification (NCBI taxonomy): domain Eukaryota; kingdom Metazoa; phylum Arthropoda; class Arachnida; order Araneae; family Macrothelidae; genus Macrothele; species Macrothele yani. The sequence goes on along the minus strand of CM076996.1, from coordinate 57,160,946 downwards.
AATCCTGTAAAGGCTTAGCTGCGTGCGAGTCTACGTAGACGAAAGTCTTTCTACGTAGACGAAAGTCCTATATGAAATTTATTGTTGACATCCGTGGTACTATTTGGCTGATGCACTTGGTAACGTTATGCACAGTCAGTTAGTGCTTTAAAGGAGATAAGCTTTCTTTTCATTTCTTCTTTTTGATATAGCAAAAAGGATATGAGATAGCTTTCAAAAAGAAGATTACGTAGCTTAAAATGAGATAGCTTACTTTTAATTTCCTGGGATTTAAAATATAATCCAAGGCTTCCGGAAAATATCTGAAATTATTTGCTTGATTAAGAAGGTGAATGATTGATTTGACGTAGGTGTATGGAAGTAGTTGTATTATTTTATTATTAATCCCGTCGTACCCGGGACTAAATACCTGACATTAATTGCTTGATTAAGAAGGTGAATGATTGATTTGACGTAGGTGTATGGAAGTAGTTGTAGTATTTTATTATTAATTCCGTCGTACCCGGGACTAAATACCTGAAATTAATTGCGCGATTAAGAAGGTGCAGGATTGATTTGGCGTGGCTGTAAGGAAGCATTTGTAGTATTTAATCATTAATCCTGTCGTACCCGGGAGTTTTTCCTTTTCTAATATTTTAATTACATTCCTTATTTGGGCTTGTTTGAAAGGTTCTAGAATTCCGTATTTCCCTGCTGTTTCTCTAGCTAAAATTTCTGCATTTTGGTTTTGTTGACATATAGGTTGAAAGTTTTTGGAGTGTTTAAAAAATCCTTCCAGCATTAAAATATTTTCAGGGTAAATTAGACTGGTTATTATAGTGATTTCTGGTAAATTGCTGTTTTAGTAAGTTTACAAATAGGTTTTCCTTTTCTAGATCAGAGTAAATCAGATTTACTTGCTGGTTTATCGTGGGTGTCTTTCATTTACGTACTGTCTAGGGCCTTTGAGATGCCCCAGAGTATATTTTCTTGTATGTCCATTTTCTCGAAGAACATTGAATATCGGCAAATTAGACATACAAATTAAATCGTTATAGGTGTGTATTAAAGAACGCCCTTAACTTTTTTCATGTGTATTTCGTAGTTACATGCTTCAATTCTGGTCTGTTGAAACACATGTAACCTACATGACACTGAATAAAAATTCATGTTTTTGGACAATGATTTTTCTTCTGCTGGAAAATAAACATCGGTCAACTTCCCGCGGACAAACAGTAGTCACAGCTTGGAAATATTTGCTGTTGACCTGTGTCATTTGACATGGATGCCCGATGTTTCTAACAAAATGAAATGAGTTGTAAGGTGATACGTAATTCTTAGGCTAAACCTCCATCTTGTAGTCATGATCTCATTTGCTCATATTTTAATGATCTTTTATGATAACAATACTTCCCATTAATAATGCCATACAGTTTGAGCAATGCAATTATTTACAATTGAGCATAAAGACTCAGCTCACTGGTAAATCCAACAATTCAGCCTAAGAAATAAACGAAGTAAATACTCCAATGCAACTAGGGAAAACACTCAAGTTCTCCAAAATTTGCTGAGCCCTTACTGTAAATCCTTTTTATAGAACAAAGTCTTGCGCTGATAAACGGAAAGTTAGCCAGGAAAGTAATGTATTTGTAACTTAAAGGGGGTGAACAAAGAAACTGAAACACCTGCGCAAATAGCACCTCACGTTTCACTCCGTCGTACGATCTAACTCGTTACCAACCTGCATCTATTTCGCAGTCGGTCAACCAGACGGAGTGTGAAGGTTGCATTAGTAGAGCAGTAGAACAACCAGGTGTCAAAATGTGCGATACACACAACATAATGGGAGACATATTTAATTTCAAAGAGCACAGATTATTGGAGCGCGTTTCGGATGTGCATCTGTGCCCAAGACAGCGAGTATTTGTGGTGCATCGCGAGCCACAGCATCTAAGGTCATGTGGACGTACCAGCGATTGGGAAGAACCACATCTAAGCCTTTTATAATTGTCGACCACGTAAATCCAAATGTCTTGGAAATTTTCGAGATAAAGTAACACACCTCATTGTCGCCGACTATTATACCTCGTTCGAAAACGCATAAATCCTGGTAAGCTGTGATCTGACCTGAGAATGCTACTGTTTGATCTTGACATATATCAGCTTCCAGTTCTGACATCTCTTATAACTGGTAATAGAGAGACCAGTGGAAAAAAGTTGTTATGGAACAAAAAAATTTATGTTGAAGTAAAAGCAATCGTGAAAGGCCGAAATTACCAATTTAAGGAAATGTGAGCTACAAATGAAATAAAGTAAGAAACTACGTTACTGAAAAGCAAAACAGAAAAAAGCATCTTAGAGCTGTTTCGTACATTCGACTGATATGAGAGGATTATGTTTCTCACCTCCGTTGTGTGGTATACCGTTGATTCGACAACGTAAGTCTGAGCACAAGGCGAGAGCGAAAAAACGCCATTCCCACCTCTACTTTTAATACATGCTATTGGAATTTGGGCACACCGAGAGTAAGAGAGCGGACCAGATATCGCCTCTGTTCTGAAGCACGAAAGCAAGCATGAACAGCGCAAATCCCGTAAGCGTTAGAGCATATTGCATAATACTTCATACAAGGTAAAATGACCACTGAGTTCAACTAAGTGTACCAGTAGTATATATAGTAGGTAAATCATAACAATAACCAGCGTCCAACCCCTAAGATGTTGCACTTTCTTACGAGAATTTGACGGCTCACTCTACCTATCTTTAAACCTATGTTTATTCATATACCGTAGCAGTGATCTCAACGTAGTCTGATTTTTACCTGCAATCAAGATCCCCACATTCCTAAAACTGTTGTATGTTGTATAAAGCAGTACATGTTGCCCGAGTGTCATTTGGTGCTGTTAGTGCAGTAAGATCTATAATCCGATGCTGTTTAACTGATCGCTAGCGTGGATCTCAGAGATGAATGTATGCCACCAATATCAATATATTTTAGTTATATGTTACTTATTGTCGTAGATTGGACTATGTCTTTGCTACAATTGGTTTCCTAGCCACTTTACCATTTAAATTTCTTATTTATTAATAATTATTTATTCCAAATTTGTCCCTGGCTCATTAGCAACTGCAGTGAAACCTCAGCTTACGATACAGGAACATACATACACTCCCGTTTACGTGAGTAAATTTTGACTTTACCAGGGTACGTATCACTAGACTACTTCAGTTCGTAATTTGTTAAATTTGACCACAATTGAAAAAAATCACCCTCATACATATTTCGTGAGCACCACAAAATGTATAATATTTATTAGAGAATACATATTGAGTGCGGTGATGAAACTACAAAGCAAACTAGTTAAATGCATTTGCGATAATAAGTAGCTTAACCAACCGTTAGAGTTAACAGTAATTATCCGGAATATATATATATATATATATATATATATAGAAATTGGGTTGGGACAGTAGGGAAATACCTTAGGAACCACATTGAATACATTTTATTACATGTAAATGTGAAAGGCTATTAGTTAGAAATTCGGTCGAGCAATCTGTTTCCGTATGTATAAACGGCTGTAGTCTCCCGAAAGGCCTGTCTAGTGTGAGTCAGATTTTCTACCCTTACTTGTTCTTCCAATTTTCTCAATCGATCAGCAGTAGTCACCCTCAGTCAATATTGTTGTAATTGAACAAAGATGTAAAACAATTGACAGTTTCGGGCGTTGTGGTATTTAGAGTGATACAAGGACTTTGGATCATGGTCGTTAAAGGGTTAATATATAGGACATTAACCGGTTGATTTTAAAATCAAAAGCTAGAACTGTAAGCACCTACGTCGTGAAGTACATCACATATATTACTAAGTAACATTTACCAATTGCTTTCACCGTCCAGTTTCATGAGTTGGCACAAGAATATGTACTTTTTAATGTCTTGCTATTCCAGTAAAGGATTTGATCACCCTTCCAACTACGATCAATTCTCTTAAGTTTCTCGAAGTGAGGATCTTTGTAGCATACTGAACTGCGATTGTTTCCAATACTGTCAGATTAGCACAATGTTTAAGGGCAATGGTTCTTACGTGCTATTAATTAAAATTTTGCTTAAGTTTCTTCAATAAGAAGGAGAAAAATAAATTTAATTCAGTGGTCCATGGAATTTTCCATTCTTTAAAAGAACCAAAAGCATTCATATCTTGAGTCTGGCTTTCTTCGGCTTTTGGATTTCGTTTGGCAAATGATTTACCTTAACTGAGGCAACTAAATTGTGCTGCTCTGATTGTGCATTGGCTAGAACACTGGCTTGTAAGGTTTCGTCCGGTAAGAGTTAAATTTTGATCCAGAGTGATTCATGTACCCTGCCTTTTCCTTATGGTACTACCTCTGTCTCTTTGTCTACTTTTAGTTTCTAACTTTGTTCACGGTGGTCGTCGAACGCCCAATAAACACACACGCACGCACACACACACACACACACACACACACACACACACACACACACACACACACACACACACACACACACACACACACACACACACACGCCACACACACACGCCACAGACACACAGACACACACGCCACACACACACACACACACACACACACACACACACACACACACACACGCCACACACACACATGCACACACACACACACACACACACACACACACACACACACACACACACACACACACACACACACATGCACGCACGCACCAACCATTCTTCCAAAATATTTCGCTTTTTGTATTAGGTTGTCGGAAAACTCATGACATATTTTCGCCATGTTTTGCAAAGGTCATTTATTGATAGAAAGAACAAAGATCAATCAATGGTATAATGCTCGTTTTGTTCGATGACGTTTGACATCTTTCAGTGAGCTGCAGAATGACTCGTTCATAGAAGGACCTGTCTTTCATGGCGAAAAACTGTACAAGGTGCTGATTTACAGCATCATCTGATCTGAACGTTATACCACGCAAGGACTGTTGAAGAGAGCGAAACAAGTGGAAGTCTGACGGCGCAAGGTCAGGCGATTATGTTGGATGTGGCAATACATCCCACCCAAGCTCCAATAATTTTTGGCGGGTGATCAAACTTGTGTGTGGTCTCGCGTTGTCGTGATGGAACACAACATCTTTAAGATGAACGAGCTCTGGACGTTTCTGGATGATGGATTCGTTCAAACTGTCCAATTGCCGAAACTACACATTCGAACTGATTGTTTGGTTCCGTGGTAGGAGCTCGAAAAACACGACACCTTTAAAATCCCATCACGCTGAGAACAGAACCTTCCGCTGATGAATGTCTGCTTTGGATGTCGTTTGAGGCGAAGCAGAACTGCTGGACCAAGACCGTTGGCGCAGCACATTGTTGTGCATAATCCACTTTTCGTCACCAGTTATCAATCGCTACAAAAACGAATAGTTTTCCTCACGTTTAATGAGCATATTGCAGATGTTTATACGCGCCATCAATTGAGCTTCTTTGAGTTCAAGAGGAACCCACACATCGAGCTTGCTTACGTATCCCAACTTCTTCAGGTGGACGTGAACGCTTGAATGATGGATGTGCAATGTGTCTGCAATCTTTCGTGTCGTGTAACGTAAGTTTGACTCGATCAATGCCTTGAGTTGGTCGTCATCAACCTCGGTGGGCCTACCAGACCGAGGAGCATGGTTGAGGTCAAAATCACCAGCACGGAGTTTTTCGAACCACCACTGGCACTGACGTTCTTGTAGAGCATTATCACCGTACACTTTGCGGAACTTTTAACAAGCTTGACGCGCGTTCTTCCCTTTACAGAATTAATACAGTAAAAATATAGCGAAAATGCACAGTTTGGTCTTCCATCTTCAACTTGATGTCAAATCTCCGCAAATCAACCGAATCGCTCACTGCTCCTTTTAGGGTGCAGCTAGAACTGGCACTTGTTGAATGCCATAGCGATAACGGAGCTGCGCATGCCTGTAGTATTTCCAAAACCGCCCAATCGCCATCGGGTGCCAAAAGTCGTCATGACTTTTCCGACAACCCAATAAAATGAGAGATTTTATAATTATCTTCACGAAAACAATAATCCGCATGTAGTATTTATTCTATCCCATGCTGCAGAATAAGACAGCGAAATGATAAAACTTATAAAAAATGAAACCCTGATATCGAGCAGACAACTTAAAATACTGAATTACAATTTAATAAAAAAAAGTTTCATTCATATGCTGATGTCATCATAATTTACGGAAAAGAAATTCAAAGTTAGACGATATATATTCTGGATGCTGGGGTGCTTATCTACCGCTGAGTTGTTTTTTTTAATCAGAAATGCTGTTTTTTGCGGCGTTCCTTACTTCAAAATCACAGGGGAGAGTTTTAGAGTTTGAGATAAATGACTGGTTAAAACTAGAGGTTTTTTGCTTTCTCACTATGACTTTTGCCTTTTGGGATTAGAGAAGATATTTTCCAAATTGCGTCAGCTGAGATAATGCGCAAATTGTTCTTTCAGTGATGCAAATAAATTTTATGTCAACCTGCTAGTATTTCCAAATTAATAACAGTATTAATTTTATTTTTCATAAAAGAAACCTTAGTTATCCCTTTTTTACCCTTTCTAAAGGTATGTTGAAGATGCGTATATGCTCCAAATTTGTCCGTCCGTCTGTCTGTCTGCCTCTCTGCACGATAACTCGCGCAAAAAACCTTCGATTTCGATGAATTTTAGTATGTGCACGAACACTATTGAAAATGGGGTCAAAGGTCAGTACATAGGATCGGGATCCATTCCTTCGCTGCTATGCGTCATAACTTACGTGACAATACTTCAATTGCGACAAACCTTTATCCTGTTGTTCCAGAGGTATTCTGAACCAGATCTAAAAAATGTCATCGAAATGGAGTCAAAAATCAGGGCACAGGAGCGAGATTTACTCCACAGCCGTTATCCTCATAATTTGAGTAATATCTTGAGTAATGATTTCTGTTATGTTCGAAAGCTTATCATAGTCAATGAATTGCATGATTTTACTAATTTGATAAAATCGTAGGTGAACGGTGGCGGAGTGGTCTAAGCGATGGCTTCTGATCATTCGTCTGAAAGGGGCCAGTGTTCGAATCCAGGTGAGGCATGGATGTTGTGTTTGTCCTACGTCCCTGGCTCTCTTCCTTCCCTGGAACCAGTTGCTCTAAATTGGGGACGGGAGACTGCCTACAGCCCATTGAGTTGCTGACGGTGGTCGTTAAACTTCCAATAAAAAAAATCGGAAGTTAGAAAACATTATTTTGAATTACTTTGTTAACAGGTATTCAAGAATGCTTCGCTTGAGCGGTTTCTTGGATACATACTAAATGACAAACTTATATGAAGTCATACGTGATTTGAAATGGTTATCCTAAACAGAAGAAACAAGAAAGATGACACCGAATTTTCCGGTGTAATGAGCACGTCTTTTAAATCCGTTCTGACGCAAATTAAATTTATCAAAGCTAATCAGTCAATAGAACCGATATCAAAAACAATAGATCTGACGAAAGAAACAAGATTTCAATCGGGTTTTTAATCGTTTTTTTTTAATCGAAAAAAATAAGATGCGACTTTGCGTCTCCTGCTGGAAAAACCATGCATTATTTTAGGAAGAAAGTATTCTCAAAAGGTTTATCCATATAAGCGGTATCGGTCCAAGAAAAAGAAATTAGTCGAATTTTCAGTAGCCCAGATTTCGCTACAAATACATCAGAAGCAGAAATTAACCCTTATGACTCCTGGTGGTCAAACCATTCTTTAGCAACATATTAGAAATTATGTGCAAAATATTTTCCAATAGGTCCTGTATGCGATACAGGAGGAATTTTTCAAATCGGAGCTTTAGGATCAGAAATAACGCAGAAAACGCAATTTACCATTGTGCCCCCTAGCAGAAAGTCTATCATTTACTTGTAAATTTTGAATTTATAGGAAAAACGTTTCGTAAAGGAAACACTATCCAACAAAGAAGGATTTTTTCAAATCGGACCCTTAGAAGTAGAGATATTGACAAAAATAATATATATATCTAAGCCCCATGGCGTAGAAACCATGCATTATTTCAAAAAGAACATTTTCCTAAAAGGTTTGCCGACATGAGTAGTATCGATCAACAAACGACTTTTTTTCAATCGAGAATTTAGAAGCTCGTATTTTTCTGCAAATACATCAGAAGCGGAAATTAAGACTTACACCACCTGGTGGCCAAACCATTTCTTACAAAAATTAGAAATTATGTGCAAACGATTTCCCATCAGGAGCTGTTTGCGGTGCAGAAATTAGATATGGGAAAAGCTTTTTTCTATCCTAATCTGTTAATACTGTGAATGCTGTAAATCAGGGGGAAATATTCCTCCCCATCATTATTTCCCCAAATCCATGATTAAATTGAACTTAACTGAAAGTGCATCGTGATTCAGCCCTAACGGCTAAAGGAATTTCAAGCATAACCTCAGTTTAGAACATACATGAGCTATACTACTAACCATGGCCCACTCTTTCTGAGTTATTGTATTTTACACTGAATACAGATCAGGGGTAAGATGGCAGAACATCAGTTCTTTCGTTGGCGCGCGCTTACCTGAGTCAGACTACGCCCATGGTCAGATACTTCCTTACTAAAACTACTAATCATCATATATTTTATATCATAGGATGTTGAGTCATTAAAATGGAATTTCATGTTTTTCTTAAACTACTTTCGCAGTATCCTGTACCTTCAAATTTGCGCCATCAAAAACCATATTACCTTTTGATAAATATCTCAATCAAATTTGCCTAATGAAAGTTCAATGAAAGAATGTTTATTGGGTTTCGATAATAGAGTTTCTTTAAACCGGGATCTGACTCATATCCAAATAATATGAATAACATAAACATCTATTTCAAAATATGTTTTTAAGTATTAAGTGCTCGAGAGCATTTTGCGTGTGTGTATGCTAAAGATGAGAAATTAAGCATCATTCTTCATCCTGAAATGATTTTTCCGGGTGTCTTTCCGTATTCGGCCCCAAGTAGTTGCTCGACGGACGGAAGGTGGCAGCACGTCAGCACAAGTATTTTTCCTTTAATTGTATTAGATGTTATTGACCAAGTATATAGCTCAAGTAAAAAGCTGTTATGTTGTCAACTCCCTTGTTATATTTTCAGCAGTAGCCACACGCCCACCCCTACTCCCCAGAGGGCAGTACCGCACAGCTGAGGATATAACTCGTCTCAAAAAAACAATCGTGATTTAAATCCTAAAGGTTACGATCTGAAACCTAAACAAGCAAGTTTCTAAACGCTGGGGATGGTGCGTGAACTTCCTGGGTGTGGAATGCGAAAGTTTATCACTTTACTGCATATGATGTCGAAAATTAGGGTTAGAGTGAGCATGTGGAAAATATATCTCTTGATGTGGATTCGTGTAGAAGATGAATAGCAAAAATACAATTTCGCATTAAATACGTGATTGTTAATTATTCCAAAGGTTAATTCTGCTTTCAGTAATGTATGGTGAAAATTAAATATAGTAACTAAAATTGTTGATGTCTGTCCACGATTGGTCAGTCTCCCTTTAAAGTTTGAGATTGCTAAGCAGTGAAATCTGGGTACGTGAATTTTAATATACAATATTGTGTCCCGCAGATTTTAAAAATAATAAGTTTTTTTTTTCTTTTCACATTAACTTATCTCAATCAGGAAGTATTTTGATTTTAAAAATAATAAGATTTTTTTTCTTTTCACATTTAATTTATCTCAATCAGGAAGTATTTTGTTTTACGATACATCGGCAAGTATACCGCTTTGGAAATAATTCAGATGAATTAATAAAAACTCAAACAATAATTTTTAGATCAAAGTTATACAGTAGCTAAGGACTTAATTTATTTGTGCTCAAAATTTTGAAGACTAGATGCAAAAGGGTTTGGAAAATTTAAAACAAATAAAAAAATAATTGGTGTTTAAAAAATGCTTTCTAAAAACTTAAGCGGAAACTTTAAAGTTTTTGTGTTATTTGCAAGAGCATTTTTGGATCCTAGTAAAAAAGAAGAGAAAATTTCCTATTTACACATTTTTTTCAAACAGATTACTCAATCATGTAGATGGAGTAATGTATATGCAGAATAACATGACAAACGAGAATGTACTTCAGAAAGGCTTTACTAAAATAATTTAATATATTTATACTATTAGATATGACATAAAATGTTTTTAATCTAATGTATTAATAGTGTGAATACCGTAAATCAGTGGGGTATTCATTTCCATCAAGTTTTTTTTATTGGAGTTTTAAGGACCACCGTGAGCAACTCAGTGGGCTGTGAGCGGTAGCCCGTCCCTAATTTAGGGCCACTTTTTCCAGGGATGAGAGGGATCTAGTGCCGCAAGACAAACAGAACATCCATGCCACACTGGGATTAGAACCCGGACCTAACTGAGAAGGATGATCAGAAGCCAAAGCTTAGAACAAATTGCCACCGGGGCGGGTCATCAAGATTTCCCCAAATCCCTGATTGAATTGAATTTAACTGAAAGTGCACCATGATTGAGCCCTAACGGCTGAGTACAGTAGCGTTGTTGTGCCAGCGGGCGCAAGGTCGCCGCTCTGTTACTTTTTTATGTAACTAGGGCTTGCCCTGACTCACAAAATGACAGTAAATATTTAGTTTTTTTTATCACTGAGGGATTTTGCACTCAATGTTAAAAACTCAAAAAATGACAAAAATGTTTTTATTTTTTTTAACATTGAGTGATTTTGCTAAGAATGTTTGCCCAATAAATATTACTTAACCTCAAGTTCCTCTAGTTCTTATAATCTTCACATTGTCTTTTCAGCTCCTGAATGATGTTTTGAAAATATGTGTGAGATAAGGGTTATTAATACCACGACATTCGCCTGCGTGATCTCCAAGAATGATCAATGACATTAAAAATGGCATTCCTTATTTTAATTTTGAACGAAAAAAAAATGACTTTAAATTTCAGAATTAAATGAAGAAAATAACCTTGAAAACCTTTACCTACAGAAATCCATATTATGTGTTCTGTATTTTTGGTAAAATCTGGGAAATATCTGTCATTTTGGATTTTTTGGGCTGACACATATACATTTAGTGTTGCTCGCAATGAGAAGCTTTTTAATTAGACTAAGCATTACCATTTACGATGCACGTTTGCCTAAAAGCGAATATCAGAACAGCAGATGAATTGCATTAAATTAGAAATAATTAGTTCTTTGAATTTCTGTAAAGTGGTTTCACAGAATGAAATATGATCTGATGCATTAAGCTATTAGTTAGGCAATATACGTTAATCACAGGCCTCCCAGAGGAAACATTAAGTGGAAATATTTTGCTGGACCTTAAATTTGATAACGCGTATTGGGGACATAGAAAATTAGGGCTAATACACCCATTGCTCGCTGAAAAATTCATTTCTAAGGGGCACGCACTGCTGGGACTATTTTAAAATGAAAGTGAAAACGCTATACATTATAATATAGCCAATTAGAACTGACGGAAAACTTAGCACATAGCCCGCAGCTTCACTTTTGTTAGATTTGAGTACGCTTTTAAGCGGTTTATATTTTAAATTTAACCTACAAACAGGTGGGTACCCAAAATATTAGTAGTATCTTATTGTTTCACTGCTGTCCAGGATAATAGTGAAGAAGCCCTATGATTATCAGTAAGGCTACCACCACACAAGCGATAGTTACTGCCGGGTTCATGCTATCTTTGTAGCGCAAGAAATGCACTCAAAGGCCTGCAACAATAGTGACTAGAGGCAGCAGTAAGTCTCGCCAAACAGGTAGTGAGAAGTGCGACATCAAGGTCATGTAGCAGAAGAATGCATCCCGACCCATTTTACGCACTTGATTTGTAGCTGGATCACTGGCCACACATATCGACATTTGAAGAGAGTGAGTGATGTGATTTCTTTCTATTCTGTTTTTTGATATTAATCACGATGTATTATATTGACAACGAGCATGTAATAATTCAGATGCAAAAGTATCCAGTTCTGTTCGATCCGAAATGCGAAGACTACAAAAATAAGAACATGAAAACTTTCTGTGAAGTATATGTTGTCTTTAGTGGAATTTATAGTTTTCTATGAAGAAACTTTCCATTGTGAGTCACTGATAATAGGATGAATCCAAAATCGCCTATGATAGGTTTGCGGACGATGAATTATTATTAAGCACAATAATAATAATAATAGAACATATTTTTTTCATCACGCTGGAGATTCATGTTTCATCACACTACCATCACCTAACAAAATGCGCAAACTGCCTGATGCATATACTCCTCATCACACCAGGCAACATTTGTGATTAGATCAACATATAATACCTACTGTCTAGCCATAAATTTGCCACTTTTGTAACAGTTTCATTTACTAAAAGTATTCGGCAGTAGTCACCGCGCGTATTGATTTAAGTTAAATAGGACAGAGAAAATTCTACTTAACAAGGAAGCTTATTTATTTGAAAAAAACAATTAACAAATTATACTGCAGCCAAATGTTTTCGCTTTCAGTCTTAAAGAGGATTTCGTAAACGAAATTATCGCATTACTTTGATATAAAATTTCATTAAGCGAAGTACGCTATAGAGAACATTATTTAAACAATTGGTCTCTTAAAAACACAATTCAAATTTTACTTTGAATGGAAATGTTACTATGTTGTGTATTGCCACCTGTGTTTCTAACTAGTACTGTGGGCTTTTTCTGTTTTTAGATACCTGCTGAAGCCGAGTACGAATACGTGCCCGGAAGTTGTAATGCAGTTTTCAGTTCCGAAAAGCCAGAGCTATCAGAAAATTTGGTTTTCAGGAGTGGGATTTATATTAAGGCTGGAGCCCCTCACTCTGGGATACATTCTACAATATTATTAAGTAATAATAATTTTCCTGGTGAGATTTTTACCCCGATGCTTATTTTGCGAACATCTGGGTTTAACGAGGATTTCCGTGAGTCCAGACCTTAACATCAAAATCGGCTTCTACTGTATTTACCTCGAAACAAACAGCAATGAAGAAAACATAGTGTTGAATATTTGAGGCACAATTTGTTGTGTAAATATAGAGTAGTACATTTTCCTTCTAGCACATTCAAAGATGCTTTGCTTGTTCACAAATGTTTTTATCTGTTACTCTAGAAAAATTTATCAAACCTAGAAATGTATTGGAAATTTCTGGTAATTGTAGGGCCAATTCGAATAGTATCTATGTGTATACATGGCTGTCCCATGAAAGTTCAAGTGACTGTGGATAATTATATTTCTTTTGCATTTATTAATTCCACGCATAAACTATGTAAACAGTTTAAATGCGGGGAGACAGAACGGAAAAAAATTAATTAAAAAAATGTGTATAGTAGTGGTTAGAATGACTCAGTGTCCCACGTGGTGTTAAATGATTACGCATACTTCCTCTTTCGTTTTAGAGAAAGATAAAGCAAAACTATTACGAATCTATATTGCTTAGTGAAAATTGATCAGGAATTTTTCAGTAAATGATTTAGTTCAATTACTATCAACAAGTTCGAACACCAATGTACTACCGTCTAGTGTACTTATTAAAGAGAACCGGATAGTCTATCTGCTTTCCTGGAATAAATGAATCAGGTACTAGTAGAGATGTATCGTTCACCAACGATTCGTTCGTAAAGAAAGAAGTAGCAACAGAGTTGTTGGTAAACGAATCTTCTCAGAAAGGAATCGATTCCACACGTGCAAGAAGGGAAAGCATGCACTTCTGCGATTTGCTTCCTACTAAACTCCTAGTTGTTGGGGTACCCGAGCTCCCCTCTTGTGCACCTTTCCACGTTGACGCAGGTGCGTGATAATGCTTGTGTGGGTAATCTCTATTTGCTCGGCCAACTTCCTCTTGGTCACACGTGAGTCGGTCTCAATTAAGGTCTTCAGCATGTCCATATCCGATGTTTCGGGCATCTTTGGGATTGTCTGACAGGTCACAAGTTTGCTCTCGAAACGCTTGGACCCAATGACAGCACTGAAGATATAATATGGTATTGGAGTTCACACCGGTAATGCTCCTTACAGCACGTGTGATGGCGCTACCGCGAGAAAACTCATGCAGCATGCCATGGCGCATGTGCTTCTGGTCCACTTCCATGATTGTTGGTGCTTACACTCTTTACCATCTGACGGCTTGCTGCCACTGAATTAAGCCACCTATCACCTACCTGCTGAAATCGTGCTAGAGTGCAATGTAGTCTCAGTGACCAATGTGCTCCGTGGCCGCGACTTCGTATTCGGTTACCTAGTCATCGGATGTTACTTTCTTTCGAATTCAATATATCAGCTGAAAAATGTGAATTGCGTTTTTTACGGTAAAAATGCACAGGAAACTTTTATTGCAAGTGTAGTAATTTTTTTATTCGTTGTGTTCATATTTGAATCACAATCTTCTGGCTTTAAACACGAATTATATTTATTTCTGTTCAAAAATAGCATACGGGATAGTATAGAGTCGTAGGTCCCAAACAATATATTATCCGCGACAGCAGGATATTTTTTATTGGAGGTTTAATGACCACCGTGAGCACCTCAATTGCCTATAAGCATGCGCCGGTCCCTAATTTAGGGCCATTGGTTCCAGGAAAGGGAAAAAGCGAGTCCCATAACACAAACACAACACCCATGCCTAACCGGGACTCGAACCCGTTACCATTTCGGACCAATTGTCAGAAACCATCGCTTAGATCACTGTACAACCGGGGCAGCCACTAGTATTTGCATCTACTAACTTGATTAAACAGTTTCGTATAAAAATATTTTAATTTAAAACTTGTATGTTCAGACAAATATTTAATTTTTTGAATAATTTAACGAAAATTCTTATGAAATATTTATTTGAAGCCACAAAGATTTATAACGAATTCGCAATAGAATGAAGTATACTTGTATTTTCTCGTAAAAGAAAATTTTCAAGACCTAACTTTCGTGCCATTTCTCTAAACTTTCCCTACTATACTTATTCCGTTCGATTGTAATACACATTTGTTTAATCATTCTGCCAGTCTTTACCCGTAAATTTAACTTCTTTTAAACCTAACCAAAAATGTCTTTGTGGTACAATTGTTAGAGTGGAAGTGCTATGTTAGAGAAAACTTTAAGAGGAAAGCTGAGACCTCTGAAGAGGAGGGATGACGAGGCTGATAATTAAGCAAGCTCTCCAAGGCATGGTTATTCTTGGCATAGCAGAGCAATTGTAAGCTACACGCCGGAATCAAAGACAGATGCGAATATGGAATTTTAATATGTAATATTTTACCATTATTTTGTGCAATGAGAATCGCCCGTATTTTTGAGTATTGTGCATTATTTTCTGTTTTCGATCATTTTATATTGGTAATTTTCACAAGTACACATTTGAGGAACTCGTAAAGACATGTACTCTCTGGGTACCTACCAAGAAATTTTCAGTTTCTATTTCTCGCCATGTACTCAGGTTCATTGTTTTTTTTCCGCATTCTCTTATCTTTCGCTTTTAAAGAGTAGTTGGGGAAAGACCAGAATTTGTAGGATTCCTTGAAAAAGCTGTTCTTATTCTTCATGAGTCTTTTCAAACAAAGATTTCCATGAGTTTCTTAGAAATCCTTGGATTTAAATGACATCATAATGACGAAAAGGCGTCTATCGTTCGTTTCCTTGTTTGCAATTCAATTCGCATTGAACTGCAAACAAGAAACTGAATCAGATGAAAACCTGTTTTGTGTAATTTTATTCTCAGTGAAGATGTAAATTTAAAGGAACTCTTTTCCCGGGCATATACAAAGAAACAAAGAAATGTCATTGATTTTCACTTTAGGATCTCCAACTGTTCTTGGTGAAGCTAATAGGTAATGTAAACATTTTTCTCCGAGAAGCATTTCAATTTGTTGCAAACATATTCAAAGGATATTTCAGTAAATATTATGTTAGAATAAACATGCATAATAAAAAATTCGTGGTTTCAATAATGTGTGAGTAAAATATACAGAATTTGGCTTATATGTATGATTAAGTACAATTTTTTTGCTTTGTAGAAATATTGATTGAATTTTATATTTTTTCTTGAGTTTACTTCGGTTTACGGCAGCTTAACTATTTTGAAACTTCAGGTTTACCAAATGTTCAGTGTATAAGATTTAAGAATAATTCTCTCCAAACATAAGCATTTCTGGTAGAGAATAAAATTCCTTATCAGCAATTCCTGGCTCAGTTCTTTACAACAAGGAATTGAATAAGGAATTGCTGGAACCGCAAACTTAGAAATAAATTTCTCATTTTTAATTAATATGGTTTATATTAAATCATAAGAAACGAAGCAATCTAAGAATACACGGCCAAAAATATCTCTACGCTTTATTTGGTCTCCAGTACAGTTCATTGATTAAAGACATCGATCTTCCCGTGGAAAGATTACTTCTTCTCCCTCGGAAAACTGATAAGATTTGTGCGGAGAAACGCTGAAACATTAATGTTCGGTTTAAGTGCAAAATTAAGAATCGTGGTTTCTAAAAATAAAGTGCGTCCGAATATTGCAAAATTATGGTGAAATGACCATTTTAGGATACATCGTATTATTTTTATCAGTAGATATTTTTAGAGATCTTCATTGCAGCCATTAGTATTGCAAAAATAAAAATGGGCTAAAGGTATGTCTTTAACGTTTTCGAAGGATTTAAAAGCTCATACTTACAGATAACCCGAAGTGAGATATTTTAAGGACTACTAAATATGGTGTCTTCCGCAGTCTCGATACGGTATTCTCAGCTGTTACTGCTCGGAGCTACTCATTTTTACCAACTATCCTTTTTACCAACCACATCTCTAAAAAGAAAACTGGCTGACTCCACATTAAAGCGGTAAAGATTTCATAAGCTGTGTTATGATGATATTAACATACTGTGAGGGCAAATGTCATAATTCTCAAAAAAAAAATTTAGTCTCTCGGATTCATTGAATTGAACAGTGGATTGAATTTCAATACCTTGACATACCTAGTGTGTAGCCTGACAAAAAAACTAGAGCATACAAAACAACAGTTAATTGGATTTCTTTGCATTTCTTTGCACGTTGTTTGGAAAACTAGACAAAGCCGCAATTGACATGTTTCCTTTGAAAGAATGATCTTTTTCAGGATTGAATTCGATCTATGTTAATGGTTAGAAATTAAGGTTTTGAGGGATATGTATACATGTGCTGATGTGCATCACTCCGTTGATTAAAAAACAAACACAACATAAGTATTAAATAAAACTTCGGTGATCTTACTTTTAAACATATTGGATTTCAACATGCATTTAAATTCTCAATACATTTTGCAGTATTTTCCTCGATTACATATTTACTTTATACAAATACTTGTTTAACTAAAACTCCCCTAACAGATGTGCGTATGTTTTTTAGCCTTTCACCAGACGTCAGGTGAAAGGTGAAACCTGTATGCAGATTTACAGCATTTGTTGAAGGAATTGATTTTTGACCGCAATACACATAAATATAATTCATCAACAAAATTTTCGTAGTTGATATAGTATCTTAAGGCACTTAGGAGATGGAAACATTTTGTTTTCCCAAGTGTTTTTAAATATTGGAGACATGTTTAGTTTACGCAGCAAATACATATCGATTAATAGAGAAGGAACTGTTACTGCAATATACAGATTTGGTAATTTATACAGCTACTTATAAATAGGTGTGTTTCATTTTTAAACTTTTCCTTACTCGATGTGTAGCGGACCATCACTCTGTAAAATAACGATCAAATTTTCTAATTCAAGTGTTGATCCCGTCAGATTAAAGGTTCTCGTACCTTTATGATAGTGTAATATGAGATGTATAATCAGAAAAATATATGTTGATGATTTACATATTTTTGTATGTAAATGTTGACGTATAAACGTACTCCATTTTAATATGGAAATTCTGTATACTGCAATATACTGTACTTTTTGAAGTTTTTGTTTATCTTCAAAAGATGTGGAAAATTATATAAAGTACTGTAAAACAAATCACCTGGTACTGTACGGTGACAGAAAATATTCAAAGAACGAATGGAGAGTCTTTCATAATTTTTAACAATGCAAGAAATAATTCCATCATAGTGGGTTTTTTTTCGCTTCACAAGATCGAAATCAGAAGACAAAGAATTCATGGACAACGGAAACCTTAACGGATTTTTGTAAAACGTTGACCAGTTTTATGGGATAAATTTTACATCTTTATAAAATGAAAAGGAAATGTTCTTCATGATGCACTGTTACTACAGTAAGTGGATAATGAACATTCTAATAAGGATTGAAAACTGTGTGTGGAATTTAAAAGAGGAAAATGTCAGACATAAAAATTATTCAGCTGATAGGACGTCTCAAATTTGATTAATTGTCTGCCAAGGTTGGTTGTTTATAAGTATATTCGTAAACCAATCGCTTCATCAAGATCTCCGTTCTTTAACTTTTTAATTTGCTAATAAGGACACATATTTTTGAAAAAAAAATTGTGACCTTTCAATTTCTGGGGACCTTCTGCTGATAAAATTTCCGGTTTTCGCTGTTTAACGAAAAAAATATGAGGAAACATTGAGGACCATAAGGAATTACCCTCCTGAAATTCGTTGCCACGTGTGGATCAAAAAGCGCTTTCGTATTGTTTTTTTATCTCGCAGGGATAACGTTTTTGGTGGCCATCATCATAAGGCTAGATCTTGATCCTGTTTTGACATACATGATTTTCTAGAAGATGACTCAGCCACCGCGGAAGAGCAAAATGTATTACCCAAGAGTTTTGAGTTTGGATGTTGTAAAAGAAAATTGCACCTCTGTTTTATAATGGGAGATGAGTTTTTGGAGGTAATGATTTGTAAAAATATTTCTAGTTTGATTTAAATACGAAACGTTTTCGTGACATGCTATGTAGCCATTATTTTTAAAGCCAGTTGAAATTTCTTCTACTTTTTAACTATTTTTACCGACACACAGCGTAAACTTTCAAAATGAACACCAGCATAGATTTATTAGCTGTGCAGCAATTCCAGGTTTATGATAACACTCAAAATATAAAACAATATCTAGAATGTAATATAAAATTTTTTAGAACCGCTTTTGAACATTTTCCTATACAATCCGTGTGCCTTAATTGGCGAAGGCTGAGCTCAATAACATTGCTCTTCCCAAATGTTCAAAGCATTTCTGGTACACGCAGATGCGAAAAATATTATGTTAACGATGAAGATACATGGCAGAATGGACATTTATATCTTTAACAGTCCAAAAACAAGAAATTATAATTACCAAAATTGCATTTTTCCTATACTTAATAAGTATCGTTTTTGGCAAAATCAAGTAACCTGCTGAATGTAATAAATTTTTTTGGACTTTCAAGAAGGATTATCGGACATTTTTCATTGTTGCGGAAATGTAACACACAATACTCTACGACATTAAATGTATATATCTTTACGGGTACAACAAATGACATGAATTTGTAAAAATAAAACGTAATCCTGGGCAAGATGTGTCTTTCGGCAACATCAAGTGACCCTGGTCTGCCTTTGTGTGAAATGCATAAGCACAAGACTGACACCCGAATTTGAAATTTATGAGTTCAAATGTGTCACTGCGAGAAATTCAAAATTATATCACATTGTTATGCGTTCTTATATTTTTTCAGAAAATTATGTACCGACCTGAGAAAATAAAATATTAAATTTTGCACGGTCGTATTATTACAGTACAGTTATTGCTAAGGTACTTTGCTAATTTAAGGGTCGTGTCTACTGCTGCCCCCACTGCTATGGCACACATCAACCATCCAATGGGTAGCCTAGGACAACTGCAGTGATGATCATATATTCTCTAGTGCCAGTTGATTAAAACCTTTAACTTTTCCAGTACTTAGTGCACATATTAAGAATTAAAAACTGGAAATCCCTCTTGCATTTCGAAATTTGGTTATAGATACCTGCATATTCATTTTCATGTATGAAATATAAATATAATACCTAAATTCTTGATAACCATTTGGTGCCTCTTTTTAACATGTTTCTTTAAGAAAACTGGTTTCTGTTTAAGAAATATAGTTTTTGCTGTGGTATAAATGGATTGACTGGTGTGGCGCAACAATTCGCCGCGTTTTAATCAAAAGAGGAGAAAACGGGCAATTCTTCTGTGTCGACTTCATGACGTACAAATGGTAGAGAAAGTCAAACTTTAAATCTATCAAGATCAAAATGTCAGGGGGAAAATTATTTCGCAACGTTTACTGAATGTAACGTGCTGTTTCTAATTCACCACATAGAAAACCTCTCATATCAGGGCTTTTATATTTTCAGATTTTTTTCCCTTCGGATTAAACGGACATGTATCGATAAGAAACCGTAGTAAAACCTGTGAAATTCTTTTGCTCACGAAAAAGTACGTAATAAAGAAAACAAGAGTCTCCGACGAGGTTCCATCTTTTTTGTCACAAATTTAAAAACCCCAGCACACAAGATGCATTTCAAACAACATTTTTAAATTATATTCTCATGTAATCATAGATTCTACGTATTTATGGAAACTTATTATTGCTTTTATCTGATTTATTTTTTAAAAGCAATTTTTTTTATAAAGGGATGGGATAAAAACATAATTTTGAAGCGATATGCAGAAATGTTACTAATTAAAATCTACCACTGCTGTTAATAAACACAGGAAACCAAAATGTTATTTCATTTTATCAAAGTTTTCATCATTATGGTTGCGCAGGAGTAATACAATTAGAGCAAAATCGAACGTGTTAGCTCTCAACTTTGAAATGTGTTTCACAGGTTTGACACACTTGGTTTGAGATTTGAGACCACACACTTTGTTTGAGATCCCAGTTTTTTAGACGTTGACTTGGACAAGCCGTAGCAAATGGCAATAAGAATAGAACAAATATAAGAGAGTTTCGATAGGCATACATTATCTGAACATTGCAAACAATGTATCACTTATATCGGTTCTAAGAAATAACGCAAATGGCCATAATTTTAAAATGAAGTGCTATTTCAATAGCAAACTATGCATTCAGTAAAACGAAACTTCAGTTATTTACAAAAACAAGATAAGGGCCAGTAGAGATAGGTTTTTTTTTTCACCTAACTGGTATGAAATAAAAAAAGCAGGGATATTTGAAAATTTAAACTTAGATGTGACAATAGTTTTTATAATATAACCAATTGAAAAGTCGTGAACCATTTTCTCGACGTCACAATACAATCCTGTATAGGTTACATAATAAGGAAAAACATGCGTCGAATCTCTTCAGAATCTTTCTCTTTTTGTCGCATTCCTAAAAAAAGAAGTTGACTTCATTTCCTGTTTATAAAAACATTCTCTCAAATAAACCCAGGCGGAGCTTTTAATAGCGGTTATCGATTTGTAAAAATTCGTATAGGAGGGAATGTGTAAAAAAAATATTGAAGACTGCTCAAACGAAAACATTTTCTGGAACATATATCGCGAGTGCTAACGGGGAAAGATACAGTATTTCACTTTAGTTTCCATAACTAACATGTTGAGGCCCAAAAGAAACTACCCAAATTTCGTCGAATAATAGCAAAAGCCGCGGAAGTAAAATGCAATTTGGTGGGTCACGTGGTGATGGTAAGTAAAAAACCCTACGGAGTTTTTAAAATTCAGATTGGATTGGAGTTCCTTAATTCCTGATACAGTGGTAAATTTGTGTTGGAACATAGATTCTCTCCGAATGATAAAATAATAAGAAAATTGGATTGTTTCTGTGCATTGCAAATAATCTGAAATTTCAATTGCGAACTCCAGCAGAAATATTTCGTAAAAGTTCAACTGCACGAAAATAGACAGAATTATGCAACATAAATATTACTCCATGGTGAAATGCAAACCCAAAATAATGAGTGATAATCGGATAAGTGGGAGAATACCTCATTTCAAATTTTCAGGATTTTTTATCTTTACATTTGAATGGTACTTACTACTCCGTAATTATATAATACATATGAAGTGAACATAATAAGTTCAAGGGTGCTTTTCATTTTGATCCTTCGAAAGCATATGTCATTACGAAAAGCAAAAATGTATTTTGTTGGTTTCCCTGTATGTACGTATCCCTTCTATAAAATGAAAATAACACCATAAGAACAAACATTGGAGCATTTAGGGAATATTTTCTAGGTCAAATGTTTTTATTTCTGTGCATTACAAACGGCAGCGTCAAAGTGCTTCTGTTAAGTACATTAGTGTTCAAAGTTAACGTGAGAAATACAAATTCGATGATATGTCCAAAACGAGACAACGGATTTTTGTAGACATGCGCTGCTCAACGGAAACGGTAAGTCGACGTACCCATGTAGCATTCTGGTAGATCCGATGGAAAGCACACCATTATGGTAAACATTTTTCTCAAGGAGGTGCTGCAATTGAAGCTCGAGTTGGTATGTTAGTAGAAGAAAGTTTTCGCACTATCGCTTAGAAGGCTCTTTAACGTGGAGAATGATCGCCAGATTGGAAGCAGAGCAATCCCAATCGGAAGTAAAATAATGGAGGAATGTGTCAATGTATGTGGTCTCGAAACTCCGGAGAGAATTCCGAGAAATCGACACAATAAACAAAAGGCTGAGACAACGTCGACCAGGAGCCAGAACAAGTCAAGTCGACTGGTATTTGACACTAACATCGTGCTGTCATAGGTAGTTGACAGTCAAAAAACTTTCTCATGAGCTCATCTCCGCTAAGGGACAGCGATGTCGAGACAAACCGTTTATAACAGATGCAACGAGACAAGTCTGTGTGCAAGAAGGCTAACTTTCTACATCCCACTCACCGCATATCAAGAAGTTTCCGTCTGAGATCAACCAGGCAACATCAGCTGTGGAGCTCTGACCAATGTGTCTGCGTCCTCTTCAGTAAATATTCGTGGAAAATTCTAAACACAGATTCTCAACACATGTACACTTGGTGAAAGGCGAGAAGCCAAAACCTATACTTGAACGTTAGTGAAATTTGCCACAACGTTGGCGGAAGATTCCTGGTGTGGGCTAGCATTACATTGGGTGGATGAAGGTCTCTGCACGTCTTTCCAGGAGGCACCATAACTTCTGCACGT
Organism: Macrothele yani; assembly: GCA_039090855.1. NCBI lineage: Eukaryota > Metazoa > Arthropoda > Arachnida > Araneae > Macrothelidae > Macrothele > Macrothele yani. The sequence continues at coordinate 57,137,826 of CM076996.1, read as the reverse complement.
ATTTCCAGGAGGCACCATAACTTCTGCACGTATTTCCAGGAGGCACCATAACTTCTGCACGTATTTCCAGGAGGCACCATAACTTCTGCACGTATTTCCAGGAGGCACCATAACTTCTGCACGCAACTGGAATCAAATTGTACAATCCTATGTAGGATTTTCAGAGGACCTGTTGACCATGAGATCTTTCTTATGGAGGATATGGCCCGTCCTCTTAGGTCTCAGTTAGACTTCGAATATTTAGAGAGTTAGGATATTCAAAGCATACAGTGCCACGCGAGATCTCCGGACCTGAACCTGATAGAGCGTGTTTGTTATGTAATCGGAAGAAAGATGACAAGGAAACAGCTCTCAAGGAAAGTATTAGTACTCTCAGGGAAATTATATTCAAGTCGAAAAATGAAAAAAATGAATTCATAATAAAAGGCATGAAACGACACTTCTATTGATTGAAAGGGTTCTTACTCAACAAAATTTGCTTTGGGCTTAGGTGTTGCTTTTCAATTTTATCAAAGAGCGGTTTACAGGACTTGTCTATTGTATCGCCCGCAAAGTGTACCAAACTTTCAAATTAAACTTCGACATCCAAAAATGTTAGCACCCCTGTGGGTTTTATAGTGTTTAAATACAGCATATTCCAGATTAAAGTTCCACAAGTTTTAGTAATTTATTTTTATAAATGTAAGAGAACATACTTGATAAATTGCATTATTATATATGTAAGAGAACATACTTGATAAATTGCATTATCTGTTAAGGATATACACTCTGAAAAACTATCATAAGGTCCATCCATTTTAAAAATGCTAAAACATTTCAGCATTCGGAGATTGAAATCGGTTAGTGAACTCTAAAATCTTCTGAACAAAGTGGAGAATCAGGTGTTTGTAATGCATTAATTTAAATTCTAATATGAGTGCTATGTATACAAACAATTCAGGGATCATCATCATCATCATCATCGTCAACCATTATCAATCCACTGCTGTACGAAGGTCTCCCCAAGTTTCCTCCACAACGGTCTGTCTTGTGCCAGTCTCCTCCATGTCACTCCCGCATACTTTCGAATTTCATCCACCCATCTTCCATGTGGTCTTCTTCTGGGTCTTTTCCTGTCCCTAGGAATCCAATCTAAAATTTCGGCTGTCCATCGATGGTCTGTTCTTCTGGCAGTATGTCCAGCCCATTGCCATTTCAGGGATTTAACTCTGATCATGATGTCTTCCACTCTTGTTATTTTTCGGATCCACGTGTTCCTCTTCTTATCTCTCCTGGTTACACCAAGCATGCACCTCTCCATGCTTCTTTGAGTTGTTTGCAGCCTTTGTATGTCTCTTTTAGCTAAGGTCCACGTCTCTGCACCATACGTAAGCACTGGAAGGATGCATTGATCAAACACTTTTCTTTTAAGACATAATGGCATATTGCTCTTGAAAATTATGCTGTTTCTTCCAAAAGCTCTCCAGGCAAATTTTGTACGCCGATTAATTTCTTCACCAATGTGACCCTCACTTGATATCTGCTGTCCAAGATAACGGTATGTGTCTGTTATCTCCAGCTTTTCTCCATCAATCGATAAATCTTCATTTCTTGTAAAAGCATTGAAAATCACTTTTGTCTTCTGAAAGTTCATTTTTAATCCCACTTCTTTACTCTTGTCAGCAAGTTCCTGGATCATACTCTGTAGCTCTGATGGGGTAGTTGCAAAAATGACTATGTCATCAGTAAAACGAAGTTGGGTTAGATAATCTCCATTAATCTTTATCCCTTTGTTTTCCCAGTTCAGTGATTGAAAGACATTTTCCAATGTGGCATTAAAGAGCTTCGGAGATATGGTGTCACCTTGTCTCACTCCTTTTCCAATTTTTATGTGTGTTGTATTTTCAAACAGCCGAATCTTTGCACTTGCATTTTCATAGATGTTATTAATAATATTAATGTATGCATCTTCAATACCGCAGGATTTCAGAGCCATTGCAACTGCTGATGGTTTCACCGAATCAAAGGCTTTTTCATAATCGATAAAAGCCATGCACAATGGAAGTTCATATTCCCTCGCTCTTTCAATTAGTTCTCTCAGTACGTGGATATGATCTATTGTGATGTAGCCACTCCTGAATCCAGCTTGTTCTCTCGGTGGAGCCATGTCCAGTGTCACCTTCAAGCGGTGTGAAAGAACTTTAGTGAAGATTTGATAAACCACTGATAGGAGGCTGATAGGTCTGTAGTTCCTGAGATCCTCAATGTCACCTTTTTTATGTAGCAAGATCATTGTAGCATTGTTCCAATCCTCAGGAATTTTCCCTTCATTAAGGCATCGAGTTAAAATTTGGGCGAGTACTGTTTCGATTTCTCCACTTACTTCTTGTATGATGTCTACAGTAATTCCATCTTCTCCTGGAGCTTTTCTCCGCATCATGTTCTTGATTGCATGTGCAACTTCTGCTGGAAGGACTGAAAGAACTCTGGTACTGGTGCCTTTCATGATGTCTGGAGTACATGTATCATCCCTTTCATATAATTTGGAGTAGAAATCTTTCACTCTTGTCAAAATTTCGCCTCTATTTCTTGTTACAGAACCATCTTCTTTTCTCAGTGTCATAATCTGTTTTTTTCCCTTACTGAGATGTCCCTTTGCTATCTTTATGCTTTGGTTGTTTTCAATTGCTTTCCTTACTAGTTCACAGTTGAATTTCCTTACGTCTTCAGTAATACTTTTTCGTACTGTCTTGCATAGCTCTATATATTCCACTTTGGAAGCCACATCTTCTTTAGTTGTCCTCATCTCTTTTCTTTTTTGCATCAACATTTTGGTTTTTCCTGATAATTTGTTCACATACAATTTGTTCTTAGACCCAGCTAATTTTGTTGCTGTTTCCATGAGAGCTTTGGTTACTTTTCTGTTAACTTCAGAAATATCCTCTTCCAATGTTAGGCCTTCTAAAGCAGAGAATCTGTTCTTCAGTTCCAATTTGAAGTTATTATGGTGTTTTTTAAGGTTGGTTATGTCAATACATTTTGTTTGTCTTATGAGCTTGCTACGTTCGAGTTTAGTGTTGAGGTGCATCTTACATCTCACCAATCTATGGTCACTGCCTGTGTTGAACTTGTTTAGCACACTGCAGTCTTCTATGACGAATTTTTTGTTACGCATAATAAAATCAATTTCACTTGTCGTCCCATTTGGATGTCTTCATGTCCTTTTCCTGTGTGGCTTTTTCTTGAAAAAGGAGTTCAAGATGAAAAACCCTTCTGCCTCTGCAAACTCTACGAGAGTATTTCCACGCTGGTTTCTGTTGCCGTGACCGAATTTACCTACTGAAGTTTCATTCTGTTGCCGTTGCCCTATTTTTGCATTGAAATCTCCCATAATTATCTTCAAGTGCTGCTTACCTTTATTATTTAGATCACGAATTTCCTCATAAAATTCTTCAATTTCTTCTTCAGCATGACTTGTGGTGGGTGCATAAGTTTGAATAATCTGAGCCTGGTATCTTCTCGAGAGTTGGATAACGAGTCGTGCATCTCTGTCAGAGGAACTTTCAACTTCTACAACTTTATCCTTCAGTTTCTTGTTTATTATAAATCCAACACCACTAGTTCTGCCAGTATCTGTCCCACGATAGTAGAAGAGATGTCCACTTTTCAGTTCAATAAGATCTTCTCCTTTTCTCCTTACCTCACTTAGCCCGACGATGTCCCACTTGATCCTTTGTAGTTCCTCTTCCAATTCAAGAAGCCTTGAATCAGAAGATAGGGAGCGTCCGTTATACGTAGCCAAGGTCAGCATCAAATGGCAGCCTAGTCCGGTCCTCCGGGGATTCTTAGCACCCTCTGCCTTCATGTCGCACTGGCCGCTGCCTTGGCCAGGTACATTCCAGCTGCCGGAGACTGAGGGCCAAGATTTAAGTTGTGGAGTCATTTTGGAGGGGTTTGGCCATAACTCACCACGCTGGCCAAGCGGGTTGGTGAGTGTGGGATAGCATTTCCTCTAATCCCGATGGTATAGTTATACCGCTATTGGCGGTCGTCAGAGCCCCTTTAGTGGGAACAGGATGTACCACGAGAAGGCGGGGTTGACATTTGTCTAGGAGCGGCTGTGATTTTACGCATCACCTGACCTTACATCCCAAGCTTGAAATATCCCTAAATTACATCCAATTTAGGGATATTTCAAGCCTAATAGGAAATGTAACATTAATTCCGGTCTTATGGATTTAGATATGTGATTACGAGAGTTTTGAAACAATACCGAACATATATTTTAGAAGGGATGATTCGGAGAAATTTATGTTTAACTTAGCATTAATTTACTTTATTATACGAATTACCAAGATTCCGCAGGAAAAGGTATCCTGTGCTCTTTCATTTATTTGACGGAATCACAAAGTTCTATAGTGATATAGGTGGAGGACTATTGATAGTTATGACTCTCGATAGTTTTCGATTGTCAAAATATAAAAATTGGTAATTATCGATACTGTGTTGGCAAAGTTTCTTGGGAGAAAATTTGTTTTCCAGGTAGAAAAATTATTTCTGACAAGAAGTTTTCTTACTTTTCCACATTGACAAAAATCTAAGCTCCGATAAACTTTGAAACAAACCATTTTTTTACATGGGCTTTAACAACCACTGTGAGCAACTCGATGGGCTATAAGCATTCAGCCGTCCCTGATTTAGGGCCACTGTTTTCACGGAAGGGAGAAGCCAGTGCTGCAAGACAAACACAACCACATCTATTCCTCACGGGATTCGAATCCGGATCCGTCTCGGATGAATGATTTGAAGCCAGCGCTGAGACCACTGCACCGCCGGGTCGGGAAATCTACGTTTTGACGATATCCTCTCAAGTGAGTGAGCAAACGTCACGAAAAAAATGTTTGCCTGAAGAATGAGCTAATTCGTGGCTTCTTAATTTTCATTTTCTGTTTGTACTGTGTGATTTTTTTATGTTTCTGTTGATCAAAAGCTAAAGACAAAAATACTGCAGTTTTGTATGCAAAACTTAAAATTCTCAACGCACCAAAATCAAGATCAACTTTAAGTTTGTTGAGAGTTTGTCCATTATGAAATGTGGGAATACACCATGTAATGCTAATTTACCAGAATTTCTACTTATACCATGGGAAACATACCTGGGTTTGTCGGCTTAGGTATTAATAAATCAATAGATTCAACCTATTACTTTTATGTTTGACCAGCAACAAATGTTGTCCCACACTCTCATTGCTTAAGCCCATTTCATACTAGTTACGTGATTACGACTGTTTGTCTTATATAAATAACACAGTGTTTATCGCGTTCGTTTGGTGAATTGTTACAGCATCTGAAGATGGTACCCACTTTGGGTTTCGAAAGATATCCTGTGTGTACAAATTTTATGATACCAACTTTTTAAATATACACTGAAGTGCCAGAAAAACTGGTACAGACGAGCTTATGCAAAATACATAGCAACCTCACCTATGCGAGTACTCGGTTGCGTCCGCCAGTGCGTATATAAAGCGATAGACAATCTGGCCAGCTCTCAGAGCTGTTTTCGGCATGGGAATGACAAGTAATAACGATTTAAGTGATTTTCAAAGCGGTGTCATAGTTGTCGCTCGTGATATGAGCCATAGTATTTCGGATATAGAAACGAAGTTCGGATTTTCACTGACGACCATTGCAAGGGAGTACCGTGACTACAAGAATTCCGGCAAAACCTCCAACCTACGATACCAGTGTGGCCGTAAAAAGACATTGCGTGAACGTGATCATCTTCGGCTTTCAAGAATCGTTTCACGCGATAAGCGTGCAACACTCTCGCAGGTATCATTAGATATTCAATGCTGGAGCCTCAACAAGCATCATCATCCGGACTCTGCAACATACCCTGCACGATATGGGCTTTGGGAGCCGAAGCCCACATCGAGTCCCCTTGACGGGTGCACGACACAGAGCTATACGCCTCGCGTTGGCAAGGCAACACCATCATTGGACACTTGATGATTGGAAACAAGTAGCCTAGTCTGACGAGTCGCGTTTCCAAGTGTATCGGACACATGGAAGGGCTCGTGTGTGGCGAAAACCCCATGAAGCCATGGAACCCGCCTGTAAATGGGGAACTGTAGCGGCTGGAGGGGGTTCGTAATGGTATGGGTTGTATTTAGCTGGACTTCACTGGGAACCCAGGTATGTCTACAGACGTCTTTGACGGGCCAACGCCATGTGTGAATCCTTTCTGGCGAGGTGCACCCGTTCATGTCCTGCCTTCATGCTAATGGGTTGGACCTGTTCCAACAGATGCACCTCTACACAAGTATCGGGACGCCACATTATGGTTAGAGGAGCATTCATCTGAGTTTGGGTTGTTGCCATTCCCACCCAAGTCCGCAGATCTGAACGTGATAGAACACATTTGGGATGCCATGCAACGCACTATGGAACAGTGGAATCCGATACCTCGGAATACACCCGAATTGTGGAACGCACTGTACGAAGTACGGTGTGCGTTGCCTTTAGTATATTTCCAGAAGCTAGTGGAGTCCACGCCCCGTCGTATTTCTACAGTCCTGCACTGCCGTGGGGGAGCTACTAAGTATTAAACTGGCGTATCAGTTTTTCTGGCACTGCAGTCTATATATTAAATATTTTAACATGGGAGTGAAATTAGTTATGGTGTCATTTCGGTAGCTTTTCATGTATGTAATCAAATCTCCTTGAAATTTTGCAGCATCCAACACCGGATATCAGGGTATAAATACAATGGTGAACCTTCCTGCACCGTTTAAAAGAAAGCCTACGTGGAAATTCTGCAAACAAGTTTTAGTCGGGAATTCGCTGACTCTCTCATTTCCAAAAGGTTTAGATGCTCCATTATCCGCCACTCAACTGATAGTATTAAACCAGGTAATTCTAAAAAACTTCCACAGAATTTAAAATAGATAAATATTATATATGTTTTTCTGATACATCATTAAGATTCATTATTAAAAAAATACATTTTGCATATAACATGAAATTCAAGTCATGAATGCTATGTTTGTCTTACGGCTCCCTCCCTTCCCTGGAACCAGTTGTCTTAAATTAGGGACGGACGACTGCTATATGCCATTGAGTTGCTGACGGTTGTCGTTAAGCCTCCAATCAAAAAGAAAAAAAAACAGGATTTGGTAAAAGTGTGCATTTTAAGTTGTGAATCATTTTATCTTTTTTTGACATCATTGACTTTCTTATCTCCATTTTACATGCTACCCACAGCTCATTGGCAAATGCTACATAATTGCATTGCGGGATAATTTTTTTATTTCTATCGTCAAACGTCTCTGTGGAACAACTAGATTAAGCCGAAGTGTTTCATTTACATCGGATTTTTCAAACTGCAGTGTTGTGTGATAGAATGCTGGCATGGTTGTACGATATTATAAAGATAAGTAATGCTTTTCAACATTTTGATTTAGAGATATGTGCTCAAAAATGCAAGCAAATATCCGTGGGACAACAGCAATAACAAATTATTACTGCAGACGAGAAAAGGACCTCTCAGATCTATTGCGACACTCACGGCTTTCTCCGAATTACGACGATAATCATTTTATCTTCACCTAAGAACAGAACAAACGAAGTTCACTCAGAATATTAAGAAATATATAATTGCGCACGAACAACATGTTGTCAAGGGGAAATGATGCACGTCATTCAAGTTCTTTTTTTTGTTTGGAGGTTTTACGACCACCGTGATCAACTCAATGGGCTATAAGCAGTCACCTGTCCCTAATTTAGGGTCACTGGTTCCAGGGAAGGGAGAGAGCCAGTGCCGTAAGACAAACACAACATCCATGCCTCACCGGGATTCGAACCCGGACCCCTTCCGTGTGAATGATCAGAAGCCATCGCTTAGACCACTGCGCCACCGGGGCGGCTCATTCAAGTTCAGCACACAAAGTAGTGAAGAAACCGCCTTTAATGAGAAAAAGCAGACGACAGTGAATAATTCAACCTCTTACAATTCTCGGAAGGTTTGCTTGTGTCTAATAGCTAAGGCAAGACTTTCCATTTCAAGTGCAAACCTTAATATATAGGATTCTCTTCACAAATTGCAACATGACCGTAACTTTTATGGAAGCATTTGCATTTAAATTATCAGAGGACAAATATTTTCTTGAGAAATGTCTTGTATTATGGAAATAAAAGTTGTTTTTTTTCAAAAAGGAATATGCATGAAATATTGCATAACTGAAGACTTAGAATTCTTCACAAATTTAAGGTTCACTAATATCTGTATATAAAAAGCTATTAATAATATAATTTATCAATAAGTGTTAATAACATTTATGAAAAACACTTGATTTAATATGCTTTTCACTAAGTATAGTGGAAAGTAGAATATAACTGAGTAACACAAAGCGTGGATCGACTTGCATGCCTAACGTATAATGAAAGAAACACTAAAGAAAAATTCGTGCCTCTACTCAGCTCTAGATAATTTGATAGTGTAGACAGTGCCGACCATATCTCCATCATTTGTAAATATTTCTTCTGATCCATGACTGTTGATAATCATTATTGTTTTTTACGTTAGTGTTGTGCCTTATAAGTGTTTGCTAGCAGTAGTGTTAACAAAAGCAAATACAAACTTTCCTCGCATTTCTCTGCGTGGATGCAAACGGGTTCCAGATTACCTTTACTTCTGATTCTTGATATTTGTTATATAGCTTTTGTTAGAAGGAGTTGTGACTCTATTATTTTCCGTATTTCCCTAATCGCTCATAGTTACATATGGACGGAAATACCACTATTCTTTCCTATTAATATGCTTTATTTCTTTAGAAGGAAGTGTATTTTTTTTAAAACAATTTTCGGAAATATTTCAACTACTATTTGACAGAACTTTCCTAACAGCTCGAAATCTCACTGCTATTGCCATTCTGTTTATTCTCACAATGATTTCCTTTCCTATTTGCTTTCAACTTCTTTATTGTTCGGACTTATCATGTTACGGATGTAGTCTCATTTCTCGGCTCTTGAGGCGAAGAGCGCACGAAACGACAGATGAGAAAAAAGCATTTTGTGCACAAATTAAAGATTTTGAAGTAAATTTAATGGACTTTTGTTTGTGTTATTCATACTGGAAATAATTTTCTCAGGCACCTGAATCACTTCTTCCAAATGAGGCGGTTTTCTAAGTTCCCTGCCAAAATTTCGGTTGGTACTAGAATATTTACATGTTTGGGTATGCCGAGCGGTAACTGAAACTGTGAGCAACACAATAGACTATAACATGTTGCCTGTCCCTAATTTAGGGCGGCCAGTTCCAGGTAACGAGAGTCCAAGTGCCGCATGACAAAGATTTCCTGGTTGCTTCAAAGTGGTTAGAAAACGGACTCAAGTCAGACAAATAGTCAGAAACCAGCACTGCAGCGGTGGTTCCAGAACTTTGGCCAAAACATTCTAGAGAAAGTTTCTTACTTCGTAAAAGATGTTCACAGGATCTTGCTGGCGTTCTTCTGTACAAAACACTTGAAAAGAAGTCACTCCGGCGGAAATTTTGTTGTTACCTGACAAGCAATAAATTGAATTCTGGAAAGATTACCTGAATTAATAGATACTGTTTAACATAAACTCACAGCTCACAGAAACATTTTGTGCGATCACATCCTGTATTCACAAAAACATCGTTCTCCTAAAAGAAATACCAGCACTGTGTTACACCAAATGTCATAATCCAAATGTAGGACATAAGATTACCCAAGAAACAGAGCTTGCAGTTAGAAATGTGTCGTTAGCGAACGATTTGTCCGAAAAGAACGAATCATCAAACTGAGTCATTGGCTAACATAGAATTTCCGCATATAAGTGTTGCCGACTAGAGAAACAATTTGATGAGACCATTTTATGGACTTTTAATTAATACAGACTCGTAAACGTTGGATGAAACAGCTGGAGACAAACATTTGTTTTACTTTTTTGTTAATTATTAGGCAACTAATTGCTCCGCAGCGCTACTTTCCGAGATTATTTCGGCGAATATTAGGGATTTTTTTCATAATTTCAGGAAATACCAAATAAATCCACGAATTTCAGATTTTTTCTTAATTTTTCGGAAATTCTATTATTATTTTTAGATTATTTTTTCAAATTTAAATAATTATATTACTGCCTTCAATATCGTACGCGCAATCAGCGCATACATTATAACTCAGAGAATGAGAAATGTGTATCAATTTTGATTTAGTTACTTCAAATTAAATCTATAATTTTTTAAGGCCACTAAGTTCCACACGACGGATTTCGGAATTTATCAATCATTTCGTTACTCACGAATATGCAACGATGTTCTATGAAATTTTCGCAGTCATCCAAAAAGGGAAATTTAAACAGAAAATGCAAACACAAGCATTTAATCTATAATTTTTTAAAACACTAACAGAGAATTGATTTTAGAAATTACAGATTGCATCATTTATGGATTTTTTTATTGGAGGTTTAACGACCACCGTGAGCAACTCAATGGGCTGTAAGCAGTCGCCCGTCCCTGATTTAGGGTCACTGATTCCAGGGAAGGGAGAGAGCCAGTGCCGTAAGACAAACACAACATCCATGCCTGACGGGATTCGAACCCGGACCCCTTACGGACGAATGATCATAGGCCAGCGCCTTAGACCACTGCGCCACCGGGGCGGCCATTTATGGATTACTCAATGGAATTTCCATAATGTGATTCGTATAGATCTATGGAATAAAATAACTATGAATTATGTGAACTGATAGTATTGAAAATGCGGTTCATGTGATAGACAGATCATTTCTCAGTTTTTCGGAAATTACCTAAAAACAAGAGCTCTACAGTCACACCCGGATTGTTTTTGTATCCTTACTTTACCGACAAATGATTTAAACCTTCCTACACCGGAAGTGCAGTTGTCCCCTGCTAAACTACTGGCATGCTTATCAGTGCTTAACAGTCCAGTTCACTCACACGCGACATTATTCCACCTTTGAGAAAGATGGGACATGAAATACCCCAACAGGTTTCGGGTATACAAAAACAATAGTCGACGACCATTTCATTGCAGAAGTACATAACTTATTTCCAAACAACTCAGAATGTTTTAACAAAAATTGTGCAACACTTCGTTGGCCCTTTGCACGGTTCTCGAAAAAACGACAGATGCGGTATTAACCATAGCAACCGGCAACACCTGTTTATCACGTATAAGTCGTGGGTATGGCGCAGTTTAGTAAGTGTTGTTTCGTAAACCCTTAACACGTATTTTTGCGCTGTGGGTTTTTGATAAAATGGATGTGAAAGAGGAACAAAGGTGCACCATTATATTTTTCTGTCGATGTAAAAATGCTGCCAGAAAAACTTTGCGTCTTAAACAAGAGGATCATAAAGATGAATGTCTAGGAAAATCAACAATTTACAGAAAGCAAAAAGAATTTATGTATGGTCTCGAGTTGGCGGATTTAATCGCGCATTGAGGAAGACCTTCAACGAATATTACCGAGGTACCTCACCGACAGCTTTCTTAAGACGACAGCAAGTACAGAGATAAGCATCTATACAATAGGTGGTATTATACCGGAAGACAAACACGTATGAATTAGAGATATCAAAGATATGGTTCACATCTCAAAATCATCAAATCACAGAGTTTGGACGGTGAATTTGGGCATGAAACGAGTTTGTTGAAATTGGTTTCCCATATATTTTCATGTGGGCCGAATGTAAGTCCGTATATGTCCAGTTCCGTCGTTTCTTATTTGGAGAAAATTAAAACTACATTAATGCCCCAACTTGCATGTGGTCCGGTCTTGTCCATGTATGACTTCTGGTTGTTCCTCATGTGAAGAAAGAGAAACTACCGGAAGACATTTTGAGCTGCGCAGGAGTGCATCAACAGCATTTCAAAAGAAGAATTCCAGAACACATTCAAAAAGTCGTAGAAACCTGGGATAACTTGTCTTCACTGCAATGGACAGTATTTCGAAGAAAATGACCACTTTCTCAATAAAAAAGGTAGGCTTTTTTCAACAAAACATTTTATATGCTTATTTTTTCATGAAAATATACTCAGTTGTCTCTGGACAACCCTTGTATGTATTTGTTTGTTTCGTATGTGTTGCAGAAGAAATACATAAATAAATATTTCAATGATCACGGCAAGGAAATCCTTTTTTGTTCTGTCGCTAATATAATCATTTTTTGCTGTCTGTATGATTCCAATCTATATCTTCCTACCCCTGATCTCCGGTTTTCCGAATAAAACTATGTCTAGCGGCTTTCGCCGCACAATTGATTATACGACCCCATACGTCACATTTCGAGAATGGACCTTCTATCAGAAATTCCTCGAGTTCTGATAATTACAATTTATTTATGAAAATATTTTCGATGAATTTCGCTTTATAATAGTTTATCTGCTAGAGTTAAACTCTTCATATGACTTTCGCGTCGAAGGAAACCATATAAGATTAGTACCAGTCAGTACATTTAAAATATTTAATTCGCGCATGTGACTTCAGAGGTACCATCTTATATTTCAATTAAAATCATTAATCATTTTGTTTAGATTCTGTGGAATCTATTTATAACAAATATTAATGAACAATAGTATCTTTGCATTCCGTGGAATAGTTTGATATGTGCACAACACCCGGATACATTGAACTCAATAGAAAAGTGTTGTATGATTTTAGTACACTGTGGTTATTTAAGAATATAATGTTCTAACTTTTGCAAAACAAAAAAGAACCCCATTTTCATGAAATTTAAGTGCTGGCGAAATGCTAATTGTTGAATAATTTATGTTTAAATTAGAGGAAAGCTTTACAGATCTGTTAAATTAGAAAACGAAATACCGCATTAATCGTTGTATTCATTTACAAGTAAAGAAGGAAGCTTTTTCTTGTTTTGCACACCTAATAGACAAAACATGAGAAATACCTACCTAATAGCGTTTTGGTCCTATTGAACGTGAAAAACACACCAAGGCATCCGTTCCACCAGATACCGGATGGTTTTCTGAGGAAATTGCAACCATGAAGGTTGCAACATTTACCATTACTCCGCCCGCTACGTCTTCTCAATAACCATGGATCTGATGTTCTGCTACACGGTATCGCAGAGGGCTCCCACAGGGTTTATACTGGCGACCTTTAAGGGCCAATAAGTGGTTCCAAACTTAGATGAGTGTTTCTAGTGCCATGGACGGATGGTTGCGGCCCTGTGGATCAGCGCATTGTACTGTGAAGCAGACGATCGGCCGCAGGATACGTGAAGGGTATAAAAGGGCTTAAGTCATCATCCAGCATATGCTGGTAGCGCGCAGAGGTTAAGGACCTCTCCAGATACACTAAGGAATCTAATGTGTTCCATGACAAGAGCCCACAAATTATAAAATATCCGACCTGGCACTGTGTGGTTAATTTCTGCGTTTGTTTCACTGTGCCAGCTGATTTTCACTAGAACTGCTCTTTTCTGCGGAAAACAATTTAGGCCAACGTGCGCTCTGTGTGTTACGTTCGCTGTCTCAGATGAGTGACAAAAACTGAAATTTAATCAAATCCCTTTATCTATTCTCGAACAATATGGTACAGATTTACCAAGAAAGTTTTAATATATTCGCTCATTAATTTTATCGTTTCAAATTGTTAGATATTCACAAAAGATTTATGTGACCCAGTAGCATGTACTTCAAATGTCAACGCAGGATTATTATCTTTAAGAAGGGAACTTTGAGATAAATCAGTAAAGGAAGAGATTTTCTTCGTGATACATCTGAAATTGATAGAATGTTCAAAACAAAGGGAATATATATTCTGAATTTGCTTGAAATACTTACTGGCCATCGACTTGCAGCTGCAATCTCCAGATTTCTGTTCGAGTTTGCTACCCGAACACTGTTCGCATACTTGTATTATGTTTCGAGTTCTGTTCCAGTATGCTAACTGTGTAATGGTTTCAATTCTCGTGAAACCTTAGCATGCTCGAATGGAAATCCGGAGATACGGGTCTGATTCCCACTCGAGGGCGATGAAATTTTCAAGTTTTCAGATAGGTGTTACATGAATGACCAGTAAGGGATCCCAGCAAATTCAAAATTTATAGTCTGCTTGCTTTGAGGAACTTTGTGGTATTAAAGGAAAAAGTACATGTAAGAATCTGAAAAAAAATTCAAAAGATTGACGACTAACAAAAACAAGCAATTCAAACTGCGATTGACCTATAGAATGTGTTATAAGTTTTATAGGTTAAACGTGACGTAATTATTACAGACTAAAGAAGAAAATTTTAAAGATGTCTACTTCTGTAATTTTGCTTTCGGTATTTATTCTTAAAAATAAAGTATTATGATAATAATCAGTAGTATATAGGGGGTACTATGGCACACCCCAAAATCACATAAAAACCTAAAAATCAGGCGTTTTTTGATTTTTCAGACCTCAATAATCACGAACATTTTAAGGCTTTTTATGATCAGAAACACCACATTTTCATTAAAAATCATTGATTTTTGAGCATAAAATAGTCAAAAACATCAGATTTTTGAAAATTGAAGTTTTTACTCTGTTTTTTCATAAAAACAGACATCATAAAACACACATTTTTGATGATATTTGAAGACTTTTTTGAACAATTGCAATCATTTTGAGCTTTGAATAGTTTTGATTTTAAAAGTGATGAAATGATGGATTTAGTGATGAAAATCAATAGAAAAGTTGTAAAACAAACTACTTTGAATTGGTACTTTGCAAAGTCCTTTTTAAAAATGCATTAAAAAAAGGGGTACCCAGAATGGATACCCCTTTTAGAAAGATAAAAAATTGTTGAAGATTAAAGAATTCAAGATTAATTAAAAATTAAAAATATTACAAAGATTTAAACGAATTCAATAATATAAGGTTTTGTTATGTAACACTTCATTTCTATGTTTCTCTTTAAAGATATGTCCTATTTTATTTTCTGTTTCAGTAATTCTTCTTTTGAACCTCTCTCGATCAACTGCATATGTTTCCCATATACCTTTTCGATTTTCATTTCCTACATATATGACAACAGCATTAGGATCGAAGTGAACTTTCATTTTAATAGAATTCGTTTTTTTAAGTTTTTACTAATTCATAATCATAATATAGATCATCAATTTTACCTCTGAATCTGAATATATAATTTCCTTTATTAATTTTTTTAATTGCACTGTCAGATAGTTTTCCGTGACATTTTCTAAGATAATATTCTCTTTCTTCATCATTGACTTCTATTTTTGCAATAGTTGCATCTCCGAATTTCGTTTGGATTTTTTTCAGTGACATCAATTTATAATCTCCAGGATTCAAATCCTTTAATTTCTGTGTTTCTGTAAATAATCTGATGCTATTGAACTCATCCATTTATAAGATTTTATTTTTTAAAGGCTTTTGATTACATGTGATGAGAACTGTAAATTACAATAACTTACAAACTCATTTAAAATTTCTAATTCTTTGTTTTTAATTTCCGCGTTTTTTCTTTTTTATCAATTATTCTTTTTATCTTTTTTAAATATTTATAAACTATAGTTAGAATATCTGAAAACTTGTAATTATCTCTATACATATGATCAAGTCATTACAAAAATGAGTGATTTGAGATATTTCGTAACTATATTTTTTATCTGAAGAACATTATAGAGCTCTAAGGTCACCCATTAAATCCATTTATAAGTTTTCATTTTTTGAAATATAATTCTTATAATGCATACATCTATACATAGAGCATCCGGGGCCTAAAACTCTTGGACATTTAGGTATATCTAAATCAACAGATGTAATATCTTCAAGCATCTCTTTTTCCATTACTCCTCCTTTATATGCAAATGTACCACCATTAATATGGTACAGGTTTTTAATGTAGTTTTTTACCTCACAATTATTAATCCATAGTTCTTTGCTATTTGGATATCTTTTAAATCTCAGTCCATGCACATCTAAAACACACTTACGTACGATATTCAATTCTTGTTCATCTAATTTGCAGTCAGGTGTGAACACTGATATTGTTTCACCAATATTCAGTTTTGAGTGTACCCAACTTATCTCTCTTGCTATCTTACGATTTGGGAGGATAAATCCTTGAATATTTATAATCACAATTACATCATTCATTGTTTATATTTAATCACTTTTTTTAAATACATATCCAAAAAGTACAGTACTCAAATCATCTAGAATTCTTCTTTTATCAAATCCAAACATGTATTACTTGTTCAGTGTATCTACAGCTATATTTCTATCTTTTTGTATCTTAAACTGATTATTTGATATTTCCAAGTAATCTGTTTCACCTGTTATTACTTTCATTCTATCACTGAAATTCAAAATATTTTCATTCGCATAGCTCATTTTAAAACCTTTAACTTTACCTTTTACAGTTCTATCATTTAGTATGTATCCATAGTCTTTTGGTGCACCAGCTATCCAGGATTTCATATATTTATCCTCTCCCAATCCATCTGTCCATTCTCCTAACATGCATCCTGTTTTTATTTTATTAGTTCCATCATCTATATACACAACACTATCTGTGTCTTTATAAATCACTTTTTCACGTAATTTATCAAGCATTTTATATAATCTAATTCTAGCAGAACTAGTGGTGAAAGCTGCTATATAAACGTTAGTATTAAAAATATTTTGAACATATTCATCTTTCATTTTATAAGTCATTTCTACACCGTCATCATTCATAAATATCATATTTAATTCTTTGAGATTATCATCTAATATAATTTTATAAAATTCATCTAAATCCATTACGTATTTAGTCTGTTTCATATTTTTTCTCTGTTCAAACTTACCCCATAATGAGTTCAAACATATCTTACTTATAAATCTCATTCCTGGATTTTTTTCTATTTTTTCAAATTTTATATCTAATTTCTTGTAAACTGTCTTCTTATATTCTTTTTCACTTTTAAAGTTTTCAGTCCATTTATCATCTGTTTCTAATTTGATTTTCAAAAACATTTTAACGTAATCTCTAAATAGTTCATCAGTTTTATTTTCAAAATTCCAAACCACATATATCCTTAAAATTTTATATCTTTTTTTAATTGCTAAATTCATTTCATTAGTAGTCCATGTACTAGTGAAACATCTTTCATCTCTTTTATGATTACACTCCTTATTTCTAATTTCAAAGCATTCTTTACATTTCTTTTTATCTACAACAGTTTTAAAGTGATTACATTTGATAGTTTTAGAACATGATTTACAAAGAGCAAACATCAATTTTTCATCTTTAATTGGCAACACTGGATGATATAAATTTCTAGGAGGTAAGAACTTACATTTGATGAAACCATACCATTCTTTATAAAATTTTTCATGATTAAATATCTTAACAGGTTGACCAAATGGATAATTATCAAAGTAATTTACAGTTGGATATAGTGAACATACATCAATATATCTACCTTTTTCATTATTTTTAAATTAATATTTCAATTTAGTAGGCTCACATCTACCCCCATAAAATGCATCTCTAGGATTTAAAGGTTCCACGAAATCTCTATTCCATTCATTTTTTATATATTTTTTAATTTCTTTATTATTATTAAAATCACATTCCCATATAACAATTAATTCATATCCAGCTTTTAAAATTTTCTTTTGAATCCTCTTAGTTCTTTTATATAAGTCTTTCATACATATATGATTATGTTCATTTATAGTTGATTCTCTATAACATCTATTACATCCATGCCAGTGACATCCATGAAATTGAAACACTGTGTTTTCATAAAATCCATCTACTTTATAAATTTTCTTACCTAATTTTAATTTTTTCTCTCCACCATTTAATGCATGTTGAATATTGATATTATTCTTTTTAGACAGAAAATCTAATCAAGCAATTGATTTTTTACTATATTTGTCTTTTTGAATTGTATCATCATCTATGGCAATTGTACCTTTTTTAAGAATTTATCTCTATAAATACTCATGCATACACCTGCTAGAGTTACATATTTAAATGGATCGATATTTGCGATTTCTAAGAATAATCTTCTCAATTCTAAACATCCTCTTCTTAAAATATCTACATCTGATCTACAGTATTTAACAAATTCTTTTTGAAAATCAAACGTATCGTTTTTAACGGTTTCATACCATTTTAAGAATTCATTTCTCTCTTTAGATTTCATAGAATCACATCCATAGTAATGTTTTTCAGGGTATTTACCTATATAATTTTGATTACATTCTTTATTAAAATAATGAGGAAAATAACCTTTTGCCATCTCTTCTAATCCAAATGTTTTTGGAAAATCTCTTAATGGAATCATAGTAAAATTGATTGAATCTATGAATCTTATATTATATCCAGATGTCTGAATATAATTGATTTTATTTCCATTATATATAGTAAACACTTCTATTTTGTTTTTAAAACAGTAGTTAGCTAAGAATTGAAAATCAAAGCCTTTACCACAATGAGCTAGTACAGTATATCCAAAATGTTTTTGTTGAAATAACCAATTACAAAAATCATTTTCATTTTCAAATATCTTTTCACTACCATCATACATTTGACATACAATTAGATTAACTTCATGAGTTCCTGTTTCTTGTTTAGTTTCAACATCAAAGAATATATATATATCAGTATATTCATATCTACATTTTTCACACCAATCTTTTCGATTTCTTGTTAACTTAGGACAATCATTTTCACATTTACCATCTTTAGCATCTTTACATTTCATATAGTATTTATGATCATGTAATACATATTTCCAAAAATTTTTACATCTCTTTTCACCACATACATGCTCTTTGGGTTTTCTCTCATATCGATTAATAATTCTTTTACATTTTAAACATTTCCATAGACATTTACATACACTAACACCTTTCTTATTTTTTCTTTTGTGGTTATCAAAACACTCCTCACCTTTAAATAATCGATTACATTTTTTACAAAATATCTCTTCACCATTACAGTTACTATCTGTTTTAAAACATCTATCACATTTGATAGGACATCTGTGTTGATCTGATCTTTTATAGCTTATTTGACAATAATCACAGTAATTATCTTTTCCTAAAAATCCTTTAACAGAAGTATCTACATCGAAATGATTTCTATGTTTTCAATATGTAAATACATGTAGATTTATATTTACCACTATATATATGTTCATTAAAATTCTCTCTACAAAATATATTTATCTGAATATCTAAGAATTCTTCAAATATTTTAACCTCTTCTAAGCAACATATTTCTAATGTATAGTTCATGTAATTTTACAGCTAATGATTTTTGTAAAACTCTACCCATTTTGATGTATCTAATATAATTTTTTGATAATTCATTATGATTCAATTTATCACATAATAGCTTAGGATTTTGAATAGATAGAGCAGTTACAATTGATCTAGCTAAACATATATTATCATCATTTTTTATCTGACAGATACTTCTTTTATTTTCTATTGTTTCACCATTAATTATCTTTATATGTTTACCTCCTGAAGGTAATTCAATTACATTAAAATCAAATACACAATCAGTTATTTCTAATTCCTTCTATTCAATTTGATCAGATAATTTATAAATATATAGCTCATAGGTATCCTTAGTATACATCATTTTATCATGAAATGGTTTATTCAGTTTAGGATTATATACGATTATATCTACTTTACCTTGAATTTTACCAATTGCTTTTCTAAATATATCTTGTAAAATATTGAAATATTTTTCAGGTTTAATGTTTACTCCAGCTACTCTATAATTCTTTCTATGTACCATATATATTTTTAATATATTTTCCTTTTGTTTCAATAATTTCATAATCTGGTTTAAATAATTTTTCAAGATTTACAGCTGTTTTAATTTTCTTTTCTTTTCTTGGTTTCAGTTTGTTATCTTTGAATTTTAAATTAAAAGAATCAAATAATTTTTTAATTCTATTTCTTCTCTCTGGATGATTAATAAATATTTTTCTTTTTCTATCTAAATATTCTGATGTATCTAATCCAAGAATATCTACTAAAACAGACTTATAATCACCTGTCTTTCTAATATACTTTATCAACGATTTAATTAAATCATCTTTTTTTACATTTCGTTTTTTGATATTTAATCTTTTTAAAGCATTTCTAAGTTTCTGAACACTAATAGCATTCAGAGCACTTTTAAGATGCACAATAATTGGCTTCAAAGTTTTATCCATTTATTAGGGAGTAAATTTATAAAAAGATTTTCGAAATCAAAAAGTGATAAAAGCTAAACGACGTTTGTGCAATTCACTTCTTAAATGTCTTTGTTTATGAGTATAAGTATATTGTTTACCACAATCACAATTTATTTTTCTATATAAAATTATGCACTGACAAGCTTTGCAAAAATGCTGTCTATAAACTTTACCATAACGATGTTGAACATAAAATTCATCAATAGGTTTTGTTTGTTTACAACTTTTGCATGTTTTGTTCTCCATTTATTAGGAAACACATTTATAAATACTTTGCTTTAAAGTCTTCCCATATCTTTTCATTTTTTGGATTTATATTAATTTAAATATCATTTGATATATTACAATAGTCACAATTTTTTTTAATAAAATATGCATATTTTAAATTTTTCTCATAGTACATAAAATCTAGTAATTTTAAAAATAAATCTTCTGCTTCCTTATTAAATTTAAGGTTATTTTTTCTTTTAAACTGATTAAAATATTTTATTCTACTAACATATCTACTTTTTAAATATTTATTATAATCTACATAATAACAGTCTTCCTCTTCGTCATATTTCATTCTCTTTATTTGTTTCATTACATTTTTAAAATTTTCAGGAATTTCAATTTGTTCTTCTTCTGAAGATGAATAAGAAAAGTAATTAGCTTCTTCATTAAAATTATCCATTTATTAGATAGCATTTTATTAAAAACCTTTTAGTTATTGTTTTACAGTTTTTTCTTTCACATATAGATGGCAGCACAAGCAATTAAATCTTTTTCTTGCTGATATGCAAAAAGCAACCATTACATAAGAACTTACTTCGAGCTAAAATATTTACATAACCTCCTTCAGGCAGACTTGAACGGCTGCCAAGTTCTCGGAACTAAACTGATAAGAGGGCGAACACTTCTTATCTTGACTGGGTGAGGATGTAAATAGATGTTTCAAGCGAGAATTCATCGGCCAGCAGTGGCCGAGTGGTACCATGTTAAGCTTTTATGCAAAAGGTCGTTGGTTCGAATCTGAGTAGCTTCCTGCCCCGCTTTAATTTAAAAAAAGTTTGGGTTCATGGTAGAGCGTGTGCGTGAATAACATATGAAAAGTGTGTGTTCTGGTGGAGGGTCGAAAGAATTAACGCCTCATAAGTACCTGGCTGGCCAGGTACAAATAAAATAAAAAAAATGACGCATAGACCCTCCACCGAAGGGGCGTTTTGCAAAAAAATTTCAAATTACATCGTCAACCCAACTGTTAAATTCATCAGGATATCCCATCCATTTAACTAAGTATTTATTTCCTTTCTTTTTAATAATTTTTTCAATCTTATATACCTCATCTTTCTTATCATATTTCACGAGTTCTTTTTCATAAAATGTTCCTGTAATTTCTCCATTTTTTAAATCTTTTATTTTATATGTCGGAGGATCTGTGTTCAATATATCGGAAATTATAAATATTTCTTCTGTAAATGTTGGAAGATAACCTTTCTTAAATTCTCTTTTATATTTTGAAATTCTTATTTTATCTCCTTTTTGATATTTTGGTTTATTTTTCTCTTTTTCTTTATACAAATTATTATAAACTTTTAATTCATTTTCTTCCATACTTGCTTCCATAGGTGTCATTTTAATGGATCTATGATAAGAATTATTATAGTTCTTAATTAATTTATCTAGTACATTTAACCACTTTCTAGTATTATTTGCTGTGAAATACTTCCACATTTTAGTCTTTAAAGTTCTATTGAATCTTTCAATAACAGCACATTTAATCTCAATATTCTCAGTTGTAAAGCAGTGAATATTTTCATCCTTGAATAACTTTTGAGTTTGTTTATTTATAAACTCTGTACCCTTATCTGTTTGAAGTTTTTATGGTTTTCTTTCTTTAAATATTTTTTTAAATGCTCTAGTTACCTCTTCGCCCGTTTTTCTTTTAATCGGAATTGTCCAAGCATATTTACTGAATATATCAATCACTGATAAAAAAATTTGTGTCATTATTAAAGGATTTAAATTCTTGCATATCTATAAGGTCAGCTTGAAATTGGTCATTGACATGAGAAACATAAATTCATCTTCTTTTAAATCTATGAAAAAGTGGTTTATGTTTAGTATATACATCTTGTTGATGTAAAAACGCTTCTATATCTTTATTGGGTAATTTAGTTTTTCTTTGTAATTCATTAATACCACAATAACCAGTTTCTGGTGTATAATAAATATTTTAAGGTGTTTCACGACGTCTATAAAAAAACACTCTTTTTAGATCCACAGACTGCACATATTCCTTTTGCCATGGGTCTTTCATTTTTAGCTACTGTTTCTTGAATATCTTTAGTTTCAGTTTTCTGTTTGCACTTTAAGCAATACATATTTATATAGGATAAAATTCCTAAACCAAATGTTTTCTTTGCTTTTATAATTGGTTTTATAACAGCTCTAGCTTGTTTCTCTCCTAATGGATAGAATCCACTTGTAGTATTTTCAATTGAATCTAAATCGTTTAAGAGTTCTTGATCAGCAATATGTCTCTGTTCAGTATCTTTAGTTTTACTATAAGCTACATCATGTTTTTTACAAGCTTTATCAACTCTGTTAATTCCTGGATGACCTCTTTTTAATCTCTTTTTCTAATTTTGTAAATGGGCCACAATACTGGTACCCAGGTATATACATTTCAAGTGGATTTAATTTATCTTGTAACCATCCTACTATATCACCTCCTGTTATTACCCCTACATAACCAGTACCTTTAATTTCTTTGAATATATGAATATTCCGCACCATTTATTTATATGTAAATCTATTTTTTAACTACGTATCTGTAACCATTTAGCTGTGTTTGTTTTACATATTTTTCTAAAGGAAAATACTTAATATTTTTTATAAAATCTTCTTCTCTAATGTCAGCATCCTGTTCTGAAATTGAATTAGCGTTTATTAAATTTAATATCTGTTTATAAAATTTGTAAGCTTGTTTATATTCTTCTTTTCCTTCTGAAATATTTAGAGTTTTATCAACAACTTCAATGACTCCTGCTCCTAAAGAAAGTGCTGCTAAAGGAATAAATCCAAAAGCTGATAAATCTGAAACTCTAAATATAAATTTGCCTACTGATAATGATATACTAATTTTATTATAGTAATTAAAACCTTTTCTGTAAACATACATTCTCTTTTCTAAATATTCTTCCATTTATATAGGATCAAAGTTATGTCTGTATCTCATATGAGGATTTTTCAAATCTAACATGAAGAAATCATAAGGTTTTTTAATACTTTTTTGATAAGGATCTATATTAAAATCACCATCAATTTCTCTAATAATTTGTTTAATTTCTCTGTGCTGAAGTTTAAAAAATTTAAAGTAATCACAGTTTTTTCTTATATCAATAGGTTTTGAATAATAGGTCTGTGATAAATAAATAATGGATGCATTTTTCTTCCTTCCTCTTATAAAAAATTTTTCAATTTCGTTTTGATTTTTTTCTTTTACACAGTCATCAAAAATAACTAGATTTTTTAATGAAGGATCTAAGTCATCTACAGTAATAAATTCATTTATGTCTGAACTAAATAATGTTTCTTTCTTAAACTTTTTAAATAATTTTAATAACTTATTTTTATTCTTTCCCTTTATTTTTAAAATGTCTTCCTCTTCTATATCATCAAACATTGAGTAATTTTCTTGTAATTTAGAGTATTTAGGTTCGTTAATATCTTTTGCACATATGAATAATGCATCAAAATTTAAATGATCATATAATAAATTTAATAGTAAATTTGTTTTTCCACATCCTGAAGATCCTGTTATTAAAAGTTTGAAAGGATGAATAGGTAATATTGGATTTTGATTTGGATCTATAAATTCTTCAGGTTCTGAATAATCTTTTAGTTTAATGCTGCAAGCTTTCTGCTTAATCATATTTATTTAATAGAAATTCAGCATCTTCAATAAACATTTCAGCTTCAAATAATAAGTCTTCAGCTGGTATTCCTTGAGATAAATAATATTCAGCTAGATCTAAAGCCATTTCAGCAAAAGATAAATATTCCTCAAGTTGTTCAAAATCTTCCATTTATATAAGTAAAATAATTTACTTGGTAGTAAAATAATTTGCTTGGAAGTAAAATAATTTGCTTGTTAGTAAAATAATTTGCTTGGAAGTAAAATAATTTTCTTGGAAGTAAAATAATTTTCTTGGCAGTAAAATAATTTGCTTGGAAGCAAAATAATTTGCTTGGAAGCAAAATAATTTGATTGGAAGCAAATTTTCAGTTAAATAAATGAGTAAAGTGATACAAGATTTATTAAAATTACCAAACGTAAATGCTGAACTAAGAAAACGAAATAAGGAAAAGCAATTAGAAGATTTAGGATATGAAGAGGCAATCACAAAATTTCATAAACCTATAGTTGAAAAATTAGAATATCAAGATGTATCTAGAAAAGAAAATTTAAAAGCTATTCAAGATGAAATTAAAGAACTTTCATTTTAACCAATTGCAGAATCTTCAAGAATTCCTGCCTTAGAAGATGCTGAAGAACCTATTTCAGATGCTAAAGAAATGTATGAGAGAGAAGCAGGAATTCATAAAATTAACTTAAATAAAAACTTGAATATATCACTTATTAAAAAAAGTTGGGATTTGATTTACCTTCAGAATTAGTTAATTAATCTGATGAAGAGATTGATGAAAAAATAAACTAAGCAAATGAAAAAAACAATGAACTCGGACGTCTAAAAGGTCCTCAAGTAAAAACACTTAATAATGCTAAAGATGAAGAAAAAGAAAAAAAAATTACAGAAAAAAAGTGATCGTTTCGATTATAAAATGGCTGAGGTGCGAAAATATATTAGAGCATTAGAAGCTCTCAAAATGGGGAATTACTATATGGGTGAGGGTCTCAATATTTTAGATAAATTAACAGATAAAATATGTAAGGGAACTAAATATAAGAAAGTATATAACCAAGTAGTTCAAATATTAGATATATTATTGAAAGAGGGTAAAATGACTAATGAGCAAGTAAAACAATATTATTCAAAGTTTCTATCTTAATAAATGAGTAATTTTATTGTATCAAGAATTTATTTGAGTGAAGACCAGAAAAATAAATTAAAATCAGCAGTTAAGAAAGGTGAATAAATTGCATTGCAAATTGATAAAACTAAAAGTGCTAATCATGATATGTATTTAACAAAAACTCAAATTAATCAAATTAAAAATGCTAAACGAATAACTATAAGTAAGACACAATTAAAGAAAAACGGAGGTATTTTACCCTTTTGATCCCTGTCTTAGCAGCTCTTGGTACTGATGCTCTATCTGGGGCTGCTAGGTTTTGGTTTGAATAAAGCTTTAAGTAAAGTAACTAGATCAGGTTGTAAAAAAAACATTCTTGAAAGGGAGTTCTTCAGAATTACGAGGTATATCCAATAAAACGATAGAACAAAATATGAAAGATGTAAAAGGATTCAGGGGTGTATTTACATCAGATTTATTACCTAAAAAGATTAAGAAATTTGAATGTAGAATTATTAATTTAGATATATCTACAGGACCTGGGACTCATTGGGTCTGTTATTATAATGATCCTAAATATAATTTTGTGGAATATTTTGATCCATTTGGAGAATATAAATATAAAGACATTAAACTAAATAATATTTTCATACCTAAAAATATTGTAAAATATCTTGAAACAACTATAAAAGGAATTAAATATAATTCGAGTTTTTTACAAGAACCAACATCTGTTAAATGTGGTTTTTATTGTATGAAATACATAACTGAAAGGAATAAAGGTAAATCACCTGTTGAAGTTTTATATTCTTTTACCCAAGAACCAAGTGGTTATAATGAAGATTTTGTGCTTAATAAATGTTAATTTTAGATTCAAAAATTTTGAGAAATCAGAAGATTTTACAATTGAATATGTCCCACCTATTCCTGTTAATGAAAATTCAAAAATATATTTAAAATCTATGTCTATGTGGGTTTCATGGAACAATATTGATGAAGAATATGAAAATAATACATTTAAGTATTTTGATAGTAGGTTTATGGTATGAAATAGCTTTAGATAATGGAAATTACACATTAAGGGAATTAAATAACTTTTTAATAAAACGATTTGGAGATGAACCACCAATTAAATTTAAAGCTAATTTCGCTACGCAGCAATTTATAATTGAATTAAAAGATGAATATAAAATTGATCTTAGAGAAAGTAAATTACATGAAATTTTAGGATTTGAATCAGAAATATATGAAGATAATCATCAAGAAGGAAAATATATGGCAAACATTTCTAGAGGAGTTGATAACATACACATTCATTGTGATGTAATTACAAGAGCTCTATATAATAATATTAATTCAGATATTTTATATTCTTTTACACCATCTAATCCCCTGGTAGTTTAATAAAAATTGATGAAATAAATCCTTTATTTTTACCTGTTAATAGAAGAAATTATATTCATAGAATTCGAATGTATATCACGAATCAAGATAATGAACTGATAAACTTGAATAATATGAGAGTTTTATATAGATTAATTTTAAACTAATAAATGAATTATAACAAACATAGATTATATGCAAAACGATATGGTGGTAATATCTTCACTGAAGGAATTAAAACTTTTGGAAAAAAATGTTAGATGTTTTAGGTAAATCAGCAATTGAAGATAGAGCTAAAAAAGTTATTCAAAATAAACTTGAAAATATATTATCTAAACCCTATGTAACTGGTAATGATATATTAGCTAAAAAAATTCAGGATGGATCTGGTTTAAAATGGTATAAATGAGTTTTTTATCCTAATAAATGGAAAACTTTGGGACTTAAAAGCTATTCCAGATTATTATAGTAATAAAATTGCCAAGTATGAATATATAAAACATAATGAAGATAGTACTAATGTAAAAGAATCTGATCAATATAAGTTTACTATTAAAGATACAAATTCACCTGTATTATATAGTAACGGTTATGTATGCTTAGAAAGTAAAATAGTAAAAAATAATAATGATACTATAGGAACTGATAATGTTACATTTGTAAATGGTGGGAATCTGTTTAGATCCGCTTCATTAACTATAGGAAAAGAACAAACTGATTCCAATATTGATGGTGCTTCAATAATTCATCAAATTAACGGACTTATAAATTTCACAAAAGATTATTCCACTTCAGAGGCTACAAATATGATGTATTATGTTGATACATCAGAATCAGCTGATAAAGATAAAATAGTAATAGTTGATCCTAATAAAGATGTAAAGAAAGGATCAGATATCAAATTAAAAGAAATTGCCTCTTATAATAAAGGATTTAGACAGAGATGGCTTTTAACAAAAAACAGCAAAATAATAAAATTTTGGATTCCTTTAAGACAACTGTTTGGGTTTCTCAACGATTTTAGAAGATTAATTTCTGATATAAAAGTTACATTTGAATCTCAAAGAAATAGTCATAATGATATGTTATACACGGATGTTGCAAATCCTAATTACAAAGTTATTATATCTGATTTTCAATTATGGTTACCTGATGTAGAGTTGTACCCATCCATTGAGGCTGAATTTAAAAGTATAGCTTTGAATTCTACACCTATTAAAATTACTTGGTGTTCTGCTTCAATTGAGAAAAGTAATCAGCGAACAACATCAAGTGGTGCATGTCATATAA
The DNA here is from genome assembly GCA_039090855.1 of Macrothele yani. Lineage (NCBI taxonomy): Eukaryota > Metazoa > Arthropoda > Arachnida > Araneae > Macrothelidae > Macrothele > Macrothele yani. Next base: position 57,109,906 of record CM076996.1, on the reverse strand, counting down.
GAACTACATCTGATGAGGTGTTAAGTGTTCTTGCCATTCCACAGTATGTAGAAAAAGAAAACAATCAAAATAAGAATACTATGATTTTTGATAATTTAGATCTCATTGAATGCTGGATATTATGTAATAATAAAAAGTTCCAGAAGAAATTTATAAAACGAATTTCAAATATTATAATAGATGTGATTCTGAATTATTAGCAGCTGGATTAAATACTCATAATACTGAAAGTGGATGTCTTATAAGTTATGTAAATTATGCGAGATTGTATCCAACCTTTTATTTTAATTTATCTAATCACCCAGAGCATACTAATATTTCAAATTTAAGATTAGAATTTAACTGGAGATTAGGATCAAATCCAGGTAAACCATATAGATTTTATTTCATCGTGAATGAAAGAAAAAGAGGATCACTTAATATGGCTAATAAGGAATTTAAAACTTTAAAAACTTTAGATTAAATAAATGAATTGGTACTCTTTTGGTTCACCTTATGAAGAATTTGGAATTGGACCACCTGGACCTCCTGGAAATGGATTTAAATTAACAGATGATGGTAATTATGATGTGGAAGAAAAAAATTAAAAAAAATGTAAAGAACCTGATGTTACTACAAGATAATATGTAGATGAACATGATGTTACTACAAGATAATATGTTTTAAAACAAATAAGAGAGAATAATCTGGAAGTTAAAAGTGAAATAGAAAAAAATATTAATGGTAGTTTTTCAGATTTTGTTCAAGAAACTGCTGTAAGAATAAGATATTTAGATGCTGTACTTAAAGGTGAATTAAGTAATTTGGATCAAAAATATTTACATATTCAAGATGGTAATGTAATTAATGCAAAAGGTAAAAGAATAGGAAATGTTGCTGATCCTACAGCAGATAAGAATGCAGTGAATAAGAGGTATTTAGAAAACAATGTTTTAATTTTAAAAGATGAAAAGTTTGATGTTCAAAATAAAAGACTAGTGAATATTCCAGCTCCTCAGGATACGTATGACGCAGTTAATAAAAATTACGTGGATAATCAAAACTTTTATGCAACAATTCAAGAAGATAAAAAAGCATATAATACTCTTGGTGCTATGCGTTACTGGGAAACAGTCGTTTTTATGAAATTTAGAAGCAATCTCCTTGACAGAAATATGAAACTGAGTGAAAATATGGATATGAAAATTGCATTTTATTTACGTCTTAATTATACTAATGGGAAATCAGAAGTTTTAATTACACTTGGGGAGAATATTTTATTTAATGGTGATGCCTACCCAGATAAACCTTTAATACTCTTTGCATCAGGAAAAAAGAATGATGAATTAAGCATACAAGTCATGTCTTATTTAGAATTAAACATTTTTAAACCTTACTTAGAAATTGAAAAAATAACATACCATTTATAAAAATACATTCTATATAAATGGATAGGTTAATTAGGAACAATATTAATTGGGATTCATTTTCTAAAGATAATGAACTTTCAGAAGATATAATTAGAAGTGTAAAAGATGTAGGAAAGTGGGATTTAATATCAGAATATCAAAAATTATCTGAAGATTTTATTTCAGAATTTCATGAAAAGTGAACTGGGATAAAATTTCTCAATATCAGATTCTTTCTGAATATTTTATGAATAACAATGAATTAAACTGGTCTTTGATTTCTCAATATCAAACACTTTCTGAGGGTTTTATATTAATGAATATTGATAAATTAGATATGAGAAGAATTTCTATGTATCAAAAATTAAGTAATGATTTTATAAAAGAAAACTTTCGATTCATAGACATGTCAATAATTCCAATAAAACAAAAATTAAGTGAAGAAACTATAGATTTTTTTAGTGAATTTATTGACTGGAAAGAAGTTGCAAGAAACCAAGAATTAACAGAAGATTTCATTATGAAATATAAAGATAAAATTAACTGGTGTGATATTGTTATCAACAGAAAATTCTCTGATGATTTTATAAATGTAAACTATAAAAAACTTGTTGTGTATTTACTAGAATATTCACTAGTCTTTTATTATTGAGAAACCAAAGACCAGTTTAATTCATTGTTATTCATAAAATATTCAGAAATAATCTGATATTGAGAAATTTTATCCCAGTTCACTTTATCATGAAATCTTCTTTAATTAGGAGGATGTCATGAAATTTAAATATATTTTAATCTTCCTATATTTTTAATCTTCCAACAATTTTTAATCTTTCTACAAGGGGTATCCATTTCGGGTACCCCTTTTTTTAATGCATTTTTAAAAAGGACTTTGCAAAGTACCAATTCAAAGTAGTTTGTTTTACAACTTTTCTATTGATTTTCATCACTAAATCCATCATTTCATCATTTTTGAAATCAAAGCTATTCAAAGCTCAAAATGATTGCAATTGTTCAAAAAAGTCTTCAAATATCATCAAAAATGCGTGTTTTTATGATATCTGTTTTTATGAAAAAACAGAGTAAAAACTTCAATTTTCAAAAATCTGATGTTTTTGACTATTTTATGCTCAAAAATCAATGATTTTTAATGAAAATGTGGTGTTTTTGTTCATAAAAAGCCTTAAAATGTTCGTGATTATTGAGGTCTGAAAAATAAAAAAACGCCTGATTTTGAGGTTTTATGTGATTTTGGGGTGTGCCATAGTACCCCCTATATACTACTATAATCTTCTTTAATTAGGAGGATAGCTGTCCCTGTTCTCCCATAGTAGTAAATCCAGAGCTTAATTGCTCGGTGTCTCAAAAAAGGATTGAATTGGTTATTATAAAGTGCAAGTTTCAAAAGCTAAAGGGTTAATGTCTGGGGAAATTGATTTAGTGTTGTAATATACATAAAAAACAAAAACAGCATCATTGTTACAAAACATTTTCTCTTTTTTTTAAACCAAAATATGATTTTCGTGAAAAAGTGAAAATCTAAATTTCTGTTGGGGAGGTTAGGACCTCACAATTTATTTAATGGCTGCACTAAGAGACGAAAGTTTCAATAACCCAAAGTTCACGACATCACGCCGAATAATCAAAGCGGACACAGCCTTATGTGTTCATCTTTCTAGTTTATAAAACATCGTATCTTAAAATTATTTTGTGTAATTAATGAGAAGAATAATATCAATTTGAATATACAAAAAATGAAACAAAAATACACCGAAAAAGAAAAGGAAATAGAGATATGCAAATGAACACGAACCGGTGCGTTTTATGTGAATGCATTACATCAGTGACAGACAATAAACATTGTCTGAACTTTTGCGAATGTTAGATGATAAGTATATGAAGAGCCCATATACTTATCATCTAAATATTATATCAAGTGTTAATAGATGTCATTAATTATGTCGAGAGCATTAAGCTTTCAGTCAGATGTTATGGCGAAACTTTAGAATGGGAATGAAAAGAGAATGCTATTGGTTGAAAGGTTTATCACCAATTGTTCACGATGAGAGAATCTTCATTGTAGACTGGGAAAGGCTGCTAATTTTTAGCTCTTTTAGCAGTTCGCGAGTAACTTTCCTCGTGTTCCAGGTGTTTTGTTTGTGCATGAGTTCACTTATTGGCATCGCTTTTCATTTATCACACCGCAGTGACTTTTGATATCTTCATTATGTTCCGTGTTTCTATTTCTTACCCAGCAAATTTTGAACTAATTTCTTTTTTGCATGTGTTTTGTTGCATGGTTTCTTATATTTTGGAAACATTACGTATTTTGGATGCTGTTGTAGCTTTTTAAGTGTTTAATGAAGAGTGAACAAACCATTTTCCTTCCTTTCGTTTTTTTATATTTATTTCTTAGCAGACATCTATAATGATGAATGATAGTGGCGGCCTTCGTTGCTTACGCTCTCACATGATTTCTACAATCAATTTGGTTTTCCTTTATTCTACATAATATATAAATACTCAATAAGTAGAAAAATAAAAATAGTAGGAATTAAAATTCACTAAGCGCTGTTTTAACATTTTTTAAGTGGTACTAAGAGATATTATTTGGAACTGCTCACAAAATTAAAGGTTAATTAATAAAAAACCCTTTGTCAATAGCGTTTGCAGCAAATTATTATAAAATGTAGTTTCTTAAAGGTTTTGTGTTAATGGTACGCACTTCTTCGACTGTGGTAGAGACCAGAACTAAAAGCGATTAATTAATCGCTCATTCACTTCCTAAAATAAAAGTTTGGAACTTATTAAATAAAATAATATTTAAATCTGCTAAGTTTGGTACGGTTTACTGGTTTTCGCATTTGAACATTTGGTATTTTGTCCTGGAGAACATACGTGATGGAGTAATTTATCACGTTGCCTTAATATTTACCATTTCAGATTTTCCTTCTCTTTAACAGTATACTGTGGAATATTTTTCAAAGGCATCATTTCAGTTTTGGTGAAGGATACAAAGAACATGATACGACTTCGTACATATCGGTTTTTTAAAGAAAGAAGGAGAAGAAAAAAAGGAAATGTATAAACACCAAGAACAAGAAGGTTTTCAAAGCCGACTTTATTCCTGTACTTAATTGTAATTGTCTGCCTTCATGTGAAATTACATTTCCTTATGAACAGATAATAAGCAGTCCATCGACCACCCGTGAATGGCAGTCACGTTCAAAATAAATATCCTGGCTACCAACAAAATTCCACACTCAATCAATCGAATATAACCCTTTATGTTCTGAGAAATACGTATGGGAGAATCCCAATAAAACTATTAAAGTTTCATTTCGGTATCCATCCTGCGAAATGAAAGTTTTGCAGATCAGTTTGTCAAATAAAGAGTAGAGTTTACAACAAAAAATATAGATTAGAGGTAACATGCGTAATGATTAAAAACTGACAGAAGGGTTCCATCTCAGTTGGCGTTTTTTCATGAAATACAAAGAAGAAATCACGGAGAGAGGAGATACCTTCTGTGAAAAAGTGCCTATGAATTTATTTTTCTTTTTTCTTACAGTCAGCGTGCGCCAATGTAAACACTGATTTTCCGAATTCGTAAAGAAATATAGCACAAAAGAAAAATTATTTCACTTTATAACACTTTATATCTTTTGCATTTAAAAATTAGGAGTTTTCTGTCCTCACTGCACATCAGTATTATTCTTAAAAAATGGAAGGGGCATCCTGAAAGTAATACCTCTTCCTTAATAATTTTCGAAATTTTGAAGTGGTTTTAATGAAACTGCCCTGACATATGCTATGATATGTTACTGATGTGGGAACAATTTTTTTTCAGAATCCGTAGTAATGATAATGAATGACAGAGAAAAGCAGCAAGCCGCAATTGAATTCCTGGTAAAAGAGGGACGTGAGGCTCCAGAAATCCACAGTAGACTCCTGGCAGTATATGGAGCTGGCACAATCCATATCAATAATGTCCAAAGATTGATGAAGAGGTTTTGAGAGGCAGGAAATCCATTGTCAGACAAACAACGGAGTGGAAGACCCGCTACTACAGTGGTAACAAGTGAAAGATTTCATCACAGCTGATCGCTGTGTCACTGTCCAGGAGATGTGTAATGCAATTAATTGTGGTCATAATGCTATGGAAATATCAAAGAAGGCTCTGGTCTATAGAACAATTTGCTTAAAGTGGATCCCCAGAAAACTAACCGGTGCAAAACGTGTGCAAGAAGTGGACACGTGCCGGTACCCCTTGGACTGTTATGAGAGGAAATGTGAACTATTTTTTTCTAATGTTGTAACAGGGAATGAAATCTGGCTTATCTCTCATAACCCAGAAACAAACCGCGTGTCAATGGAATGTCACCGCACATCTTCACCTCAACAGAAATATGTGAAACAACTCGTTCCGCAGGGAAACAGATGGTGACAATTTTGTGGGAGAAACTTGGTGTAATTTTGAAGGATTCCCTTAAACGGAGTGCAATCATAAACAGTGCTCACTATATGCATACATTGAAGAAACAAAAGGAAGCTATCAGAGGGAAACGACGGGACATTTCACTTCATAGTGTTGGTTTACACTATGATAACGTATGCCCCAACATTCCAATGGATATTTCGCAGTCTATTGCTAAACTAGGGTGGACGCTGATGCCCCAACCTCCCAACAATCCGGATTTGGCTCCGTTAGACTTTTTCTTGTTTGCCCCTTTGAAAAACACCCTACGTGGGGAGTGTTTCGACGATGTGACAGATGTTAAATTGGCTGTTACCTCATGGGTGAAACCACAGGATTAGGAATATTTCCAAAATGTATTTTACCAATGTGTTCAAAGATTTAGGAAATGTACAGGGAATAATGTGCAATACTTTTAAAAGGCTAGCATTATTAACAGTATGTCCAAGTAATTTGCCACCAAGTTTCACATATTTGCTGGTACAAAAACAAATCTTATTGGGTACGAAGCATTACTTTCAGCAAGTTCTTTGTAATTAAGCGTCCTCACGAAAAAACTGATGACTTTGCTGGCACACGAAATCTTTCAGTATCTGTATACTAATACGAAAGATATGCCCTCCTCTCCTTTTACACATTTTTTGTGTTTATCTTTCCTATTGAGTTCACTTACTCAGATCACCTACCTTTCTACTTCTAAGGACAGTTTAACACCTGCGGTCGGACATTCATAATCCTAAAACTTTTTCAAACGTAGCGTAGCTTTTTTTAAACTTTGGATTTAATTGTTGCGCTTCAGCTTTTCTCACTCGTTGACCTACATATTTGTTTAGCATGTGTGTACTGACGGGATTTATCTATACCTGAGAGGACATCATATGTCGTAACGTCAATTCGATCTCCTTACGTACATTACAACATGTGTTTATATTGCAGATGTCTTTAAAAACCTAGCCGGACACCACTTTGAAACCGAAGCTACCAGTCCAAACAGAAACGAAAGAAAAAGTATGGAATTTATTATTCCCACGGAAAGCCACGTTTTACATCGGAACGTCTAAAAAGTATTCTTTGGCAACGAAACGGTATTGTTAGGTATTACTTGCTCGAAATATTTTTGGAGGTGTGCTATTGTTATGAAACTGTACACATGCCTGAAATCTAGGTCGCTCCAGTTACTTTTTTTTTTTCTTGCAACATTAGACAAAAACATATTACTGAGTCTTGTTATTCTCGAACTCACTATTTCTGCTTTGAAGTTGTGAGTTTATATTTTTGGAAATACCTTTCACGGAAAATTAGTCTCCGATGGGAAAAAAATCCATTCATGTACGACATTAGAGAAAAACAATATTTCAACAATGTGATTTAAAACTTAAAGCTCGTGGAATGAAATAGCATATAATCGCACTCAGTTTTCTGTTTTTTAATTTTATTTTCGCATTTAATGACCATATGAATACTTTAAAAAGAATTCATCCTTTAGAGAATTAGCGAGGCAGGGGTCATTAAGTAACGACGCTACAAGTCATTTTATTATCAGTGCCATTTCATTTTAGGTTCCTTCATGTACAATGGTACACGTGTTATTTTAAAACAACGTTTTTTTTCAATGTAGCAAACAGATGTTAATTCATCATGTGCCCATATGTTTCACTCGTTCTGTATTTCGCAATCCGGCTTTAAACATTTGATGTTGCCAAATAGCCGCTTCAGTGACAGAGAGGTACGAAGACTTCCAAAGTTTTATAGAAAGGTTTGCATGTATGAGTCCCTGGCGAAGGATGAATGGAGTGTTTGTATTGCTGCACTGGCTCAATTCCCCACTGGAAGTTGTAGCACTTAAGCAAATTTACGTAGACTGTTATCACATCTTTGAAGGACTTTCTAAATAATTATGAATTAAAACTGCTACTTTAAACATAGAATTATTACCTTTAGTAGTTTCTAAGGAAAATAAATAATATTAAAAAAATGTACTTTGTACTTAAGAGCGTTGCAGTTTTCCTCGTATGTCAAAATATCTGTCACAAATATCAAGTGAAAGCTAGATGCCGTAGCAAAACCCAGGATATTTGCGTCACGAGAGGGAGGCGGGCGGAGAAAACATCGGAAGACCCGTTGTCGCCTCAGGCATTAAAGAGAGAGGTTACAGAGATAGGCGGCGCATCCACGGAGCGCGCGACAGGCAGCCGACGGCGCGCGAGCCAAGTCCTGGTCGAGATAGGAGTCCCATAGACGGGAAGCCCTATTGCTCAGACTACGGAGTTTTTAAGGATCAGCAGAAACGCGACGTGACACTGAAGAAATCGTTTAGCCAAGCCATGGAGAGGAAGGGTGGATTTCTCTTGGAGGATGGGATACTACATCACCGAGAGAAGGTGTTAGGACAAACAGTCAATAAGCTAGTAGTGCCGGAATGTAGGAGGGGAGAAGTAATGAGGTTGGCGCACGACTCGGTGGTTTCGTCTCATTTCGGCCGCAAAGAGACCTTAGAGCGTATCCGCCATTAATTTCATTGGCCATCTGTCAAGAAAGACGTTGGAAGATATTGTGATGACTGCGAAGCTTGCCAACTTAGGAGACCAGTCACACAGAACGACCGGGTACCCATAACCCCAGTTAGGAGGTCAGCGTTACCCTTTCAGGAGGTAAAAGTAGAATTTACGGGACACAGAGGCATATCCTCGTCGGCGACCCAATAGCTTCAGGGGTGGGAGAAGAGTGTAGAGAACATGACACAGCAAGCACGGGTACTATCCGAGAAGCAACCGCGACGGTACGCCTCGTACTACAAACGACGGCGGAGGCCGAAAACCTTCGAAGTAAGAGATCAAGCCATAGCACTTAGCCCCGACTATAAGAATGAATATGATGCAAGATGGACGGGTCAGGTATTTATTTTAGAGAAGCAATAGAGTAAGAGCTAAATCATCGATTTGGGTCTACGACACAAGCGCCACGTGCACGTGGGAAAGCTGAGGGAGTATAGACGCGGGATTGACGTCGTAGGAGTTATCTTCGAATCGGACGAGGATTTCGGGGATATACAAGTAGTGCCAACGAGGAGGACGGAGGAAGAGAGGGCGTGTCCAACGGACGTACGAGTAGGGAGCCCAACGATAACACGGGAACAATTAGCGGAGCTACAGGAATTCGGAAGTGGTATGGACAAATTTTTCTCCGGAGAGGTAAGAGCCACTACGGAAAGGGAACATAAAATTCTCGTTAAATCGTCAAGTTTATTACGTGCGCAGCATTTGAAATTGGTGATAAGGAGTCTGGAGGATGCCGGGTTCACGGACAACTTAAAGAAATGTTGTTTCGCCCGGGAGAGCGTTCTTTATTTAGGGCATGTAGTAGGGTCTGGGTGCCACCAGTCATATCCCGAGAAACTTCAGGCAGTACGGGATTTAGAACAACCCAAGACAAAAAGGGAGGTACTGAGCTTTTTCGGACTGTGTAGTTACTACAAAGATTATGTGCCTAAATTTGCAGAGATAGCGAAACAACTAAGTGATCTGACCGGAAAGAAGGCGTCAGAGAAAGTTGTTTGGACACCAGAACTGGAAGAGCCGTTCACAGTTCTAAAGGGGCTATTATGTACGACACCCGTAATGTTTACACCAGACTTTAGTAAACCGTTCGTACTACACACGGACGCCAGCGCATACGCAGTAGCGTGCTCTTGGGGACAAAGAGATGAGAGGGGGAAAGTCCGACCAGTAGCGTACGCCAGTAAAGCACTTACTAGCACGCAGGGACGCTTGGCGGCGAGCCATAAAGAAGCCTACGCGATAGTGTGGGCGTTACAAAAGTTTGAGGTGTGGATCTTCGGACACCAGAATAAGATTATGTCTGACCACAACTCTTTAACCTTTTTGATTAGCGCGACTTCACAGAGTTCAAAGCTGCAGAGGTGGAGCTTAGCCATCGCTCAGTTCAACTTCACCATATCCCACATCGCAGGGAAATTAATTTCCCATGCAGATGCACTGTCACGATTATATTTCAGTGAAGTAGGAGGAGGGCTTCGCACCCCAGATTACTGAAAGGGGAAGGAGTCAACACTCAGGTAGTAACCCAGCGAGGTTCTTTGGTGGTACTGCCCAGTGTATATGTATATGTGTGTGTCGCAACAGAAGCTTATGGGCGTGTCTAATGAAGGAGACGCAGGTGAAATTACTGAGCGAATTTTGTTTATTTCGCTTAAGACTCTAAATGGGAAATATGACATACCACATGTTTCGTCAGTTATTTGGGGAGCGGCGCCCCCACGGCCCGAGCTGACTTTGTGACTGGTCAATATCTGATGTCATGACACCGCTTGTTTTTTTTTATTTTTTTTCGGTGCTGTTGGAGTTTGCAGGGACGGCTGTACATCCAGCTGTTGGGGAGTCGCGGCCCCACGATCCTGAGCTGGTCTTGTGTCTCGCTTATTCGTTTTTATTTATTTTCTGCACTGGCCAGTTGCCCATGTTGTATACTCTACCTAATCGCTACCACGCTATGTACTAACATCCTGGTCTTGTGGTTTTGTTACTCTCCACTACTAACTGTTTATATTTACAGCTCAGTTCGTAGGTTGCTGAGATTCCGTTTAGGTTCCACTCCAGGGTTTTGTCTTCCTTGGATTACTTTTTACCTTTTAGCTGGTTTGAGTGCTAGACCTACCTGCATGTTTTCCGCGTGCGGAGACCCGTGAGGTGGAAATGGGATGTCTGTCGGCTGAGGTCGCAGAAGACCGGAGAAGTGCCTTCTGTGTACCAACACTCCTCTTCGACCCCGGCTTCGCTGTAAACGGGAGGCTAGAGACTAACCCAACTCTAGTCAGAAGCCCTGTACCAAGTTGTGTACAGGGTTTTAGCGGCTTTATTGTCGTATAGCACGGCAGGGTAAGCCCAGGGGCTGGGGATCATGCCAAAGGCGTTGGCATGACGGTACCCGGAGGCCGAAGTGTCCGCCGAGTGCGTGTGATCACAGCCAACGGACTATATCTGCAGCGTATAAGCTCCAGAACTGTGTCCAGCGTCATTTTCTTGGCTTGCAGACCTTCAGTTCTCCCTTGTAGGGCTCGGTGGTGGGTGGAGTAGTGTGCAGACGAATCCTCCTCCATTTTTCCATTGCTAAAAACAAAAACAAAAACTCCAAACTCAAGTCCCCTGAGAAAATGATAGTTGACAACGACTCTCCTTCGTCTTCTCAACCTACCAAGTCCCATAACCTTAAACGATCTTTAGATCATGACCTAGACCAAGAACGTGGAACTTCTTCTTCGGCAGCTATACCAGTCGCTCCGAAGCGTCGTCTCCCCTCGATTGCTGTGAATACGCATGCTACACACTTAGTTGTAGAATCCATCGATCCGAATGAGAGACTGTCCACCAGATCTCCCATTTTCATTTCCAAAGCTCTGGACGCTGCGGTTGGCTCCTTGAAGTCTGTGAGGAAGCTTCGCTCTGGGGACCTGCTTGTCCAAACTTGCAGGTTTCTCAGAGTAACACTCTTCAGCACCTCACTAGTCTTCAATTCATTCCTGTCAAAGTGACAACTCACCTGTTTCTTAACACCTCTCTGGGTGTTATTTCAGAGTTTGATCTCTTGCCATGCAGTGAGGACGAATTGGTGAGTGAACTTGCAGATCAGGGTGTTATTGCTGCACGTCGTATGATGTTCCGGCGCGATGGTTCTTTGATTAAGTCTAAAAATGTAATCTTGACTTTTAACTCCCCGAAAGTTCCGACCGAAATGAAGGCTGGCTACTTGGTCTGTGTAGTTCGCCCATACATTCCCAGTCCTCTTCGCTGTTTCAGGTGCCAGAGGTACGGGCATTCACAACGTTTATGTAACAGTTCCGCTCGTTGCGCAAATTGTGGCTCCAGTGAACATGACGGGGAAGGTTGCACTTCTGCGGCCTGCTGTGTTAACTGTGGTGAGGCCCATGCAGCTTACTCCCGCAACTGTATCAAATGGAAGGACGAGATGGCGATCCAGCGCCTCAAGACCCTGGAAGGCCTCTCGTACCCTGCTGCCAATGCCAAGTTGGGTATTCCCAACAACCGACAGCGTACTTTTGCCGCAGTAGTTCAGTCTCTGCCACAACCCGTGCAGCCCTTTGTCCCGCGCCCTGTAGCTTTTGCCGGACTTGCCAAGAGATCTACAGCTGAACAAGCGACACAGGTGGATTTCTCCAAGCTCCAGCTTATTCGACCAGCTGACTCTGCGCCTTCTCTTTTGAAGACGACTGACTCTTCCAGTTCCCAGCAGAAAGCCTGCACGTGTGGAAGACCCGGCCCTAAATCCGCAAAGGTGTGCAGTGTCCATCCAACTGTCGCGGTCCAACTGACCAACATTGCAACTGTCCCAGACTCAGCGAGGTCCCCACCCTCAACCAACATTATAGAGAAACATAAAGGGGGAGGAGAGTGACAGTTCGTCCCTCTCCTGTGACTCATCTTATGTGTAGTTGTGTTCGTTTTCGTGATGTGTTTTATCATTCTCATTCCTCAGTTTTACTTAATCGGCTAGATTCTAACCATTGTACCATGTTTTTAATACTGTTTGTTTCATTGTCTTTTTTGGCCCTTCCATCATTCTCATGGTTCGGTTTTACTTGGTCAGCCAGATTTTGGGATTTATGCCACGTTTTTTTTTAATACTGTTTGTTTGTCTTGTGTCTGGAGCTCTTTGGCCAAACATGGCCCTTGCGCCATAAAAATCAACCAACCAACCAACCAACCAAATACATGTTTCGTCTCGGAAGTAGGGGCCTGTAAAAACGGACACATTAACCATGTTAATTTATAATAATGATGAACATTATGTTGCTTTTTCATGAAGAGAAAGTCATTACAAGTCCAAAACGGCGACAGAAAGTTCGTGAACATTTCTTACTTTTCGGAGGTCGAGAGCTCCAGACAAAGGATAGTGTCTCACGCCTTAGAATAAGAGAGGCTTTTTCGACGAACTGATAGCATCGGCAATGACACGACTTGCACGGTACATTGGCAGTGTCGTCCAACCACCTACAAGTCTGGAAAACTGCCATCCACTTTTGTATAAAAATAACAATGTGTATTGTGTTATTATAAGAATGTACTTCGGCAGTAGGATTACTTTCTCAAAGGGAAGATCTGACGGGGACCACGAAGACGCGACAGGTAAGATTAAAATTCATCAGCAAGAAGCTGGGCCAACGCGTAAGGGTGTTGTTGGCGAAGGGCACGAAAGGTGACCCACGTGACCGGAGAGGCGAGCTACTTCAACGAGTCAGCGTGAGGTCAAGGTCAGCGCCGATGTCTTCGCTCAGGCGCAGCGCAAAGGGGGGGGATTAGCAGGTCAAATGAAGAGGAGCAGTTAGTCTGCTTTTGTCCGACGGACAGAGCAGTTTTCCCATAGAACGAGACGCGAAGCGTTTGCCTTTTATTGTGTAAGCCGACGGACGCTCGAACCAGAGATTGTCCGACGCTCAGGACGAGTTTAGCGAGCATCTATCCTGGAAGAGATAGAGTACTCAGCCGCAGCAGTATAGGCCCTAGTCGGGGATCCCGCCGATTTGTTTTTTTTTTTTTTTTTTTTGATTGGAGGTTTAACGACCACCGTGAGCAACTCAAATGGGCTATAAGCAGTCGCCCGTCCCTAATTTAGGGTCACTGGTTCCAGGGAAGGGAGAGAGCCAGTGCCGTAAGACAAACACAACATCCATGCCTGACCGGGATTCGAACCCGGACCCCTTACGGACGAATGATCAAAGGCCAACGCCTTAGACCACTGCGCCACCGGGGCGGCATCCCGCCGATGTAGTAGATATATCACTACAAGGAATACGAGCTTAGCACCGGCTAAGATTGAAACATATTGCTGAGAAAAATAGTTAGACCACTATTTCTTGAGAGTTGCAGAGATATAGATATACTTAGTGTCAGGTAGGACTCTAGCTAGAACTTCAACGCCGAAAAGGATTTCTCGGGAAGTATTGATCCTAGCTTTCGTGTTGCACGCCTCTTCTCAGGTCCAATCTTTAGTGAAGCCTGGTGTTAGAGAAAGAGTAATCCACCGCCGTCTAGCCCTAATTGATTACGTAATAAATGTTTGTGTGTTTTTTATAGAAGCTCCTCTTGATGTCATTATATCTTAGTGTGAATATTATTCTGTCCGTTCAGCTGCTGTCGCTCCGCCTTCCCGAATCACAGATTTAATATTAAAGTGGGGAAGGCTTCGTTTGTTCGCTCGAACAGAGTTTGGGGAGTATATCAAAGAAGCACAAACAGTCCCTTGTTGTTGTAAGAGACCATATAGCGTGGACGCCTGAGATCCATAAGTAGGAGGCGGCGCCACAAAACGTGACCAGTACTTTCGCTCTCACACCAGGTGTTCCCCTACCACATACTAAAATTTCATCGAAATCGAACGATTTTTATGCGAGTTATCGTGCGGGTGAACATACGCACACAACGCGTCACGCAATGAAGCTGATGGGAATCGCGACCAACTGCTCGCAAGAGTGTGACGTCATAAAACTTTAATAGGATCCACACACAACGCGTGACGTAATGAGACAGATAGCGTGACTGCGCGCCAGCATTTGACTTGCGAGAGTATGACGTCATATGATTTCTAAGCATGGATGCATTAATGGGACGATGCCATGACACTAAAATCTTCATAATTCGGGTTGGTTATTTAACCCACTAAACGAATTTTCCTTAATTCGAGATCAATCTAAATCGATTTCTAGTACCAGAAAACGGCAGGTTAACGACTTTCATCAAAATCCTTGGAGCCGTTTTCAAAATAAAATTTACATACATATAAGAATTGGTCCTTTAAGGTGAATGTCAAGTAATTTTGCTTCCTGTACTTCGAATGGAAAAATTTCTGTAACCATTTTTTTCCTTATTAATGCGTTCCCAAGTATGAAAATTTGAACATCGATTAAAATATCTTCATTTTATAACTTGGAATGCTTAGCATTTTTTAAAGCATAACCATAATTATGCAATCCAACATTTGTTTGTTTACTGATGTCATGAAAGTACAGGTCACGCCATCTTTTTTCTGGACAATTATTGCGTTCACAAGGATAAAAATTTGAACATCGATTAAAAGAGTTTCATTTTATAACTTGGAATACTTAATATTTTCTAAAACATAACCATAATTATGCAATCCAACATTTGTTTGTCTACTGACGTCATGAAAGTACAGGTCGTGCCATCCTTTTTCGGGTTTCAGCACCACCAAAGGAAAAGTTATTGATTTTTAATATAATAATGGTTATGTTTTAGAAAATATTAAGTATTCCAAGTTAAAATATGAAGTTATTTTAACCGATGTTCAAATTTTTGTCCTTGGGAAAACAATAATTGTGAAGGAAATGTGTACAAAAGTTTTTACTTTGGAAGTAGAGGAAGCAAATTTACTTGACGTCCACCTTAATAATATAAGATAAGGACGATGGAATGGATCCCAATCCCATGTCCTGACCTTTAACCCCATTTCGTCTGTTCTCAATAGGGTTCGTTCCCAGGTGGTCCTCTACCACATACTAAAATTTCATCAAAATCGAACCATTTGTACGCACGGTATGACGCATATGGCCAATGGAATGCATCCGGCTCTTATCTCCTGACATTTGACCCCACTTCACTCATTCCAAATAGGGTTCGTCCCCAGGCGGTCCCCTACCACATAGTAAAATTTCATTAAAATCGAACCATATTTACACAAGGTATGACGCATAAGGGCAATGGAATGGATCCCGCTTTTACGTCGTGACATTTGACACCATTTTCAACAGGGTTCGTCCCCAGTGGTCTCCTACCACATACTAAAATTTCTTAGAAATCGAACCATTTTTACGCCAGTTATCGCGCGGACAAGCGGAAGTACGGAAAAAGCAGGAGCATAGACGCTTCTTTAACCTACGTTTGGAAAGCGTAAAATTGATCACATATAGAGGATTTTAGGAAAGGAGTGTCTGACCCAAGGTCTTAAACAACCCTTTGAAATAAGAAAGTGACACGGAAGCAAAGTAGAAAGGGGGAGGAGGACGCCCTTATTTTTTACCGGGGGTCAATTCCCGGGAACACCAAAGTTTCCGAATAAACTCTATACTTAAATATTTCGTTTGCAAATATTTTACTGAAAGCTAACTTTAAAATTGATGATTTATTTATCCTGTATAACATGAATTCCAAATTTGTATTGCGTTGACATAGTTTATTGAAATATCAAAATTGTTGCTCATAAATTTTAATACATTTCATGTTTGTCACTTTGGCAACATTGTTTCCGGTAGAAATTCGTTTGAGGCTTTAAGTTTCAATACATATTACTTTCAGTGCTAGAAACCAAACAAAACTTGATTTGGAAATTCTGCCGATGAGAATTTTGGTATTACTGTTGGAAATGTGGAAGGAATCCTTTTATCATTTCATAACTGACTTCCCTTTCTACAAAATTTTGGTTGGTGTAATTCGCACGTACTGGATAGCAGAATATATTCCCGTAACATAAATAAAAAAAATGCGAACATCGTCTAGGATTTAGATGCAATGTTAATATTTATCTGTTTGAAATCAGATTTCAGTACACATCTTTTTTGTCATTTTATGGCGTGACAGTTTGATTTGTAAATACTTTAATTTTTCTCTTCCGACATAGAGAAATAACATGCGTACGTTATTGTAACATATATAATATTTGAGGAACGACAAATCTTGCGTGTATACATCTCCCTAGTTTCATTTTAAAAAGACTAAATCAGAATAAAATTTGAACTTCAACCTTTTTTGGAATGTCATGTGGTGTATTTTAGGGTTAGATGTCATGTAAGAATGTGTAGGTTTTATCACACTCCCATGGATAATGTTTCCCATTTTATATAACAGAAAACATTTAAATTTCTGAAAATTCAATATTAAGGGAGCAATGGCATGGTGCAAACTAAGGAAAATGCTGCAAAATTGAATAAACTATCACCCGAAAAAATGCTAATCAGCAAGAATCACAATCGTACGGAGTGTTAAGTACGAGAATATTTCCGCAAATGAAGATTCGTAATGTTCACAGCTTGGAAAATTCCCTGAAACAAGACTATTGATGTGTTGTATCACATGCACATATACCTATGTGGAATTTTTTGCTAAACAAAGTTTTTGTAATATTTGATTAGGTGTGGTTAACAAACGTTATTTGGCACGATCGGTTATGTGGCACACTGCAATTTTCTTGAAGTTCTTTTAAAAATGTTTTCTTTACGTTACCTTCTTTTTAAGAACAATTCTCGGCATAATACACATGTGTATTCCAAAACTAGTATCCCATGCGTGAATAGAAACTAATAACACCGCTGGACGCAGAAATGTATCGCTGTTTAATGGCTGTCATGAACGCGGATTTTGTATATTTTTCAGAGTAAATGCGTTTTTGTAAGTAAAAGGAATAACATTACTCTCTACAAAAACTGCTAAACTAACACCCGCATTTTCAAGTTATACAAAAATATGCAATATGTTAAACAGGGAACAACACTATATTTTTTTCAAATTTCATCAGCTTTGGTTTTTAAGGAAGACAAAAAGTTCTCAAATTATAGACATTTTTTTATTAGGTACTTTAATGAAATTACTTTTCCTTCACTACATTTTCATTGTTAAATGGGTTTTTCTAAATTAAATTGTCATTCAGTACATTAAAAGTTTTCAAAATTTTACTGCCACAAGATGTGTGGAAAACAAGTGATTTCGTAACATGTATTTATAATATGTTGCTATCAAGTTGTAAAGCAAGTATCCAGAAAATAGAGAATCATTTGTTTCAAGCTTAAACAAGAAATATGACACCGAAATTTCGGGTGTAATAAGCACGTCTTTTGAATACATTCTGACGCAAATTAAATTTATCAAAGCTATTCAAAGACAAGGGAACCGGTATGGAAAACAATAGCATCTTACGGAAGAAAGAAGTTTTTCAATCGGGTTTTTAATCCCTCAGATATTGCAGTAAACGGAATCGCGAACTTACTAATTTTTAGAAACAGAGATATCAACAAAAATAAGATGTGACTTTAGGTCCTCTGGTGGAAAAATCATGCATTATTTTAGGCAGAAAATATTCTCAAAAGGTTTGTCCATATGAGTGGAGTCGGTCCAAGAAAACAAAAATTAGTCGAGTTTTCAGGAGCCCAGATTTTGCTACAAATACATCAGAAGCAGAAATTAACCCTTATGATTTCTGGTGGCCAAACCATTATTTACCAAACATTAGAAATTATGTGAAACATATTTTCCATCAGGTCTTGTATGCGATACAGGAAGAATTTTTCAAAACGGAGGTTTAGAATCAGAAATAACACAGAAAAAGTAATTTACCTTTGCGCCCCCTAGCGGAAAGTCTATGATTACTTGAAAATTTTGAATTTATAGGAAAAACATTTCGCATCGGAAACCCTATCCAAGAAAGAAGGAATTTTTCAAATCGGACTCGTAGAAGGAGAAATATTGACAAAAATAAGTTATGCTTCTACGCCCCTGGAGTAGAAACCATGCATAATTTCAAGAAGAAAATGTTCCTAAAAGTTTTGTCGACATCAGTAGTATCGGTCAACAAACGGCTTTTTTTTCAATCGAGATTTTAGAAGCTCATATTTTCCTGCAAATACATCAGAAGCGGAAATTAAGGCTTACGCCACCTGGTGGCCAAACCATTTTTTAACCAAAATTAGAAATTACGTGCAAACGATTTCCCATCAGGAGCTGTATCCGGTGCAGAAATAATTTTTAAAATCGGAGATTTAGAAGCAGAGATATATGGGGGAAGCAATTTACGAATACGCCCCCTAGCGGAAAGTCTATGATTTACTTGAAAATTTTGAATTTACAGGGAAAACATTTGGCATCGGAAACACTATTGAAAACAAAGAAGGAATTTTTCAAATCGGGCTCCTAAGGTAGATATATTAACAAAAATGTGATATACGTCTCCGCCCCCTGGCGTAGACCCAGGTATTATTTTAAGAACAAAATGTTTCTAAAAGGTTTGTCGACATGAGTAGTATCGGTCTACGAACGACGTTTTTTTCAATCGAGAATTTAGAAGCTTATACATCACAAGCGGATATTAAGTGTTACGCACCCTGGTGGCCAAACCATTTGTACATAAATTAGAAATTACATGCAAACGATTTCCCATCAGGAGCTGTATCCGGTGCAGAAAGAATTTTACAAATCGGAGATTTAGAAGCAGAAAAATAGGGGAATCGCAATTTACCGTTACGCCCCCTAGCGGAAAGACTATTAATTACTTGAAAATTTTGGAATTATATGAAAAACATGTCACACGGAAATCACTATCCAACAAAGAAGGAATTGTTCAAATCGTACTCCTAGAAGTAGAGATATTGACAAAAATAAGAAATATTTCTACACCCCTGGCGGAGAAACTGTGGAATATTTTAGGAAGAAAATATTCCGAAAATGTTTATCGACGTGAGTCCACGAAATAATTTTTTCAATCGATATTTTAGAAGCTCAGATTTTATGGCAAATACACCAGAAGCAAAAATTAACCCTTA